>CM052546.1:24172378-24346274 GCA_028533065.1 Trachops cirrhosus | reverse complement strand
ACCCGGCTGGACTCCGCCCCTCCTACCAGTCTGGATGAAAGTGTCTATTTTTAAATCCTTGGTTGTCCGACTTCCATAAACTTCAATTTTCTGTCAGTTCTGGTTGTTATTTTGTTTCTATATCTTTGTTGTCCCTATCTTGGTTGTGCGAGGAGGCACAGTGCGTCTACCTATGCCTCCATCTTGGCCGGAAGTCTCCACTCTTCTTATGGCTTGCTCCTTTCAGCCTCCAGGTCTCAGTCCAAATTTCAACTCCTCAGAAAACCCTTTCCAAATTGGGCTATCTGAAGTAGGCTCCCCACTGTTATCCTGAATCTCAGCTTCCTATCCTCTCCCTTCATAGGATTTATAACAATCTACTTGGCTCACTTACTCATGTTTTGTCTGTTTCTTACACTAAACTGTAGAGTCCACGGGAGTTTCCCCAATGCATCCCCATCTCCTAGTATAATGCCTGGAACATAATTGCTTAGTTTTAAGCAATTATAATTAGGTGCTTAATAAAAATCTATTGTGAATGAATGACCAGCTGGGGAACCCTGCTTGAGGTGACCTTTCTGGTTCCAGTACAATTTGTAGCTATTTTTGATTTCCAAGAGGAGGTGAGGCTCATTCTCCATCTATGCCCTCTCCCTGTACTGAGGTCCAATGCCACTTGAAAACCTGGAGGAGTCTAAGGACAGCAAGTCTCACCCATGTCCTCGAATGCTGAGGTTGAAGCAGCCCAATCGATCACAGCCTAGGGAGTCAGCTCCACACTGCAAAAAGCAAAAGCCCAGGCCGATGCAGTAAGATAACTGATCAGAATGCCCCAGACGTCCTTCCCTTCCCCACCAGCCTAGAGGCTCTCTTCCCTCTTCTCTTCCCCCAAGCCTAGGCAGAGCCCTTCTGACAAGGCACTGGAAGTATTACCTGGAGAACAATGCATGTGGGTTGGTAGAAGTCCACCACTTGGTTGATAACCGGCTGGAAAAGGTGCTTGTAACCTGGGAGAGGGCCAAAGATGGGTACCTGGCACCCCAAGGGGATGGGGAGACAGGGAACAAAAGGAAAAAGGGGTTTGAGAGAGCATATAGCCCAGGAAAGGGGCAACCCAAGGAACCAAACCATTGGTTCTAAAACTCTGGAGGGGGTCCCAGACCGCTTGGAGTTACAGATGAAAGCTAATGACCCTTTTCCCACAAAAATGCACATACACAAAATATGTGCTGCACAGAGTTTCCGGGGGGGGGGGGCAGGGGATGGGGTTCATGGTCTCTCTGAAGGCCATTCATCCTTAAGGACAATACAGGGCAGACAAGAGTAGACAATACAGGGCAAAAGAGGTTAATTCAGGGAGAGAAACAAGGGCCCAGTGAACAGGGAGAAGACTTTAGTACTTACTTTGGTCATCAATGCCATCCCGCAGGGGCACATTAAGACAGTAGTAGCGGCCACTCTCTGCTCCAACTTCATACATATCACCTACAGGGAAGTGGGATGTGGGAGGTGGCAGCCAGGGATGGGGAGGCGTCCACAACACAACTGCTTCAACCCCACCCAGCACTGAGGGCCTCTCACTCCATCTACGTACCTGCACTGTGCACCCTCTAGAGCCACTAATTCTCCTGCAGCTTGCATTCATTCAACAAACACTTTCTGAGGGCCTACTGTGAGCCAAGCTGTGTGCTAGGTATGGGGGATACAGTGATAAAGGGAACTAATGAAATGAAGGAGATCCTACTAAGCTTTTATTTTGGGGGGGTGAACATAACAAGGAGGAAGACAGTAAATACAACAAAACACCACAATAAATACAAATAGCAGTGTAGGCCCTGTGAGAAATAAGCAGAGTGATGTGAGAAAGTAATGAGGAAGAAGGCAACCACTTTAACTTGGTGGCTAGGTGGGGCTTCTCCTAGAAGGGGCATCCGAGCTGAGACCTGAAGGCTGAGGAAGAAGCAGTCACGGTAAAGAGATGAGGGCTGCGAGGGGGTGGACATTTCTATTCCCATACCTGTGCCAGGGAAGAAGTAGTTTCCGTACTTGTGGAAGGACACTGTCATGACCCGGTCAGTGAGGTAGAAGGCTTCCTGAACCCCGTCTCCATGATGGATGTCGATATCAATGTAGAGCACCCGAGGGTGGTACCTGGGATGAGGGCAAAGCCAGGGCCTGAGGCAGGGGTGAGCCCCAGCAGAAAAAAAAACAGACATTCCTCCCAAACACAAGGTCTGGGTCTGCTTCCACCCAATTCCATCCAAGTCACCCGAAACCTAATACCACCAGTCCCCTAAGGGCAAGCTGGGGCTCCAGCCTAGAGGCAGGGACAGGAGAGAGAGGTGTAGAGAAAGTCGAAATGTAAGCAGGCAACAGGGAATCTGTAGCAGAGTGCAGGAAAAAGTAGCCAGAGCCAAGCATGAAGAACTTGGGAAAAGCTGGTATGGAGGTGGGGGTCAAGGGCATGGCCAGGGGCAAGGCAGTCTGAGATGTCCTCAGCTAAGAGTCTCATAAGCCCCTCCATCTCCTCCCAGGCTACTTACTTGAGCAGCTCCAGGATGCCAATCACAATGTCATTGACATAGCAGAAGCCAGAGGCCTATGGCAAGACAATGGTGTTACAAAGAAAGGAACAATTCCCCCACCCAGCTGCCCTCCACTGTCATCCAGAACACCAACCCTCGGGTGGCCATTGTCTCCCCCATCACCTCCTCACTGACCTCAAACTTCTTGGCATGGTGCAGACCACCAGCCCAGTTAATGGCAATATCACAGATCTGAAAAACAAACACCCAGCTCACAATCCTCCTCCTGCCCACCCCCAAAGCACAGAGCTCATGGTCAGGGTGAAGGCCTTGAGTCCAGTGACCCACAGAAGGGGGAAGGGGATCTGGGGCTGTGGTCACCTTGTTGTTCAGCTGGGTTGCTCCTTGCAGAGATGCGCCTGTGTAACGGGAACAGAACTCAAAGAGCCCGGGAAACACTGGGCTGCAGGGAAGAGGAGCAAGTTGAAGCCCTTTCACCTCTGTCCAGGCCTTCCTCCACCTCTCCCTCCACCCAAGCCCCACCAGTTTCCATTCTTCAATAACCTGCTCCCTCTCCTGCACGTCCAAGTTATCTGCAAATTTATTCAACAAATATTTTGGACCAAACCATGTACCAAGCCCTGTGTGAGGCACTCATGGGAAGTAAAGAAGCATTTAACTCTGTCAGGAAGTTTGTACCCTAGCTGGAGACAGCAGCAGGCAGCTTCTAGGTATTTGAGTGTACATGCAAAAAGAACATAAGCTGAAAGAGAACACGAGTTCTATTTTTCTTAAAAGCTTCTTCTAGGGTGGCCAGTTCAATCCTCAGTGAGGGTACATGCCTGGGTTATGGATTCGGTCCCCAGTCAGGGCATGTGTGAGAGGCAACTGACTGATGTTTCTCTTTCACATCAATGTTTGTCTTTCTCTCTTTCCCTCCCTTCCCCTCTCTCTAAAAATAAATAAATAAAATCTTTAAAATAAGATTCTTCTATGGGTATCACATTTTTATGTAATGTTCAATAATATTCTTTCTAGTTACACATTTTAAAGTTCTATCCCTATAACAAACACAGAATAGTAATAATGGTGAGATAACCCACAGAAAGTCTTTATCACAGTGGGTGGAAACTAGTAAGCCTTTAATAAGTGTTAGCCATCATCATTACCATCTTCGTTCTTTTTTTTTTTAATTATTATTATTTATTTTTAGAGAGGGGAAGGGAGGGAGAAGGAGGAGAGAAACATCAATGTGTGGTTGCCTCTCATGTGGTCCCCACTGGGGACTTGGTCCACAACCCAGGCATGTACCCTGACTGGGAATCGAACCTGCAATGCTTTGGTTCACAGCCTGCACTCAATCCACTGAGCACCATCTTCATTCTTTACAAAAAAAGAGAAGCCTGAAGCAGAGAGACTTGAAGCCAGACACAGAAGGTTACACACTATGGGGCTCCATTTAAACGACACTCTAGAAAAGGCAAAATATTGGGGCAGATGTCAGATCAGTAGTTGCCTCGAGTTAAGGTGGAAAGAAGAGATGGACTCCAAATGGGCATGAGGGACCTTTGTGGGGAAGCTGACCTCTCTGCCAAAACTCTCAGAACTGTATACCTAAGAAAGGTGAATTTTAATGTACATAAACTATACCTTCATAAACTTGGCCTTCAGAAAAGGAAATGCCTAAAAAATTCCCTCATTTTAGGTCACCAAGAAAACAGTGCAGCTGACACATTTGACTATGTGAAAAAAAAATTGTAGGGAGTTTAAGAGTTTCTCAAAGACTTTGGGAAGGACTTGTGATTGACACCTAGACAAGTAAGTAAATGAATAAACAATACAATTATCAGCTCCAGGAAAAACAAAACGTTGTACCAGAAAAAGATTAAATCACGGTATATTGGGTTCAATGGTAAAAGAATTTTCAAAGTTACCACAATATAAGCATAGAATATTTATTTGCAGCACAAAGGGCCCAGAGATAGGATGCCCTAAGTCAGGGGTGTCAAACTCATTTTCACCAGGAGCCACATCAGCCTCTCGGTTGCCTTCAAAGGGTCGAATGTAATTTTAGGACTGTGTAAATGTAACTACTCCTTAACAGTTAAGTGAGAGCTCAGCGCTGCCGCCGAGTAGAAACAAGGTACCAGGCGGGATAAAACAAGGTGGGGGGCTGGAGTTTGCACGCAGGCCTTGTGTTTGCTGCCTGTGCCCCAAGTGCTCAAACAGCTCTCAGAGGGCCCAGCTGTGGCCTGAGGGCTGATTTTGCATTCACAGATCTGTAAAGTGAACTCAGAAATAGCAGCAGCAGCAGCAATAACAAAAACAAAGTAACTTCCCAAGGCAGAACCTGACTGGACACCAAGTGACAGCACAGTGTGTGCGGGACAGACCTCTGAAGCTGGCGTGGTCAAGGCTTTGTGGTGTGAAACTTCCTGGTAGTGTGAAGGCTGGTAAGGCCTTGGAGAGGATGAAGGGAAAACATAAGGCATTCCGGGGGAGACCTATGCAGCAGGGGCGTGGGGATAAGGCTGGAGGGCACTCAATGCCAGCCTGCAGAGTTGGCATCTGTTTCTCCAGCCCAGGCTACTCCTATTGGTAGGATACTTTAGGGAAACAGATTAATGTAGTATTTAAAAACCTAGGCTCCAGATCTGAATTCTGCCACCTCCACTAACCAGTTATGTGCTGCAAGCTAAATTACCAAAATCTCCTCTAAGTTCAGTTCACCCAACACCAGGAAAAGGACAATTACATCTCGGGGTTGGTGTGAGAATTAAGTGGATGTAGCAGCAATCCTCAGCACAGGAGAGTAAGCATTCAGTAAATGGTAGCTGTTGTAGGAAACTCTACAGGCTGGTCTCTTCAAGAAGTCAAGTCAAGGGAAAGATATGTTACAGATTAAAAGTCTTAAAAGATAAATCAACCAAAAGCAATGTGTGAATCTTATCCAGATCCTAGTTTAGAAAATCAACTGCAAAATAGAAAAATTATAAGAAAATTGGAGAAATTTGAATACTGATTGCATATCTGATGATATTGAGGAATTACTGCTAATTTTTTAGGTGTGATAATGATATCGTGCATTTTTAAAGAGTGTCATTTGGAGATACATTGAGTATTCACAGACAAAAGAATGTGACATCTGGGAGTTGTTTTAAAGCTGTCTAACGTGAGGGAAGACTGGCCATTTGCTCATCAGTGTTGCAGCTGCATGACAGATACATGTATGGGGTTTGCTGTACTACTCTTTCAGAAATGTTTGAAATTTTCCCCTAATAAAAAGTTTAAAAATAAACTGTGTAAATAGTGGCTGTTCTGGTTGATATATTTTCATGAATGGATACTAGAACATAAGCAAGCATCATGGCTTACCTTTCTAGTCCACTCCCTTCCCCACAGGGTCGAACTCCAAGTTTCCCTGGTATGGTACAAGCCCAACCATGTAAACCTATCGTATCTACGCACTCTGGCTCTTTAAAACCTTGAATACTTCCCTCTACTCTAGGGGTGAACACTCTAATTCACCACAGGGCTGTCTACTTTTGAAAGGCCCTGCCCATCACTTCAGCCTCAAATCAGATCACTCTTCATCTGCTGCGGTAGGCCATTTTTCTGTTCCTCAAATGAGTCACCCTCTATCCCGCCACAGACCCCAGCACGTCGTCCATCCCTACTGCCCATGACGTTCTTCCCCTCACCCCTTCTCCCTCCAACCATCTGTTACCTAATTACCTCCTACTCTTTCTTCAGATCTCAGCTCAATCTTTACTGCTTCTTCTAGGACGTGTCCACTGACCAGAAAAAGCTGGGTAACTTTCCCCCAAGTACATGCTCAGATGCGGGCATGTGCCTCTCCTTCATAGGACTTAGCGCGGCTATAATACTAAAATTTTGCTGTTGTTGTTGATCATGGCAGCATTTGGCACATGGCCTGGCCTAGAGCAAATGACCGATAAATATTTGTTGAATAAACCAATGAGTAAACAATGACTCATTGACTCATCATCTCCCCACTTACTGCCTGCAAGACCTCACTCAAGCGTTCTCCTTGAAATGCCTGGCACCGAAAGTCCTAGTCCTCTCACCAGTCATCGCCCACGTTGAAGGCGTTAAGGCTCTTGGTGAAGCCTTGCATATTGGTGGGGCTGACTCTCTGCAGGAAGTCAATGTAGTCCTCAGAGTGGAAGCGGCACATGTCATGCTGCGAGGCCTGGTACGGCTTGAAGACCTCAGGACAGAAACACAAGGTGAACCCAGCAGGGTCGGTCCCAGTCATGGGCTGAGACTGCCCACACTGTACCAGCCCTGGGGACTCTCCAAAACCACACCCAGCAGTCCCTTTACCCCCAATCCTTGTTACACTATGAGGCAAAAGTCAGTGAAGAAAAGCCGCTCTGATAAGCAAGGTGGTTTAGGATGACCAAGCCCACTAAAGACCACTGGGCTTGCTTTTTCCTTCCCACCTCTAGCCTAACCTTCCTACCCTCTCAACCATGTGCCCAGATCCACCTGCCCTGTTCCCTGGATCTCCCATTCCCGACCCTCTCCATACTCATCTCCTCCCCTGGGCTCTGATTCTGCCCTTTCTGTGTCTGAGTTCTTAATTTTGGAATCAAATAATATGTAATGTATGACAATCTTCTAATTAAAACCCCAAGTACCCACATGCTAAGCCAGAGATTTCTCTTTTCAGGGGGTTCACACACATGTTAGAAATTGACTAAGACCAAAAAGTTTTCTCTCCCCAGAGAATGTACACAGTACATACCAGCAAAAGGTTTCAAGGAATTCATAGATTTATGTACTAACATCAACTCAATCTTTTCTATGACCAATTTACTTGTCTGTGCCTCAGCAGAAGCAGTGGACACTCATTCATACTGTTGAATAATTCCCCTTGCAACGCATGAGGACTGAGGTTAAGTGTTACAACTGCATATCACAGTTACAAATTCCAAGCTGGGGACAGACGGATGGCATGTGTGTATCCAGATAAAGGGCTGGGTACTGATTATCCGTGTAGGGGTATTCTAGATTGAAAAGGGAATACCCAGGACATCTGCTCTCCTCCACACACACATACACATTTACACACAGGGCTATGGTCCTCCCTGGAGCTCCAGCTCCTGTTGGTGTAGAAGGGTTGCAGAGAAGGGGTGGAAGCTGAGGGTAAACCTCACATCCAGATAGATACAGTAATCCAGCCCCCTCTCCCTTCCCTGCGGCCACAGCACTGCCCGCACACTAAAATGCTAGCGGGGAAAAACACTTTATGTCTTCAAACCAGCCCCACGCCACCCTAACTCTAGGTCGCCACCCTAACTCTAGGTCGTGTTAGTCCACCTGAGGTCAAAGGGCGGCTGACCTTACTAAGATGAAAGAGTAACTCTCATGCAGTCGGTGGATGCAGTCGGTGGATGCACTCACCAACACTCAGTATAGGGGCGGGGGGGGGCTGCTCCTGGCTCCTTCTACCCAGTCTCCCCCACATTCTTGGGGTGGGTCTCACTAGGTGCATTCAGTGTGGCCTACCTAGCTCTAGGGCCGCAGCTCGCCCCCACCCTCAATCCCCAGTAGAGGTAGCGGAACTCACGATCATCTTCTTATAGAGACCGTAGTGCAGGACCAGACTGTGGGTCAGTGCCAAGCGATGGGGCTTCATAGGGTGCCCAGCCCCTGAGGGAAAGAGAAGAGATTTCGTCAGTTCTCATCCCTGGAGTTGTAGCCCCAGCCTCGGAACCTCCGCGTCCCTAAACTACTCGCGTACCACCTTGTTCCCTCACCATAGTGGAAGTTGCCCACGTCGGGGTCGTAGAAATATGCCACGGTTTTGGCCATGGTGCCCGAGGGACCAGGCCCCGCGCCTCGACCGCCCGCCTCCTCTCTGCCCCACCTCTCGTCGTACGTGCTGCGTAAGCACGCAGCCTGCCTCTGCGGAACCAGTAGCCCAGGCCCCGCCTCCCTAGACCACGCCCAGACCACGCCCCCTGCGGAGTTCGGCCCCTGGCCTCGCTTTCAGGTTCTGTGTCGGAAGCGTCTGGGCTTTTGCACCGGACAGGTAGCATCCGTCCTGGGATGCGAGGGCCATTTCCTTCCGGGCGGGGATCAAATCCTCTAGAAGCTGAGCCATTCCGTCCAGCCACCTGCTCCAAACGGAGTGGAGGCCGTGGTCACCACTCTAGGAGGCTCCAGAGAACCAGCTATACAACCACTCTCGGATGCAGAGAGCCGTCTTCCCCTAGCCCGCTGGGAAGATTCCTGGCTCTCCACCCGGCCAGGGCATCTGAGGACCGGAGCCGCGCCAGGCGAGCCGGATAGACTAGAGGAGAGCACATTCGCCTAACTGCCTAACCATCCCACCCGGACCCAGACTCGGCGCTGCACACTCCCTCGGGGCGGGGGGGCCCGGCGCAGTCACGCGCGCACCACCCTTGCGCTCTCTGCCCCGCACACCTGCGCTCAGTCCCCTGGTCCCGGGGCGGCGACGGGCGAAGGCATTTGGGAACCCAGGGTGGCTGCGGCGGCGCCCCCCATCTCTTCCCCTTTCCCAGAGCAGGAGTTGTCCGGAGCCTGCCTTCGCTCCCAACCAGCCTGCATCCCTCTCTGTCCTTCCCTCCCCCCCGCCTGCCGCGGCACCGGTATCTGCAGTCGCAGCCCGGAGCCGGTGAGGCGGCGAAGGGGGGAAGGGAAGGAAGCAAGGGATGAGAGCCGGGAGGGCGTCGGGGGCCCTGAGCCGGACTAGGACGCCCCTGGAGCCAGAACCCGAGCAGGAGCCGAAGTCGGAGCCAGAACCAAACCACCGGTACTGGGTGGGCCAGGTGGTCAGGATGGGAGGAACCGAAAATGGGGGAGGGCTTTGGAGTACAGGCAGGTGAGGGGCTGCAGAGGCCTGGTTCAGGCCGGCTCAGAGGAGATGCAGACGCTTACTCAGGCGCGATTCTTGCTCTGGCCTCCCGAGAATCCCGTCCCATCTCACTCTGCAGTGTCCTTGGGAGAGACGGAAGCGCAGGACAAACTGGAAAGGGAAAAGCTGTGGGTGTCGGGGAAGCGGGACAAGTGTAGTGGAAGAGGGCTTGCGCAGCCGCGGTCTGACACCCCTGGCCTGGACCAGCACCCCAGGCCCGGACAGCTCCCTGGTGGGTGGGGCCGGACCTCCAAGGCTTGCCTGTTTCAGATCCTGAGGACCTCATTCCTATCCCTCCCCCCATCCCTAGCTGCAGCCCCCTAACCCCAGGAGGCGCCCTGGCCCGCGCTCGCCCCCCAGGGCCTCATGTCGGAACCACAGCCTGACCTGGAGCCACCCCAACATGGGCTGTACATGCTCTTCCTGCTTGTGCTGGTCTTCTTCCTTATGGGCCTCGTAGGCTTCATGATCTGCCACGTGCTCAAGAAGAAGGGCTACCGCTGCCGCACATCCAGGGGCTCGGAGCCTGATGACACCCAGCTCCAGCCCCGTGAGTGAGGAGCCTAGAACCTGGCTCAGTCACCTTTCTTCCTTACCCCTCTCCCCACACCTCTGTCTGCCTTCCTGGCCAACGGACCCAGGCCAAGCCTTCAGGCCTAGTGATGCTTTCTTGAGTCAGCAAGGGGGATGACACCATCCTAAAAGCAAAGCTAGAGAAGGCACCATGGGTGGGTAGGGCCCACTCACTGATGGTATTCTTGGGCTTTCATTGACTTCCTTATCTTTGCTGCCCTGGCCCCTGAAATGTTAATGCCCAGTACAATGACAAATAGGCATAGGGTATATCTTGAGCAATTAGCTACAGAAGACACCTGGTAATGTCCCCTAAAGCTGACTCATTTCCCAATTCCTTGCCAACCTCTTCCATCCTTCAGCTGAGGACGATGACATGAATGAGGACACAGTAGAGAGGATTGTTCGCTGCATCATCCAAAATGAAGGTGGGTGTAGGCTTCCCCCACACCTTTCTCTTGCCCTGACCTCCACTGACTCCCTCTTTTCCTTCTCCTCTCAGCCAATGCTGAGGCCTTGAAGGAGATGCTGGGGGATAGTGAAGGAGAGGGGACAGTGCAGCTGTCCAGGTGAGCTGGAAACAAGGGCCAGCATGACTTAGCTTGCCTTGGAGAGTACCCTCTCCTCCAGCACACTCCCCTCCCTGTCTCCTTGCATGTTTGGGGTGGGGGGAGGGCAAGGCTGGTTAACCTATAGGAGGAAAGAAGTTTTGTAGAAACCCCAAGTCCTTCAAACCATACTCCCATCTGGATATCATCAAGGCTAACATTCACCCTTTGTGCCACTCCTTAGGGTTAAGCATCACCCTCTTTTTAGGAAACAGCCCTGAGAGGGAGAACACGTGATCACTACCACCTTAATATTGAGTTTATTAGATAAAGACAAGAAAAGAATGCTGGGCCTGGGGAAAGTGGGCATCTGGAAGTTGAAGGAGCATGTTGGAAGAACAGGAACAAACAGAACAGGAAATTGTAATGTCACCCCTGCTCCCTTCCTCCTTGCTGTCCAGTGTGGATGCCACTTCCAGCCTGCAGGATGGAGCCCCCTCCCACCATCACACAGTGCACCTGGGCTCTGCAGCACCTTGCATCCACTGCAGCCGCAACAAGAGGCCCCCACTTGTCCGTCAGGGACGCTCCAAGGAAGGAAAGAGCCGCTCCCGGCCTGGGGAGACCACCGTGTTCTCTGTGGGCAGGTGGGGATACAGTGCCCCAGGGCAAGGGAGGTTAAGGAGGGGGACCCAATGATCAGGCCCCTGACTCCAAAAGTGGGCCCCAGCTCTTTTCTCCTGGACTCTGACCTACTGCAGAAGTCCAGTTACACAATGTGCCCCACAAAACGAGGTCTCCCCTGCCCTAGGCCAGAAGGAAGTGGCCATCAAACCCGGGATGTCCCTAGTTGGAGGGAAGGGCCAAACAGCCTCTGAGCTGTGATCCTAAGCCCCAGTGTTCCCTCCCCTCCCAGGTTCCGAGTGACACACATTGAGAGGCGCTATGGGCTGCACGAGCACCGTGATGGCTCCCCTACGGACAGGAGCTGGGGGTCTGGTGGGGGGCAGGACCCAGCGGGTGGTCAGGGGCCTGGAGGAGGGCCACCCAGGGCAGGGATGCCAGCCATGGAGAGCCTGCCCCCTGAGAGGCCACAGCCCCAGGCCCTGGCGCAGAATGGACTCAGGGACAGCAGCCTAGCCCCTTGTGCACTTGCGGGGAACCCTGGAGCCTCTGCTGAGCCAACACTGGGGGCTGGAGGGAGGGGCTCAAGCCCAGGGCTGGCCAGTCAAGAGGCAAATGGACAGTCGAGCAAACTGGACACCTCAGATCACCAGGTATGAAGACGTGGCCAGGGATGTGGTGGGCTGAGCTCTTACTGCCCCTACTCTTCGAATGAGGGTGCACTAATAGGACCTACATCCTGTTCTCCCGTTGTTGACCCCTCTTCTCACTCAGGTGTCTCCAGCACGGGGAGCAAGGGGTGTGTGAGGTGAGTCTACCTGGACTCCAAGTCAGAAAATCTCATCCTCCCACCCCTACTTATACTACTTAAGCCCATTAGTTGGCTCCCTGTACCCCCAGGGTAACTGCAGGCTTAGTCTTTGCTACATATTCTTTGGTTTGTTGGTGGGGAGCGGGCATGTGCTACAGGGGATAGGGAAGGTCCTGCAGCCCTCAAGAAAAGCTGGAGTACAGCTTGAATAGGAGGCAACACTGTTACCCTTCCTCTCTTCCAAGCCTCCTTCATTGCTGCAGAACTACCAGCTGGCAGGGACAGGGGGTGGGTGGCCATGCAGCACCTCCTCTCCACTGGACAGGACTGCCCTCCAGCTGAGGGACCAGCCCTACTTCCACCTGGAGTTGCATGGTCTCAGGCTGAGGGACCTCAGGAGAAGTGCTCCACCCCCACCTCTGGGCCTCAGTCTTCCCCTTCCCCTGCCTGCCAACAGGCTGCCTGACCCGCCTTCCCCATCACCTCGCTCCATATGCTAGAGCGTGGCAGCTGGGAGCAGGCCCCTGCCCTTGGTGGGCCCCTAAAGCAATAGCACCTTAGGCCTCCTGCCCTCTTGGCACAAGAGGCCCAGGCCCTGGCTTGGGCTTCGTGCCCTTTATTCACTGTCAATAAATCCGCTCAGACCATTACAGTTGTTTCACATACTGGCTCCAGCTCCTTCTGACAGGTCTGCCCCGTCCCAGGCCCCAGCCCCAGTGGCCCTGGTTTTTGGAGTGGGGTGGGTCACAGAGCCAAGGAAGAGACAAGGATGGACCAGAGCCTCACAAAACTCTGGGGGGTGGGGTCCAGCCCCAGAGATTTCAGGGTATTTCACCACCCCAGAGCTGGAGTGGTGGCAGAAAAGAAAGGGTAGTTCCAGCCCCAGAGATGGCAAGAGGACGGACAAGGGGGAAAAAAGGAGTTCTAGCCCCAGAAGTGGGGAGACGAGAAGTTTCTATCCCTAGAGGTGACAGTAGAAATGGGGGAGATTCCAGCTTTTGGCTGCGTCACTCCAGATCACTGAAGAGTGGTCTCTGACAACATGGAGACAGGGGCAGCAGCAGCATCCCTGGGGGCAGTGATCCCTCTGGCTTCAGGTGAGGGGATCTGGGTGGCCGGGATCTGGGTGGCCAGGATCCGGGGCTTTAGCTGGTGGGGGAGGCGGTGGCCGCACCTGTAGGGTACACACAGTCAGCACTCCAGAGGCCTCTTGGGGATATCCCTGTTCGTTCCTGCAGCACTACAGACAAAACAGGACAAGATGGAATGACCCCTCTCTGCACAGTCTCCTCCAAGGGAGAGGCCCTTACCGGCCTGAGTCGAGGCACCATCATGTCCAGGGGTCCGGGGCAGTCCAGGTCTTGGTCTGGAAACAAAAACCACAAGTCAGTCTTCAGACTTTGTTTTGTTCACCACTCCATCTCCAGCACTTAAGACAGTGGCACTCTGTAAATACTTGTGGAATTAACAAATAGTCACATCCTGGGCCATGAAATCCATCAATGTAACCTCAACACTTACAGGGCACCTTGTTCAAGGTATCAGAGAAGGGGAGCTGGGATCCACGGCACCCCCACCCCCAGTGGCTGTCAAGAACCCACTAATGAAACAACAAACACCATGAATGACTCAGTGCTAAGTCGTTCCAGGTGAAATAAGGTGCTAGAGAAGAGAGCCCAGAAAACGCCCATCGGAGTCTCCAGGGTCACAGAGGGAGGCTCTGTGAAGAAAGTGCAAGTACTAGGAGGCTTTAGAAAAGGTGAACACTCTGAGGAGGAAAATTGTGGCACAAGGTGTTTGCAGGATTCAGAAACACGTAAAAGCAGAGGATATGCACCGACAAAACTCTGTGAAAGAAGCTGATTTTAAGAACAATAATGAGAACACAGCTACTGCTTTCATGCTATGTGCCAGGCACAGTGCTGGGCACTCTTTGGACATCTTTTTAACTCACAGCAGCTCCACACTGTTAAGACCCAGACAGGGAAAACATTCCATCCCAAGACACTCCCTAGGAAGTCAGAGTGGAGTTTGAACACAGCCCGGCTCTGCAGGCCGCCCAATCTCTTCTTAGTCACACTTCAGTGAGCCTGATGGCAGAGGTTCCCAAGGGTGGGCACAGAAGCCAAGTGTGACCCAGGAGCCCCAAAATTCCTCCTTCTTACCCGCCTCTTTCCCTCCTAGGGCCCCCAGTTCCCTCCACTCACCCCCAGGCACGACAGGTGCAGGGGGCCCATCCAAGGCAGAAGTGGGTGCGGGAGGGGAGAAGCTGGGAGGAGAAGGAGATGGCAGCATCTGAAAATAAGGGGGGACAGTTATTTCTGGCATGTGGGACCGTTTCACCAGCTTGTCCTCTCATCCCATCTTCAGTTCCTATCCCATCACTCGCCAATACCAAGAGTGGCCAAATGCTTGTATGTGGGTGGGAGTTGCAGCTGTCAACACATTTCAACAGCCAATATGTACTGGCACTATTACCCAGGCACTCGCTAACACTCCACATGCACCCGTTCATTCATTCCTCACCACCACTCCGCGAGGTAGGGATTTATGATTCCTATGTCAGGGGCAAGGCTCAGGTTAAGCCATCTATTCAAAATCACAGAACCAGCTTGTGACAGAGTTCTAGCTATAGCCAGGTTTCCTGACTACCATTCCTATGCTTTGCCTGCTGCATTATAACAACATGTACCATATTTTAAAGGACCTCCTGTGGGCCTCTGTGCTAAGGGCTTTACCTCCACTATCCCTGCTCAGGATAGTTTTCCTGCTGAAGAAGGTATTATTCTCTTTTTACATGTTAAGAAAGAAGCTCAAGAGGTGAAATCACTGCCCAAGGTAATGCAATAGGAATCTGAGTTGACATCAGTCCAGCACTAAAGTAGCACCACCAAACTCTTAGAAAGCCTGCCCTTGGTTTCCCTTTTCTCTACCCAGCCAAAGGACATGGGGAGGCCTGAGCCATTACAGGAGGTAAACCTGGAGAGGGGAGGGAGCATTAAGATAAATATGGGGCCTCAGTGGGGTGTGGGTCAATCTAGAGGTGCCTGGGGAACCAGGGAGAAGGAAGCCTCACCTGTTCAGGGTCTGAGAATTCAAGTGGCCCTGGAGGACCAAGTAGCTCCTCCACCAGCAATGAGGGGAAGACCCCAACATGGCCCCCAAACTCTCCCCTCCAGAAGCCGTCATCCACTCCATCCTGGGCCCGGGGCAGCAGGCGGATGAGTGCCCCCTCAGGGAAGCTCAGCTCCTCTGCGCTCTGTCCCATGTAGCTGTACAGGGCACGGGCCAGAAATGCTGCAGAAACCCAGCAGAGATGGTGAGGGGAGGGGGAAACAGTGATGCCCCAGGACCATGACACCTTAGGGTCACAACCAGTCAGTCACTCTTCCATACCAGCGTCCCCCAACCTGGGATCTTCCTTTCTTACTTGTGGGCTCTGCCCCTGAGGGATTGTTGCTGCTGTGGCCACTCTCAGGGAAGGAGAGGTCCGGGAAGTTGAGATACCGCTCAGGAACAAAGCCTACCTCGCCGTGCTGGTTCTGAGCCTGCTCACCCAAAATGAGAACAGATAACGTCGGAAGCCCTGGCCCTCCTCCACTCAGGCTTCTAGCTTTGCCTGGCTGAGTCCCTGGGAGAAGTCCCTCCCATTGCCCCCACCCTGCAAGGTCAGAGCCCAGGGTACATACCCACCTTGACCCATTCGTCGGCATCTCCCTCCTCTATGACCTCCAGCCACTCGCCTTCTGTGATAGTCAGCTCATCCTCACGCCCTGCCTGGGCCCCACAAGGAAGGAGTCAGGACTCCTGGCTATCCCCCATCCCTATCAGTCTGAGGTCCCTACCCCCATTCACACCTGATAGCCAAACACCACGTGTGCAGGGCAGGGGAGAGCTCTGGTGGCCAGGGCTGGGGGGACAGGCTCCTCAAAGAGCTCTCCAGTCTCCTCACATTCCTCAAAGTCAGAGAACTCAGCATCCTCAGCCTGGCGGTGCGGGGGACAGAGAATACATATCACGGTCACTCTCAAGTACCCACTGTATCTCCCACTCCTCCATCCTACCCTTAAAGATCTCGTGGCTCCTTCTCCAAGGTAGTACCACTCATCCATTCTCCAAGTACCACAAAAAAACCACCACTGGACAGGATACCACTGACAATGACCACAGAGTTGCAGTCCTGGCCACTTACTGTGTGCCAAGCACAGTGCTAAGTGTCTTATGTATATCCTCTTGTTTAATCTTCATCATAACACGGTGTTATTTTGTATAACTATTAACCTCCTTTTACTTATGAGAAAACTGAGGTTCAGAAACATTAAGTCACTTTCCAAGATGACACAGCTAGTAAGTGACTGGCTGGTACTCGAAACACTTTCGGTCTGCCCCCATGACCTTAGTTCATAACCACTACCTTATACTCATAATACAAACTTGTTGAGGACTCAGTATGCTATAAACCTGGCAAAGAATTGATATGATTTCATTTAAGCCTCAGAACAACCCTTTGATTTAGGTACTGTTGTGGCCTGCCCTCCACTGGGGAGTTTTACCCTCCTGGAGGCATATGGGTAGGGAGCAGAAGGAGCTCACCGTGGGAGAGAGGTCCCTCTGGGACAGCCGGGCCTCGCTGAGCCGTTGCTCCTGCTCCACCTCGTCCTGAGCCTGGGTCATGGCTGGCTTCAGCCACAACTGTACATCCAGGCCAGCCCCCTGCAGCAGGGCCAGCCGGGCAGCCCCCTTCACCTGGCTCACCTGGCATGGGGAAGAGGGATCAAGTCTATGGCTGGGCTTGCTTCAGGGAGGTGAGTAGAGCCTCCCCAGATGTGTCCCCCATCTATCTCCCACCACCCCTCCCCCACCATCAGATAGAGATACGGAAGAAATGTTGGCTCAGTGAACCTAACCCCCAGGGCCGTGTCTCACCTGTGCCCTCAGGATGCTCTGCCTCACTTCCTGCAGCCGCTGCTCTAGGCCCGGAGTCTCCCGCTCGGAAGCCTGCTGCTGCCTCTGCTCCAGCCGCTGCAGCACCTGGATGGGAAATGGAGGACAGGAGTGGATAAAGATACAATGGGTCACAACTTACTATGGACCTGGTGCTTTGCTAGAGGCTTCACATGCAATTTTATCATTTGATCTTCCCTGTGAAATGGGTGCTATTATTGGCCCTGCTTTAGTGATAAGGAAACTGAGGTCCAAAGAGGTAGAGTCCCTGCCTTACTCAGGGTTACATCACTAGGAAGCAAAAGAGCAGAATTTGAATCCAATGGGTCTAGCTCCTAAAGCTCTGCTCTTAACTACTTTGCCACACTGTTGGCTTAAAATATCAGTCTCTCTTCTCCTGCCGGCTGCCCCAGGATGTCCCTAGTAACTCCAGGGTCCCCATCTCTCAGATATTCTTGCCCACCCACAACACCCGGACCCCCCACCTCACCCGAAGCCCATGGTTCTGGATCTTGTAGTCTCGGGCAGCTCGACTTGTCCAGCGCTGAACCTCTTTCTCCAGGTCACTCTCCTCTGCCACCCCCTCCAGTTCCAGGGCACACACCTGAATGAAGGTGGCTGCTGTAAGGAGAACTTGATGCTGCTCCTTCTCTACTCCCCTTCCCTCCAGGTCCCTCCTTTTTCCTTCCCTCTGTCCCAACCTCCAGGGACAGGGACAAAGAGGTGGGGGTACACACCTATGTCCATGGACACAGGTGTGCATTTGTGTGAACACACAGACACAGAGAGTCCCGGAAATGGGATCCAGGTTGAGAGACAGAGGCAGAATGACGAGGATAGTGCAGTGATGAGATAGAAAGCTGGAATGAGGTATGTTGATTTGCATCCTGGTGGGAGGGAGGTGAACTAGAGTCTGAAACCCCATCTCCATGCTTTAACAGCCACTAAGTAAATAACATCAGAAGAATAATGGGGATGGGCCTAAATGACAGTCCCCTTTACATTTGGCCTGGTTCCAAAAAGCAGGGAGGTCTCACCTGATCATTCCCTGCTGGCTGGAACTTCTGAGGTGGTATCGGGGAAAATACCCCGGGGTCTTGAAGAAAGAGCCTCAGATCCTGCTCCCAGCTTACCTGGGGGTTGGAAGAAGTCAAAGTTAGTCACCCGCTGGCTCTCTGTCCATGCCTGTCGCCTCTTGGAAGACAGGTAAGAAGAAAAGGGGCAGACATGCAGTGGGGTGGTCAGTATCAGGAGAGAAGGGAGAAGAGGATCTCCGGGGAGCTCTCACAGGGCGCAGCCCTTACCTGGGAGGTGGCCTGTGCCCCTCGGCGGGCATGCTCCAGGGCCATCTCTGCTGCTTCCAGCTCTGTGCGGCTCAGTAAGGTCAGGGATTCCCGCAAATGTTCCAACAGCTCGCTGACCAGGGCCTGGAAAGAACCCCAAGATACTGAGACCACCCTTCCGCCAGGCCTCTACCACAAAGCGCGCTCTCTGTCCAGGTTTGGATGGGTATGAGGTAGGGGAAAAAGGAAAGGAATGAGACATTACTATTGCTTCTAATAATAGGTCCTCATGTGTGCACAGTACTTAACCAATTTAAAAGCATTTTCACTTCATTCTTTCCCTTGAGCTCCATTAATCTTAAAAGGAGGCAGAGCAGGAGTTATTCCTGATGAAGAAACTGGGATTCAGAAGGATTAAGTGTTCTGCACAATGTTGTGCAACCAGTTAGAAGCAGAACCAGAACCCAAGTATGTGTTTTCTACCCACTCTAAGCAGGCTGGGTCCCCAACACCACCCAACCTGCTGGTGGTGGGAAGCAGGGAGATGCCCTCCCCTCCTTTACCGCTGACAGGCAGGGGGATTTAGGCTGGGACTGGCCTTGAGCAGGGCTGGCAGTTCTTCCTGGTAGTAATGGTCAAGGTGGGCGTTGGTGGACACCAAGTTGAGCAGATACTCATTGCGGGCAGCTTTCAGCTGTTGGGAGTAGTGGGCTGACTGTGTGGACAGCTAGGAGGGGAAAATAGGGTGTCATCAGAGAACCCTAGGCCCTTGAGGTCCTTCCAAGGCCAACCCAACTCCAGAATGGATTCTAACATTATTGAGACTCCTGACACCATACTAAAAATTTTACATAATGCCTCCTGTTTAAAATCCTCTGGTGGTACCTACATACATTTAAAATAAAGTCCCAGTTGTTCTTTACTGAGGTCTGCCAGGTCCAGCGATAGCTGGCCCCTGCAACCTCTCTGATCTTGCTCACAGTGTCTGTCCCCTTGCACACAGTGCTCTGGCCACACTGGCCTTCTCTGAGTTCCTAGAACCTACAAAGTTGTTCCTGCCTCAGAGCCTTTGCACCCACCACCTCCTCTCCCTGGCATGTTCCTCCCCTAGATCTTTGCGCGGCTGGTTCCTTCTTGACACTCAGGCCATCTGTTCAGAGAGGCCGTCTCTCTAAATTACACCCCCTTGTTAGCCTTTATCATAGCACTTTGTTTTCCTTTCATGTAATTTGTTAATTTGTTTGTTTTTCTTTACCCTCTCTCCTCACCAGGCTGTGAGGGTAGGAACTCCACTGGTAGTGCTCCCCACTGAATCCTAGTGTTCAGAACAGTGCTTAATACACAGAAGTCCTCAGTAAATGCTTATCAAAGGAATGAAAAAGAAAGGTACTATTTTCATGTTATAGATGAAGAAAATGAGGCTCAGAGAAATCAAGTTAACCAAGGTCACTCACCAGAGAAGTAGGGAACCCTGAATTCATCCCAGCCTCTCTGACTTATGCCTCTGGGCTCCAAACCACTAGACTACTCTGCCCACCCCCTGCCTGTCCCCAATTGTGCCTGCATCCCCGAACCTTGGTGCTGAGTTTCTGGAGACTGGTCCGAGTGTGGAAGAGCCCATGGTCACTTCGGTTCAGCCTGTGCAGGCAGGGAGAGGAGTCAAGGTTAGGCCCAGCTGAGGTGCCTTGGCTCTGTCCTCCCCAACCCCCCACCCCAGACTTACTAACTCCCTGTGACCCCACCTGGCCTGGACATCAGCTGCCTTCTCCTGTGCCAAGGCCCACACACGTTCCCGCTGCCCATACAGCTTCTGACTTCGGCTCAGCTCCCGGACAGACTGCAGCACCTCGGCCTGTGCCCTCTGGAAGTTCTCTGCTCCCTAGAGGCGTGGACACAGAGTCCTGACCCAGACCACCTCCAGCCCTGAGCCAGCCCTTCCTTCACCCCATCTACTGAGCCATACCTTCCTAAGCACCTGCTCCTTGGCACTCCGTCCCGTGCCTCCTGCCAGGTCACGGTATCGGTCAGACGCTTGGAGCCGGGCTTGGCCCCCCGCCACGGTGGCATCCAGCAGGCAGCGCCAGGCACCAAACACCATCCTGCCTCTCCCCAGAGAAGGTCTGTGTTGAAGAGGGGAGCACTCCAAAGACCCCCTCCCCCTCAGCACCACTGAAGACAGAGTGCTTTCCCATCTTCCTCATCTGGAAGCCCTCAATCGATCAGCCCATTAGCTCAGCCACAAGGAGCGCTCATGCCCTCCACCCCCACCTACAGTGTCCTTGCTGGGTCAGCGCCTCTCCCACTGCTGTGTCAGCTAACATGCCTTCCCCCCTCACTGGGCCCTCATCCCCACAGGTTCCTAGGACTGAGCTCCTCATCCCTTCTTGGTCCCTTGGCCTCCCCCTCCATGGGACGCACCTGCTGTCCATCTCCCCGCTCCTGTGCCCTTCCCTCTTCAGGAACGGCGCAGCCAGTTTCTGGAGTGCCTGATGGAAAAGTCATCACAGACCCAGTCCCCTTTCAAAGACTCCCCCCATCTGGGAGAATACAGAATCAGAGTATAATAATGCCATACCCTGGGTGTGTATTATGTGTCACTAACTTTGTATCTACATATGCCAACTTATTCTAGCCTTACAGCAACCCTCCACAAAGGTACAATTACTGTTATTCCCATTTTACAGAGAAAGAAATTGAGGCCAACAAAGGTTAAATAACTTGTCCAACGTCACACATCTAATATGTAGCACAGCAAGAATTTGATGCCAACTTGCCTGACTGTAGGCATTTGCTCTTGACTAGAACAGGGGTATGTGTGGAAGGTCATTACTGGAGGTGTAAAGGAGGCTAGAACAAAAGGGGAGGTCTACAGAAAGAAGTCCCATACCTGCCCATACTCCCGTTCAATGGCTGCCCTCTGCTTGCTGTAGGATCTGTGGAGATTGGGGGTAGGGGGTGGGGGGTGTTACTGTTTGGTCTTTTTCTTCTACTCCCAATCCTTTTCTCAGCCAGGGCGGAGGAAGAGGGGAGCCAGGCCTAGAATATGACTACACCAGGAGGGAGTAAGACTAGGGAGAGTGTTTGAAATCACTGCAGGCAGCGGCAACAAAGGTCAACCTCACCTTACTGCTCAGAGCCTCAGCAGGATCCTCCCCACCCCTGGAGAACCATCTGTGGGCCTGGAGGTGAGGCCTGATGGGGGCCTGGGTATAGTGTCCACCAGCCTTCCAACAGGTCTAGAAGAGGGAGGGGGATTCTACCCTAAGAATGATTGTGGGGGCTGGGGTGGGAGTGTGGGGGGAATGATGCGAAGTCAAGGGGTTGAAGGAGGGTCCCTGTGTGTGTGTGTTTGTGCTGGGGTGGGAGGAAATATCATTTCTATCCAGTATCTGGGGAGGCAGGCCTACGGTGAGGGCTGTGAATGGGCAGTTTGGCGAGTTCTTCACCCCTGCTTTCCGCCCTCCACTCCGTGTACTTCGGGGAGAGGCGGAGCGCGACCGCGAAGACAGGAGTCCGCGGAAGGTGCAAGGCTACCTGATGTCTTCCAGCAGATCCGCCTCCCTCTGCTGCCGGGTCTGAAGGATGCTCAGCTGCTCCAGGAAGCGAAGCTTCACCTCCTGGGCCGGCTTCACCTTAAGGCGTAAGAGAAGGATTTAAGACCCCTGGAGCGGGGACCTGAAAAACACTCCGCGCAGGCAGTGGTGAGGAGGCGGGGCTCGGGAGCGGTTGAGCTATTTCCTCGGTTACTTTGGTGTTGGGCCCTAACTCCTTCCCATCACTCATCCCCTACCGCGAGTCCGGTGCCCCCTTGATCCCCATCACTCCCCCAGCCCACCGGTAGTACCCATTCCCAGGCCAAGCTCACTTTTCGGGAAGGTGGCTGCATCTCCGCTCCGGCGGGGTCAGCGACTGGACTCCGGAACTCCAGGAAGCCCGGCCCCTGCCGAGGCCCCACCCATGCCTAAAACCCCGCCCTGGACCTAGCCCGGCTCCGCCCTCGCCCCGCCCATGTCTGGTATGGCTGGGAGTAGGGTCCTGAGGCGCTAGAGGGCTGCGGAAGAACTAAACCTCAGATACAGCTTCCAGTACCCCAGAAAAGGCCTGGGTTGCGGGCGGGGTGGACGCCGCGTCCGCTGGGCAGTAGGGGGAACACCAGGTTTCTGAGTCAAGACGCCTAGGTTCTATTTCTAGTGGAGCCGCTGACTCAACCCGTAATTATTTCTAATTATTCATTTACATATGCAGATCTCCAGTCCCCCAAACCCTCCAAGGGTAAAGAATAACGAGGAACTGTCTGTGACCAGGGAAACTGAGTCACTGGATGCCTGAATGAAGATGCGTCTGACAAAGGAAACAGGGCTGGTCTCAGATATTGTCCCACTTCCCACTGAACTGGAAAAGCCAGAGTGAGTTGAGGTGAGAAAGATGCCTGGAGCCAGAAAGGAACCAGTCTCAGAAGACAGGTACATCCCAGGCCAAGGGAAACTGAAGACACCAGTGAGTGGGTGTGAGCTGGGAGATTAGCGTGAGGCCTTCCGTCCCAGAATGCCCCAGTCACCTTCAGTGTCTGCCCTTCAGCCCCTGCACAGCTTTCTGAGGTTCCACACGCCGTTTCCTCACCCCCATCACCTATCCTTGACCCACATCCATCACCACACCCCAGACTTGGAAAAGTTGCCCCAAACTCCAGAAGCAGATCCCCAGCAGCCAACTGACATCTCCACTTGTATATCTAATAGGTGCGTCAAACTTAAAAAAAAAATTACTTATTTTTAGAGAGAGGAGAAAGGAGGGAGAGAAACATCAATGTGTGGTTGCCTCTCACACGCCCCCTGCTGGGGACCTGGCCTGCAACCCAGGCAAGTGCCCTGTCTGGTAATTGAACGGGTCAACCCTTTGGTTCACAGGCCAGCACTCAGTCCGAGCCACACCAGGCAGGGCAGTACCTCAAACTTTTAAAACAGATTCTTCAACCTTTTTTCCCCAGTTACCTCCCCCAAGTAACATACTAAATGATACCACTCTCCAACCATTTCGGAAAGTCAGAATCCCAGGGTCGATGTGTCCTTGCTCCTACCACTACCTTCCAGCAAATCCTATAGGTTGTTTCTAAAAAAATATGTCCTGCCCTGTATGGTGTGGCTCAGTGGATTGAGCACCGGCCTGTGAACCAAAGGGTTGCCCCTTGGATTGCCAGTCAGGGCACATGCCTGGGTTACAGACCAGGTCCCAGTGGGGGACACTTGAGAAGCAACCACATGTTGATGTTTCTTTCCCTCTCTCCCTCCCTTCCTCTTTCTGAAAATAAATAGCATCTTTAAAAATAATACAAAAAAATCTCCTGTTGATCCACTTCTCTTGGTTTCTGAAACCACCAGCCTAGTCCAAGCCCTCATTGTCAATCTCCTCGTCTAATGTCTGGTCCCCTTGCTTCCAGTCTCTCCCCATCCCCACCACAATCCACTGTTTATAAACAGCCAGAATGATTGCTTTTTTATTTACAAAAAAAGAAAAGGAATTAAGATCTCATCACTGTCTTCCTTAAAACTCCTCTGTTGCTTCAGAGTAAAATCCAAATGCCCTAGCACGGTCTACAAAGCTGTGCATGCATCTTCCCCCCTGGGGCCCATCCTCTTCTCCCACTCCCACTCACAGTGCTCCACCTTCCTTGCTGTTCCCCCAACAAGCCAAGTCCCTTCCCACTAGCAGGCCAAGAGCCTTCATGCCTGCTGCTTTCGCTCTCCTTCTGGAGTACTCCTCCCAGCTCTCCATGTTCTGTTCTTTACCCTTACATTTCAACGTTTCATCTCCTCACAGACGCCTTCCTCATCCACCCAGCCTAAAGGCTCCCTCCACAGACACATCACTTTGGTTTGGCGTCCTCAAAGCACTGAGTATATGTGTGCTATTTTTTTTTGTTCCCTCTCTACAGTGGAGGCTCTATAAAAAGCAGGGACCCCATCTGTTTTGTTCATACTATAGCCCCAATTCCTGGCAACAACTGGGTACTCAACACATATTTGTTGAATGAATGAACAAAAGAATGAATAAAAGAATGGTAACCTTTTGGTTCCAAGGTTTATTAACAGTGTCTCATCCTTTCTGGCTCCTCTTTCCCCCAGCTCCCAACTCTAATCAACTTCCCCACTGTTGGGCTCCAACGTAGTCCCCAAATGTAGGAAATGGAGTAGGACAGACTTGGAGATCATTCAGATTCCTGGCCTCCAAATCTTTTTTTTATTTAATGCAATAAAACCATTGCTTTCAAACCCCGAATTTCCCACAGAACCCCAACATATTAAAAAATGAGGCAGGAGTTGCCCTTGTTGAGGAAAAATATGTGGGGCTTACAGCTCTGAGGAGCAGTGACGTTCACTGCTCTCCTTATTTCAGTTGCTTCATGGTGCAGACAAGTGAGCCGAGGCCCAGAGAGGGGCTGTGACCTGCCCTTCCCTGGGCAGCACACAGCCTCTGGAGCCCTCAGTTCCTGCGCTACTTCTACAGCATCACACTGGATTCTCGAGTCTTTCCAGCCACGGCAGAGGAAGCTCCCCACAGTGTCTGCCGAGGTGAGAGCTTGGGTCTTCTGGTTACCTTCTCCTTCAGGATGCTGGTCATGTGAGGGGCTGGCTGGAGGGTAGACTGGAAGTGCAGGGAGGTGGGGTGGGGAAGCCAGGTGTCTGTGTTGGATGGCTGTTGGGGCTCAGGGGCTGGGGCGTGGAGGGCTGGGAGGGGCTTCCCAGGCCTATGGTGGTTTCTCCCTTCCTCAGGATGAGGCTGCTGAGCTCCTGGAGCAGCTGTTCCTCCAAGGATGAATGTGTCTGGGAGCTATTCTTTGAAGGGGGACCTGGAGGGGGCTCTGGTGGCCTCTCCTCCCGGCCTGCCGTGGAGAGAAGGGGTGGATCAGAGGACCTCTGGCTGGTGGACCTCTGGGGGGTCTCTGGCTTGGTCGTCTGCTCCCTCGTGGTGGAGAAGGAGGTGGAGGTGTCCTCTGTCAGCTCTGAGAAGTCCCCCACTTCCTCGTACACTGGCTCCTCATACACAGACCCCTCCAGTTCCTCTTGCTCCTCCACAGACCCCTGGGATGACTTCATCGGCTGCATGGGAACGGGTTGGCAGGGGACAGAGTTAGAGCTCCCAGATTGTCTATCACTCTCATTTCCTGAGCTCTTGCTCTCAGCCCGACGCTACAGAATACTTTCCAGATATGGTATCAAAACAATTCTGTATGATGGGATACACTGAAGATGAGTGAATTGAAGCACAGGGAGGTTAAGTAAGTTGCCAAATGTTGAAGCTGGGGCTTGAACCCAGGTCTGTCTGACTCTAAAATGTATTCATCTGCCCTGACTGGTGTGGCTCAGTGGATTGAGCACAGGCCTGCGAACCAAGGGGTCACCGGTTTGATTCCCAATCAGGGCACATGCCTGAGTTGCGGGTCAATTCCCCTATCCCCAGTAGGGGACACTCAAGAGGCAACCACACAGTGATGTTTCTCTCCCTCTCTTTCTCCCTCCCTTCCCCTCTCTAAAAAAAATAAAATCTTAAAAAAATATATTTAAAAAATAAAATGCATTCATCTAACCAATTTCTTTGTTTCTCAGATATTGTAACCACTTTCCCTTTCCTCACCACACCTCACCATCCCTCATCTTCTTCACTTTTTCTGGCCACAACACTGTGTCACTTTTTGTCTCTCCCTCTCTCTCTCTCTCACACACACACAAACACACACACAGACAGCCTGCATCAGAACAGATACAGAGAGCACACTGGCTCAGGCAGCAGCACAGAAAAACACAGCTGGAGCAAGCACAGTACTCACAAAGAACATGGACAGGGTCCTCCGATTGTGAAGTCGCCTCTGGGCACAGGTGGGGTGGGGATTTGGGGAGAGAGAGACACAGAGACACAGTGAGGCCTGGCAATAAAAGGTGGAGAGTGGGGACACAGAGAAAACAGAGGGAGGACACCAAGCTGTCAAGTGCAGCACTCCCTCCTGCTGTGCGGCAAGGGCACAGGCGGGGATCAGGAAGGGGCTGAGGTGGGCTGGGATCTCACCAGGGTCTGATTGGCAGAGAGGAGGGTGGCCCCGCTGTCATCCCCACGGATGGGTAGCAAAGGCATGGTGCCAAACTTCTGACGGGCAAGGTCAGAGGAGGAACGGCGTCGCAAGACCACTGGCTGCTGGTCATCGTACTGGAGGGAGGGGGAGGCGTTGGCACAGGTGGGCATGGGAAGTGCCAAGGGGTAGAGCTGGGACCACAGACCTCGCCCTCTGCTCTTCTCCTTCTCCTCACCTGGGCTTTGAGGATGCTGGTGGTCCAGTCCCACATCTCATCCTCGTCAGCACAGGACAGGTAGCTGGGGGTGATAAGAGGGGAATTTAGAGACAGGAAAGAGGTCACAGCTACAGGGATGGAGAATAGAAAAGTGGAGGAGATGGAGCACAGGGAGCAGGTTTGGGCCAGTGGAGAAGCCACGCTGGAAGGTACTCACAGGTGCATCTTCTCCAGTATCAACGTGAAGCCCCACCTGGGAGGTAAAGGAAAACAGTTGATGGGGTGATCAGAAAGACCAGAGGGGCCCTAGAAGTGTGGGCTAGGGAAGAAAACTCACGGTGTTGGAGGCTTTAACTTCTTGCGGATCCCCAGGTAGACCTTGGCACCTTCCAAAGGCCACTCCCGTTCTGGTTTAGAGCTCTGAGAACACAGACGGAGTCAGTGAGGTTGCGAGGTGAGAGAAGGATCATGGTTCGTGAGCTTGAGAAGTCATGGAAGCACTGGGGTTACGTGATCACGGGGCCAGGGGAGCAGTGAGGCTGATGAGGTTATGGGCTGTGGACTGAGGGTCATGGTGGCCATGGCGCCCTCCCCATGACCACCCAGCATCCTTCCCAAGAGCCCCAGGGCCCCACCTTCTTCTCCTTGAGCAGCAGCAGGCAGCGACCACGAACCAGAAAGAACCTCTCCTGGAAGCGGTTTCCCAGCAAACGAGGTGGTTCCTCTCGACACCGCAAGAGCCCCACCTTTGGGCTCTCCCGCCGGACACCTGGGTACAAATGGGCAGTATGAGGTTGGCGGGGGGGCAGTCCTGAGGGAGAGGCCTGGGGGTGCTGGACTGAAGAAGGAGGCTCACCTGTAAAGAGGCAGCTGGCCAGGGTCAGGGAGACTTTTCTCAAGAGCAAGGAGGCCGAGCAGGGCTCTGGGAGCTGACACCACTGTAAGGCCTGTTCCAGGACCCTTTCCTTGGGGTGCAGGGGCCGCTCTAAGGGACAAGGTGGGGGTGGGTATCAACCAGAATATCCATCCACAGCCTGGAACTCCTTTCCTCCCAGTCACTCATTCATTCGTCCATTCCACCATCCAGCCGCAGACACTTGTGTTAGCACTGACTCTCTGCCAGGCCCAGCGCTGGCCCTGGGGATGCAGCGGTGAGCACGAAACACATGACCTGCCTTCCTAAAGCCCACAGCCTAGTGAGGGAGCAGACAGTAGACAGGCAAGCAAACAAAACAATGAAAGACAAGTAATTATTTTGAAAGAAACAAAAGAAGCTGAGAAAGAGACTAACGGGGCAGGTACTGAGAGACCGTGATCAGGCAAGGCCTTTCAGAGGGAGCATTTGTAGACAAGACCCAGAGGCCTGAAGGATTAGGAAGAAGTCATGCTAAGATCAGGGGGAAGAAGATTTCAGGCAAGACAAGCAAGAACAAAGGCCCCGAGTCAGGAAAAATGTGTTTGAGGAACTGAACAGCCGGGGTGGCTGCAGCAAAGAGAAAAGGATAAATTACGTGAGGTCTGAGAAATAAGTGAGGGCCGGATGCTCAGGCTCTGGTGGACCACAATGAGGAACTTGAATTTTAAGTCCAACGGAATTCTATTTTAAGTTCAATGGGAAGCCATTGGAAGGTTTTAACCATGAGAATGGCGTAACCTGATTGATTCGTGCGTGAGATGCCCATTGGGCTGCTGTAGAGAAAATGGTTTGTCGGGAGGCAAGAATGGAAATAGTAGCCAGCCATTTCCTTTCTGGGACTGTACATGTTCGTGGTCAATGCTGGGGAGCAGAAAAATAATGGTGACTTTGATCAGGGTGGTGACGGTGGAGATGGAGAGAGTGACAGATCTGAATGGAATCTGCAGAACTGGTTGGTTGGGTTGGGTAAGAAGGTGAAGGCAAGGGAGGCGTTCTAGAGGACTCTCAAGTGTCTGGCCTCTATGTGACTGGTGGTGCCAATGACTGAGTTAGGGAAAACTAGGAAATGGCCTGCGTTTTTTGTTAGGGGAGGAGCTGGGAGTTGAGTGTGGTCTTAGACATTTGACATTTGAGAGGCTTATGAGACATACAAGCAGAAGTGCCAAGGAGACAGCTGGACATGTGAATCTGGAGCTCAGAGGAGAGGTCTGGTATGGAGATAAATATTGGGGGGGCCAGCTTATTAATGGCATTTCACGGGGATGGATGAGCTCATCCAAGGAGAAATGTAGACAGAGAAAGGAAAAGGGTCCAGGATCAGAGCCTGGGTCCAACATTTGGAATCTGGGCAAAGGAGGCAGAGAAGCCTCCTTCAAGATGGAAGAAAAACCAAGGTTTCTGCCCTGGCTGGTGTGGCTCAGTGGATTGAGTGCCAGCCTGTGAACCAGAGGGTCACTGGTTCGATTCCCAGTCAGGACACATGCCTGGGTTTCAGGCCAGGTCCCCAGTAGGGGGCGCTCGAGGGGCAACCACACACTAATGTTTCTCTCCCTCTCTCTCTCCCTCCCTTACCCTCTCTAAAAATAAATAAATGAAATCTTAAAAAAAAAAACAAGGTTTTGGGGGTACCACAAAAACCAAGAGAGGAGAGTACTGAGAATGCGGGAGTGGCCAACTGTGTAGACTGCCCTTCACATGCATGGGGAAGTGTCTACTGTATCCGGACCATATAGAAATCACTGATAACTGTGACCCTCTACCACACAGGGTCATACTCACCAAGCTCCCCATGCTCAACGATCTCAAACGTCACCCACAAGTCAGTCCCAGCTGCTGCTCCTCGCATCTCCAGTACCTGGTTAGTCAGCTCCTCAGCAGTCAGTGTTGGGGACACCTGCGGTCAGGGCAAAAGCAGAGGACCCTTGCTGGTCAGGCCATTGCCCCTGTCCCACATCATTCTCTCATCTCCCCTCCTGTTCCCTCAGGACTGACCTTGAGTGTGACACAGTTGTCTGGGAGCTGCTGCTCTATGTAAACCTCCATGATGAGGTCTCCAGCCTGGGACAGCTGAGGGAAGGGACAAGAAGTCAGGAGGACACGCAGGATGTAAAGAAGCAAGGCCAGAGGACTCTTCACGTTGCCTCATAAGCATTCCTCACCACCCCTAAGAAGTCTCCTCCCAACCCTCACCCCCAACATGGCTCAGGCCCTTAACAGGGAGAACCCCAGGAGTGGTGGGGCCACATCTTCAGGCTGCTTGGGTGCCTCCCAAGACAGTGCAGCACAGCGCTTGGGAGGACAGGTTTGGAGTCAGACTGTCTGGGTTCCAGCTCTGCCACTCACTATAGTGTGACCTTGAATAAGTGACCCCCACAGCCTCAGCTTCTTTATCTGAAAACTGGGACTACCTACTT
This sequence comes from Trachops cirrhosus, assembly GCA_028533065.1. Classification (NCBI taxonomy): domain Eukaryota; kingdom Metazoa; phylum Chordata; class Mammalia; order Chiroptera; family Phyllostomidae; genus Trachops; species Trachops cirrhosus. Next base: position 24,316,468 of record CM052546.1, on the reverse strand, counting down.
CATGGAGTTGTATGATACTAACATGAGATTACAGGTGCCTGGAATAGTCCTCAGCTATTTACTATGGTATTTATTATTCCTCTTCTAACTGTCTAATTTAGCTGACTCTTCCTTGGATCTCTTCCACGTGAAACTCAAGTGCTTCTGCCACTATTTCATCATGGAAAATCATAACGGAGGAACAAATGGATCAAATCTTAAACCAAACCCCTCTCCCCAAACTATTCCCCTCTTTGGGTTTCCCCTATGTCCAGAAACGGAAGGTCAGCTTCCTATCTTGATGTCCCCTCCTGACCTACTCAGAAGCCAAGGTCAGGACAAGTTACCTGCACATCCTTCCAGGTGGTGATAAGACTGACCTCCAAGTCAATCTGAGCTACCTGGTCAGAGTCGATCTGTGGAAGAGCCAGAGAGAGAGAGTGTGTGGGGCAGGGGCATTGGGGTGAGGGGGTGGATACTGAGAAAGGAGAGGAGTAGGGAGAGATGTGATGACCAGAGAACCTGCAGGCGAGGGTCAGAGGCTAGAAGAGCTAAGAACTAATTGGGCAATGATGTTAGGAGCAAGGTTATGGGTGAGAGGGGCCCAGGGCTCTGGGAGGGGGTTCCTGATGCTGAGGCCTTCAGAGGACCGGGGGCTTGTTGGGGTGAGCAAGCTCCAGAGCTCGGGAAGAGGGACTGTGGGCCAGGGTTTGAGAGAGCTTACCTCAAAGACAGAGACGTAGCCGTCAATGAGTTCCTGCAGGACCCGCACCTCATGCTCCCCACGCCCGTCTGTTTGGAACACGCTGGGCGCAAACAGCAGGGCCAGGTTCCGCGTGCACATCTGGTTTAGAGCGGCACACTTCTGCACCCTGCAGAGGGGTGCGGGGGGCGTGAGGAACGCCGTGGGTGCTCGCCTGTTTGTCAACGCATCTATTCATTGAGCAAACACTTATCGAATCCCTGCTGTACACAGGCCCTGGGCTGAACGCTTGGGATGCAGCAGTGAGTGAGACACAATACCGGCCTCAAGGAGCAAAGATGTCTGTCTACGGGAGGGACAGATGAGGACGGGGTGATTATAAAGACAGTAGGGTCGGCAAACTTTTCGTGTAAAGGCACAGACAGGAAATATTTTAGGCTTGTAGGCCATACAGTCTCTGTCACAACTCCTCAGGTCTGCCGGAGAAGTGTGAAGGCAGCCATGGAAATGAACGGGCATGGCTTGACACTTTCTGCACAAAACTTGATTTACAGGACAGGCTGTGTGTGGGCAGATTTGGCCCATGGGTCGTAACTGGCCAGTCCCTGTGATAACGTGTAATTAGTATATAATACAGCGGAGGTTAACCCTCAGATCATTTAAAGACCTGTCACCCCAACAGAGACTGGTAAAGATAGATCTGCCTCTTAATCTTTTTTGTCTCCTACAGCTACTCCTTTGCTTGGCATAGAGCAACAAAACCAAATAATACTGACTTCTCACCATTTCTGAAGGCTTACTGCACACATGCCAGGTGCTGTAGTTAAGAACTTCACAAGCATTATCTCACTTAACTCTCATATCACCAGTGAGGTGATACTCATTATATCATCTTTACAAATGAGGAAACTGAGGCTTAGGTCTGTCTGACTCCAAAATCCACATGGACACTTGCTATTTGTGGGATGGATGAATAAATGAAAGTGAGCGGGCTGAGCAGAAGTGACCCTGGGCCAGTGAGGGGCTGGGAGGGGTCTGCCAGGCTGACCGATAGAGGTGCCCGATGAGGGTGGCCAGTGTGCGGCGGTTGACCCTGGGCAGGCAGCCAATCACTTCTTTGTACTTCTCCAGCCGCTGATTCTTCTGGGGCAGCTCTGAGATGAAATGGGGAAGGGTTAGAGACGATCAGGGAAGGGAGACTGGAGGGATTTTTAGAGAAATAAACCCAGAATGGATGTGTTTCTGCCCCCTTCCCACCTTGCCCTGAGCCGAGTCCCTGGGTGATCCTCCAGTGGGGGGAGTGCTAGGGAGAGGGGCTGTCCAATCCCACAAGAGAGCCTCAGGGATTCTGGTGGGGTGGGTGGAGTTCCTGGTTGCCCCCTGGTTGCCTGTGAGGAGTTCTTAGGGATCTTGGGAGTACCGGCAGCCTCCCTCCAGCGAGGCAGCAACCGTGCAGAGGTCACGGGGTCATCAAGCTCTCGAAAGAATCGTTTGAGTGTGTCAGTGACATCCTCCACAAAGTGCTCCCCTGGTCGGAGCTTCACGGACCGGGCATCCCGCCGGAACTCAGCCAGGAGCCGTAGGCTGCGGGCACGGGCACCCCCTTTCCGGTATACGCCCTCCAGCCGGAGTCCTGAGAACAGCCAACATCTCTGCTTACAACCACCCAAAGACCCACCAGCACCCACCCAGCATCCCATCGGTGACCCCCCTACATGGCATGTGGCTGTTGGGGGGTCACAGAGGAGGCGATCTGCCTCCACAGTCTTGCTTTCCAGGGCCCTGCTCAGTCCACATCCTCAGACAGTCCTTACCTAACCACACTATCACCCGTAGCAGCCCCCATCACTCTGTCTCCTCATCACGTTTATTTTTAAACAGCACTCTCCGAAATCACATTACAGGTCCTAGTTATTTGAAGGTTCCACATTTGCAAATTCAGCTACTGGCTAAAATTTATCTGTAACCCCCAAGTCAATACCGGCGGCACTTTTCCAGTTGTTTGTGAACAGGCGCAAAGTGGAGAGAACTCTGGGTTGCCTGTCGGACACACTCCCGGCTAAGGTCTCATACAGCAAATATGTCTTTTTCATGACATATTCAGAGCCATGTTTTTTGTCTTCATGTGCCTTTTTTTGTGGTTGATTTTGCTGTTTCAAATGGCCCCCAATTGTAGTGCTAATGTGCCATCCACTGTTTCTAAGGGCCAGGAGGCTACGATGTGCCTTCTGGAGAAAATACGTGGGTCACATAAGTTTCCTTCGGGCAGGGAATGTAGTGCTTGTTGGCAATGAGTTCAATGGTAACAAATCAACAATACATAGTAAATAAAGTGTCTTTAAACAGAAACACATAAAATAAGGTCATGTATTGATCGGCTGACATAAACATGACCAGGGGCTCTCAGGAACCTACCCCTGTATTTCCACTGGGACAACATTCGGTATGCATGTACTCAGTGTTTGCGGCAACTTTATGGGAAATAACTACCTTGAATGATGAGAACTGACTGTGTTTGTTTTCTTAGTCATTACCCATCTCTCCCACTAGTCTCGGAGCTTCACAGGACCTTCCCTATTCACTGTCTTAACCCCACGTCTGGCACGTGGGAGCAGCTCAACAAATATCTGTTGAATAAATAGTGGCGGTGCAGGAACCGTGGAGGAGGGGACTTGAACACCCACACTCTCTCTCCAGGGCTTTCTCATTGGCCCTCTGACTTCATTCCTCCTTTGAACACCAGGGAGGCTGAGAAGAGGGCAGGGGTCTAGTGAGTGGGGGAGGTCACTGCATGAGGCTACCGCCAACGCGTGGAGCATGTCATTAAGCCACTGACAATCCTCTGTCCTTGTTGTAAGCACAACTATTTGTAGGTTCATGGATGTGCTTTTCCCCCTTCTGCCCTCCTTAGTTTTCTGTGAATGTTGCTTCTCAAGAGTTCAGCCTTCTGATGGGGGTTCACCCAGGATTCTACTTGGTCCTCACTTGAGATGGAGAATAAAGCAGAGGCCTGAAGCTTACAAAGAATTCTGGGAACCACTTGCATAGCTGATCTTTTATGCCTGGAAAACCTCCCACACAGAATAATTGTGTTTCAGCCTTCAAGGATTTGGCTGCACAGCTCGGCTCTGGCCCTGTGGCTGCCCCCTTTTGTCTCCATGGGTCTCCATCTCTAGTCACATTTCAGTGCCACTCTATCTCCATGCCCATGCCCCAGAGACAGCTACCTGGGAACACTTACTACCTGCCAGTCCCGCGTTAAATGCTTCATAGGTGTCACCTTACTATCACGACTATCCTGGAAAATAAGGACTGCTCGTAACCCCATTTTACAGATAAAGAACAGAGGCTCAGAAAGGCAAAGCAGTTTGCCAAGGGTCACTCAGCAGAGGCTGTCAGTCTGCAGGCTCTGCAGGCAAAGCTTGTAGGCAGGTCACCATCTCCCCACCCTGGCTGCCCCCTTGTCCCACCTACCCCACTGGCTCAGTATTGGCCAGTACCCACTCACCGTGCTGGGTGACAAAACTGATGCAGGCATCCACGATGATGGGGATGTCACCTCGGCTCATCTGCTGCTCCTGCAGCCCTGTGCCACCCCCGCCGGCGGCTCCCCCAATGGCTGCGTTCCATGCTGAGAAGTCCAGCCGGCCCTCTCCCTGCAGATATAGGGTCCTGAGACCCAAGGCCCGGGTCAGTGCCATCACCAGGGGATCGGCTAAGAAGCCCAGAAGCACAAGGACCAGATTTCCCAGAGTCACCAGCAGGGGACAGCATCACCCAAACCATACAGGGCCTCTGAACTAGGGAAGGAACTTTGAGGAAGTGGGCAGGGTCCAGCAAGCCAGGGTGAAAGGGTGTGTGTGGGGTGAGCTCTAGAAAGGGGGGGCCTGGAGTCAAGGGTAGGGGCAACACTTACCTTCCTGTCTCTACCAGGACCAGATGCTCCTTCTTGTCTGGGGTGTCAGCTGCCAAGACTACACCTGGGAGGGGAATCATGGAGATTGTCACTGTCTTCAGTATTATGACTAATATTTACGAAACATTTGAGATATGTAGGTGTCGGCTAGGAGCCTTACAAACAGGGCTGCACTAAATCCTGTGAACTACATACTATTATCCCCATTTCACAGATGGCACATAAAGCTCAGAGGGGTTGAGTAACTTGCCTCTGATTATTTGCTATGAAATGGCAAAGCCCAGCTTGAACTCAGGTCTCTTGCCTCCAAAGCCCTAAAACATTACTCTACAATGTTCCTCTTTTAAGAGAAAGTGAGAGTACGCAATACCCTCTCCCAGTCCCCAACCAGCAAGTGACTCTAAATAATGACGACAATAAGATTTACAGCATACAACATTTATAGAACACTGAGATGCTTGGGCCCTGTGATAAGTGTTTTACATGCATTGCCTATTTAAAACTCACTCCAACCCTGTTATTGTACCTGCTATAAATAGAAGGAAACTGAAGTACAGAGTGGTTAAGTAATTTCTCCAAGATCACACAGCTGGGAAGTGATGGAGTGTGGAGGTTCTAAATCTGGAAAGTCTACTCCAGAGCTTGTGTCTGAATCCATTATGTTCTGTTCTTTCCCGCAGGATCCCCCAGAGAGATGATGGTCCATTCCTCCCCACTCCATGGCTACCCTTCCTCCCTGTCCCCATCCCTGCTCACTGATCTCCTGTAGCCGCCGAAGATGCACCATGTCCTCAGGGACTGTGGGGCCAGGGCCCGGTGCTGGACACAGGAAGAGGTGGTCACCACGAAGAAGTCCAAAGCCTGACAGCCAGAAGCCAGGAGCCAGGGCTGTATAGGAGGGAGACCGCAGCCACAGGCGGCCCAGCCGCAGCAGCCCAGGGCCCAACAGCTGGTGACAGCTCAGCGGGGAGAACCACTGTGAGGCAGGAGGAGGACACAGGGAGAGAGGAAGATGGGGAAAGACACAGAGGTGGGGGAGAGAGAGTGGGAGGGCCAGGGAAAGGGAGAGAAAGACATGAAGAGAAAGCAGAGGAAAGGAATGAAAAGGGGTAGGGAAGCAGTGAAGGAAAGACCCAAGGAGAAGACAGAGATGGATGGAGAAAGACAGGAAAGAAATTCAGTTCAATTTGCTCCAACCAACACAGAGAGGCTCCCTGTGTGATGGCCTTAAGTCCTTAACTGGGATGTAGGGATAAGGAAGAACAGGCCTATAACCAGAGTCAGGATGCCCCGGGAAGTCCCACCATGCCAAGGGGCTGGGGACAGGCTTCCTGGAGAAAGGACTATTTGAGGTGGTCCTCAAAGCACTACTTCTCAAACTACCTGTGAGGAAGGATAGGGAGTTTTTTCTTTTCTTTTTTAATTTCTTAACTGTGACCAGTCGATACTTTAATAAAAATAGTAAAAATGAACTACTAGAGCCCTGGCTGGTGTGGCTCAGTGGATTGAACACTGGCCTGAGAACCGAGGGGTCACTGGTTCGATTCCCAGTCAGGGCACATGCCTGGGTTGCAGGCCAGGTCCCCAGCTGAAGGCATGCGAGAGGCAACTGATAGATGTATCTCTTACACATTGATGTTTCTTTCCCTCACTTTCTCCCTCCCTTCCTCTCTCTCTAAAAATAAATAAATAAAATCTTTAAAAAAACAATGCTTAAAATTAATTACTAGAAAAGTGAAATGAGAAAAGACATACATACAAAATATAAGCCCCCAATTTTTATAACAAGAGTGCACACAGAAGTCACTCTGTCCAATTGTTAGGAAGATTCTAAAGGCTGACTCTTGACTTCTGTGCTTGGCCATAACAAAGAGTGCGCGGGCCAGGACAGTGGAACAGGCTGCAGCCCATACGTTAGACAGCACCACCCAACGTGTGGGCTGCAGGATGGGCGAGATTTTTTGGAGAGTGTGGATAATCATAAGAGGAGACTTGGACCCAGTGGGAAGGGCTTCAACAGAGCCATTACAAGTCGCAGAGAACAACTCAGTGTGAGAAGTTATGGGGGAATCAGGAGACTGGGGTCAGAGGCTGCAGAGATGACCTGGGAAGGCCAGAAGGAAGCCTTTGGACCTTGGCAATGGGAAGTCACTGGCCACCCACAGGGTAGCAGAAGAGCACGGGAGGGGAAGGCAGCTGCAAGGGGTTATAAGGAGGAACTACAGGCTGACAGGGCAGAGGACTTTCTGAGAAGTTGTCGGAAGGGCACCAGGGTGATGAGCTGAGGGTGGAGCAGGGCTGTGGGAGAAGCTGTTTAAGGACGGGAATGATTATGATGTTTACCACTGCTGTTTCAGCACCCACAGACGGGGGGCTTGCTGGGTGCCAGGCAGTGTGGGCCTCAGGTGTCTCTAATTCTTAGCCTTAGGGAGTGGGTCTTTTACGCCCACTGTACCCCTACAGAAAAGCTCACAAGACTGAGAGATGGAGGGCTCAGGTCCCAGGATGCCTGACCCCAACATCTGAACTTTTAACTCTAGGGGAAGGGTGCAGGATGGAGAGAGATGGGCTTGCCTGGCCGTGGAGAAGCTGGGACAGATGAAGGCAGCTTTGCCTCTGGGGAGATGGGAGACAGGGGCAGCGTCTCTATGGGAAGAGGCCCAGCACAGTGAGCTTTAGGCCATGAGCTTTGGGGGCAGAGGCCTGATTTTGGTCCTGTGCTCTGCTGCCTTCTAGCCCTGTGACCTTGACCAAGTGACTTCATAACCTCTACGACTTGGTTTCTCTATGTGCAAAACATGAACAGTCCTTATCTCTGAAGGTTGTTGTGAGAATTAAAGGCGATATTGAGTGGGTAGTGCTTACCACAGGCCCTGGCACAGAATGAGTGCTCAGTCCACCTTAGCTGGTAATGGAAGGGGTAGGAGTGGCTATAGGAAAAGAGGACAGGATGGGGGCAAGTGGGGACAGAACCATGAGCTGTTGGGGAGGGGTCTCCGCCATCTCACCTTGCCCACCGCACTGACCCAGGCCTCCAGGCTGTCAGCTCCATCTGTGCCAAAATACTGGATCCTTCCCCCAGTGAGGATGAGCTCAAAGGAAAAGGGGAACCTGGAGAGACAGTGATGTCAGGGAAGAGAACGGGGGGCCAAGGAGGGGGCTCCAGTCTTGGGGTCAGGAAGGGAGAAGGGGAGCTCAGTGAGACGGAGGGCTGTTACCTCTCAAGGTCACCTGGGTCAGTAGGTGGAGGGCTCACACCCAAACACACCACATCCTGGGGCTGGATGAGGCTGAGGGGCTCGGGGCTGCTTTCCGACACAAACATTTCCAGAGCGGCTCCCAGCACGCACCACAGTCGGGAAGGAGCTAAGGGGAAGACTGACGGTCAGTGGGTAGAAGACCCTTGTCTCCACTGTCAGAATTCCCATTGACCAGATCTTCATTCTGTGCCAAGCCCTCGGACTATGATCTCGTATAATCTTCACAACAACCCTATGAGGGTATTATGTTCACTCTTGTTTTACAGATGGGGAGACTGAGGCTCAGAGTTTAAGTAGGTTCCCCAAGTCTCATGAGTAGGAAGGAGCAGAGCTGGGATTTGACCCTGACAGTCTGACTTCAAAACACAGTGCTGCAACTGGGGGGAGCTCCTCACTTGGCCCTTGCACCCAGTCCACTCATGGGTGTGACCCCACTTTCCCACACCAGCCCACTCTTCCCTGTCCCTCTATGGTCCATCTGCACCCATCCTAGGTTCACCGTCTCCTCCCCTCCCTTGGCTTCACACTTACCATCCCGGCCCTTGCGAGGGGGTGGGGGCCCAGCTTTGTTGCTGATGGGGCCACAGTACAGGAAGCTGCTGTAGGTGGCAGGTACCACCACCTCATTGTACACGCCAAGGGAGGAGTCTGTGAGGGGAAGGAGTAGTGGTCACGTCAGGCCAGTACCATGCGGTGGTCTGAGCTCCTTAGGGAAGGGACTGAATTGAGAAAGACAGTGGGACCAAACTCCACTGGCAGCATGGCTCCGTAGAGCCCAGTCGGGCTGGACCACTCACTGCTCAGATCAGGAAAGAGGGTGAGATGAGGCCTCTAAACCAGCCTTTGCCCACTGCCTCTCCCTGCTACCCAGCCTACTAGGCAGTAAGTTCTGGGAGGAGGCCTCAGAGCATGGGTCATCTGTAAGCGCCTCAGCCCCTCTAGCCTGACCACTGGAGACCCACATCTTTAGATGACCATTTCTATGATCAAACTGCCCCCAGGGAAATGAGACCTGGCCTATGGATGGACTAACCCAGTCAGGGGGAGACCACCACTAACACTTCAAACATCCAGATCTGCGCTCCAAGGCAGTGGCCAATGTCAAGTTATTACATAACATCAGCAAATTGGCCCTGGAGGATCTGGAGGTTTAGGAAACTGCCCAGGCTGGGCTGAGGCTGTGACGGACTTGGTCAGGGGTTAATTGCAGCTCCATGGAAGAACCGAGGCACAGGTTGGGGCTGAGAATTGAGGGGAGAGAGAGGAGGCACTTGAGGGGCTCACCTGGGGGCAGGAGGCTAGGGAAGCTGCCATCAATGGCTGAGGGCGACCAGGGCTCCTCGCCCTCAGAGGCTTCGACGCAGAGAAGCTGGGTCATGTTCTTTAGCAGGTTGGGCCCTGCCACAGCAGCACACAGTGCCTGCAGGGAGAGCAAGGATGTTGTTGGCCCCACGACTCAACCTGAGAGCCTGGGGACAGTCTGCTGGTCATCAAAAACAGCCCCTTTCCCCCCAAGTCAATTCAAACACTGCTTTCCCCTCCCCATCAGCCCGAACTGGTCCCTCCTACCTGGAGGAGCTGGCTGTGATCTGGATACTGAGGGTGGGGCTTCCGGAAGAGACCCAGCCTGTATTTCCGGGAGATAAACTCTCCCCGCGGGCCAGGGGTTGCATCTGGATGCAGCCTCTCACCTGGGGGCAGGGCCCCTGCCCAGAAGCGGTTGGCTCGATCATTTCCCAAGACAATGAACAACTGCACGATGACAAGAGGCAGAGGTGGGTAACAGGAAACTCAAGTCTCCAGACATTCCAGTCCTGTGCCCCTAAAGGCCTTTTTCGGATGTTCTCTTTCCAGTCCCCATTTTCTCCCTCTTCCGACTCCTTACCTGCACTATCTCATTACTCCAGACACTCGTGTCCAGCTTCAGACTCTGCACCTTGGAGACACCAGAACCCAGAGCCCGGTGCTGACCTGTCAGGGTAGGAGGGGCAGGTGACACAGGTGCACCGAGCCCGCCTGTGCCAGTCGCCCTCTTCTCCCCATTCCTGCCGAAGGCCCCAGTCCTCACCAGCACACTGCTTGCAGATGACCACTCCCAGGTTGACGGCAGCCCAGTCTGGGCGTGAGGCCCCGCAGTCCGCACAGTGCAGGTTTGCCCGATTGGACCAGATCTTCTCAGCCACCTCGTAGTCAGACAGGGTCTCGGTTACTGCTTCCTGCAGAGCGGCCGCCCAGCTCTGCCGAGCCCCCCCAGACTCGGCCGTGAAGCTGAGGGGTGGACAGCCAGTCTGTGGGCATGGACACCCCACTCCCACTTGTCCCGTCCCACTGGCCATTCCTGCAGGAACCACCACAGGCTGGCTCAGACCCTGCTTGACAGCCTTGACCCCGCTCCATGGCCTCCCACCAGTGCACACCCACTGACACCCTACGGAGGAGGCCTCTGGGCCTCTGCACCCCTGTGCCTCCCTCCAAAGTCTCTCCCCAGCCCTGCCTCCTGCCAGTCTGGGCCCCACCTGAAGCAGCGATGGGGCGTGAGCAGGTCGAAGCTGCGACTCTTGGTCTCCCGGACACTGCACCCTTGCAGCTCAATGCAGCAGATCCCAATGCCCAGGGAGAAGGCCTGGTGGGGTCGGGGGAGGCACGGTGAGGTGCCAGACTGGGCTAGGCCAGCCCTGTCGGCCCCGGTCAACCCTCCTCACCTGCTCACTCTTGTACAGTGCCAGCTCTCCAGGGCTCAAGGCGGCAAACACCTTGGCCTTCTGTCCACGCAGCTCCAACGTGCCTGTGCGGAGGGGTCGGGGCAGTTGCGGGGCCCGGGGGTTACCTTGGAGACGCTGCTCCTTCAGGCAGGATTGCAGTGTGGAGCACCAAGTATCCCGCTGAGCTGGTGGGGGACAGGAAAGCAGGTCAGTGGGCTGTGTGCTCCCATGGCCTCCCCACCCCCACCCCCACCCTGACCCAGGGGACCCCAGCTCTCACCCTCACTTTCTGTGCGGAACACAAACACCCTCTGGCTGGTGATGACCTGGAATTTGTTGTCCTTGCTGCTGCGGGTCATCTCGATGGCGGACAGAGGGATCACACCCTTGGGGAAGGGGTCCTGGGGAGACCCCAATGACCCACAGGGGACACAAGGGGCCAGCACCAATTTTTAATGAGATCAACACTCATTCCACAAGCAGCGGGGTACAGCTGCTAACCTGGCTACTTTAGATGCTGACATCAGTCATGCAGTGGCTGCATCCCCACTATGGGCTTCCGCCTTCCAATCCTGAGTCTCTCAGCCCTCCCTCTCCCTCTCCCTCTCCATCTCCCCAGGCCCCATGAAGCATCTTCTGGGCCCCCACCTTGTCGTTGCCAAAGTACATCAGACTCCTCCCATTGAACTGCACAAAGCGCCTCTGGAAGACGTAGTTTCTAGGGAAGGGAGGGGCCAAGGTCAGTGAATGGTGGAGGCCGCATCCTGTGGGCGCTCCTAGGGTCTGGGGCACTTGGGACATGACCTCCACCCCACGGCCCGGCCTCTCTCCCCTTCCCTTCCCAGAAGCCCCACCCCTGAGGGGAGAGCTTGTCTAGCCATCCACTGAGCAGGGGCGTGGGGCGGTCTGCCTTGGAGGAAAAGCTGGCATAAGGTGAAATGAGGTCATCACTGGTCTCTTCTGTGTCCAGGGTGGGCAGCGACAAGGTGGAATCCCCGGGCAGCTCAAGGCTGGCATAGCCCGCATCCTCCCGTGTCTCAGCATCCTGCCTGCTGAGCCTTGTGGGGACCAAGACAGAGACACACACATTAGACCCACTTCCCTGGACATCCCCACCACAGCACCTAGTACAATGCCTGGCAGGTACTGGATCCGCTGTTCAAATAGGAGAATAGGGAGGCTGGGAACCCAAGAGATTAGCATGGACCTTCTTCCATGAGCACGCTTGGACTTTTTATTGGGAAAATTTCAGTCCCTCTCCTCTGCCATTCATATTACTAGGTGGAAGAGTTGGGGAAGGGCTGTGTAGATGGCTCCCTGTCGTGGCTGCTCATATCTAATCAATACATTTTATTGGTTCTTTCTCCAAAAAGTTCTTGATTTTGTCTCCCTGGACCAAGTTCCCATCAGTTCTCACCAGGGTGATGTAATTGCTTAACTGGTCACCTGCTTCCACTCTGGCCATCCCTTTCTCATCCACTTTCCCATCCCCACCAAACTGTACTTTTAAAAAAGTAAATGACATCATTCTACTACCCTGCAGGAAACCCTGTAATAACTTCCCATTTGCACTGAGGTTAAACCCAAATTCCTTACCATGGGCTGTTAAGACCTCAGACAGTAAGACCCATGGCTACTCCCCTGACCTCCCATCTGGTAACACCCTCACCTTTGCTCACTACAGATCAGCCCCATTCCCCTCCCTGTCTCAGGGCCTTTGCACACGCTGTTTCCTCGGCTCAGAACATGCTTCCTTGGGCCGCCTCTTCTCAGCCTCAGGTCGTTACTTATGCCATCTTCTCAGAAAGTCCTCTATTATTTTCTATCACCTTCCAGTGTGATAGAAAGTGCTCAGCAGCACAAAATCACTTGGGAAACTTAGAAATACTAGAATATGGGTCCCATGCCAGACACTTAAATTGGAACTCCTGAGATTGGGGCCCAGCATCTGTAGTTTAAAAGGTCGAGAACCATTCCTCTGCCTATTGATTTCTTACTTCCCTGAGAAGCTGAAGCGCTCAGACAAGAACCCCGACCGACTCCCTGCACCTTATCTACCCAATTTCACACCTACTCTACTTTCCTCCTGTTACTATAATTAACAGCTCTGTCTAAACCCAGTCCCTCCTCTGTGCTCTAAATCCTGTCCCTCTCACCTACACAAGGACATCGCTCCAGACTTTCTCCCCTTGCTCCCCTCTACGTCAGCTAACGTTCCGTCTCTATCAGGTCATGCATATTCACCTACAAACACACATAACATTTCAACCTATAAAAAACCCTTTCTCGACTCCACTCCACTACCGACAACCACTCCAACTCTCTGCTTTTCTTTACAGAAAAACTCCTAGAGAATGTTTTCTATTCATTTCCAACTTCTTCCATTCTTTCTTAAGCCCACTCTGATCAACCTCCACATTGCCAATTCCAGCGGTCAGCTCTCAGTCCTCATCTTACTTGACTCTCAGCAGCATTTGACACGGCTGACCTCTCCCTCCTCCTTATACAAATGTCCTGCACTTGGCCCCTATGACGTCACGTTCTTCTCTTTTTCCTTCTCCACCACCAGCCATTTCTTTTCAGTCTGTCTGGCTGAACCTCCCTCTTGTCCCCAGACCTCTTATATGGAAGTGTGCTGAGCTTGGTCCTCTGCTCTGCTGACCTTCACTCTCAGCTGCCATACACCCATTTAACCGCTGACAGCTCACAAATTTGATCTCCCGTGTAGACCTCTCTCCCGAACTTCGCACTTGCATATCCCATGGCCTGTCTGTCATCTCCTCTTGGGTGTATGATATACACCCCAGATTCTGCACATCCAAAACCGAGCCCTCAGTCCCCCTGTCTCAGACCTCGGCCACTCCAGGGGCTTTCAGTTGCTCAGCCCAGCGCTGTCCAACAGAAGTCAATATGAAAGCCACATAGTAGGTCATTTTAAACTTTCTAGTAGCCACATTAAAAAAAATAAAAAGAAACAAGTGAAATAAATTTTAATAATATATTTTATTTAACCCAACATGCCCAAAACATTAACATTTTACTATGCAATCAGTATAAAAATTATTAAGATACTTTATACCTATGTCTATTATATTCATCTACTATTGTTTTTTTTGTACTAAGTCTTTAAAACTTGGTAGATGTTTTGCTGTTGTAGCCTATCTCACTCGACTCGCTACATTTGGTCAGCAGTCATATGTGGCTAGTGGCTACAACACTAGACAGAGCGGGCCCAGACCGGAAGCCCCTCACGTCATCCTTCAATGGTCTTTTTCTTATACACCCCAATTTACTAGGAGTTTGCCTTCAAAATAGAACAAAACCCAACCACTGCTCACCATCTCCCCTACCCAGTCTCCAACCCAGCAACCTGTGGGGATCCTTAAACTGTAAGCCAAGCCCTCCCAGTGGCTTCCCACTTCACTAAGAGCAAAATCGAAAGTCCCTACAAGGCCCTGCCCCTTGCACCTCTCTGACATCACCCCTCCCATCCTCTCACCCTGGCCTACTCTGCCCCAGCCAGTCCTGGGCACACCGCCTCCTTGAAGCCTCTCTTCTGGCCTCCTCCCCCTGCCTGGGACACTCTTCTCCCAGATATTGTTGTGACGGACTCTCTCACCCCCTGCATGTTTTTGCTCAAATGTCATCTTAACATTCTGGTAATTTTTAAGGAAAAATTGCAGTCCATGCTCCCCCTCACTGCAGCCTAGCCCTCCTACCCTGCTCTGCTTTCTCCCCTGCCACTAAACACTTTTTCACCTATGGTGTAACTTATTTATTGTATCCACTGTTAAGTGTCCATCTCCCTTCCAGGGCAGGGATTTCTGATCAGAGTTGTTAAATGAAAGAATGAAAAGCACTGCTCCTTGTTTTAAATGAAATGTCCATTTGTCAACTTGTTTTTATTTCCTCTGTGTCCCACTGAGTCACAGGCTGCCTGAGGTAGGGATGAGGTCTATTATATTCGTTCTGCATTTGAGATGCAGATGCAGACCCAGTGGCTGCTGGGCAGTGGACACTCGATGCACGTTTGATGAATAACTAGGTACCTGGCCACCACCCACTCCTCAAGCTTCCCCACTTCCTGCCATCACCACCCTACTGACCACTCACCTGTGCTCAGCCCTGTCCTGACACACACCTCTGCCATCTCTTCTGTTGGACATCCCTACGACCCCCACAGGCTGGACACCATAGTACAGGCAACCGGGGTCCATGATGTGCACTGACCGGGGAGGACGGGGGAGATGGGAAGAGGAGGTCAGGTGCCTGAGGCCCTGAAGGACACTGTCTCCCCCTCCCCGGGCCCATGATAACACACCTACCTGTGCCTGTGGTGGGCCTGAGGGCAGGGGTGGGGGCAGCGGTCTGGGAGCTGTCTGGGGCCCTGAGAGGAAAGGTCTAGTGGTCATTCAGGGAGAAAGAAGGAAGAACAAGCCCTCATGCCCTGCTTCTCTCTGCCCCCACCCAGCACTGGATGCCCAGGGGTGCAACCCACTCACGTGTCCTGAGCTGTCTGTGCCCCTCCTCTTAAGTCCAGGCCAAAGTAGATGGCATTGGGCATCATCTCCACAGGATTCAAGGCTGAAGGCTGCTCAGAGATGGAGGTGGGGAGAGGAAGGGAACTCGGGCTGGACTCTGGGCTCCTGGGCACTTCTGGTCTCAAGAGAGCTGGGCTCAACCCAGGCCTCTGGGTTGTATTGGGGCCACTGAGCCCACCAAATACTGTCCTGGGCTTAGGCACAGGCTTGGGGGGCTGGGTTTGGGGGGCAGGGCTCAGGGATGGCTCCATGGGACTCTCCGGCTGGGGATCCAGGGTGCCCTCTGCAGTGCCCACTTGCAGCAGCAGGCGCAAGATGCGTTTCCGGTGCCCTGTGGCGCTGATGCCCAACTGCTTCAACTCCTCGTGGCCCAGGCCCCGGACTGCACCCACTGTAGCCAGGCCATGCTTCCGGAACGTGTCTGCATACTGCTCCAGGTGCACCGTGGCCAGCCACACAGTGATGTCCAGGTCCTGAGGGGCAGCCATGGGGGCTCAAGCCATTGCTGGGGGGAGGGGCAGGGTGAAGGGAGGGCTCAGGCACAGGTTCCCCTTCCCTGTCTCAAAGTCTGAGGCTTGGATGGGGGTACCAGACTCCAATCTTCCTCCAAAGAAAAAGGACCAGAGGCCTGTGATCTGGAGGTAAAGCCATCCCAGGACATCAGAAAGGGCTTTCTTATTCCAGGAGAATCCCTTCATTTGCAGATGAGGAAACTGAGACCCAGAGATGGGAAAAGACTTGCCCCAGGCTCACACAAATGCGTTAGTGTTGGCCCCCAAGCTCCTGCCCACCCTGGGTCTAGGTTCAAGCTCTGCACCTGCACGGCTGCACAGTCAGCTAAGTCAGAACAGGACTAGGTGCTGGAACCCTGCAGGGGTGAGGTGGGTGGGTTGGTGGGGAGGAGGGGCCCACGATGTGGCCTGATCCTGCTGCGGGGTAAGGTGGGGACCGGAGCAGCTGTGGCATTAGGAGGAGGTGCAGATCCCACTCCCACTGGTTTTCAGAGCTGAGGTACAGGCTCAACCATCCTAATCCTGGTCATTCCCAGTTCCTCCTCCCCTTCCACCTATTGTCTCAGCTCAGACTTCCTTCCTGTCCCTCCTGCCCTGGCCTCCCACACATCCTGCCTGCCTTGGCCAGGCTGCCAAGAGAGCCTTAACTCATCCCATCATGTGGGATCCTGGCCTTGGGCAGAGTGGGGTGGAGAGATGAGGGACCAGAGCCTAGGGACCCTCCAGGGTCTTATTCCACTCCTCTGCAGTAAGTTCACACATGTGTGCATGCATGCGCACAAGTCAGCAACCCCTGCAGGGGGTTCAGCGGTGTGAAACGACATCCCCCTTACCTCTGCTTTCTCCAAACCTTCCTTTTCCTTGCCCATGCCCACAGACTCAAGTCTGAGGTTTGGTTCCATTCACCCAACTTCACCTTGACCCTGGTCTATTCCCTGGACCTACCTCTGATTCTGTCCCCCTGAGTTTTATCTCTGCCCTGCCCTTGTCTCTAACCCAGCCCATTTCTATCTCTACCTCCAAATCCATCTCTGCCCCTCTCCTTGTTTTGCTCTCTAAGCCTCTCCTTGCTTCAGTCTCTAACTTTAACTAGATCTTTAGTTGCATCTGTGTCTCTGGCCACCTCTGACTCTAGGTTTCTGTTTTTCCCTGTTTCTCTCGTGCAGAGTCCTAACCAGGACTGCCCTCTCACCCCAGCATCAGTCTGGCCGCTCTCCGCCTCTCAGAGGCTGGGCCCCATCCCCTGGCTAGGGCCACAGTGTATCTCCGGCCCTGACTCAGAGTCCAGTTTCCCGGTGACTCAGGCTCGGCCAGGGCACGGGACTGGGGACCAGGAGGTGCGCGGGGCAGGAGTGCGGGGGGCGGGCCGGACAGCTCGGGGCCGCGCGGGCTGCAACAAGGGAGGGGGCAAGGAGGGAGGGGGCAGAGGCTGGTCGCCCGCAGGGAGGGGCGGGTCGCGGCAGGGAGAGGTGGGGGAGGGCCGCCAGCGCGGAGGGGGCTTGGGATTCCCGCGAAGGCCCTCGAGGTGATGGGGAGGAGTCTGGGCAGCGGGGGCCCGGGGGCGCGGGGGTCCTTACCTCTCTGCGCGGCCGTCGTCCGCTGCCCGGTGCCCGCCGGGGTGTCCGAAGCTCCGGGTCCAGCCGCTCGGGCCCCGCCTCCCTCAGCCCTCCCCCCGACGGGGCCCGGTCCCGCCCCGCCGGCCGTTCCCCCCCAGCCCCGCCCCCGCGGGGCCCCGGCCACTCCTTGTGCAAGCGTCTGCCTTCAAAAGCTTTGGTCTCCTCACCCAACCGCAGCGCTTATCTTGGGACTGGCCCGCTCAACCCTCTTGGGGGCCGAGAAAGGGACCGGAACAGGGCAGAGGCCAGGACAAAGAGGCAGAGACCAGAGCAGAGAGGGGCTCAGGGAGACACCTGCGAGGAAAGGAGAGCGTGGCTCCGGGCGGCCGTGCATCCCCTTGTCCTGCAGACGGGAGGGGAAGAGGGTCGGACCCCAAGCCTGCAGGGCACTTGCCCCAGCGGGGGGGCTGGACCCTGGCACCCAGTGAATGTAGGGCCAAAAGCTGCCCTCCAGGAGGCAGGGATGGCCGCAGCCTTCCCTGCTGGGGGCCCTGCAGCAGCCCAGCGATCTGAGCTGGGGGAGCAGGGACAGAGGCGCTGCAAAGGAGACCCCATCTGCTGCTCCCTACCCAGGGGCCTGGCCTAGATTTCTTCCCAGGGATGAAGGTCGGCAAGGCCCCCTTTTGTTCCCCAACCAGGGTGAGGATGAGGCGGGCATCGTGCCCACACAATCAGTCACCCAGCAAATAGCCTTTTCATCCTTGGGAGAAGCCCCTTCTCCTCATTCTTCTGCAAATGTGTGTGTGTTGGTTGGGAGGAGTGCTTGAGGAGAAATGGCTCCTTCCCCTCCCCCATCCATCCTGGAGCCCCGGCCTTGCAACCTGCCCCCCGGAGCCTGAGGCACTTCCCCCTCAGAGCCCGGCTGGTCTTCAGTTTTGCGTGGTGTTGGGGGGGTGGGGGTGGCTGCCGGCCGGCTGTGTTTTCCTGTTTGTACGAGAGGAAGTTGGCTGTGAGTCAGCAGACACAGGAACTGTCAGTAGCTAGGGAAGACCCCTGCCTCCAGGGAACGTGGAGGGAGTGTGGGGAAGTGGTCCCCACCTGGTGAGAGAAACTCTCCTCTTCAGCCTCCTGGAGCCCTTCCCTCTGAGAAAGAGAATGATAATAATCAATCATTAAAATGGCTACCAATTATTGGGAACTGACTGTTATCACAGGCCCTGTGCAAACATTGATTTGCAAACTTGGGTTAATCCTCACAACGACCCTTAAGATAGGGAATTTTGTCCCCTCCACTTTACAGATGAAGGAGACGTTTTTCTAGATGGGCAGCTGTGTGTGGGGCCAGGAGGGGGCTCCTCACAGACCTCCAGCTCTCGGGCTGGCCTCCGGCTGGGCTGCTCCCAGCCCAGGACAAGCGCAGCAGAGATCCTCAGCAGAGATCCTGCCACTCCTGGGAGATAGGAGACTTCTGACAGCGGACCTTGGCTCAAGAATTCTGGGGCCTTACGAACTTTCCTTCTACCTCGTGGTGGTGTAGCACGCTTTCTCCCCACCTTCCTGCCCTCTCTCCCTCACGGCTCTCCCAGCTCCGGCTCCCTTCCTCTATCACAGACAGTACCTTAATCAAATCCTCGCCCACCTCGTCCTGCCTTGGCAGCTTTCTCTTGGAGGACTCGGAGTAACCCGGCAAGAGAGGGGGGTTGGGAAAAGTAGTACAGGGCCCAGGGAGCTTGTCGGGGTGGGTGTCTGGGGGGCGGGGAGGTCCTGGTCAGGGGTCAGGTGCAGAAATTCTGAACCTTTTTGTCATGTTCCCCTTTGGCAATCTGATAAAACCTACCACCCTCGTCTCGAATAATGTTTTAAAATGCATAAAATGAAATATGTGTGGTTACAAAGGAAACCAATTATATTGCAATGCAGTTACAAAACTATTTCAATGTGTTATATAGTAATATATGTGCTTCTTGATAAGTGCTTTAAATAAGGTCTAGCAGTAGGTTGATAACTCACATAATTTTGAAGCAGTGATGAACATAAATGCTCTTTCAAAATATCTGCAGTAACATAATATGATACAAAAATACATGTGATTTCTTTTGGTGACAAACCCATAGTTATGGCTAATGTGACTGGCCTATTGCTATTGTCACAACTGAAGGAAATGCTAAATTTATAGCTAGAGATTAGTGAAAATAATGTAATTTTCTCCCCATCCAAGTTCAATGACTCCAAGTTGAGGACACCTGAGCCAGAGAGTCGGGAGGAAGCTGCAAAGAGGGACCCAGCCCCATTCCTCAGGTGACACCGCTCTCTCCGACTGAACTTGGGGAGGCGGGGCAGGGCCCCCTGCAGGCCCTTCCAAGGCATCTTTCACCTCTCTCCCTGCTTCTCTTTTTCATTTCTCTTATTTCTGTCTCTGTCCCTGGCTCTCTCCATCCTTCACCCACCAATATCTGTTTCTCTTTCTGTTTTGGTCTTTTCTTTGTCTTTCTGTTTTTCTCTGAATGTATTTCTGTCTTCACTGAATCTTTGTGAGTTTTTCTCTGTGTGTCTATCTCTCTTTCTGCCTCTGTCTCTCTTTCTCTGTACCTCTGTCTGCATCTGCGTCTCTCTCTGTGTCCCCCTCTATGTCCCCATAATCTGTCACTGAGGAGACAGGACAGACTTGGGATGCCAGTAGCCTGTGTACAGTGGAGCAAAATAGCTCGTCAATTCTAGGGTCATTGGGAGCTAGAAGAAGGAGTGTCCCTGGGCCTCAGGCTCTGGTCTTTCTTTCTCCACTTCCTCTTCCATTCTCAGCTTTCTTTTCTTTTTAAGATTTTTATTTATTTATTTTTAGAGAAGGAAAGGGAGGGAGAAAGAGAGGGAGAAAAACACCTATGTGTAGTTGCCTCTCACATGCCCCCTACTGGCGACCTGGCCTGCAACCCAGCCATATACCAGAGACTGGGAATCCGTCTGGTGACCCTTTGGTTGGCAGGCAGGCACTCAATCCACTGAGCCACACCAGCCAGGGCCATTCTTACCTTTCTTAAGGACAGAAACAGGTCAAGACAGAGATAAGTGAGGACAAAGGCAAGGAGTTGAGCCATTCCAGGCTACCAAAGACAGGGCTAGAGCCTCTGTGACCCTGAACTTGGGTATAGTGGCTCTTTCCCCAAGCTCCACTCTGTGGAGCTGTGGTCCCAGAATCCAGGTGTTGAAGCTGTCCTCTGCCCTCCTCCAAGCCTACAGCAAGATAACCCATGCCAGGCTGAGCCAGAGAACTCACACCAGTGACAACCTTGGCTGGTAACCTGGGCTGAGCTGCCTTTTTTGTTTTGGGGTATCATCTGTGACTTCTTCAGGGCCTGATGGGCAAAGGGTACTAGGAAGGGACCCTTTACAAACCTTAACTCTGGACCCTACCTGTTCACTCTGGCCAGACAGACCGCATTATTGACCATCATCTTCCAATCTCCCTGCTCTGGTCTAATCCCAGGATAAACATGCATGGAATTACAGTTTAAAAATAAGGTATGGTCCAGAAACCAAAGAGAACAGACAGGTTCTCCAGTGCTTCATCTCTCAAAAGACCTCATAACCTACAGCAACACTTCTCTGTGGCTCACAGTCCTCAGTTTCTGGGACGTCTCCCTCCTCAATACCCAACCTCCCCAAAGTCCTTCCCATAGCCAGCCCAGCCTTCCTCTGTCCCATGCCCTTTCCTGGGCAGTTTGATTCATCCTCTCTGGCTTTTTGCAGGGAGGGAAGAGTAAGAAGGTAGGTGACATTCATAAATCTTAACCCCAACACACAGGACAAAAGGGAGTGAGTAGAGCAAAGCGCAGAACCAAGCGATGAGGAGTGTGCAAGGGAATTTTCCAACACCCCCTTCCATATCTCTCTTCACCCCTGTCCCTCCCCACCCAAACCAGAGACTACTACAGCCACAATCAGTTAGGAGGCCACTCTGTTTACCTAAGTAATTAAGAGTCTGTAAAGTCAAATCCTGACCCCACATCTACCAGCTATGGGACCCGAGACAAGTTACTTAATCTCTCTGTGTCTCAGTTTCCTTTTCTGCAAAATGGAGATGATAATAGTGTCTACTGCCCAGAGTTTTGATAAAGATTAATCCATGGAAATGTATGGTTACGTGGAAAAGGGCTTGATGTACCATAGTGCTCAATAAATAGATCTCATTCCTTGTTACCTGGGCAGCTCAGTCCAGGTTACCAGTCACTTCCATGGTGACTCTGGTTTAAAACCAGCTTGCCTGTTACCTCCCATCCTGGAATATCCCATGATCTTGTGTTAATCAATCATCCTATGGCATCCTGTTCTCAAATTAGACCACATTACACTCATTGTAGCTCTATCATCTCCCAAGTTCCCCAGTTCTCCTCTTGTGAATTCCATCACTTGTCATTCTTCATGCAATTTCCTGTCTCCCAGGCAACTCCTGATCACCTCCATTGTCTCTGGGCCTCCAGGTCTCACTCCTTCCTCTGCCTTCTCTCCTGGGGTGGTGGAAGGCACAGTTATCTCCCACACTTGGTTCTGATGACGCGGACCAGTCGGGGTAGGGGTGGGCTCTAAAGGCCATGTTTCTTGCAGGAAAATACACTTCCATTCAATCATGGGAATATTTTTATTGAGCATCTCTTCTGGACCAATCACTGCTCAAGGGTTTAGAGATATGACAGGGAGCAGAAGCAGACTGTGCAGACCATGGTCTGCTAGAGGAGGGAGACATTTACCAAAGAAGCCCAAAACAGAATTACAAACCGAGACGAGTGTTCTGAAGGGAAGCTCTACCAGAACATAACACAGAAGCAGCTGACCTGGCCAGGGTCAGGTTCAGGGGATTTGGGAAGGCTTCTGAGGAAGCCGTGCTTAAGCTGAGATCATAAAGATGGATACGAGTTCATTGGGGTGGGAGGGAGAGTGTTCTAGGCCGAGGAACCACAAATGCAAAGGTCCTGAGGTGAGTAATAGAGACAGAGCAAAGAGAGGGGAAGTTTGGGGTCAGCTGAGATTAAAGGACCTCAGGGCCAGGCCATGCAGACCCTTGTAGCTCTTGGTTGGGATTTGGCCTTCAGTCCCAGAAGAGTTTAAGACTTGGATT
The DNA here is from genome assembly GCA_028533065.1 of Trachops cirrhosus. Lineage (NCBI taxonomy): Eukaryota > Metazoa > Chordata > Mammalia > Chiroptera > Phyllostomidae > Trachops > Trachops cirrhosus. The sequence goes on along the minus strand of CM052546.1, from coordinate 24,294,189 downwards.
TCAGAAAGATGGCTGCGTGGAGACTGATTAGGATCAGCACAGCCCTCCCCACCCTCAATTTCTCAGGCCAGAGGACTGTGCCACCTCCCCTACCCACACCGCCCCTCCCCACACACACACCCAGCTTTTCTTGCAGCCTCTCCTTCTAAAATGCCCTACGCACTTTTTTTTTTTTTGTGAGGATGAGGTCATCTTGGGGGAGGGAAGGGAGTTTGAGGCCTGTAAGCCTCCTTTATCCTGGAGGGTGGGTGGCCCTGGGGTGAGGGAGGGGAGGAGCAAACACAGAATGCCTCCCTGACCCCCTCCCCTCCCCCACAACTAGAGCCCTGTCTCCTTCCATCCTAGGCTGCTCCTGTGAGCTGTATGTATAAGAAAGTTTTATGCAACTTTACTGCGAGACATTTCTGAAGGACATCTAATCCTGCAGCTGCTACTGACTCCCCCTGGGCCTTGGGCAGGTTACCCCGGTAGGCCTCAGTTTCCCTGTGCCTGAAGGTATGGGCCGGGGTCTAATTCCAGCACTGTGACTGTAGTTAACGATGCTGCATTGTATACCTGATGTTTTCTAAGAGTGTGGATCTTAAATGTTCTCACCACATACACAAAAAATGGTACACTACGTGAGGTGATGGGTGTGTTAATTAATTTCATTGTGGTTATTATTGCACTATATATATGTATATCAAATCATCACATAGTATACTTTATTTACATTTATTTTTTAATAGATTTTATTTCCTTTTAGGGAGAGAGGAGGGGAGGGAGAAAGAGAGGGAAATATCAATGTGCCAGAGTAACATCCATCAGTTCCCTCTCGAATGCTTCCAAATGGGAACCTGGCCCACAACCCAGGCATGTGCCCTGACCAGGAATCGAACCAGCAATGCTTGGTTTGCAGGCCAGCACTCAATCCCCTGAGCCACACCAGTCAGGGCCACATGGTGTACCTTAAATTCATACAATTTTATTTGTCAATCATACCTCAATAAAGCTGGGGAAAAATTAACCTTAATGGGAAGCGCTGTCCAGTAGAACTTCCTGCAATGGCGGACAGGTTCCGAATCTGTGCTGCCCAATACGTGGCCACTGAGATATCGCAATGTGGCTGGCGAGCCAGAGGAGCTGAATAACTGTATAATGTTTTATTGTAATTCACTTAAAAACCCACATGTAGCTAGTGACTCCCACACTAACAGCACAGGCAGATCTTAAACTTTCATGGGACGCCTCCTTAGAAAAATATACACACACTCTGTCACAGATGGTCCCTTGCAGTCCCACTGATGTACCCCAGGCAAGTGGGGCCCACTGTCTGGGGTACATCAATGGGAACCCATCTACTCTGCCTCTCTCTCTGCCTTGAAAATTTTAGGGAAAGTGGGGCCTTGCCTGGAAGTAGAAGACTGGCCTGGATGACCCCAGGAACTAGCAAACCACAGTTTTTAGCTGGGACTTTTGCCCCAGCCTGGGCATCCCCACACATCTAAAGAAAAGCAGGGTGGTGAAAGGCAGAGTGGGTGCAGGGGTGACATTAAGGACATTTGGTCTCAGTCTCTGCCTGAACTTCCTCCTGCCCTGCCTCCCTGCAAACCACCAAACTGCCACCCAATCGGTCCCTTTGGGTCACACATCTCCGCTGCAGTGTGAGGCTGTGCTCTGGGGACAGGCCTGTGCCCTGGGCCTGCGGTGCTCATGAGCTGGGGGTGAGGAGGAGCAGCCAGAGCGGCCTCTTTGCCCTGGAAAAGGGAGCAGCCACTGCTGCTGCTCTGGACCTTCTGCTTGGGGCCTCCTCCTCCTGCCCCAGCTCTGCCCACTCACTCTTGATGTTTTCGCTGTCCCCTTCCGGAGTCAGACCCCCAGGAATTCGAACATCTGGGGGGCTCAGAAGAACTCACTCCTGGTGCTTCACTGATGGGTGTATCCCCTCAAGTTGGGGAGGCAATATTGTCCTCCCTTCTGACCTGCAGGATCCAGTCATTCCTTTCCAGAAAATTCCCTGTATAGACCCATTAATGGGGGACGACTTTCACTGAGACTTAACTTTCTGCACTCTGTACTCCTCTCCCTTCCTGCCCCTTGTCTGCCCTCTCATCCTTCATCTCTCAGTGAAAGACATCTCTTCATGTCTACCCACTTGGACCCCCATCTGGAAAATATTTGGTTGGTTCCTTCCCCGCTACGCTCCCAGGTTGCTACTCCTTGGGCTTCAGCAGCGGTGCTGGTGGTGCTGGCGTGGTCCGACTCAGGCTCTGGCCGTGACCATGGTGTGGGACACACAGGGGGAGGCAGCTCTCAGACACCCCCGGTCCTAGGTCCTCTAGAAGCCATGTCCTCTTTAGGTCCTCTTGTGGCCAGGGGTCAGGGTGAGGAAAGGGAAACATAGGCAGGGAAGATGCAAGACGAGGTGGAGCAATGCCTCCCTGTCCTGACCACACTTCCAACGGGCCACAGAGAGACACTGCGCGCTGTGCAGGCAAAGTGTGGGCTCGTGTGGTGGGACTTCTTCAGAAGGCTGCAAGGAGGAAGCACACCCGCAGCAGCCCTCAGCTCCCACCCACCACCTAACCCCAAGGGTCAAGGTTCACCCCAAGGTCCTGGGTTTTGTCATCCGGCCCTGGGTGGCAACCAGAAACCAGAATCCACATTGCACAGTGTGTCAGCTTTCATCTACATCTGAGACTGGAGGGTCAACATCAAAGAGAGCCAGGAAGTAGTGAAGGCGTTTGAGAAGAAAGGCTTGTGTCTCAGTATGGTCCGCTCCTCACGAAACTGACACCCTCCCGTTATATCTGACTTCTGTACCACAACGCAGGGCCTCTGTGGTTTTGTTTGTTTGCTTGTTTTCCAGGAGAACAAAGTTGTCATCACTTTTTCTCTCAAAAAGGGAGGGACAGTTCACTGTAAACAAGTCTCTTTCCAGAAAGCGCCAGATGTCATCTTGAGGAAGATAAAGGCTTCAGGAAGCAAGACACAGCCCCCACCGCTGCAGTGGGTCCTGGGTCCATATGTGATAGTATCTCCTTCCTTCCCTTCCCACCCCACCCCGCTAGCCCTTTGCAGATCTGGGCTATTTGCCTGATGGGATCATACAGACTTTTATCCCAGGAGGTCGCCTACCCTTTGGGGATTGTCATTGTTGAGGTTGTCTGCTGTCAATGACCCCTGGGTGGGAGGTTCTAAGAGATGCCCAGTGACTGCCTGGCTGGGTCCAGCGCCCCCGTCTCTGACTTCATTGTATCTACACGCATCTTCCAGCCCTGGTTCCTCGTGGCAATCAGGATGAATGACCTTGACCAGGACAGCTGTGCCCTTTGTGGCTGTTGGTCCACGGGCACGAGGAGGCGGCTAGGTGGCAGCATGGCTTCCAGTTTAGTGGAAACCTCACTGTGTGCCCTGGTGTAAGTCCTCTCCTCCTAAGACCTAAGACCTCTAGGTGACAGAGCCTAAAGATTTGGGGATAGGAAGCAAACAGTGCAAATCTGACAGTGAGGTGGGCCACTTCCACTTTTACATTAATTCCTGTGAGTTTTAGGTATGGGGGACACAGTGCTAATTTAAAACAAATACCACGTCAAGGAGTTCAGGGTCCAAACCCACAGGTGTCATGCTCTTGCAGGCATCTGGGCGCCCATGGCTCTGCCGACGCTTGTGGGTGATGCGGTGTAACAGAGCATGACCAAGGAATCTGTCGATCGCCATCCCTTTATTACCTCATGCCATATGCAAAAACTAAGTCAAAACAGACCAAAGATGTAAATGTAAGAGCTGGAAGTAAAAGTCTTAGATGACCTCATTATTGTCTTTGTGGAGACAGAGTGGACAAGAAAGACAAGCCTAAATCCCAAGCACCCAGGGTGGAAGGAAGGGGCTCAGTACAACCCACCTGCCACAGAGGCTTGGCTGGTCTTCTGAGGAAGGGAGCTGCACGAAAGGTTTGGTACAGGCATCACTGTTGGCAGGTTGGACTCTCAGGGTAGCACGCCTAGCTCAGCCTTGATGGCGGGGAGAGGGAGAACATGCTGTTGGGCCTTTGCATCCCCTCCATCCCTGGCACCATACCCATGGCCACTCTTGGTTCAAGGGCGATTGTGCCAGCATTTGCTGCGGGGGTGGGGGGTGGGCAGGAAAAGATTCACTCTCCCGATGAATCAAATCATTCTATCTGCCTCTGGTTGAGAGCTTCCTGACAGTGGATGTGCAGCGGTGTTTACCTGAGCCCAGGAAGTCTGCACTTGGTGGTGCCCACTCCCAGCAGTCAGTCCGCCTGCCTCTTCCTGGCCGTCTTTGTTCCTTCCAGGCTCCTGACCCAGTCACTGCTTCCCAGGAATCAGGGAAGAACCACACCTCAGGCCACCTCTACTTGTAGACAACGCCGATGACCAAGTGTACTGTTCAAAGCTTTGCACACTGGATGGGACTCCCCTTCACCACTGTCCTTTAGGGTCACCCCAAGAACTCTGTAATGGGGCAGCAGTCGACAGCATATCACACTGACCATCTGTGAACCAGCCTGAGTCCCTTCCTTGTCTATCAGCTGGTCACAGGGAATCTGAGGTGCCACAGAATGCTTGTGACCCAATATCTCCCTCTACTGCTATCTGCCTGTGACTTCCTCTCTATTCCTGACTCCTTGTGAAGTGGCCCCTCACCCCTCTGGCCTTCAGTCTCATTTCACACCCTTGCCAGAGCAGGCCAGGTGGTAGCAGGAGTACCACTTCCTTCTAGGCCTTGGGAGTAGGGTGCCACCTTCCCAAGGCTTTAGCATCCTCATAGCAGCAACAACTTGATAACATCAGCCATGCTCCTCGTGTGTCAGTAAGCAGGGCCAGGACTAGGGTGAAAGGAACGAGGAGCCTAAGCACAAATTTTAAGGCAGTCTCAGTGCCGTGCAAGTAAAAAATCCTTAAATTTTGCAACCCAGTCACCTCACTTGCTTTATTCTAGTCCTGATCCTATTAGTAAGCTCTTAACATATATTATCTCCTTTCATCCTCACAAGTAAATATTATTGCCCCCATTTTACAGATGAGGAAACTGATTCAGCGGTTAACTTGCCAAAGTGACACTCTCAGTAACTGGCATAGCCATGTTTTCATGACTTTAAAGCCCAAGGAAGCATCGCTTGGCTGTTTTGGCCCATCTTAGCCTGGCCTGAACCACGGGGAAAGCTCCCTGCTGTTGATCCTCCTGAAAATCTCAATTCCCAGGCCCACTCAGACTGGGGACTACGGGACCAGGTTCCACCACGTGCTTCTCTGCAGAGTCCAGGTAGATGCTGGTTTCGTGCAGACAGCCAGCCAGAGAAAGGGGCTGCACCAGAGTAGGCAGGAAGGAGGAGCTTTCCCAAGTATTTCCACTAGATGACGCCCCAACACTGAGCCACTGAGCTCCGGAGGCCAAGTAGAGGGCCCCCCAGCGGGGAGACGCAGTGCAAGATCTTCCCCTCTCCTGTAGCCAGCCTGCCCAGGACCCGGGGCTGGGGGCAACCGAACCAGGCCTGGGCCTTCCTCTCGAGTGCTGCTCACTGACCCAGGGCCCAAGCCCTCCTCTGCTCTCCTGATTCCTGAATAACCCGCTTCCTTTCCTGCTGCCCTCAGGGGTCGGGTACACGGAGGAGAATTTTTCTGCTTTCTCCTGGAAACTGCCTTAGTAGTTAGTGCCCAGCATCTCCCGGTGCCTACGCAGCACTGCTCCCCTTGGTTCCCTTTCCAAATTCCCCAGGCCCTTCCTGTCACTCCCACCCTCTTCAGATTCTGCCAGTCTTCAAAGGCAGGGACCATTAAGGCCAATTCCACAGATCTGGTGATGCAAATACATGTAAATATATGCAAATCGCCATGCAAAGGAGGCTTGCCACTGTGGTTCTAAGTGGCTGTCACAGCTTCTCTGACACCTGTTCTGAAAGACAACTGCCCTGCCCCCTTCTGCTCAGGCGTGTATCTGCTATTTGCCCCCTACCTCCCACCCCCAGACTCTGGCTTCTAGCCCCCTTTCCTTCAGGGATGCTGGCTGGTTTCTGGTTCCAAAGAGCCCTTGGGGTCTTCTCTCCAGACTCCCTAGAGGAGACAAGGAGGGAGGCACATCTTAATGGGCACGGACTTTGACGTCTGAAAATTACACCATTTCCTGTCTGTGTGGCCTTGGAAAGCAGTTTAATTTCTCTGAGCCTCGGTTTCATCATTAGTAGAATAGGAATAATGGTAGTGCTCACCTCATAAGGCTCACTTTGTAAAGATTCCGCACGACACTCCATGCAAAGTGCTTATTAGCACAGTGCCTTTGAACACAGGAAGCACGTTGGCCATTTACAGTATGACTGCCATTGACCCTGTCGGTCGTCACACTCCGAGGGCTTGGGCTGGGGGGCAGGTGTGCAGGTGATCACAGCTCAGGCATGTGCACATGTGGACGCACCGCTGTGCAGGCATGTGCGCACACGCGTGCATAGCTGACAGCCTCCCGTGGTGGCGGGGCGCATGCTCAGGCACACACACATTCAGAAACATGCACAGGAGGAGGTGGTGGGAGGTGGAATCTGAGTCATCGAGACCAGAGCTGTGGGTGGTGCTTTTGTCCTGATTTCCGGGGCTCCATGCTCCATCTCGAACAAGGAAATGTAGGGGGGATGGCACACCCAAGCCTCCAACTAAAGGGCCAGTGTGTGGGCCCCTTTCTTGAAGCCCCGTCACCCAGCTTGCGGTCATCCTGGTCCTGCCCCACCTCTGTGTCATCCAGGCTTCTCCTTCCTCTGACCTTGTCCTCGGCTCTACTAAATCCCTGCAGGTGCGGCAGGGCAGGCCCACTGGGGCCTGGCCCTCACAGCACAGGACCTCGATGACATCATAGAGCTAGTGGTGCCTGCTCCCTGGAGGACACCCTGGGAGTGTGGTGAGCACAGTGGGGAAGGAGGTCGGAGGAAGGTGACATATGGTGGTAGTTAAGAGCCTTTGGCTGGGAAGGAGGTAGATCCAAGTTCAAGTACATCTGGCTCTGTGTGACCTTTTGTAGTGTCCTTAACCTCTTTGGGTTTCAATTTCTTTCTTTTTTAAAAGCATTTTATTTATTTGCCCGGGCTGGTGTGGCTCAGTGGATTGAGCACCGGTCTGCGAACCAAAAAGTCACTGGTTTGATTTCCAGTCAGGGCACATGCCTGGGTTTTGGGTCAGGTCCCCGGTTGGGGGTGCGTGAGAGGCAACTGTTTCTCTCTTGTTTCTCTCTCCATCTCCTTCCCTTCCCCTCTCTCTAAAAATAAATAAATAAGAGAAGGAGAGAAACATCGATGCGAGAGAGAAGCACCTATCGGTTGCCTCTGGCGCAGGCCCCAGACGGGGACCAGGCCCTGCAACCCAGACATGTGACCTGACAGGAAGTCAAACCAGAGATCATTCACTTTGCGGGACGATGCCCAATCAACTGAGCCACACCAGTCCAGGCTAGGTTTCCACTTCTGTACAGTAGAATGGACCCAGTCATACCTAATTCTGAGGGGGTTTGTGACTTTTCATTGAGGTAATGCACATAAACATGTTCTTCACTCAGTGCTGCGTGGACTGAAGTTTCATGGGTGGTCATTGTTTGGGGTGACGCTCGTTAAAAGTGGGAGCAGGTCCCCTGGGCAGCTCCACCCCTTACAGTTTCATCTCATTCCTGGGAGCTGCCCCACCTCTCCCACCACTCAGGCTGTGAGGGAAGAAGAGAGGCAGAGTGCCTGATACGTGGGGTCACAGAGGGCCACCTCCTAGGTCAGTGTGGGCTGGGAGGTCACCAGGTGCTTGCATGTGTCTCGGGAGACAGGTTCAGCCAGCTCCTCTGATTGGGAAATGATTGGTCAAGATGAGACAGAGTCTTGAAAGTCCTTTCCTTAAAAAGAAAGGTTGCCATTCACTGTGCACCTACTGTGTTTGAGGCACATGCTAGGTGCTTCTCCACACAAGCTCTTTTTACTCTCACAGCAACCCTGTGAAATAGGTGCTAGCCTTCCCGATGCACAAGCCAAGAAGAAAGTGAGTGACTTGCCCAAGGACACGCAGTGGGTAAATAGAGCAACTGGCTCTCTACCTAACCACACACATCAGTGGTTTTGACTAATTTGCGTGGACCCCACGGGCATGGCATCAGGGCATTCCAGTTCCCTGGGTGTGCAGGGGGAGGGGTCTCTATGTCTCAGGTCAGTCCCTTGAGGTCAATGGCAGAGCTGTTATGAGTTAATCCACTGAAAGTGTCCCCAGGTGCTGTGCACTTGGCTCCCAGCCTTCAGTCACATGATATAAGGGAAGGGACACAGGTGCATGGGACACAGGTGCATAGAGGTCGAGTGTGGGGGAGGCAGCCTAGACACCTGCTGAAGGCTCAGTCCTGTGCTGGTGGGTGGGTGGGTGGGGAGGGGGAAGCAGCAGATGGACGGGCTGGGGTGGGGGCAGGGATGCTGAGTTGGCTCTGAAGCCCAAGGTGACTCGAGAATCTGCCAGGAAGAGGAAAGTATGAAGGAGAAGAAAGGAAAGGATGGCAGGAAAGCTGTAGTGGAGGAGAAACTGAGGTAGCCCAGGATCACAGGGGTGCAGTGGTTTACAGAGAAGGGTTAGGTGTGCAGACTCTGGGGTCAGATGACACAGGCTTTTAGCTCAACTTTGATGTCAAGAACTGTCTTTTAGTTTCCTCAGCTGCAAACCAGGGTACAAATAACACCAACCATGAGAGGTCTTAGTCCTCCACCATTAGAATCTAAACTCCATTCTGGCCTGGCTGCCTCGTTACCAGCTGCAGGGACCTCATTCACTGTGGGGCCCTGGAGGGCTCCAAAGGCTGACTTCCCGCCCTGGTCGAAGCAATGGTCACCTTTTTTTCTCCAAGCAATGATCACCTTTTCTTCTGGCTCCAGGCCTACGGGCCTGCATAGTAGGGGTTCCAGGAATACTCACTGAAAAAAAAAATGAAATAAACAATACGCATCAAGTGGCTGGTACATTGTTCAATAATTGCACTTTAGCTGATTTAATGTCAGCAAATATTTCTGGAGTATCCACCCCGCTCTTAGCAAATAAGACCGGGTCCCTTCCCTCATGATCTCATAAATCAGTGGGTGAAGAGTTTAAGGTGGCAATGAGTGTTACGGGGGTGACCTCAGGGACCTTCCCAGACCACGGCCAAGAGGAAAATGTGGCTAATGCTTGGAGGAAAAAAATGTGTGTGGTTAGGCTGGCTTGGGGAGGCAGCCCCTGGAGCCCTCGGAAGCAGGTCCTTCCCAGCCCCAGCAGTGATTAAAGTCCTCGTGGCTGGTTACTCGGCAGCCGGGCCGGAAGAGAAAGCCCGTAATTAACAAGCTGGCACTCACACAACCACATGTCAGCACGCCCAAGTGCTGGGATAGCTGTCTGTCAGTCGTAGCTGCTGGTGGAATTTTTTAGACAGCTGGGCTCAAGCCGGGAAATGAATATAAGTTACATTTCTATGCATCGTTGTACGTGGTGGTAAAAAAAATTAATCAGTGACATAGCTGTGACACATACTCATTTAAGAGTCCACAGAGAAATGTTCATTTGTCAGCGGCAGCAAAGAAGAGATTATGTGTCAGCTGGGGAGGGGTGAAATATTTATACAATGGCTAATAAACACCGGTGTGTAAGGGGGTCAATTGATTGTGTCAGTGGCCACATGACAAATGCACCATTGAGCAGCCGTGGGCACTACCCCTGTGCCCGGGGGCTCCATTCTGATGACAAATACACAACGTGTTACTGTTAGCGTTCCCCGACAAGCGCCCGCTCGGCCCTCTTTGCCGGCTGGGCAACTGCAGATTGCTAGGAAGCAGAACTCCCATGGAAGCTGCCTACCTCCAACTTCATTAAGTTGAACTCAAAGTTGGCAAATGACTCCCCAAATGCCAAAACAGCTGCAAAAAGCATTTCCTTGTGTGTGTGCTGATTTTTAAAATTTCACATTTCTGAATTTCAGAAGGCCTGGAAAAGGACCGGCCTGCTTCCTGACTCCACCAAGATCGCACAACCAGCACTCCCAGTACAGACCTTGGCCTGCCCCTAGCTTTGCACTCCCACGCACCGGGCAGGGGGGCTTGTCCAGGTTGTCCTACGGCAGATTTGAGCTTCTTCCCTGTTCTCAGCTGAGGCCAAGTCTCTGCTTGTTCCCACATTGCAGTAAGAGGTCCTAGCACCCTCGTGGGCACAGTGGTCTTTCTGTGTCTGGACCCCTATCCACCATTACCTAAGAGGACAGTAGTCTGGTCAATGGGACATGTATCAACCTCAAGTCCCTGCCTCTCGCCCCTCTCCATGGGCAGCCCACCTGGAGCTGTCAGATTGGTCATCAGGCTCCTCAGAAGGAGAAGCGTCCTGGTATTGACAATGACCATGACTTGTTTCTGAGTCCTGATCATGTGTCAGGCCTCGTGCCACACACTCTACCTGCATTATTTCTTCAAATCTTAACACAACCTCTGGGGTGGGTCTAACGATCAGTACAAGGAAACTAAACCCAGAGAAATGGCCTGTTTAAGGCCCACGGTTGTGTGGACGGGGTTGGGAGAGGGGCAGGATTCCAACCAAGCAGGACTCTGTCTGGAGCAGAGCCCTCTCCGTCTCACCGCGTTGGAGCTGCATGTCTGGTGGTTAACACCTGACAATGTTCCTCCCCAAGCTTAAACAATTCAGATTCAAAGAGGTCAATTTGTAACTAAAAGATTGTAAACTTCCAGAGACAGGAACTGTGTTCCAGATCCTGCTCACAGCATTAGCTCCAGAAGAACTTGCCTGATTGTAACACTCATCTTAACTGGCGCAGGTAGAGCCTTTCCCAGTCCCCAAAGTGTCCCCCACCATCCCAGCTCAGTGGGCGTGTCACCTCTCTAGGAACTGAGAGAGGCCCCCTCCCCCAGCCACCAGTCCACTGTCAGTTCCTCTAACGCTCCAATATCCAACAACGAACGAACGAACGGCACTTGATTCTTGATTCGGGATGGGATGACACCCTGAGAGAGCAGTGGCAGATGAAATTTCACAGGTATCTGTGAATGTGGAGATTGCAGATAAGCACACGCTGCAACTTGTTTTTACTTTTTAAAACGAGATTCCTCCCACCACAAAAAAATAAAATAAAATGAGATCCCTGCCTTAAGAAATAGTGCTCCACTTTTTATCTCCCATCAATGACAGTGCTAATGCTTGTGATGATAATATAGGCTGTCTTTATTGAGTATTTGAAATATCCTCAGTGTATTATATTATCCTCACAATGACACCATTTTACAGATGAGAAAACTGAGAACCAGAAAAACTAATTTGCCCAAAGACACATAGCTAGTAGGAGCTGGGATTTGAACCTAGGTGGCCATTTGCAGAGCCCCTGGGCACTCACCCATTAAGGTCTGAGTTCACTCCTACTGCATACTAGTGGCTCCACCCAGCCCAGACCCTGGCTTCGGCCGTATTTAACTCTAGCTCCACAGCTGGTCTTGTTCTCTTTTGCCTCTGTGCCTTCGCAGATGATGTTCCCCATTGTTAGAATGCTCTTCCTTCTGCCTGCTCTCAGATGCGTACCTCACGGAGGACCACTAGGAGGAAGCTTAGGCTTTCATATTTTACCCCATTCACAAACTACTCCCCATCTGTAACCCCCAACCTCCAAAGTCTCCCCCAAGTTCAGCCAAGAGTGCCCTGGAAGGTGGTCCTCTCACATCCCCACATCCTGCAGGGCTGGCTCCAAGGCTCTAGAACAAGAAGTGACTAAGAAAGATCTTATACTAGAGTGGACAGACTTCCCATTACAGATCACACCCTCCACACAGCCTCCACAGCACCCTTTACACAGACCTGTCAGGTCACTACCCTGCCACATACCCCTCTCTGACACAGTACAAGCCTCACCTCTCCTCCAGTCAAACTGGGTCACTTTTGGTGTGTCTGAACAGGTGCTGCTTTCTCTGGCTCTTTGTGCTTGGAAACCTTTATTCTTTCTCTGCTATCTGTCCCTCATTCATTTTCAAGATATATCTTAGGTGCTCCTTCCTCCAGGAAGCCCTCCCAGGTTTCCCCAGCCTGGGCTAGCTACTTTAGAGCAGGAGATTGGCCCACTGTCACTTGTGCTATTCCTCATGCCAGACATGAAAGAAGGCCTCGGTGAATGTTTGTCAAATAAGTGTGTGAATGAATAAGTGACTTGGGAATGCAGCTAGCCACAGACAAGAGAGAATCTCTAATAATACTAGGCTCCAAGGAAGAGGCTTGCGTTTTGAGAAGGAGGCTCAGTTAAGCAAGGCAGAGCCTAAGGATGGAGTTAAAGTCAGATTGTTCAAACACACTAGCATTTATCATGGATCTGAATAGCCTGTGTGACCCCAAGCAAGTTACTTAATGTCTCTGAGCTTTGGTTACCTCATCTGTAACGTGGGGACTAATAATAGGTTTTGCCAATATGATAGGGCTGTGTTGGGAGCTGAATGAGATAACGTAACTCAAGTTGTATATATGCGCTCCACAACTGCTTGTTGTGCTGTATGGGCTACTCTAGGATCCTGGGCACGGGGATAATTAAGAGCTGTGCATTGTTAGGAACCTATGTCCGGGGCTCCTCTTTGGCCGCCACAAGCTGTGTGGCCTCAGACAAGATTCTTTCCTCTCTGAGTGTTGGTTTTCTCCTCTACAAAACAAGGACATTAATTTCCTTCCCAGCAACTACCCAATAGGATTATTGTGGGAGATCATATGAGATAATATGTGTGAAAAAGCTTTGAAATATGTTCAGGGCTGTATAAATGCAAAGGATTATGCTTATCTACAGGCAGTTTGTAGGGGCTTAATTATTAGTCAGCATTCACAGGCACCAAGCTTTGGTGCAGCTCTACAAATACTCCCTTGGTAGCTCCTTTAATAAGAAGGGCCCTGTGGGGAAACTGAGGCTGGGTTGTCAGCCTGTATCCAGAGGTCCTTGGCAGTGGAGGGAGTCCGCTGGGGGCGGCACTGACATGGGGCAGCATTGGTAGTTCCCCCCTGGCCTATACCCAGTTCCAGGGCCTCCATCTGCCCTTGCAGAGGTGGGAACCTGCAGAAAAGGAGCAGATACTTTTCAGTTTCAGTTGTGAGTGCTTCAGATGCTGCCAGGGGCGGCTCTGCTGGGTTTGCTCCTGGCAGCTCCTCAGGCTGGAGGAGCTGGAGACAGGCGGCCACAGCCGGCAATGACTCGGCATTTGCTGGGCCAGGCTGCCTGGCGAGGGGAGGAAGGTGTCCGCCCTCACTGTGTCTGCAGACCCAGAGCTGTGCTCTTTGGAAGGTGGAAAGGAGGTGGACCCAGGGTGCCCAGGGCCAGGCCTGTCCCCGGAACACAGAGCATGCCCTAATTCCCACCAGGGAGGGGCAATCCAGGCTGAGAGGGCCCAGCCAAGGGGTGTTCCTAGGAGCCAGGGTGTGGCCTGGGAATGGATGGTTCTGGAGGAAGGAGATAAAAGGAAGAGGGGCTGGAGAGCAAAGACCCTATGGGAGAAGCCAGAAGTCATTCATCTGCAGGTGGGGATGAGGGTCAGTGGGAGGGACTAAAACAGGAGCGTAGAGTCCCAGTGTCATCCTTCCTTTCATTCACTTGCTCACGGCATTTCTTGAGCACCGACTACCTGTTGGGTAACTGAAGAACTGAAGACAGAGCAGTAAACATGGAAGAGCTGTCCCTGGCCCATGAGGTTTTGTCTAGCAAAGGAGACAGACACCAAACATGTCCATTTATGGGGGAAGTGCAGAAGACTTCAGGAGGTGAAACTAGAGGCTCTTCCCAGCATCCATAGTGGGGGTGGGGTGGGGGAGGGCGGTGCTTTTTCTGAGAATTGAGGTTTGAGCTGAGGCTGGAACTAGCCAGCTGGGATGGAGGTGGCTTCATTTAATTCAATTCAACAAATATTTTACTGATCATCCCCTTTAGATGAACCAATAGACCAAGTCTGTCCTCAAGGAGTTAGAGTTTGAAGGGAAAACTGTCCCAGGAACTGCATGTGCTAAGGCAGAGACAAGAGGGGCCCAGTACTCCATAGGAGTCACTGGGAGCTCCAAGCACAAGGGGGAGTAGATGTGGGTGACAGTGTGGAAACAGAAGACACACCCAGGCCATGGAGGGCATTTAGGGCACCATGGAAGATGAAAAGTCACATGCGGGTGCTTCTGTCCCACATTCCTTGCTATTAGGCCAGGTGCACAGGTAGGGGAGGGTGTATCTAGGCTGAATGTATTCTAAACAGCTGTTACACTGTGTCACTGACCTAGCGTAAGAGTGACTGAATGTGATGTCTGCCTCACGCCTCCTCACACCTAGATTTAGTGTGGGAGAGCTGGCTGGGGATCCTCACTGGGCCTGGTGCCTCTGCCCCTTGGGTTTCACAAGAACTCTGTCCAGGAAGCAGAGCCAGCCCTCCTCTGCCCGAGTGCAGATAACAACATTAATAACAAGAGCTGACACTGAGTGCTCGCTGTGTGGACGGGTGCACACACCACCTCATTAAATATCCTCAGTAACCACCTCCATTGTATGGAAGAAGAGAGATGAAGTAATTGCCCAAGGGCACACAGCTTGTAAACAGCAGAGCTGGGACCAGGACCTTGTTCTGCTGGCCTCCTGGCCTGACCTCTGTTCCCTATCCCAGACCATGTCAGCCTCTCCTGCCTCCTTTCATCTCTCCTCTTGGAGCTGCAAAACTGCCTGAGCAGAGAGCAACCTGGTGCTGCTGGAACAGCCCTATCTCCTGAGCTCAAATGGTAGGCTTTGCCCCTTTGTAGCCACACCCCTACGCCCTGGTCCCACCCACACCTTGCAGGGCAGTGACCCTGAAATTCTGAGCATCTGATGCCTAAATACTGCAGACCCCTTCCTGCAGCCAGCACTGGTGCTCCCCTAAATCTTTCCAGACCACTCCCGCCTCTGTCTCAGAGCCTCGCTTGGTCAGAACAGCCAGGAGAGGCAGGATCGATGTGCAGAGAACTCAGTAATAATCCCTGCGCAGGCAGCCAGGCTTCTGTATAAAGACAGATTAAAAACTCATCCGGTTGAGATGAGGAAATAATTCAGCTGGTTGGCCACAGTGGGAAAGCCGGGGGCTGCAGGTGCTCGTGGTGGGTACATGTGAGGGCGCCAGGGTGGGGAGCGGCTCCTGGCCTTGGGAATCTGCACCCTACACACACACCTTAGTTTCGCCTCCAGATCCACCTTTCTTTGCTGCCTGCCTTGAAGCCAAGGCTGACAAATCCCAGTCCCCAGGGAGAAGTGTGGGGGAGGCAGGCTGGGGGAGCCGAGAGCACAGTAGCTGCCTAGCTCCACACCCTGGTTTATTTCCTCCACAGCACTGAGATGATTTTGCTCATTTATTTGTTTACTTGTGTGCTGTCTCTTCACCTAGACTATAAGACCCAAGAGGCCAGGTACCTGTCAGTGTTGTGTAATGCAGCGTTCCCAGCACACAGTAGGGACTTCTCAATAATTGTTGAGTGAATGAATGCATAGGTTGGAATCCCGGCTCTCGCTACACACGTTGAGCTGTATAATCTCGCTGGGTCTCCGTATCCTTTGCTGAAGAATGGACACAGTATTGTCCTCCAAAGGAGATTCAGCCCAGGGCCTGGCTCCTAGGAAGCACTCGATCAAGGATTTTGTTAAACTGATTGGAGAAAAAAATGGAAACCATGGCCGACTCGTGAGGCGCCATCAGGGGGCGCCATTGTGCAAGGCGCTCAGCGTGCTGCATCCTCCGCAGGCTCCGGGGTGAGCCTCCAAGGCCGCCCCCACTCCCCGGCGCCCCACCTTCAGGGTCTTACCTCCTCCCTTCTAAGACCTGCTCACGCGCCCAGCCCCAATCAGCGTGCGTCCCCGCTCCCGGGACTGTCTCAGCAGCCCTGTGTCCCCTCCCCCAAGCCCGGCCCGGACTCCTTCCACCCACGGGGCCCCATATGCTGGGAAGAGCCTCCCACTACCCATCTGTCGAGCCACTTCCTTGTCCCCATTCCCGGTTCCGTCCCCGTCCTCTCCTCCGGGAAGCCGGTCCTGATTGAGGCGATGAGGAGGGCGGACTTCCCCGACAACCGCCTTCTATCCCCCTCATTCCTCCAACCACCGGGCTTTGGGGAAATGCCCACTGCCCTGTGCAGACGACCCTCGGGGCCAAGCTCTGAGCCTAGAGTCAGGATGTGCGAACAAATGCGAGCTAGAACTCTGTGCGCTTCAGCCCATGGGCCAGCTGGCTCAGGCGGGGATTGGCGGGGCTGGAAGGACCCCCTCACGGCCGGCTAGCTGGCGGCGGCGGGAGTAGGGGTGGGGGTGGGGACGGACTGCTCCACAGACCCGGCTGCACGCCAGTGACAGATCCCGGGGTCACAGCTTCAGGGCAGTCAGCTAAGGGACGCGGCCGGGCACGCAGGAACCTGGGGAACAGAGCTACTATCACCAGGGGGCGGACACAGGGCCGGGGAACCACGGTGCGGAGGAACACAGCCTGCTTTTCTCGCTTGAAGGACCGTTTTCATTTCGCAGATTGATTATTGCTCTGTGTGTGTATGTGTGTGTGTGTGTCTTTGGGCGTTGTTAGTGTTTTTTTTTTTTTTAAATGTACCTTGCTTGTCTAATGAATGTTTGATTGCACCTACATCCGGAGGCTGTTTTAATGAAAGGTGACGGCTCCGAGGGGAAAATAAATAAATAAAGGATCGTTCCGTCCCTCGGCACACCACCCCCTTTCACCCCCCTCCCCACAACAACTTTCCATCCACAGCTGTCTTCTGAAGCCTATGCCCTCGTGGAAGAATTCTGTTCCTGTTTGAATGTTCCCATGTAAATGCTGCTGCTCTCCCGAGGAAATCACACCCTTCCATCGGTCACTCTCAAGGCTTTTATTAAGAGTTTGAAGGGGGAGATGGGAGAGGAGGGAGGCCTTCCTCTCCAGCTGAAAGCTGGGCCTTGGACCCACTCACTGGTTGAGCCAGTGCCCACTCCCTGCTGGGCCCTGTGCTGAGAGCCATGGACACAGAGAAGGCAGGCACAGGTTACTGCCAATGTCATCAGTTCCCTTAAGCAACTATTTGTGTAGCATCCCAGTACCGCATTGTGACCCTGGGGAACTTGACCTCCGAGAGCCAGTTTCCTCACCTGTAAGACGGAGGTAACAAGCATGTTTATCTCATACATGCATTGGGGGGGATTAAATGGAATAGTGCATGTACTGTGCTTAGTACTGTGCCTGGCATAAAGTAAGCACTAAATGAATGCAAGCTATTATTATTATTATCTATGAAGGTGGCAGTGGAGGGGCTGTGAGAAGGCAAAGCAGTGGGCACAGGCCTAGGCATTCATGGAGAGTGGGTACAAGGATACGAGCACATCCTTCTTAGAGGTAGATGAGTTTGAGCTCAGTACCATTCATCTATCAACAGATAATTACTGAGGGCCTAGGTGCCGGGCACTGTCTTCTGCTTTGTGGATACAGCTGGGAGACAGGTAGACCTGGCGCCTGTGCACAGAGAGCTCGTGTCTAGTAGGGAAGAGCAGGTCCCTAAACAAGCCCTTAGGTGGCAGGGTGGGCAGAAAGAGCAGGCACAAACAGCTGGGACTGCTCAGGCAGGGTACCACACCCTAATTGGCTTCTCAGAGGAAGGCCATCTAACCAGAAAAAGCGTGGAGGGTGGCAGGGAGGCATGTGTGAGGGATAGAAGGCACAGAGGTTAAAAGCATGAGCTCATGGAGGGATAGAACTGAAATTTTAACCTCTCATGGTGGTTAAAGAAACAGCTTTGGCATCTAGGATGTCTGGATTCAAATCCTGGGTCTGCTGCTTACCTACCAGCTGTGTGCCCTTGGCCAAGTTATTTCATCTGTCTGTGTCTCAGTTTTCTCTTCTATGAAATGGGTGTCTTTGGAAGGAGGGGTTAATAATAGTGCCCCTTTCATTGAATTGTTGTGGTGAAGGATGAATGAGATGACTTCTGTTAGGGCTTGGCCCAGGCCTGGCAGGAGGTTGACATTCTATAGCTGTTAAACAGTAGTCGCAGCCACAGTTGCTGGGGAGGTGAGCAGGGGCTCAGATCATGAAAGACCTTATAATACATGTTAAGGGGTTTGGACAAATGTAAGAGCAACGGGGAACTAGTGGAGTGACAAGATCAAATCTGCAGTCATCCTTGGCGCCATTCCTGACTTCTTTCTTTCACACTCCTCATCCAATTCATTAGCGAATATCGTCAGCTCTACCTTCATAAATCACCCAGCGCCTGACCACTCTTCACCACTTCCACAGCCACCACCTGGCCCGAGCCGTCAGCATTGCCGCAGTGGCTCCCTAACTGGTCTCCCTGATTCTACCCTGTCCCCCAACAGTCTACTCTCCATGAAGCAGCTAGTGAGAATCTGTTAGGATGTAAATCAAATCGTGTCACTCTTGTGCTCAGAGCCTCCAATGACCCTGCATCTTGCCGAGAGGCAAAGCCAAAGTCTCTAAAATGGCCTGCAAACGCTGCAAGGCGAGGCCTCCTGCCAATCTCTTCTTCTCCTATTCCTCTAGCCTCACTCGTATTCCTCCATGCACTTCCTCAGACATGAACTTGCCAAGCACAATCCCACCTGAGGATTTTGTACTCGCAGTTCCATCTGCCTGCAACTGCCCCGGGGTATCAGCGAGGCTCACTCCCCCACTTCCTTCAGAGGTCTGCTCAGGGAGCGCTTCCCTCCCTACCTTGTAAATACAAGCCTCTCTCCTGCCTGAGCACTCCTTGTTTCCCTTCTCTTCTTTTTTTCTTTCCACGACCATGATCACTCTCTAGATACTATATATTTATTTGGTATTTCTTACCAGTTCTACATCTCCCATTGGAATATAAGCTCCATGAGGGCAAGGGCTTTATTTTGTTTATTGCTGTACCCCCAGCATCTAGAACAACACATGGCACATAGTAGGCTCTCGATGACTATTTGTTGAATGAGCAAATGAATTGGCATCAGAGAAAGCCGGCTCTGATGCTGTACGAGATCTGGCACATATCTGGTACAGAGCAAACGGGGTAGGGAAGGAGCCGTGGAGAGGGGGAGCTCGGATTCTGCAGTCTCCAGGAGGGCTGATGGCCAGCTTGCCTGGGCCAAGATGGAAGAGCTGGAGAATAGCGAGTGGTCTGGAGAGAGACTTAGGTGTCATCTGGAGAGTGCGGGGACTGTCTGGCTGTGACAGAAAGGGTGAGTGAGGTAAAGGATGGTGATGTTGCCCCCGTTTCTGGCTTGGCATCTAGCACAGTGGTGCCAATGGCTGAACTGGAGAATGAGGAGTGAGTTGGGGAGAGGAGTTTGTGCCGTGAACCTATCTGAGCTCAGCTGACTTATTGGTAGAATAGGGAGGACTCTACATCCCCACTTTCTGCTTTCTGGGGTATTGCGGAGACAGAGAGAGGAAAGAAACAGAAGCCCTTTGTATGAGAGCCCAGTGGGTCCCCAGATGTGAGGGAGCATTATTATTATTATTGTTAAAGTCGGTTTGGGGAGATTTGACAGGCAAGCGAGAGGCAAACCTGTGCCAGAACCTAATCAAATACCAGCCTAGGTGGAAGCAAATGCCAGAAAGCACGATTCAGTCGATAGATACAGTGGGTGGTCGGGAAGGGGAGAGAACACTGTGACCAGAGCTGTCGGAGGCAGTTTGCAAGGGGCACCTGGCTGAATTCTGGAGTGAGGAGGGGCAGCAACAGCAAAGACTGGGGTTTGTCAGCGACCCATGAGCAGAGAGGCTGCAAAGAAACTTCGAGATCTGGGGATATACAGGGGCCTGTGGGCATGGGTTGGCCACCACTGGACTTCCTCCTCCTCACCTCTACCTACCAAATGAGAGAACAGTGGGAATTCTCTGGTGAGGGAAGAAGAAGGTGAATCCTAGGTAATCGGGCAGAAACACTCTGCCGTTTGGGGTCTGCCTCTGCTATGCCTGCCATCTGACCAGTTTCATTCATGGACACACTGGGTGCCACATGCAGTTGGAAACACAGAGATTCGCTCTCCAATTTAGCAGGCAGCTACTAGGTGCTGAGGAATCAGATGTGAACTTGTGGATCTGGTCCCTGCCTTCCAGGCATTCAGGGTCCAGTAGGAGACAAGCATTCAGGAGGTACATCTCAGAGCCTCATCGGGTGAGTAGTCATCCGTCCTCATTTTGCAGATGAGAAGTTCACGGATGTTAAGGTCACCTAATAGGTAAGCGGGGGGACCAGGATTTGCATGCGGGCAGTTTGACTCCAGAGCCCTGGTTTCTGACCACCAACCATACCGCCTGCGGTCAGAGTCTGCAACCGGGCTCTTACAGGTGGTGAGGGACAGGCATGTGCAATTCTGTCCCCAGGTTCCCTGTGATCTTGGACCCCTGGAAGGATACCAGAGAGAACTTGAGGAACTGGAGGAACAGAAAGAGCCCCTTAGAGCAAAAAGAGGATTTTAGAGAGAGGCGCACTGGTGGACACAGCTTCCTTCACTCTCTCTTTCACTCATTCATTCTATATACATTTATTCCAGGCCCTGTGTGAACTAGTAGTAGCTAGGAAATTTATTAATTATTTTGCAGAACAACCAACTATTGAACACCTGCTGTGTGCCACACACTGTGCTAAGCTGTGGAGATACAATGGGAACATATCAGACAAAACTCCCTGCCCTCCTAGACCTTATAGTCTAAGTGGGCAGACAGCAGACAAACAAGAGAAATAGGTTTAATGTGTATAATGACAGGTGGTGGTAAATGGGAAGGAAACTGGTATGAAGGGCTCTGTGAAGTTGAGATGTCAGACCAGGTAGCCAGGGCAGACCTCAGTGGCATGAGGTGAGCAAGCAGGCAGCAGTCAGGGCATGCGTGCAAGGCCTGGTTGGTCTCATAAATACTACGGGAGGCCAGAGGAATTTTTGTTTTGGTTTTTGTTTTATAGTGGTTTGCATGCATAGAGAATAGATGGGGGGTGGCAGGGTGATGGGGGGGAGACAGGCTTAAAGGCTGAGGCAGCAGGGAAGGCAGACAGGACCCCCGTGGAGCAGGGAACAGAGCCCTCCGTGCAGCTCAGCTGGGCTGCAGGCCCATGCACCTCCTGCTCCCAGCAGAATAGTTAACAAGTCACCTTCCAATCTGACTGATATCCCGAGGTCATCCTGCGGCTGGAGCCACCAAGGTAGTGGTGGTAGAGGGAGGGCACTTCAGTTCCAAGAAGGCCAAGTGAGCTGTATGTACGTGAGGCTCGAATTCCTTTAGAGTCATGAGTCCCAGCTCTGTGGACTCCCTTTCCTAGCTTCTGCATTTCGCCCCTTTCTTCCTATTTTATCCTTCCCTCTGTTTGCTATATGAGTTTCCTTAAAAGTTATTATTATTTCTTACCTTACCTTAGTTGAACTGAGAGGAAAGGAGATGTGTCTGCACTGGTGCGGGCTGGCTGGCTGGCTACCCCCACCTCTGCTCCCCACCCCGACCCTGAGCCCAGAGTGAGGGTGTCAGGTGCCTGTCCCAGCCGAGACAAGGAACAGATGGGCCAACAGGGGAAGGAAAGGTCGGGGCAGCTGAGCCTCCTGCCTGGAGTGGAAGGAGTTTGAGGAATGGGGGTCTGGAGGTTTCCTTGGGCAGCCATTGGCAGGATGAGGGGCTTGATCTGGTTTTCAGTTTCTGCTCAGGTTGGGGGGATGCTGGTCCCAGCCTTGTGGGAGGGCTGGTGGACTGGGACACCCAGGCAGCTGTTTCTCACCCCCACCGAACGGAGGAGCGAGCTGCAGGTCCCACCCTGCCCCGCCCGCCTTAGTCAAAGCAAAGTCAAAGCTCTGGCAGGGTGGGCCAGACCCCCCAGGGTGGCAGCCCAGCTGCGGGGTGACCGGTTCCCAGCTGGCTTGTGAGTTGTGAGCACTGGTTACTCCCTTTTCCAGGAACTTTCCCCCCAGCTCATACATAGCTGGCATATTTGCCTACGTCAAATTTGTCAGTTCAAGTCTCGACCTGTCCTGGCCACTTTCCTCAGAGAGTCCTCCCTCCCTCTCACGTTGTCACTTTTTTTCCTAAAAAGCACATGGTGACATGTGCTTTACTGAAATGATACCTTTTACTGGTTCATTGCTATCTCCTCGTGTGCTTCCTCGAACTGGGCTGTAAACTCCGGGAGGCTGTGACGCTCGCCTGTCTCGGTAATTCCTAGAACACCGCCTGGCACAGAGCACGTGGACACTCTGTAAATGATTTGTAAAATGAAGAAATGAAATGAATGAAGGAACACCTTCCCCATCACTCACCCCAAAACAGGACCAGGAGAAAATCACACATGTGTAAGAATATATATATATGGCCATGCAGGGACAGTCCTCTAAAGAGGTTGGACACAACCCCAAGATTCCGGGCCCATGAGCCCAGAGTGTGTGGGTGTGTGTGTTGTTGAGAAGAGAGAAAACCACCAGTTGCAAGCTGAGGTTCCGGCTTCATGAAATGCAGAGATTCCCAGAGCCCTGGTCAAAGGCCACCTTCTTTAAGGGAACAGGAAAGAAGGGGGAAGGGATTTTGAAAGTGGCCCTGTAGGTAGGCGGCTCTGGCAAGGCCTCAGGCTGCCCCCTGGGGGCGCCCAACCAAGTATGACCATATCATCCCACAACTTCCAGAGCACCCGAACCCCAGCCGCCCCTCCGGAGAGATGTCAGTGTAAAGAGGGGGAATTTGCTCCATCAAGTGTGACCAGGGCTGGCGATGAATACCAGCGATGGTAGGATCAGCTAGAATAACATGTCACACGGTGGGCTGCGTTCAGGAATGCTGGATTGGGTAACCGGCAAATTGAAAGCCTGCTTCATACTATAATGGTTAAAGAAAAAGGGAATTATCTCATGCCTTTCTTTTCGTCTATCAAGGTGTCAGCGTATGCTAATTACCTGGCAGAGGCTTCAACGGGAAGAGGAAGAACAACTATTATATTTCTGAGTGAAGATTTATCTTGCGTTATTGGCGCCAGGTGGAGGAGGTGGTGGAGGTGGTAGGGGGTCAGAGAGGCAAAGTGGGAACTGTTCCTTGACTGGAAATGGAATTGAAATGCCTTTGAACGGAGGCAGATTAGGAATAATAAGCCTTGTTGAGAGAGGCTTTGCTCTGAGCCTGTGTGGCCAGGGGAAGGGCAGGATGGGCAGAGGGCTCCAGTGTCCTAGGAGATTGTGGGAGGGGTCAGGCCAGGGGCAGCTGACTGCAGAGGGTGTTGATTGATCGATTATTCATCAATTGACCACATTAAGGAGGAGTTTAGGATGGGATTGGGGGATGGTGAAGAATGCACCCTAGGAGTCTGGCAGCCCTGGTTTTGAATCCTGGCTCCACACCTCCTAGCTGTGGTCCATGGCCCATCACTTCATCTTTCACAGCTTCTGTTTCCTCACCTGCGAGGATAATAATGCCTTCTTTATATGTCCCTGTCACAACTAAATGGGATCATGTGAGTGAAGTGTTCAGCGCGGCTCAGTCAGAGCAGCTGTGGGTATGATTATTCACCGAGCAGTTTCCGAGTGCCCACTGCGGTTCAAGGCACTGGGAAAACAGGTGAACGGGACGCGCAGGGCTCTGCCCTCGGGGAGCTGAGCGCAGAATGGAGGACCTGTACCTGCTGTGGCTCCTGCTCTGTCAGAGGTCCCAGAAAGTGGGAAAAGGGGTCAGGGCACAGGGAACAGACCTCAAGCCTTACACAAGGCTGTGCTCACACCAACAACAATAATAACAATAACAGTAACAATAATAGTTCACTTGAACTGAACGGTCGACATGTGTGAACTCAAAGGGAGATCTGGTAGGTGGGTAGCAGAGGCCGAAGGATGTGTCCAGGATCTGAAAGACAGGTGAGGGGGTCAGAGGACCTGACTTCTCACCTGTTGACCTCTTGTCTGTGTTGAAGCCCAGGCATCCCCAGACCCCTCCTTTCAGAATCAGCGGGCCATGGAGCAAGTGAGCAGGAGAGGGGCAGCCTGGTGTGGTAGCAAGTGCATGCAGGCTGTGGGGGCTGAGTGCTGGGTTCAAATTCTACCTCTGCCACTCATCAACTGGATGGACTTGGGCCAGTTTCTTGTCCTTACTGTGCCTCAGTTAAATAGAGATAATACGCCCTAACACCTAGGGTGTTAGGCAGATTAATAAGGCATTCAAAGCACCTGGCACACAATAGGTATTGCCAAATGGTGGAGGTGATTACTAAAATTGGCCATCTTGCTGCTGTGTCTGACTCTGTGCCAGTCTCGGCCCCTGTGGTCCAGAAAGGCATTTAGTGCTCTGGGGATGGCAGAGAAAGGAATGGGGGGTGCCACCAGGTGGCTTGTGTGGCAAGCAGAGACTTTGAGCCGGTAATGGCTGTCGGGGACCAGCAAATCACAGGTGTCTCAGAAACAACAGGAGTTACACTCAGACACCAAAGAACAAACACGCAGCACAAGACGTTTTGCCAAAGCAAAGCTGTTTTGATCGTTCCCGGATGTGACATGTATCGCAAGAGGAAAGAGAGCCTCTGCACGGAGGCTGCCTAATTGACAGCCAGTGGCTCCATGCAGAACAACACTGGGGCAGGGTGGGGGAGTGGGGCAGAGCAGCCCACTCCCACGGGGCCCTGCCCCTACTCCCCCACAACCCCAGGCCAGCCTTCATCAGCCAGGGCACTCTCATCAGCTATTGGTGAGGGAAGGGGGGCTCATTATTCCCAAGGCCTCCAGATCCAGCCCCTGCCTCCACCTCTCCAGCCCCATCCTGCATCGCTTCTGGGACCCAGGCTATGTGCCAGTCTAATTGAACTTCTAGACTTTGCCAAGTGCACCAGGCTCTCTTTGGCCTCCAGGCCTTTGCATATGCTATTGTCTCTGCCTTGGATTCCTCTCCTCCTCACCCCTCCCGTCCACCTGGCGAGTATTGGCAAACAAAAATAATAGCAGCTTACATTTATCGAGCACTCACTCTGTGCTAAGTGCCTCCCAAATGTCATCTTATTCAATCTTCACAACAACCAACAAGGTAAAAATAATCATAGCTGACGGGTAAGTAGATGCTCGCCATTTGCCAGGCACCGACTCACGTAACCCTAACAACCCCAGCCGGGATACATTACTGTGATTATCCCAATTTTACACACAAGGAAATGGAGGCACAGAGCAGTCGAGTGACTTGCTCAGGGTCACCAGCTAGAAGGAGCAGAACCCAGGTTCCAGTTCAGGAGTTCATCCCCCCATACCATCTGCCTCCAGTTCGCCCTTCAGGACTAAGTCCAGCGGCCTCCTCCCCCCGGAGGCTTCCTCTCTCCTTGACGGGGTCAGGAGCTTCCTGTGGGCTCCCATGGCTCCTTGTACTTAACAACATCCTTCTCCCATCCCTAGGACCGCCTACCACCCTGTGAAGTTTGCTTGCCAGTCTCCTGCTGAACTGGAAACTCTTGACGAGAGAGAGTCTTTGCCTGGCTCACCGCTGTGTCCTCCCAGTGCCTGGCACACCGCAGGGGCCGTGGAGACGTGTCCCCAATGCCTGCATGGATCCTACTCAGACACATTCCCGCTCTGGCTCCCCTCTGTGATCACAAGAGCCGTATAGTAATGTATTTAATATACATCCAATAGAGTCCCCCAAATTCTGTCACATAAAATCTGGGTTCTCATTTTTACAGCGTTAGTGAAAAAGAATATTTTTTATCCATCCGAACTGGCACAAAAAGTAAAGATGGTAAGACTAATGCGGTTTACACCCTACTCTGTGCTGAACGGAGGAAGTCCCAGATAGTCACTTTCTGACACACCCATTCACCTCTTTAAAAAAAGATTTTATTTATTTTTAGAGAGAGGGGAAAGGAGGGAGAAAGAGAAGGAGAGGAACATCGATGCATGTGTGAGAGATACATCAACAGGCTGCCTCTGGCACACCCCAAACTGGGGACCTGGCCAGCAACCCAGGCCAGTGCCCTGACTGGGACTCATACCAGTGACCTTACGGTTCTCAGGCCAGCACTCGGTACACTGTGCTACATCAGCCAGGGCGCTGTTCACTTTCGAGAACCGGGACTGGGCGTAGGGCAGGAGCCCCACCCAGCCCTCCATCATGTTATATCTTATAACTGAATTTCCATTGCTCATGGGGGTGCTGGGAAAGGTGTCACCCCACCGACTTTGTGCCCAACCTTGGCCACATGCTCTGATGGTCAAGGAGCTGACAGAGGAGCTGGGAAGCCAGAGGGGCCCGGAGAGGGAGAGGGGCACTGGTTTCATTCCACGCGTACTTTCTGTCCTTTCAGCCATGGCAAACAGCCAGTGCTCCAGCAAAGAGGTACCTGTGTTTACTTTTCCATAGCCAAGCGTAACTAGTTGTTGGCTAACACCTTTGTGATGATGCAGAGATGACAAGCTCCGCCCTGCTTTGGGAGGAGCTGCCAAAGAAATGGAAGAGATGGAGAGCTCAGGAAAGAGCGAGATTTCTGAGGTGGGCAGGTCCAGGCTTTTGCTCTGGCCTCTGCCCCCTCCTGGCCTTTCCCCTGTGATTGTAGGGAGCCCAGAAATGTCAGATGGGCCTCAGCCTAGACTTACCCTTTGAGCCAGTGACAGTCGGGGAGGGGTTACACCAACCTTCAGGAGATGAGAAGAAAGTCCTTATGGTAGCACTACTATCCACACTGCCCTGCCCCCCTCCCCAACTTCCAGGTACGCAGCCTGCCCAGGACAAGCTGGGTGGTGTGGGAGCCTCACTTTCTCACCAATAAAATGTAAATAATGATAATACCTTCTTCCCAGGCCTGTGGTGAAGATCAAATGAGAGAATGCAGGGGAAAGCAACTTATATGCTATAAAAGACTCTGACAAATGCTTATTATTTCTTCCCATTTTTCTGCAATTTATCCAATACTTTATGGGCCCTGGAGGTATTTTTGCCTCCACTCTGCAAGGCTTCCTCTGGCCCACAAGTCTCCTCTCCTCTCCTGCCGTACTTTAGGGGAGGCAGCGTAGCACAATGGTTAAGGAGGAATTGGAGCAGGCTGGTCCAGGTTTGAGTCCTGGTCCCACCTCTTCCTAGAGGCGTGACCCAGAGCAAGTCACACAGGCCATGGAGCTCTTCAGCTGCTCCTGTGGACAATGGGTATAATCACTGAACTAACTCATAAGGTTGATGTGAAGACTAAAGAGATAATTCGTGCTAAGGTCTTCGGACTGTGCCTACTAAGTGTCTAAGGAATGTCTGCAGTGTTGTGGCTGATTTTCTCTGGTCAGTGGGACTACCCCTCAGTTCTCTGAGTGGCTGGACCAATGGAAATAGACCCCAGGCCCAGTTTTCATAGACTCCTATTTCCACACTCAGGGAAGGGGTAGGTCAAGCAGCAGATTGGGTGTTCATTTATCCAGCAAGCAGTGTCTGAGGGCCTATTCTGTGCCAGGCACTCCTGGAGGGACAGGGTGACTGAGTTACAGTCCCCACCAACGGTGAGCTCACACTGCAGTGAGGAAGATATTTATTCATTTGCTTATTCATTTGTTAATTCAGTTGGTCACTTCTCACCCATTTGCCAGGGTCTCCTGGTGCAAGATCTGTGTTGGGTTCTGGGGCACAGGGCTGGGGCAAGACAGGCAGAGGTCTGGCTAGGGTCCCTCGAGGCCTCTGTGTCTCCCAGGTATGTCTCCCAACCTCCTGTCACTTGGCCTCAGTCTCCCCATCTAGACATCAAGGGGTTGCTCTAGCTGGTCCCCAAGCACCTGGCCCATACCAACACTCCAGATTTCCGAGCCAGGATGGATAAATGCTGAGTGACACCTCCATCCCTTCTCCCAGCCCCCACATTCACTCGGGGCTCCAGCATCGCCTGGCTTGGAGCTCATTAGCTGCTGCACAGCCATTGCTGCATGTCACAGGCTCTTAAAGTCTCCATTACCAAGGGTTCCTGCTCCTTTGTATTTTTAGCCTGCATCTGGAGGAGACGACCGGCGTCTCCTGCAGTTACACATGTCAGGTTCAGCGGTTCTGACAATTCCTCAGACCTCTGGGCACCTGGAGGTGGGGGCCCCCAGATCTGCTCCTGGAAAAGAAGCTGCTGGGAGATGTGAGGACCAGGGCTGGGGCCAGGGGTCCTTCCCTCCCCTCCCATCCCCCAGCTCTAGGATACCTCCTCCCAGGTATGACAGATTGGAGGGGTCTCTGCATGTCCAGGTTGCCCTGGGACCTAGGGAACAAACAATTCTTTAGATGTCACTGGAGTGAGGGTGGTGATGCCAACTTGGGAACAAAAACCACGTCAGTTGGACATCCCCAAGGGCCAGCCACCAGCTCTGGCTGCAGAGAGGTAAAGCAAAGCACAGAGAAGTCACCCAGAAGTAGTTTGTCACCCAATGTGATCCGAGCAGGTTTCTACTGGCCAGTGGGAGACAGAGCAAGCGCCAGAAGTCTGCCCAGCCTGGGGCAGTCTCGGTCCCTCTCCCTCCGCATTGGGTAAGAACTGCATTCCACAGACCCTGGAATGCTGGAGAGAGAGCTCTGAGACTAGCGTCCCTTGGTGAAGTCATCAGAAAAGGAGAGGCAGGCCACAGCTTGCCTGGGCAGAGTAGGAGGTGCAGTGTGTGTGTGTGTGGGGGGGGGCAGTGCGGGGGGTGGACATGTCCAAGTCAGAAGCACCAGAGCCTGGACTTCCGGCAAGAACAACAGCCTCCGTCAAGGATACAGTTTAAAGCCTCCCTCTCCCTGCAGTCATATACCCTAAGACTTGCTAATAAAATAAAATAATAATGAACAGTTACCACTCTGGTACTCTGAGCCAAAGAGTGTACTAAGTGCTCTCCTTGCATTTCCTGATTATCTTTTTGATTCTTCACATTAAGGCAGGAACTATTCTGATTACTCCCATCTTTGACATGAGGAAAGTGAAGCTTGCAGAGCCTAAGCAACTCACCCAAGTTCACATGACTGGCAAGGGCCAAACAGACACAGAATTTCAGTGCAGGGTCCAGCCTCACCTCCAGTCTATATGTAGCCTCCAGATGCTGGGGACAGAAGCGAGGTAAATTCCCATTCAACAGTCACATTTTACTGGCAATGAAGTGGGAAGAATATTAATGTGAGGCATCAGAGGTTCTGGTTCTGTTGCCAGATTGTGGTTCGGACAAACACCCATGCTCCCCTGGGCCTCAGTGAGGGGTCGGATTGAGGCGCGGATGGATCAATGCCATGTTGCACATCGGTTCTGAGCTCCCATCTGACTCTGAGAAGATGATTAACAACAACAACAACAGCAATAATATCAGCAAGTATTCATGGAGCATTTACTCTGCGGCAGGCGTATGACATGTGCTGTTTCATTTAATCATCATACGTTCCCTGTGAGGTATTATCCTTAAACAGTGGAAGGAGTGGAGCTCAGAAAGGCTGACCAACCTGCCTAGAGGCATACAGCTAATGGGAGGTGGGTTGAAATTTGACACATGGTCTGCTCTTAACCACTCCTCTATTCTGCCTTCTGTGGGTTCAGTGCAGGGGTGCCTGAATGGTTTGAGAAGGAGAGGCTTCAAGTGCCCTCTGGCAGAGCTGGAGGGAGGTGAGGGTGGGGCCTCCATTATCCCCAGGAAGGTCTCACTCAGCCTGTCCAGTTATCAAGGTGAGAGTGGCAGTCTCCTTCCTTTCAGGCGGCCTCCCCCTCCCACTCCATTCCACCATCCAGTTCCCTCCAGGTGCTCTTCGAGCTCCCCAGACACATAAAATCTCCCAGCAGATGAGGAAGGGGAGAGCCTGCAACACCTTTGTCCCCTCCAGAGGGACATAGAGCAGCAACAGGAGATGGCAGGCCCAGGGACCTGCCACCATCTGTGAAGTCAGCAAATATTTACTGTGTGCTTAGTTGATGATGGGCACATTCCAAGGCAGGGTTGCCATACAGTTGTGCCATACCCAACCCTCGGGGGCACTGTTCATACTGTGGGCACATTTACCTGACACTGTGACTGGATGCTGGGTGCTGGAGATGCCATGGTGAGCTAGACTGGCCTGGTGCTGAATCTCATGGAAGATGATGTTGCCAAAGACACCAGTCCGATGAACCAGGAGTTACCTCAAAGCATGACCAGTCTGGTGAGAGGGGAGGAGCCTGGGCTGTGAGAGAGCCTTCAGGAGAAGCCCCAAGGCTATACTTGGTAAGCAAAGAATGCTTCCTGGAAGAAGTGACTTCTAAATAAAGACCTGAATGATAAATGAGAATGGCCTACTTGTAGGGGAAAGAGTGTTCCAGGCAGAAGGAAGAGCACAAGACAAATTATACTACAAGGTGATGCAGTCTATAATATTAACATGAGCAAAGAACATTGGGAGCCTTCATTCATTCAATCAATCATTGACTCATTAAAGCAAACATTCATTGGGGAGATGAAGAGTTATACCTGGGAGTCAGAAAAGGTTCATCCAGGAGGTAATCCCTGACCTGAACCTTGAAGGATGAGTAAGGGTTTTCTGAGGGGAGAAGAGGAAGAGAAGCATACAAAGAGAGAAAGCCATGTGAGCAAAGGCACACTGTTGGAGACTTTGCAGAATGTTGCCTGTGCAAAGTGAAGGTTTCGGATACCTTTCCCAGGTCCCCCAGGGTAGCTTTTTGTCTCTCAGACCTAACCTTGATATTTATAATTCATTTTTCACCTGACCTCATCAGAGGTTAGTTGGGATGCTGGATAGATGCGCATGAGTGCAGGAGTAAATGGATGGGTGGAAGAATTACCATATTTTGCCATGTATAATGCACAATTTTTTGCCCAAATTTTTGAGAGGGAAACAAGGACGTGCATTATACATGGGTATACCGATCACATACCATGGGTGTAATAATCCCGTGTATAACTCGCACAAAATGTGGGTGCGCATTATACATGGCAAATACGGTAATGCATGCATGAATGAAAGAATATAAGAAAGAATGAATCATACCAGAGAACATAACAGTGCTTCCCATGCACCAGGCATTGTTCTCAGTGCTTTATTAAATCATTAAATCCTCACACAATCCTAGGAGGTAGGTATTGTTATTATATGCATTTCGCAAATGAGAAAAGTAAGGCAGGCAAGATTAAGTAATGTACCCAAGGCCACACAGCTAGGAAGAGGGGGCGCAGAGTTTGAACTGAGGCGCCAGAGGATGCTACAAGCTGGGTCCCAGGAGCAAACACTGGGAGTTAGGCATTTCCTCATTCATCCAGACATTGATCTCCTTTCTCACTCCATGGTGATTTCCTGGCTAAGCCTCCTCCAGGAGCGGGCTGTTTCCTTGGAGCAGACCTGGGTCCCGGTGGCCAGAGACAGTCTGGGCACTGGCCTGCCTGTGACAGGCAGTACCTGCAGGCCCTGCGTGGCAGCTGCAATGTGTTAAGGCTGGGCAGCCCCTCCCTGGCAGGAGGGGTGAGGATGCGGGCATCTGGCCTCTTTAGTGGAGGACGTCCCAGCGCTGGGAGCGCCTCACTGATCACTGCGCAGGAAGCCTGAAGTTTGCCTTTCAGGTTGATTGTATTAGCATTTCGAAAGAGTCTCCCTTCCGGGGAAGTGCATTAAGGATTCGCTCCGGCTGGTCTCTCACCTGGGCAGGCTCCTCGTGAAGTGCCTCAGATTTCCCAGGAATCCTCAGAGACGTTTTGACATTCTGGTTGTCACTGCCAACGTGGGCTGCGAAGGAATTAATTGACATGGATGAAACCCTCAATTTCCAAGGGCTGTGTAGTAAAATAAAGGTTATTGTATTATTACAGATTCAACCACTAATGAAAAAGGGCTGAAGACCGTAATCACAATACGGAAGGCTTAGTGGGGACTTACCTTGATTTCCACAGGCAACTATCCTGAACTTCAGGGAATGACAATTCTAATAGTTGCTATTTGTTGAGAACTTATAATATGCTAAACACTTTACTAAATGATCTCTATATGTTATGCATTCCAGCAACGAGCCTGTGAAGGAGATGCTCTTTTCATCTCCATTTTGCCAATGAGGAAACTAAGGCATGGAGAGGCGACGTGAACACGGCTGTTAAGTTGCACAGCAGCAACTGACAACCTTGTGGGTAACCCATTCTATTTTCTTGGGGGTGAGGAGAATTAAAATACGTGGGCAGGCAGGGTTAAGACTGACCGAGTGCCATATAGGGGCTTCTGGGTGGCAGAGTATCAGAAGTGTCTGTGCCCCCTTTCCAGACTCTGAGAGAACACCACTGCCTTTTCCCTCAGACTACATGAATTCCATCCATCCATCCATCCATCCACCCACACAAAAGAGGCCCAGCCAGCCATTCATCTATTCATCATCCCTGTACCCATGCACCCTTTTATCTGTCCATCAACTTACTCATCCATTTATCCAGCGTTCATCCATCAATTCGTTTAGTCATATCTTCGTGCATCCAGCTATTTATTCAAATCAGGAGTGTCTCCGATTGCCCTTCCCCAGCCCCTGTCGTGGAGGAGGCGATCTCCTGCTATGACTAACATGGCAGGTAGGGGAGAAGCAGGGCAAGGAGCCAGGAGACACAGAACAAGCCCCATCATTTGTAAAGTCTCTCCAACTCTCTCATTCCCAGTCTCCCTTTATGTATGTAAAGTGATGATATTTGCAGTCTATTGTGAACTTAAACCAAGCGAATATGTAGCACGCTTTAGAAATATAAACCTGCTGCACAATTCCTGTCACCATCATCGTTATCCTCACGAGTGCAGCCTGTGCTCTAAACCTAAAACAGCCTGGAGTTTGAGAAGTCAGCATTTCTGAAATGACCCATTTCTGATTTTGTTTTCCAGAAATTCTGTAAAATTTACCAATATGAAATCACTGAAAGTGTGCGGCTACTCCGTTTTATAATATTCAGGTCTATTCCACGTCCTCCGGGGCTGCAGGAAGTACTGGGGAGCAGAAATTGGAAAGGGACAGAGTGGTAAGGGGAACTTGGCCCCGAAACGTTGGCCTGTCTTTTTAGCTGAATGGATACGGCTGTCTGAAGTTGTTGTATTTCAGGGTGGTTGTTCAAGGCCTCTTCCCCGTTAGCTATAAGGAGAGGTTGTACTGTAAGGAAACATGTGCCTGAAAACCCAGGAAAAGGGGAATAATCAAACTGCAGGTTCAGCAGGAACCACAGTAAATACAGGTCTTACAGATACCATGTCAGGGGGCTCAAGTTACGCTCCAGTAACAAACAATCCCCAAGTCTTGGGGGCCTACGACAAACGCTTATTTCTCCCTATGTCCCACGACTGCCGTGGGTCAGCTGAAGATTTATTTGCTCCAAGTTTTCTTTTCTCTGGGGCCCAGGCTGACAGAAGAGCATATTGTGCCTTAAATCTTCCCCTCACATTTTATTGACCAAAGCAAATCACATGACCAAGCCTGACATCGGTGGGAAGGAATTGTATTCCCCCTTCAGAAAGGGCATCCAAGGGCGGGACAGACACTATTTTGACCAGTAATTCAACTTCCCATACATTGTAACTGAACGAGAAGTTAATTTGAACCTCAAAGCGGCTTGGTGGCAAGGAGCTCCGTAGGAGGAGGTGGCAGCTCAGGCAGCTCAGCTTCCCTGTGTGCTCACCTCTTCCGCTCTCACGGCCCACTGACTCTCTGTACTTCTCCTACGTCTTGTGGCTTCGGCTTTGCTCTGTCCTGAGGTTCCTTTTTTCCTTATGACTTTGGCTCCCCTTTCATAGTCCCTTTGCCCTCTTTGTTCCTTATGAACTTTCACCTTCTGATCTTGCCATGAGTCAGCCAGAGCTCTTGAAGGTGCAGGTGCCAGAAACCTAAATCAAAGTAGCTTTATTTATTTTAATTTTTTAATCCTCACCCAAGGATATGTTTATTGATTTTATAGAGAGAGAAAAGAAGAGAGAGGGAGAAACATCAATCAGTTGCCTCCCACATATGCCCTGACCGGGAGTCAAACCCACAACTCTTCCGTGTATGAGATAACACTCCAGCCAACTGAACCGCCTGGGCAAGGCTCAAAGTAGTTTTAAAAGGAAAAAGAAAGGAAGGAAGGAAGGAAGGAAGGAAGGAAGGAAGGAAGGAAGGAAGGAAGGAAGGAATAAAACAAAAACAAGACAGGAATTTATTGGCTCACATAACTGAAAAATCAGAAGTAAAAGTGGCTTTCAGCTTGGTTGGATCTGTGGCCCCCCATAAGGTTCTTGCACCCCTCTTCTTTTCCTTCCTCTGAGTTAATTCCATCTTTGAACAGACTCTCCCATCTTGGTGCAGAGGCCTCTGATTGTCTCGAAATAGCCATTCTCCTCTCCTTCCAATGTGGTAGAAGTTTTTAGCTGGCCATATGGCCTCCCTTGCAACTAGATATTCTTTGGGACTAAATTCTGGTTAATGGGATGTAAGCAAAAGTGATGTGTACGACTTCGGGGCTGTTCCCTTAAAAAGAAAGGTCACGCTTCCCCTTCCTTTTTCCTGCCTCCTGGCTGGCTGGACAGTAGTCCTGGTGTGAGGAGGTGAGCCCCCAGGAGCCTGGGCTCCTGAGGACTTGCATGGAGCACAGCTACTGCATCCACTTGGGTTTTCACATGAGAAAGAAGTGAACCTGTATCTTGTTTACGTCACTGCTCTATGGGTCTCTTTGTTACAGTAGCCAGACCAGTACCTTCATTAACTTACTTTCCCCTCCCAAACCGTTGCTGTGGTCAGGGGATAAAATCTGCTGGCTGGCCAGACCTGGGGCTCTATCCCCGAATCTGGGGCTGGGACCACTTCCCTAAACTCCAGGGACTGAAAGAGGTAGAAGACTTGCTCCCCAAGGAACATGGAGGTGCTATCACCAGAAAAGTGTGAAATGAGTGCAGTACAGGCGAATGATAGTCCTTATACTTGACTACTTCGATTCCCCGAAGAGAAAGTCTGATTGACTCAACTCACCTCTTTCCTCCCACCAAGCCCAGCAGAGGTTCCTGGGCTGTGGATCATCTCCCAGATTCCTGGTAAAGGCCCAGTCAGCTGTGGCTACAGAGATGGGTCCCTTATGGCCACCCCTTTGGTAGCCTTGCTAGAGTGAGCAGCGTGATTCCCACGTCTTTGGAGTTCTCCGTCTGCTTGCTGCAGTGGGTGGGGTCATGAGGAGGCCTGCGGGAAACTCATGAAGCGGACCACATTCGCCAGGCCTGGGGAATGGCCTAGGCATGGGTAGGGACCAGCTATGGTCTCTGCATCTATGCTCTCTGCCCCAGCATCCAACAGCCTGCCTCTGCAAAATGGCACGAGGAGCCCAGCTGGGCTGTCTCCACTGTGCCAAAGGCAAGACAAGGCCTTTACGCTTACTGCAAAAGCTCGATGGGGATGGGCCAGTGTTTGTTAACTCCAGATGCCAATATGTTTTGATAAATAATGCTATTAAAAATGTATCATCGCTCTGACGCTTTGTTAC
Source organism: Trachops cirrhosus (assembly GCA_028533065.1). Classification (NCBI taxonomy): domain Eukaryota; kingdom Metazoa; phylum Chordata; class Mammalia; order Chiroptera; family Phyllostomidae; genus Trachops; species Trachops cirrhosus. The sequence goes on along the minus strand of CM052546.1, from coordinate 24,258,822 downwards.
AACATCTTTCCTCTTATTTTCCCCCATGTAACATTTACTTTAAAAGGCCCCAGCCAAAAGCCAACAACAATGAAACTGCACCTAGCCTCCCAGAACCTCTTCGTTTATGAAACTCTCAAAGACTCAGCACTCGGGGGAAAAGCCACTGAGACATTCCACTGTTTTGTAAACTTTGTAAAAATCTGTAGTTCTTGTGGCTGAGGCCTAACTGCATGTTAAATTTGAAATTTTGAAACTTCAATTGCTTAAAAATATTGTAACTGCCTCTCAAACAAGAAAATTGCATTTAGATTTCCCTCTGTGTTTAACCTCAGACTGGCAAAAGATAGTCTTCAAATTTTCCCAGCAAATGAAAATCACTTTAAGATTGAGATTGCATATGGATAGTTCCTACCTCAAGACAAAGGGAATCTTCAGCAACAAATACAGTCATGCATTTCTGTGCTGGGCCCATAACGTGGAGAAATAAATGATCATTTTGTTCTATAATCCATAGCATGAAGGATTTAGGACAGAGACAAGGAAGACATTCTTGAATATGAGGTTCAGTCACATCCGAACAGTTACTAAGGGAAATTGCAGCATCCTGCACTCAATTTTCTTACGGCCAGCCTCCTGCAAAATTGTATGATCCCTTTGGCACCTTCCACGTCAAAATTTCCTTCCTCCCCGCTGAGGCTCTGCAGCTTTCAAACCACCTCTTTTTATCAGTCAATCTCATAACTCATTTAAACTCAAGTGTGATTGTTTGTGACTTAATGGGGACCAATGGGAAGAGGGTGTGCTTTACTCGATGGAATAAATCAACATTGGCAAAATTCTAGGCAGACAGTCTTTTTAGATGGAGTAGTGAATGGGGGTCTTTATTGTCTACTCATAAAACTGGTTTTACCTGAGATAAAAGCATCTACTTTCCTTTTTCCTTCTCTCTTGCCCTGCCTTCCTTCCATCTGTTCAACAAACTTCTCTGGGGTGCCTGCTCTTTCCATTCTCTATGCTCTGCTCAGGGTTGAAGTCCTGAAGCAGGAACTTCCTACAACAAAGGGCACAGACTCTGGGAAAGAATAGTCATAATCATACCAGTGCAGTGGCCATTTATTGAGTGCGTGTTGACTGCATGCTGGGGACTCTGCTGGAGCTTCTCGTGGGTAGCATTTCGTCTTTGAGCCAACCCGGTGAGGTGGGCGGTGTGATTCCCTTTTCATAGACAAGAAAACAGAAGCGCCATCTTTTCTTTGTTTTGGTCCCAGGCCACACATAGTAAGTGTGGTGCTGGAATGTCCACGCAGGTGGTCTGGCTGCAGAGCTTTCTGTTCCAGGTGAGATCAGATTAAAATGAGCACATAGAATGGGTGATGGGCTTTGAGAGGACAAAGTCCCTAGGGTGAGCCGTGCTGCCTAAAGACTTGTCTTGAGAGACTGCAAGAAGGGCCGGCCTCTTGAGGAGTGTTTGTGAGCCTGGGGAGAAAGTCCCAGTGAGAGGCCCTCCCCGCTTCCCCTCCCCTCACTAGCAGACACCAGAAGCTGGCTGTGCCCCAGGCATGGCTCTGGTCAGGAAGAGAGGATCTTTTGTGAGCTGCTGGCCTGGTTTCTGTTAATGCCAATTAGCGTTCCTGCCTCCTTGGAACTGTGGGGTCAGCAGGCTTCTGTGATCTTGGTGGCTAGAGGTTCTGGCCTAGAAATGCTCAGGATGTAGGACGGAAGTTAGAGAGAAGCTGAGGCAGGGACTGGGTCACTGAATGGAGAGTAAACAGGGGTTCACAGAGGCTCGTGGGGCCCAGGGGCTGCAAGGGCAGGACATTCTGGGGCCAGACAAAGAGGAAGAGGAGAGAAGGCGACATCTAGGACTGCCTCCTCCCCACTCCCAGATCTCACTGTGTCTTGGTTGTGATTTGGGGAGCTGGTTCTTGAGACAGGAGAAGGCATAGAGTGGGCACTGACATTCCTGGGCTTGTGGGGGACTGCAGAGAGTTCTTCCAGGAGCCCCTCTATCCACGGTTATCTGGGGAGTAGAGTGGAGCACCCTCTTCCACCTTAAAGTGAACCCAGAAAATTGGCTTCGGACTCCCTGGTTGTTGGTAATCAGAGGCTGGTGGTAGGATAAACTTGAGTAAATGCTGCCAGGTTAGCAGACTGAATCCTGGGAAGGGCTGTGGAAGGGGCTGTCAAGAAAGACCTCCTTGTCCATTAGTGAGGCCGTCACCGGGCTCCCAGACCGGTGCGGCTGAGGGACGGCCGAGTCCCTGGGGCATCAGAGATGGCCCCGTGTCAGCTTGCCCCAGCTTTCTCCTGTTTGCCTGTCCTCCCGAACTCCCCTCCCTTGTGCTCTGGCCCCCTTTGTCTTGCCCCCTCCATCCCCCATTCACATTTGTCAAATTGTGGGTGTCCTCTTGCCCTCCCCTCCCCACTGAGTCTGTGTGGTGGGCCAGCCCTCCCACAGGAGTGATCACCTATTCTCCCACCCGTCCTGCCCTCACTTAGGCTGGACCACCTGCCACGCTCTTGGTTCCTGCAGGGGGGCTGCCTCCAAAGTCACTGCGGCCCAAGGGAGCAGCCGCAGACGATGCCCAGGAGCCAGTGAGTGTTCACTGGTCCCTGGCCTCGGTCTCCAGCTCCACCTGCCTGCCCAGCTGCTCTTCAGTGACTCACCCAGGTGCCCCAGGGGACTGCTTTTCCAAAACCCTCTCACTGCACCTTCATGAAAACCGCTTAACCTTCCAAACACAGAGCTGGTCCTACTCTTGCCTGCTCCCCACTGGGGCCTTTCTGAGCAGCACAACAGGACAGGGGTGGGGCATCTACAGGGAGAAGGTGCTCAGGCCATATTTCTCATGCTTGAACCCCAGTCCCTCTCCTCTTCCTGGTAGTCCCCATTCTCTTCTTAGTGGCTTCTCCAGGCTCCAGGGACAACCACTACTTCCTGGCGAACATCCCTAGGAAATGGACAATTTCCAGGTTAGAGAGGAGGCCTTTAGGGTGATGGAGGCCTTGTGCTTGCTTTTTAAGCTCCAGACCCGGCCCTTCTCTGTCCTTGCTGGTTGAGAGAACAAATTGTCATTTTGTGCAGTACCAACATGCGGAGCTCACCACCTCCCCACCCTCCCTGGCGGGGACAGGCACTACTGCCCCCTCTTTCTTGCTGAGCCTTTCCTCACTACTGCATGGCCAATTCCTTAGGGGACCTTTGGTGTCAGGGCTGGGAGCTGGGAAGGAGCTTTGAGATGCTCCTTCCTGTCTACCCATTGGCCACCCATCCCAAACCTATCCTTGGTCTGACGGGGGCTACCTTGACAACTTAGGTGGTACAGAAGCTTCTGCTAACTTGTTACTTACCTCTGCCAGGGAAGGAGTGGACGAAGGGCCCACTCATTGCACTTGACCCTGCCCTTCCAGCAGGTGTTGCTGCTACCCACACCTTCCTAGTTTCTGAGGGAGGAGAAGAGACTTGCTGGGGCAGCCCCCATGTTAACACAGCTGCCTACCCCCCGATCCCAGAAGTCCGGGTCACAAGACTCTGCAGAAAGAGACCGGACTGCCTGAATCTGGAGATCCTCAGCCTGGCATTGCAGGCCTCCAGCATCTAGTTCTCCTCTCCACGCTCCAACTACTCTCGTGGGTTCCTACCCTCAGATTGGTCACTGAACAGGCCCCTGGGCCTTTACACGTGCTGTCTTGTCTCATCTTGTCTCCTCTCTTCTCTATCTGTCTAAATCCTGCCCACACCGGAGGGCCAAGCTCAACTTTCACCCCCCCCCAGGGAGCCTCCCTTAACTACTCCAGCTCACAAGAAAAGCTCCTTCCCCTAAGCCCTTAGCTCACAAGACAGAACTGAATTCTATTGTATCTTTCATCATATATTAGTCTTGTTTTTCCAATTAGCCTGTCAGTCCCTTGAGGATAAGAGGCCATAGGTGACCCCTTTTTGCCCCTCCCGGTGGACTTAGGAAAGAGTCGGACTGTTTTGGCACTCTGTCATCACGAGTTGACTAATTGGAACCTGTTGGACTCTGTTCAGGGCCTGGTATTTGTGTGTCTGTATACACTCATGTGTCTGCCTGATTTACAAGTTTGTACACACACATAGAATGTATGTGTTCATGCATGTGAATATGACTCACATATTTGTACCATGTGTAAAAGTGGTTTAATTTATTCAACAAGGATTTATTGAGACCCTGTCACAGCCAGGCACTGTGCCAAGTGCTGGGGATACAATGATGAGTAAAGAAATAGACTGCTCCAGCCTCACAGAGCTGGGAAGACTGGCCATTTAAGAGGCAATAACCATAATGCGAGCTAAGTGTCAGGACGGAGTGGCACGTGGCCGGAGCGCCTACTTTGCCCAGCCTAGGGAGACAGGCCAGGGTGCTCTGCTGTCGGTGCCTGTGTGTGGGCGACCTACGGGTGTGCTGAACCCATGGAGAAAGGAAACGTTTGACTTAGAGTCTGCTGAAGTCCCCCACCCCACAAAAAATAGGTTCAAGTCCTAACTCCCAGTTCCAGTGAATGTGACCTTCTTTGGAAATAGAGTCTTTGTTGATGTCAGCAAGTTAAGATGAGGATTAGGGTGGGCCCCAATCCAATGACTGGTGTCTTTATCAGAAGAGGGAAATTTGGGCACAATGTAGGATGAAGGTCAAATGGCTTCAGAGGCAGAGACTGGGGTGATTTGTCTGCAAGTCAAGAATGGCACCACCAGGAGCAGAGAGAGAGCTATGGAAAGGATTCTCTCCCTGAGCCCCGGAGAAGGAACTGGCCCTGTTGACACCTTGATCTGGGGAACCTGGCCTCCAGAACTATTAAGAGAATGAATTTCTATTGTTTTAATCCATTCAGTCTGTGGTACTTTGCTATGGCAGCCCTAGGAAAGCCCTAATTCAGAGGCTTACTAGGCTAATCAGGTATTTGCCAGGTGAGGAAAAGGAGGGAAGAGTGACTCCACCACAGGAAACAGACTATGCAAAGGCAAGGAGGGGTGAGAGAGCAAAGCAGAGAGAAATAGGAATGTTCCCTAGGAGATGGAAATGGGAAGTTACATGTTAGAGTGCGTGTATGTACATATGGTTTGCACGACTGTGATTGTGTGTATGTGAATAGTTTGTGTGCTCATGCGTGCACTTTTTGGCATTCGACATGTTTCACCCTGTTTTTATGACTTGTATGTTTCCATGTGCTCTCACATGGCTTGTGTGTGTCCTAATCTCTGTGTGCTTTGCTGTCAGTGCTTGTGTGTTAATGATCGGCAGGGTGTGCACTGAACCCAAAGCGGTGGGTTTGTGCTTAGTCACAGGAAGTTGTGAAGCCAGGCAGAGCCCAGAATCTGCATGAAGTTCCCCCTTGGCACACACCGTGGATGGCAAAAACCTGGTCAGACTGTGTCATGAGTTACCAGGAGCTCAGAGCTCACCTTCCCTGGTTTAGGAAGCCCATGGCAGGGAGGATGGTGCCTGCACTGCATGGGTTAGCACGAGGCATGTGCCTGACGGAACTGCTGAATACTCAAGTTTGAGAGCTGAAGGTGGCCTTGGAGATGGTTCAGAGACCTCTTGCCCCTTAGCCTAGCCCCACTAGCACTGATCCTGAGGGTCCCCAAAACTCAGTCCATGAAAGGGCTTCCTGTGATTTGGCCAAATTCTCACTTGCCTGGAACATATCTTCTTAGGGGACAAGGGTTGCTGCTGAGGACAGGAATCAGGGAAGGGTCACCCTTATCCCAGGCCTTCCTAATAAAACATGCAAAAAATTGTGTGCATTTTTCTGGGGAGAAGGTGCCCGGTTTTCATCATGGCCAGAGGTATGTGATTCAGGAGATCTAAGGATCATTTCTCTAGTCTAGGCTGACATTGAGGGTGTGAGTGTGTGGCACAATATGTGCAGGTGTGTGCAAGCATGCGGAACTCCCAACCTGCTTCCTCTCTGAGAATATGGTTGGATCAGGATGTCAAGTGCAGCCCCGGGCCCTGCCAGCTGCTGCCATGGTCAGATTGCAGGGGGCTGTCCTTGACGGGGCTGGTAGAACAGACGGAGTCAGTGTTAAGGACAGGAAGGGAGGGGTGGAAGCTGCTGCTCTCAGGAGGAGGCTTGTAACCTAGAGAAGCTCCTTGAGATCAGCTACCTGACTAACCAGCCCTTTCTTGGTTCACATTTAAGCCTTGGAGGTGCAGCCAGGTGTACGTGTGGGTGGAGATGGGAGAAGTGTGCACAGGGAGAATTGTGAAGGTTCTGTAGAAGGAATTGGAGCTATTCAGCACCTTGGTCAGTACCTCTGGGTTCTGACGACACCCACTTCCTTCGCCTGCCTTGTGTTAATAACTCTGGGTTTGGTGGAGATGCTGAATACAGTGAACCTACAAGTAAAGTTCAGATTATAGCTGGTGGTCTCGTTGGGGCTACTACCTTCTCAGGAACCCCTTCTCAGAAATTTCTGAGAAGCTGGATGGACTTAGGAGTGTCACTCATGGGTACACACTGATCCCCAAAAGAATGAGAGACAAAGATCTCCAAGGACTAAAGGCTGGCAGTGGGTTAGAAGTATAATGGGGGAGCCCCTGGCTTCAGACTCAGTCAGTGGAAGGAGGGGGAGGAAGATCACGTGGCTGGGGTTGTTTCTCCTCTCCCCCTTGCCTCAGGCTCTGGGCTGAGTCAACTTAGGCCTTGCCACCCCTGCCCAACCAACACTTTCCCTCCTTTGGGCTTCCCAAACCCTCCAGGGTTAGGGGATTCCCTGAGGCTGTGCTCTGAAGCCTCCTCCACGTCCCTTTCCTGTTTCTCCACTCCCTTGCTGTGCCTGCCTGCTGCCACCACCACCCCCCACCCTGCCCTCTGCACCCCTGTTTTAGCCTGTGGGACTTCACTGCTAGCACTGTGTTGGAACCCTCTGGACTCCAGACTTGATGGCTCTCTTGCTCCTTCTCTTCTTTCCAAAGAACTTTCTACAAGTAATTAATTAACCTTATCACCTCCTTTTTGTGAAGCCCAGTGCAGGAAGAGAGGGAGTGAGGGAGGAGCAGTGCCTTGTCCCTTGAGGACAGTCAAGTGGACATGTGGCTGTTCAGGCAACTGCCAGGGGTGGGGAAGAGATTTCCTGTCAGAGCTGCCACCCCCTCCCCACTCTGGAGCTGGCTGCAGTGTAAGCCCTGTTGCAGGAAGAAGCGAGGGTCACCCTGTCTGCTCTCAGCCCTGGCTTAGTTTCCAAATGGTCTGACAGAGGCCTTTGTCATTTGCTCCCTCCAGTTGCTTCCACCCTTTTCTCTAATCCTCCCCAGGCAACTCCTAGGGTTGAAGATCAGGTACAAAGGACTTGGGGAGGAATTCAGATGAGCAAAGAGGAGCACAGCCTTGGGTGGTAATGATAACCTTTCCCCTTGGATGCTGTGCCTGCCCTGTTGGTGCAGCAAAGGACATGCAAATGCATGGAAATACAGAGTGTCTGACTGCAAATGTGCCCGGGCATCCAGGTCACTCCAGGAGCACCATGCAGCCCCTGGGGAGCCCCCTCATGGTCTGATCTCTTGCCTTCCAGGAGGTCATGCTCACAAATGCTGGGGCACTGGCTGAAGGGAACGCTGAGCCCACCTCAGCTAGTCCTCATGCCAATGGACAAGGCCCATCCCCCTGCTCTAGGAGCCTAGCGAGGCCCTGGGTGCACTCAGTGTGTGGCAGGTGGAGAGGTGGGACCTAGGCTGGGACTCAAAGGGAAGTGGAAGTGGGAGAGACACAGTACAGGACATTAATTGTGCACCTGCTGACACCAAGCCCTGAGCAAACACACTGTGCATGTTAACTCATGTCATCCTTCTGACTCCCCAAGAAGTTCTTAAGGAAACTGAGGTTTGGTTTATTAATGCAAAAAGGAACTTGGCCCAAGATCACACAGTGAGTAAGTTGTAAAGTCAGAACTAGACCAAGACTTTTATTATCTGAGCAAAATTTAAAAATGCAAATCAGAGAGTGCCATCCCCTGCCTGAATCACTGCCACGGCTTCCCAGTGTCTTCAGCATGAAATCCTTTTCCTTTCTGTGGCTGCCAAGACCCTGCACCTCTAACCTTGTCCCCTCCATCCCTCATCACTCACTCTACCCACCCCCTGCGCACCTCCTCGGCCAGCCATTTTTCAGTGCCTCTAGCAGGCACACTCTCTCATTCTCTTTACAAGGCTCTTGCACTTGCTGTTCTCCCAGTTTGGAACACTTTCCCTCCAGGTCTTCATGGGGCAGGTCTTTCAGGTCAAATACTACCTCCCCCGAGAGGTCTTCTTCCTTGACATCCCAGGCCACAGTGGCCTTCCTCCATCCCTCTCTATACCGTCACTCCAGTTGCCTTTCTTCTCAGCACTTAGCAGCATCTGAAGTTATTTATTTGTTAACTTATTTATTGTGTTTTGTCCACTAGAACTCAAGCTCCTTCCAGATTTACATGGTTGTGTTCCCAGGGCCCAACATTCAGTAAGTGCTCAATAAATGTGCAGTGGATGAAAAGCTTCCCTGGGCAGAACTTGGCTGGTGGGTTGCAAACCAAATTGAAGCCTGATCACTGAAGCTCTGAGGTTCACAGAAGAGAGTCTATCTGTCTGTCTGTCTGTGAGCTGGTCTGGCCTCCCTTTCCACACAGGGGGTATTGTGGACACATTTCTTAAGACTTTGCATGAAGCCAGGTGTGAAGGGCAAGGTTGCCTGACATCCCTGGACCAGGGGTTGGTGTTCTCGGGTCCCCTGCCTGCTCTCAGCCTTTCCCCATCTTGGGAGAGGTTCAGTGCTACTGAGAAGCCCACCCTGCCTGCCCCCAAGAGTGTGGCAAATATCTCCGGTGAGGAGGGAGACAGACCCTGCTCAAGGAACCTGATCTTTTGCATTCACTGACATTCTTGGATTTGGCATTTACAACCTCAGGGTTCTATTCCAAGGAGGCCTTTTGCATTTGATGTAAATATTATGGTGATGAGAGGTGACATGGAGAATACCCTGTAGGAAATGTAATTCCACCCCCACCAAGCTGGAAGCTTTGGGTTGTTATCCCAGGGATTGATTCTTCCCAGTTCTTGGGTTAACCCAGAACAGCCCCCTCCACTGCTAGGCAGCAGGGTCTGGGAGCAGCACATTTGTTATTTTTCCAATTTGCAGAGGCTCACTCATCCATCAGTGTGGGAAGCAATAGGGGTGAGTTTTGAGCTTGTTGATGTTGCAGCCATTCTTTTCGGGAGGCATCCCCTCCTGGAGGATGCTTGAGCCATCCTCAACTCTAGAGGGGTGGGATTGGGGGATCCAAGACAGTGATGGGCACTGTAGTTCCCAGAAATCAGCTGTGCTCCCAAGTACTTCCTCAATGACTGCTGGTTCCCACCCATCTCCCAGCATGGTTTTAACCCTTGGTTTATATGCCTCTCTACTCTGCTTAGTGTTGGGGACCACCTCCAGCTGCCTTGTGACCCTTGGTGCCACATTTCTACTCTTTTCCAAACTTCCAAAGAAATGATGTCCATAATTCCCACACGTGGTCCAGGTGGGGAGCTAGGACTGGAGCAGCTGTCCCCGGATAGTTTACAGGATGGAGGAGAGAAGTAGCACCTTTACAATGATGTCTCTTTGATACACTGTGTGGCCAGGGACAAGTGACTGAATTTCTCTGAGCTTTGGTTTCTGCATCCCTCAAAAGGGGAAAATAATATCTATGTCATAAGGTTATGTGAAGATACTAAGGAAGAGTGTATATGGGCCCCAGCACAGCACTTGACATGACATGCAAGCTCATATCAGGTACAGAGAGCTTTGTGAGGCAGAGCATGAACCAAGGGCCAGATCCTGGACTGGAAGCCCAGAATTTACAACTTCTCTTCCCAGCTGTGCTACAGACCTTATATCCACAGTGACCAGTCATTCAGCCAATCAACACTGATTATTTGGGTGTGTAATGAGTGCGTTATATTATCATCAGAAAGCCAGCATAACGTAGAGCTCAGATTCTGGAGTCAGAGAACAGATCAAATGCTGGCTCGACCACTAGACACTGGACTTTTCAGTTTCAGTTTCTCCATCTGTAAGAAGGAAATGGTCACGGAACCCATGTCAGATGTTGTGAAGATTAAGTGGGATAGTGCTTGGCATATAACAAGCCCTTCATGGATGTTACTACAAAAGTTACGTGTGGTATAGACAATGGAAAAGACTCCAGATCTGAGATCAGAAGACCAGGGTTTGATGAACTTTTATCTCTTATTTACTGCATTATCTGGAGCAAATCATTTTACCATGAAGTCTCTACATCCTAATCTATAGAAAGGGAATAATGTCATCTGGTTTTAGATGACCATGAAGAAAGCTTAACACTTAGGCTAAGAAGGAGGCTTAATCTTTATATGATGACTGAATAAATGAATGAATCAATAATGTGAAAAAATCAGGATTTGGATTCAGAGGGCTTGGATTAGTGTCCCAGGTTTGCTACTTTCTGTGTCATTTGAGACAAGTGACTTCACCTTTCTGAACCTTGGGTCCTCCCAGTATAAAATAACATAACACCAGTCCCCAGCTTTATTGCAGAATAGACTGTAAACATTAAAAAGCCCCATATACCATAGGGTACTGTGCTCCAGTCCCTCTGGGTGAGGGACTGTGAGGGCTCCAAAGATATGCAAGTCCTTGGTCCTAGCCCTAGAGGAGCTGTGATAGATTTGGGGAGAGAAGGCACAAAGCAGGGACAGAACTACACAGAGTTCTGCCCACTCACTGATTGAATGTATATTTATGAAACGCTGGGAATATTTTCAAATGTCTGCTGGAGGTTTATAGGTTCGGCCTGATGGAGGGTCCTTGAAGGTCAAGGTAAAGCCCCTGGATTGACTGTGCTATAGCTACAGGTCTCAGAATGCTTGTATGCTATCTATGCTCCTGAGTTACCTTGTGGAGTGGGCCTCTGGCTCGCTGAGTCACTTTTCTCAGTCATTCTCTGAGAGAGGAATGTGCACTGTCCATTGTAGGGAGAGCATTTGAATCAGCCATTCAGTGAGTGGTCCCTCCCCAAGGTCAGTGGCCTATCTGGCCACTGCAGCTGGCGGCCACAAAAGACCTGCTGAAAATCCAATCTAATGGGGCAGCTAAGGCTCTAGCTGCTCTTCCTGGGAGAAGGAGGGTGAGTTGCAAGGTGATTTCGCTGCTGTCGCAATCTCCCTTTAGACCCAGGCTGTCCTCGAGGGCAAAAATAGCAGCTTCAGAGGCAGGAGAGTGTTGTGACATCATCCCCAGGGTCAGCCAACAAACACCTCTCCAGCCAGCTGATCCCACTTGCCCCTTGGAGACTTGGGCCAACGTCCTAGGAGATGGCTTTAGTGGCATCAGGCCCCTTTCCAGGCCTCTGGCTCCTGTCTGGGCTCTATGAGTAAGCATTTACCCCCCTACTCTGATGTTCACCCACCAGGCAAAAAGGTGACTTGGCCAAGACCCACCTCCAATTTCCCAGGGTTGAGCGCCGCAGGCTTGCAGGGCCCTGCAGGCTTTCTGGTCCAGGAGCACATAGGCTGGGCTGGAGACGCTGAGGACAGCAGCAGGCCGAGGGGAAGATATTCTGCAATCCTTGGGAAGTGGGAGGGAGGGCTGGCAGGGGGAAGGTCGGGGGGAGGGGTTTTGCAGGGAGAATAGAGGAGTTTGTGCACAGCTGTGTGTGCATGTGCACCCATTTGTGTGTGTGTGTGTGTCCTGCATCAGAAGATGGCAGGAATGGGGACTCTACAGCCGCTACTGATTAGAAGGGCTTTGAAATTGATAAATTACTTTGTATTGGGGCAAAATGATTTGACCAGATTTCAAATGTCTCAGAGAAGGGAAGCTTCTCTTGGGCCAAGTATTGATTGCATTTAATAGAGCTGGGACTTTCTCACTTAAAAACAACAAAATAAACATCCAGGAGAAGGCACTAACTCTCTCTCTCTCTCTCCCTTTCTCTCCCTCCTCCTCCTACTCTCTTCTCTCTAAGAACAGCAAGGGGTCCAGAGACCCACCCAAGGCTGGGATGAGGAGGGGCAGTGGGGACAGTGCTGGTGTCAGAGCCGTGGGGTTCCTTTGGAGCAGATTGATGGTGGGGGCTCAGAAGAACAGGGGGGCCTGGGTTTCTCCCATTCTTCACCAATCGATTTTTGCCAAACAGGGGCTGTCGGAGCCTTTGATAAATCACTAACCCAAGTGATGAATGCCCTGAGGCTGGTGGGGGTGGGGGAAAGGATGCTAATCTGGGTGGCAGCCCAGGGAAGGAAAGAGGTGAGGATGGGGGGCTGGTGGGCAGAGGGGGCCAGCTGAGTTGAAGCTGAGTTCTGGAAACTCTATGAGATGCCTCCAGATAGCTAATCCAAGCCTTTTCTCTCAACAGGATTTGAACACAGTCATTAACTCAACAGTACTTCAAAATTCATTTTCGGTCTATCTTTTGTCTGTCTCTTGCTGTCTGTCTCACTGTCTGCCGTTTTATCTGGTTTCCAAATGAACTCTGATGGTTTCCTCCTGTGAGAGGATTCCTTTGGGCCTTCTGGCATATGGGAAGGCAAGAGGGGAAGGCTAGTAGCAAGCAGGGCCTTGGCAGTGGGAAGTGGGAGGAGAGGAGTGAAGGGGTCTCTTGAAATGAGTGGAGGTGAGGGGCCTGCTGAGCAGGGAGGGAGGGACTGGGGGATGCAGATATGAGTTTGTAGGGCAGCCATGGCCTGAGAGAAGCCAATTTCCAGGATGGCCTATTTCTCCTAGAGGGTAAGATCACATCATGGGGTTCTTTCATGCTTCCCCCCAAAGCAATTCAAACAGAGACCTGGGAACAGCAAAAAGTGCAAAGAGGGACAGAGACCAACCCAGAGCCACAGACTGATCTGTCACCATGGCTGGGGCCTGCCTCGGAGGCAGCCCAGCTCATAGAACACAAGTCTGAACCAGCTATGGGTGACTTTGGACATGTGACTTAGCCTCATTCACCTTCTGGTTTCTCATCTCTAAAATGGTGTAATATAATAGGGTTGCATGAGGTTTATATTAATTGAGAACATGTGTGTAAAGTGCTTAGCACAAGGCCTGGCCCATACAAGCACTCAGTAAATGTTAGCTGGGAACATTATTGTTCTCCCTGGTAGCAGCATGGCAGACTCTGAAGTCATGAAAACCCAAAATGGGTCAGCCATTCTGGAGTCAAGAGAAGGGACTCCTGGCTCTGCCTGAGTTGGATAATTCTACCCAAATTACAGCTCTACCGTCCAGGCTGTGTTCCACACTCTGTCCCCACTCTCAGTGCTGATGCGCCATGGGCCAGGGCTCCACGCTGTCCTGTAAAGGCAGCTGGAACCTAGCCCTGGAGATGCCTGCCAGGCATCTGCCTACGCGAGCTGGGCTTGCCTCCTCCTTACCCGAAGGTCCAAGCCACCGCTTCCAGGCTCCCCGCCCTGGCCCTGTCCATGGTGCTACTCCGCATCCCACCGCGAGACTTGCCCACAGTGCAGAACTTCTCACTCCAAATATCCCCATCCCCCAACTTTAACTTCTCTGATGATCTCCCCAGTCACCAGGAACGAATTCTGAGCTCACGTTCTGGACCGCTGCCAGGAAGAAGGAAGCGGCCTTAGTATAAAGAATCACACAAAAGGCCGCAGGTAATTATGTCTCTTTTAAGCTGCTAACAGGATTGGCCGTTTGATAAATGGAAGGATTTGAGGCTGTTTTGTCACTGACAAGCTGTTGTAAGATCATATTGGAAGCTGAAGACAGTTTATCTTCATGTGTGTGGTGGAGAGAGGGGAATTCTCCGTGGATTTTACACCCTCTTCAAATTAATGTCATTTCCTAGGCCAGTCCTATGCATGGGAGTGAGTGATCTTTATGACTCACCCCCTGATTAGATTACCTGGCTCAGCAGCCACCTTCAGCTCCCTGAGTGCTCTCTGCTTCCCCAGGCCCCTCCCTGCCTCCATCTCTCCAGCTCCCCTCTGACCTCCATGCTTCCCTCCTCTAGCCCTGCTCTCAGGTCCAGCTGCTGAGCAAGCCCACGGCTCAATTACTGCTGGCTAGCCCACGAGGCAAAGGGATCTGGTTTCTTCCATTTCTCTGGAGGGAGCAGAAGAGATGGGGGTGGGGCGGGAAGAAGAGGGAGGCAATGGGAGAGGGAGGGGGAAAACAGAGGAGGAGAGAACAAACGAGACAAAGAGAAACAGAGAGCAAGCCAAGGAAAAGAGAAGGAAGAAAGAAGACAGACAAAAGCAGTAGCGAAGGGAGAGGAAGGGTTTTTTTTTTTTGTCTTTCATTTCCAGAGCCTTGTTCTCCACAAGCACCATGGTAGCCTCCTTACCTGAACCCCTGAATTAAGCAGGCCCCCTTGGGTACTTTCTCAGATAACCCTGTTATATTGTCTTCATAGCACTCACAATTATTGTCTTGTTTGTTTATGTATTTGCGCCTATAATTTGTCCTCACCCCTAAATTAGAAGACCAATGAGGGCAAGAGTTATGGCTGCCATGTTCTCCCCAGGACTTCAGCACCTAGCACCTAGTAGGGCCTTGGTAAATGCTTATTGACCAACTGATGCAGCAGGGCTGAAGGGGTGGGCTGGCCTGCCCTCCTGCAGAGTCTGGTGGTGAGGGGGAGGGTGCCAAGTCCAGAGCTGGCTGGCCCGTGACAGCATCGCTGGCTGGATTTGGAGAGAATTTCCATGGAAGGGAATACTTTAGTCATTTTCTGGACAGAACTAGGTGTCCTCCAGGACAAAGCTTTTCAAAATGTGGTGGTTCCACAAACCACTACATCAGAGTCCCCTAGCAGCCTGCATTTTCACAAGCACTCCATGTGATTCTGAGGGAGTGGGTCTGAAGTTCACACTTTGAGAAACACTATTCTGGGAAATGGGAGATCTCAACAGAACCAGGATCTGGGCTGCTTTGTGTGTGTGTGTGTGTGTGTGTGTGTGTGTGTGTGTGTCAGGAGGGTAGTAGTTGGAATATTTGCAGTGGAACGAGAAAGCTAAAATCCATTTTTTTCAGCCAGGTGCCACCTCCATCTACACATACACTGGGAGGTATTTGTAGGAGAGCCCCTATGTTCAAAGGAAGGGTTCAGCCTGCTGGGGACAGTTCCCCCACCCAACCCAGGACCCTAGAGGAAGAGGAGCCCAGCAACAGATGTGAGGAGAAGGAGCCCTCCCTGCCTCATGCCCAGGGGCCTCTCCTCCCCTACCCACTGCAGTCTCTGCAGCTGGTAAGTCACGCCTCATTTCCCAGGCAAGCTGTGTACCCACCCCCAAGCCCCAGGCCAGGCTCCCTGCCTCTTCAGGGGACCTCCCCCAGACTTGTCAGCAACGTGTGCTCCAGGATTTATTGACTGCTCTCCCAGCCTGTGCCCCAACCCTGCACACACACATGCCCCAAATGTCACAGCCCCATCATGCCAGACAGGCAGGGCTGTGCAGGACACCTGAAATAGATCCAGTGGGTGCTCAGAAATGAAGGGCGGTGTGCCTGAGCAATGGGACAGCCTGGGTTACTCATGCTCGACCTCCACCCAAGCCTGAGATCAGGAGAAAGTATGGAAGACTTGGGACCACCAGTTTAAAATGATAGCCCCCCATGCCACTTCTGCCGAGTAAAATCAAAGCACGTAGACAGAGCTAACACCGTATCCCACCCACTCTATGCTTCAGCAACTCTGTCCTTACTTCATGCCTCGAACATTCCTTGCTCTCTTTGGCCTCAGCAGCTCCCTCACTCATGCTGTTCCCTCTGCCCGCAATGCTGTTTTACAGTCTTCTATCCCTTTCATCTGATAGCTCCTGTATCCCTCAGTGGTTCTTTCCAGATACCCTAGCTCTGTGCTCACGGCTCTACATCCTTTACTCGTTACAATACTCTGCACCCTTGTCATTATGTGTTCACTGTCCATCTTCCCCACTTAACTGTGAGCTCCACGGCAGGAGGGACTACACTTCTGTGTCTTGTCCACTGCCCTATCCCTGGCCCCACCACCCACAGTACTTGGCACAAGGTGGGCACTCAGCCAAGAAGACTGAAGCTTGGACAGAGTCATTTGTTTTCGTTAATGGTTCCTGAGCATCGGCTGTGTGCCAGGCATGGTGCTAGACCCTGAGGATGCAGCGGCAGGTAAAAAGGCACCTACTCTCCTTCCCCTTCTTCTTCCAGCCTCCCAGAGCCTGCAATCTGTCAGGTAATCGTACAAATCACTGTACATTTGCAACTCCGAGAGGTGCTTATAGAGGTTCATGAGCACATGAAAGAGAGGCGTTTGGTGAAGCTGAGGAGGTCAGGGAAGTTTCCTGAGAGAACGCTATTTCCCTGAGATAGAGGAAGTTGTGCAGAATAACAGTGGAGCAAAGAATGTTCTGGAGAGAGAGAGAAAACAGCATGTAAAAAGGCCCTGTGGCAGAAGGAGAGCATGGCTTCTACAAGAAACTGAAAGCCCTTAAGTTCTAGAGCACAGGTGGTAAATGGGAGGCTGGAATGCCGACAGGAGTCAGACCAGGAAGGACCTTATCAAGCAAGGTAAGGAATTTACTTCTTTATCTAAGAGCAAAGGGTTTGAACACTGAAGAGTTTACACAGCCGGGGTGGGGGTGGAGTGGGGAAGGCAAGAGGCAACATAATCAGAATTGCATTTCGAGAAGGTCACTCAGGCTTCAGTATGAAGAACGAAGGAAAAGAGACCAGTAAGTGGGGTGTTGTGACCATCTGGGATCAGGCCATGAAGGCTGGTGGAGATCGAGAATACTGCCCAGTTTTGAGAGGAAGTTTTCAAGCAACACCACAGGTTGGTGGCAAAACCAGGACTAGTAAACATCTCTGGCCTTTGCTTTGTACCTTCCTGTAGCTGTTGGCCTCCTGCTTGGATGTCCAGTGGGCCGCCCCCAGAAGTATCCCTGCTCTCTGCACCCCCCTGCCCAGATTCCCACAGGCTGTACTATGTTCCTCTGGGGGTGCCCATACATGTCTTCTTCCAAGTTAGAAGGCTCTGGCTGGACACTGTCAAGGAGAGGAGTTTCCCTCAGGGCCCTGGGTGCTCTGCATTCTGGGAACTGTAGTTCTGGAGCAGGAAAGCTGGATCTGCCTCTGACTGTGGATTTGGCAGGCAGCCTGGTTGCCATGGCAGCAGCTGGGTTGGAGCCACCGAACCATTTCATCCACAGCTCTGCTAGCTCTGAGAGCCTCACAGCAAGAAAGCTTGGACTCTGGGGAGGAGGAGGAGGAAGGAGGAGAGTGAGAAAAGGGAAGAGAGGAAGGGAAGACCTCATGGGCCTTCCTCAGGGGCCTGGGCTCAGCCTCCCCTGGCCCTGGGACTTCTGGGCTCAGTAGAAGAGAAGTTACTAGCTCATCCTCAGAGCAGGACACCCCAGCACTGGGATCCAGTTCTGCTGCTCTGTTCTTGTCAATCAATCAGACCCTGTAATTCAGCTCACTGAATGCAGAAGGCTGCACCCGACACAGAGGAAGGAGAGGGCAGCCCCCCATCCACAGGAGATCTTGGGGCCTGGGTAGAAAAATAAAAAGGTCCAAAATAATGACTCAGGAAGGAAAGAGTTCTGTCCATTTTCCCTCCAAAATGTCCCCAGAATCCATTCCCTTCTCCCTGCCCCTTGGCCACAGTCCTGGCCCATTCTATGTCCCCCAGAGAAGGCTTTCTAAAACACAAATCTGGTCCTGTCACGCCCCTGCTTAACATTCTTCAATGGCTCCCCTTTGCCCACGACTGGATCAAATCCAAACTCTCTAGTGGGACCATTCATGGCCTTGCAAATTCCGGCCCGAGGCTCCCTGTCCAGTTTCTCCTTCTGCCTCCCCTCCGTTCCAGCCCTGCAGAAGCTGGCTGGTTGCTCTTTCATACCCCTGCCTCTGCACATGCTCACTTCTGCCTGAAATGCCCTTCCCTCCCTCTTACAACCTCCTAGCTGACCAAACCCCGCTGAAACACCTCCTCCTCAGTGAAGTCTTCCAAAGTCCTTTTCCACCACGGGGAGAATTAATGGCCCAGTGCTCTGAGCTCCCAGAGCACTTTGTACATCCCTCTCAAACACTTATCACCCGTGTTGTGATTATTGTCTCTGTAGCTGCCTCTCTCTCTCTCGCCTGCATCTGAGCTGTCCTGGGGTCCCCAGTGCCCAGCACAGCGTTTGGCACAAGGTAGGCACTTGACAAATGGTGAATGCGATTGAATTCACGAAAGGAAGGCTATTGGCCTTCACCATTTTCCTGCTCCCCCCACACTCTCCTCTCCTGCGGGTTTCCACAGGCCCCTTCCCCACCCACCCCCTGCCCACCCCCTCCCTTGGGGCTGCAAAGATGAACACAACAGCAGAGTGGCAGGCCCTATCGAGCAGTGCCTTCTGTTCTGGGCGAGGGTGGCACGGGCACCTGCATGTGAAGGCTGAAAGCCTCCCCACGTCACTGGGAAATGACACCTTGGTCCCCAGAGAGGAGGCACCTGTGTCTTAAACAGAGCCATGATTTATGGACCCAGCTCCAGGAACTGAAAAGACCTATTAGGTTTCCTGCTTCTTCACCTGGAGGCAGGATAATTCCAGGGAAGTCCTCCCTCCTGGGCAGAGGCTCCATCTACCTGGCCCTCAGCCCTGAGGCTTCCCCCTCCAGCCTCCCATCCCACCCTGTCACCTACTCCTTGGTCAGTAGTCCAAGCCCCTGGGCCAGCGTTCCCTGTGTTAAAATTCCAACTCTACCACTAAACATCTGGGACATCTTTTCCAGGTTTTCATCTTCTTTGAGTCTCCTTTTCTCATTATAATAAGGAGATAAAATTGGTCTGCCATAGATCGCTCATGCATTTATGTATCCGTATATCCATCCACACATTCCCGTCCATGAAGATTTCTCATGTGGGCCAGGTCCCGGGTTAATCACTAAGGACGTAGAAGTGAATCAGAAAGACGTGATCCCTGCCCTCCAACAGCTTACAGTCCGTGGGGAAGACCAGCCTTGATGTGTTTCAAGGCAGAAGTGCAGACTATTCAATATAGACCAGGACTGATCTCAAGATTTATTTCCTCAGCGACTGTTTACCGTGCACCTGTGACATGGCAGGCAGGGAGGATAAGCACACAGCCAGGCAGGCCTGCCCCTCACTCAGCCCCTGTTCTCAGTGCAATGGAGACAGACAGAGTGCAGAGAGAGGAGAGTGTAACTGTGAGAGGGCTGAGAGGGAGAAGGGTACAGACTCTGCAGCTGAAAACAAGGCGTCCAGACTCCCCAGAGCCCCAGAGATGGGAGGTCCTTTGTACCCAGCAGAGGTAAAAAATGAATGGACATGAGAAGCGGCCTTCCCTGGTTAGGGTATGGGAATGATGGAAAGGGGCTCCCACAGAGGGAATGTGAGAGTGGGCAGGAGGGCCAGCCACACAGGGCCTGGGGAGGGTGGCAGCTTCCCAGAGCCCATTGAGGCTACTGTGTTGCTGCCACAGCCCACTATCTGCCACTCAATGGGACCTTTATTTTCTTTCTTTGGAGGTGGCAGGAAGAGCCTGGTCCAGGTGTCAGTCCAGTGAAGGGGTGGGGAGGGCAGAAGCCATATGGAGGTGCTGACTCAAGCTGTTCTTGCCTCTCATGCTGGGCCCACAGCCCCAAACCTCTCCCTCCCTCTGTTTCCTTGGCTGCTGGAAATCAGTGTCTGGATTCAAGGGGATGCAGGACTTGGAGGAAGAAAGGACATAAGAGGGAATGAGAAGTAGGGAGCACCATCACTACTCCCCAGCTTGCTCTGTGAGCCTGGGTCTCAGTTCCCGTACCTGTAAAATGGTGGGCTCGGACTAGCTCTAAGGGCCCTCTGGCTTCTGTTTCTTCTGTAGCTGGGAACAGGGAAATGGTGGAGATAGGCTCTGCAGAGAACCGCTGGCTCCACCCTCCCCCAGGGGACCCAAATCAGCATTTGTTGACATTTCCCAGGATGTCCTCGATGCTGGTGACATTTCAGAGACAGGGCTGGAGGATACACGGCTGACCCTGCTCCAGGCCCAGACCGGCTCAGGCCACAGGCCCCACCCAAGGATGAGCCTCACATTCCAAACGGCAGCAAAGGATTGTCCTCTGGGGTTGTCCCTGAACTGGCACAGCGACTGAGGCCCCTCAGAGAAAATGCTGGCTGGGAAAGAGTGAGGCGGCTCTGAGCCCGGAGCTCTCCTCCCCACCAAGCCCGATGTCTGCATCTGGGAAATGGAGCCCCAAACACCCGCGGCCTCCAAAGAACAGCTGTGGGGCCCCAACTACCTGACTGTGTGAGGGGGTAGTTCTTAATATATGTGGGCTATTGTCCAAGTGTGAGGGCTCTGCCGGACATGACCTCCTAAGGTAAATAGGTGGGGGTAGGGTAGGGAGGAGGGGGCTTGGAGGGAGAGGAACCAGGTCATATCCTGGCAATTTCACAGACTGGAAAAAGCTATTTGGAGGGTTGACGCTGGCAGAGGAGACCCAGGAAAGCCTCCGAGGCCCCAGTTGATGCTGACAGATCCAGTGGCGGGACCAGCCCACACGGAGGAGACCCAAAGCCTCTCTCTTGATAGTTTTTCTGTGCAGTCCGAGGACTGGGAGGCAATCCAGCTTGAGAGTCCAAGTCCCGTGGTGGTAAAGATTTGAAGTCAGGAGAACTAATCCTGACTCTGCTGAGAACAAGCTGTGTGGCCTTAGGCAAGTGCTTTACCTCTCTGAGCCTCATTGTCTTTGTCTATAAAATTCAGGGAGGGGTAGTAATAATGCAGACCTTGCAGGTTTGTTGGGAGGATCAAAGAAGCTAACTAAGTAAAGCACTTAGCACAGCTGTCACAGAACAGGTGCTGAGCCATCATTGGTGACATCAGCATTCAACCCAGGAGGCAGGCTGGGCCTCTCCAAGAACCTTTTCCACCTCTGGAGAGCCTAGACTATAAGGAGGAGAAAGCCCCCCCGCCACAGATTTTCACACATTTAAATGTGTACCTACTGTCCACCCACCCCAATATGGCAGGAAAGAGGAAGAAAACTTGATTTCTGGTCAGAGTCCTAAGAGAGCTTGAGTGGCTCTCTTCTCCAATCCCAGGCTCAACTTTCCTTATGTGTAAAGATCAGTAATCAGGCAAGGATTATGGGTTAGCATGAAACACTTTAGGGAAATGGTTGGTGGGGAAATCAACATCAGTTTGGTGCCAGGGTAACCTACAAACATTAGTTTCTAGAAGCAAGGTGGGGAGAAAATCGTACCTGTCATTGGCTGAGCATTTCTCATGGTGGGTGAACTAAATGTTATGTGTCTTCTGATGCAGAGCAAAGCGAGGCATATGCCATCACCATGTATGCGTTTGGGCCAAAAACATTTAATGTGAACCATTTGAGGCTTTGGATCTGACTTCGAGTTTACAGGAGGTAAACTAGCACAAGGAAGTAACTGGGCATCTAGAAGGAGGCATGTTCTGTAGGAAAACTGAGTATTTCGTGGGTCAGTGGCCAACAACATGGGGAATGCACCATCTTAAGCAATTTAGTGCACACAATGATCGTGTGCCCTGTGTTGGGTTTTGACAAACCAACTGTAAAGGAGCTTTTGGGGGTCAATTGATCTGGGCATTAAAAGGGATGAAAATGTACTGAAATGGAAAGGTCAAGATTGTTGACTGACTGAAAGGAGATCATGAAGCTGTGTGTATAATGTGATCACATTTTGGTAAAAAGATTTTTATATATAAGAAAAATAGCCGGAGGGATATACATAAGGTGTTAATGATGGTAGGAATGTGATGTTTTTATTTTTTATATTTCCCTTTCTATCTTTTTAAATTTTGTACAATGCACATGTATTGCTTCTATAATAATGAAATGTTATTTAATAAATAAAGTGGGAACAATAACAGTGTGTACCTTGTAGGGCTGAAATGATGCAGTGAGACGATGCTGTTCAGCACGGAGCTTGGCATAAATACATGCTCAGTAGTTAGGTGCTGCTAAGATGTTCCACCTTCTCCCACTCCATTCAGACAGACCTGGCTTATTGGAGATGCTCTCCCTGTCCCCAGCTCCTGGCACAGAGCAGGGCTCTGCTGGTGTTTGCTGAACAAATCATGCCGCTTGGTCCAGCTTTTGTTGGATATGGAAGGAAGCATGATGTGCTCTTATAGGCAGAGGTCCCTCAGAGCCTCCCCCACTTCTCTCCATGAACCACCAGTCTTTACCACAAGTAGAAGCCAATCCTCTCCACTCGAGTAAAGCTGCAGTGGTCTCAGCCAAAGGGAACAACCAGTTGCACCCCATACCCCTGACCCCAGCCCTACTGGCCATAATCCCTCAACCAACAAAGTTTATTTAAAAGCTTTCACCACCTTCACTGACCTAAACCCTGGGGCTGGGCTCAGGGCTGGGCTCAGGGCTGGGCTCAGGGCTGGAGGTGGGGTCTGAGTCTGTTCCACAAACACAGACTGGGATTAAGGCTAACTCTAGCCAGCACAGGAGCTGGGTCTTGCCACCGGCCTGAGGCTAGCTCCCCAGGGACAGCCTTGGGGCTGGGATGAGGCTGCAGCTGTCTCCACTTCCAGGGCCTAAGGGTTTAGTCCAGTCTGAGGCTGGCCCCTGTCTGGAGCTGGGTTTAAGACTTGGCCTGTACCTAGGTCCAAAGCTTGATGTTGACTGAAAGCTGAAGCTGAAGCTAAAGCTTTTTTTTTTTTAGTTTTAGGATTTAAAAAAATTATTTTTAGAGAGAAAGGAAGGAGGGGAGGAAGAGAGGGAGAAAAAAATCAATGTGTGAGAGCTACATCTATAGGCTGCCTATTGCAGGCCCCCAACTGGGGACCTGGCCTGCAACCCAGGCATGTGCCCTGACTGGGAATCGAACTGGTGACCTTTTGGTTCACAGGCCAGCACTCAGTCCACTGAGCCACACCAGCCACGGCTAAATCTTTTTCTTTTTTTTTAATATTTTATTTATTGCCCTGATCTGGTGTAGCTCAGTGGATTGGATGTCATTCTGCAAAGCTAAAGGTCACCTATTGGATTCCCAATCATGGGTTGTGGGCGAGGTCTCTCTCTTTCTCCCTCCCTTATAAAAATAAATATTTATTTATTTTTAGAGAGAGGGGAAGGGAGAAAAAGAGGGATAGAAACACCCATCGATTACCTCTCACATGCCCCCAACCAGACACCTGGCCTGCAACCCAGGCATGTGCCCTGACTGGGAATTGAACTAGCAACCTTTCAGTTTGCAGGATGACGCTCAACCCACTGGCCTGTACCAGTCAGTGCCTGAAGCTAAATCCTGTCCTTGATGATGACTGAGGTGACTGGTCCCTGACTGAGGGGTAAGAGCTGAGCTAGTCCTCTACCTGGCCAAGGCTGGGAGCTGTAGTTGGAGGAGGAACTGGCAGGTGGATAGTCCGATGTGGGGCTCGCCAGATCCGGTGTGGGAAGAGAGCTCTCCATGGATAAGGAGTGATGCTTTTGAGGCTCCAGTTCTGGCTTCGTGTCCAGAGAACCCGAATCAGGAAGAGACAGAAATGTCCCCAGCCAGGGATGGGGCAAGGGCCTAGTGCTGAGGGCCCTCTGGCATGGGCATAGCCATAGTGTGAACAGAGAGGGGCCCTCGTGCAGAGGAAAGACATGCTGCAGAGGACATAGAGCTGGAGGGGTCCCCAGTGGCTGGAGAGGGGGCCCTGCATGCCTGAACAGCGCCCCATTACCCCCAGCTCGCTGGCTGGGCTCCTCGCTCATTAGGCCAACAGCTCCTCCTTAATAAAAAAATACATGAATAAATAAATAATAACAACCATAACCAAGCAGGAAACCGCTTTCCTCTCTTTTCTGTTTTTCCAGCTCTTTCCTTCCAGGTGCTGTCCCAGGGTCTCCCATGCTTGTTTTATCTGTAAGTGCCTTCCATCCCTCCCCGCAGCTGCAGGCATCCCTCCACCTCAGGGGGCTGAAGGTGGGGACGCCTTTGTGCCCCTCCCCCCATCTGCTATTGGAGAAGCTCTGGACAGGAAAAGCCTGGAGAGGGTCTCCTCTCTCAGCTTTCAGGAAGGAGGCAGCAATAATTGAGCTTTTAGGGCCAGGGCTGGAAGCGGTCCCCAACACAGTGGTGTGCTGAGTCAGGGACGGGAAAGAGACCGAGGATGAAGGGAAGAACTGGAAGGTGGAGTGGCTAATGAGTTCAGAGGCAAAGAGGAGCCGCCTTTCGCAGAAGGTGGGGAAGGAGGCCCTGGCCTACCTACACCGAAGTACCCAAGAGGAAGGTTACATTTCTTAGAAGGAACAAACCCCCAAATCACCTTTTCCTCCTCCTGGCAGTCTCCTGTTGGTACCTTTCTCTCTGTCCCTTTGTGTCTCATATTCTTTGTCTCTGTGGTTCCTCTACTGCCTTCTCTTCCACTATCATGTGCCTTACAGCATGCCTTGGAGATGTTGGCCAGGAATGACCCATTCCTCAAGGTTAAGAAGTATTGAATGGGTGGGAGGGGGTGTGCAGGGCAGAGGGGATAATGGGGGGAGGGGTAATGGGACAACTGTAATAGCATAATCAATAAAATATATTTTTTAAAAAAGTTAAAAAAAGACAAAGCCATTTATTTGTTCAATACAGCTGTGAGCAGAATAGTTCTCAGCACCAAGTTTTTAAATGTGCCAGTTTCTGTTAGATGTTTGGGACCACAGCTTAGCTTTAACGTACTGTATAAAGGGGAAAGCACAGGGGAAGAGGAAGAAGTATTGAACAATTCTGCTCCAGACCCGGTGTTCAGGACCATGGAGAGCATCCTGAGAGGTAGAGGCCCTCTCCCAAAACAATAAAAGAGCTTGGATGGCTTGTGGTGGGTGCAGAGGGCTGGCTGGAGCGGAAGTAGGAAAGAGGTGATGTAGAAAGTGAAGAATGTGGGGAAAGATCATTCCCAGCGGGGCCCTCCTAGGCTGGGGGACTCTGAACTGGGACTCAGAAGTTTTGCTTCTCTGCATCAAAGGACCCCACTACTGCCCCCAAGGAGAGTGGGAGGCACAAAAGCAGCCTGTGCTCTGCGGGTGCAGCTCTGGAGTGCAGCTCTGGCTAGGAAGCCCTGGGAACCTTTGTGTATAGAATGCAAAACTAAACACATGAGCAGATAATGGTTTGAATTTTGCTTTTTTTATTATGGTAAAATACATGCAACATAAAATTTATCATCTTAATTATTTTTCAGTGATATTAAATTCAGGCTATACTTTTTCTTAAGAGAGTGGAGTGACCCTTGGGCAGCCGTTGGGGAGGCTATTCGGGGTGTGTTATGTGTGCACGAGGGGTGCCCACGGGCAGGGGAAGTGGGAGAGAGGGACAAGGGTCCTGTTAGGCTGGTTCTTCTGGCAGCTGCAGGCGGGGAGAGAAGGTCAGGCAGAGACTCTCTGGGGCCCCAGCTCAGGTCTAACTGGTTCAGGAGTCTTCTCTTCCCTCCAGCAGCTCCCTCTGGATGGAGCCTGAAGCCAGATTTCAGGAACGGTCCAGATGTTCAGGGGAGAGGCAGGGAAGTGGAGCAGATGGGGCCTGGGATTCCTGTGGGGGCTGGAGGGAGGAGGACAGCAGCTGGAGGATGCGCTGGGGCATATGCTAGCGCCGAGGTTGGCTCCACCGTGCTGGGGCATGTGCCACAGAGTGTACCTGGGATCTGGGCAGAGAGCAGGGTAGGTCAGCTGGCCCTGGGTGCTTTCTCTGTACTGGCTACTAAGATCTGCCCTGAGCTGCCTCTCGCTGTCGGCAGGGAAGTGTACCCTCTGCCACATGCTGTGCCAGGATACTGAAGTGAGCAAGACAGACCCTGCTGGTGGGGAGCTCAGTCTTCCCCCAATGCAGAGCTTTGGCTTGGGCTCAGGGAACTCACCCCTGTGTCCAGAGTCCACAGTGGCCAGTCCCTCTGGCCTGGAGGAGAGAGGCCTTGCGCGGAGGCCTGAGTGAAATGACCCAACCTGTCTGCTCAGTTTCTACCCCAGAACCCCACTCCTCATCTTCCTACCCTGAGTCTTAGGTTACCCCCGCTCATACCAGCAGATCCTGTGATTCTTGGGAAGGTGTGGAGCAGGGCGAAGGGCCGGAGTCGAGAACTGGCGTGTGCTCCTGTCTGCCTGTGGACTGGGGACCCGCCCCCTTTGCTGCCTCTGGCTTCGGTCGACTCACCGTCCTCATACTGCCCCAGGGCCGTGGTCACGAGCTCAATTTTGTAGATGGGCGAACAGAGGTGCAGAGCAGGAAATCACTCGTGGAAGGCACACCCCTTCACCAGAGCCGGGATTTGAACCCAAGTTCGAGTGGCTCTGGTTTTCTACAATTCCTCCTCCAGGCAATGTGGTCACCATGGCTCTGCACCCCAGCCATCTGTGCAGCTCTGGACAAGGACGCAGTTTTTTCCGGCTGGACCTCCATTTCCCCATTTAAAAAGTAAAAGGCCTAGAAAGGCTTATCTTGAGAAGAGCATGTCCCTTTCTGCTGTCCTGTGAGGATATCACAATGCCCTCAGCACTGGGGAAGGGGCAGTGGGCGCGGACTGTACTCTAGATGGAACTCTGGCTGAGGGTGAGGCAGTGACCAGTGCCCCACATCTGAGACCCTCAGGGCATCCCAGGATGTCCAGGTGCTCCGCGGGGGTGGGCTCCTCTGTAGGCTGCAGTGGTGGGGCTGCTGTGGGTGGGGGAGGCCAGGCCCTGAGCCCGTGCTCTGCCTGCTGGGGAGGGAGAGTAGAGGGAGGTCCGGGCCAGAGAGCGGGGCTGTCTGGGTTGGCCAGCGCCAGGCGGCCAGCGCCAGGCAGGCAGAGCAGAGCGAGGCTCAAAGCTCCAGGGCTTTACAAATGGATTTTGCTGAAATGGAAATTTCCACCCATCCCTGAAATGAGCCTGGCAGTGAGGCCAGGTCTGGTGGGGCTGCAGCAGCTGGGGACGCGGACAGGGACTAATGCCACACTGTGGAAGCCCCTCGGATCTATGCACCCCTCCCCATGCTACCCCCACGCCTCTCCTCTTCCGTACCTGTCCCCTACTCAGGGACTCTGGATCCCAAGAGACCTTCATAATACTCTCACCTTTTCATACTTCTCACTTTCTCCCTCAACTACTTGGTTCCTCTTACACCCCTACACACCTGACACTCCCCCACCTCCCACTTGTCCTCACGCTGCCTTTTTGCCGTTTACACCCGCTTGCCTCCCACACCCCACCTCCCACACCCACACACACCTGGCACTCTCCCCACCTCCTACCGTGTCCTCACACTGCCCTTTCACCCTTCACCTCCTCATCTCTCTCATACCTCCAGTCCTGCCCCACCCGCCTCCCATCTACCTGCTCACATTCCTGACACTCAGTCGCCCTCCTCTTTCACCCCTCTCACCTCACCCCTCCCTGGCTCACCTCCTTCACCCCTCACACACTCCCCCACCCCGACTTCTCACCCCCATATTTACACTGCACACGCTCTGCTCACATCAGTTTCCGGAGCCCTCTCCTGCTGCTGATATTCTCTCCCCTCCCACATCACTCCTCATTGAGCCTACAGGAGCTGCCTCCTTCCCTCGTCCCTGACCCCCTTATCACCCACTTCCAGCCCTCCATCGGTGACCGTGGGAGCCCAGCAGTTCCTGGTGAGGAGCTGGGCTCTAGAGTCAGGCTCCTAACTCACCCCCTCCTGGCTGCGTGAGCCAGGAAATTACCTAATTTCTCTGGGATTCTGTTTCCTCATCTGTAAAATGGGGTTGACTACTTGCCCTACCTCTGGGGGAGGCTGTGAGGCCCGAGCAGGCCAAGGCTTGCAAAGCTGTGCCCAGCACACCGGACACGCGACGCGCTCCGAGGGAGTGTTGACCTGGTTTGTGGCTGCTTTGTGGCTGCTTTGTGGCTAACTGGTCCTTTGGGCCAGGCCCTTGCTGGACAGTGCTGGGTGGGCATGTGTGGGCAGTGTGTTAAATTGAAAGAGCAGGTGAAAGTATCACAAATAATCAGCGGGGGTGGGGGGTGGGGAACCAGGGGTGAACCCGATCAAGCAGGTCCACAGGTGAGGATAAGAATAATGGGATAAGCTCTAACTGGGCGCCCGGGAAGCCTGGGCAGCGCCCAGCCTTAAAGAGGTGTCTATAAACGCCTGGCAGTGGCATGGGCTTCTGCCTCCCCAGCTCCCACCCCAGACAGACTGGACCTGACACACTCCAAGGAGCCCAGATACCCTCTCCTCCTGGGGCCACAGCCACCACAGCCGCTGGGGGTCAACACACTCCATCTGTGGACAATGGGGAGTGGGCAGTGGGGGAAGGGTGCTGTCTTCTTGTCACCCCTCAGGAATTGGAGAGGCAGAAGACAGGGGGCTAGATGGGTTGGGGAGACTCCCTGGAGTGGCATCACTGCCGCCTGTGGGGCAGGTGGGGAGAAGGGGGCAATGCCAATGGAGGGGACAAAATGTAGGAGCCAAATGGGGGAGGCAGGAGAGATGTGGGGCTTGACTTGCCATGCGTTCCTTTGGGGGGCTTCTTGCTCCAAGTGCTCAAGGCCGGGCTGGGGGTGGGGGGCCAGCCTGAGCCCTCAGGAAGTTGTGATGCTGGGAGAGTTTGGGACCCCCAAACTCTGCAGGGAAATGACGGCCTTCTGGAAACTGGGACAAGAAGCCTGGGCAGGACTGAGTGGGGATGGTCCTGAGAGCTGAATGAATGGGGACTCCCTGTCAGGGAGCTGGTGACAGGACCCCATGTGGACCTGGGAGGGCAGGGAAGAGGGGAATCTGGCAGGAGGGGGGCATCTGGAGGCGTGCGGGAAGGAGCTCCAGCCTGCTCCCCAAGGGCAGATCCCATGGAGCACAGCCACGTGCCTGCATCCTCTAATTACATGTTGACTTATTACTCATTATTAATTAAACAGGAACTTCCTCCTGCCACAGCCCCAAGTGCTGGGCACCAGGCTCAGAGCCTGGGCTGAGTCAGGCTGCCTGGTGGGGAGAAGAAGTTGTGGGGGTGGGGTTGAGGTGTCAGGTGATAGGACACACACAGGAGCAGTCATTGGGTGTCCACTCTGATGAGAAGTGACTGTAGGTCTGGGGACTGGGAGTGGGGAAAGGGACATTCGGGGACATAGAATTTCCCCAGGGTGGGCTAAGGGACAGGGACAAGGAGCCTGGACTTGAGGAGCTGGAGAAAGGGTGGAAACTGTCAAGGCCAGAGTAGGTACGAGAGGCCGGGGCCCGCAGGGTTCCTGTGAGCCAGGGCGTGCTTGCCCAGCCCTGCACCTGCAGGCTCGCTCCTCTGAAACCTCTGCACAGGGCCTGTGTCGTCAGGAACCCCCAGTGCCGCGGGGGAGGGGAGCTATCATGGGGGTTGAATTACCTTTCAAGTCTAAAGCCCGGATTCTTGCAGGCCGCCAGGTGGGTGTGCACACTGTCCCCAGAGCATTGTGGGATGTGAGCTGTCACTAGGGAGCCACAGAGGCTGGTGCCAGCTCATTCAGTTCCAGTTTCCTGTCTACAGGCAAAGAGGAGCCTGTGGCCGTGGGGGTGGGCAGAGTCAGGGGAGAGGATGACAACTGACCCAGTGCCAGCCTGCAGCCCCCCAGACAGGACTGGGGGCCTTGGTCAGAACCCTGACTCTGCCATGTTCTAGCCACACGTGACACCTCCTTGGTCTCCTCATCTAAAAAGGAGAAAATAATACTGACAACAGCAGCACGAGCTAGCCTGACTATAGCACTGTGCTAAGCACCTTATTCCTTTATATTGTCACACACCCCTATGTGGCAAGTACTGTCAATCTTCCCATTGTACAGATGAGGAAAGAGGCTCAGAGAGGTTAGGTGATTTTTCTACAGCTGGTAAGTGACAAAGTTGGGACTCTGACCTCAGAGCATTACCCTGAGTGATGTATGGTATCCATGTCTCAGGGTCCCTGTGAGGGGTAAAGGAGTAATGCACATAACAAAGTATTTAGCCCAGTGCCTGGCACACGGTGAGTGCTCAAGAAATAGTAACTGTTAATGTTGTTACTATTTATTCATCTCTGCAGGTGCTCAGAGTTTGTATTTTATGCTGCTTAGGTACCAGGGGGCTGAGGAGAGGATGGAGAAGCTGGTCGTGGGGGTGGAAGCTGGGAAGACAGCTGCAGGAAGTGTGGGTGCAGGGCCAGGTGTGCTGAGGTGGGAAGGGGGTGCTGGATGCAGAAAGCAGGGGAGGGTGTGGCAAGCTGAGTAGAGGATGCGGAAGTGAGTGTGTATTTACATAAAGATTTTCATTGGTCTTATTGGCGAGACATCTGGTTTTCCCTGGGCATCCTCTGGGAACTGGGAGTCAGCGTGACTTCAGAGTCTCTAGTGCCACCACCCCAGCTCACCTGCACCCACTGGGCTCAGGACACTACCCTGCAGAATGGGGGTCTGCCCTGGAGCTCACTGGGAGGGAGTGGGAGTCCCTTCTAGCTGCTGGTCTGTCTCCTCTCACCTGCTCAGAGCTACAAAGAATGGGGTTTGATTCCTCCATCCAGTCCACCTCCTCATCCTGATCTTTCCTCACAGGGAAGAGGGCAGGAGAGTGTGAGGAGCTGCAGAGGGCACTGAGTAGACCCCCTCCTTGCTGCTCCTTTCCATGGTCACCCAGAGAAACCCTCCGATGGAAGGCAGCTCACAAGGACCACCAGGAGGCTGCCTGGGGCACCCATCTCTGAGGGGCGCTAAAGCTTCACTGGTCACTTAACGAGTTGGAGAAAAGAGTATTTACCAGGGACAAGCCTCAGCGTGGGATGGGGGTTGGCAGGAACACTTCCATAAGCTGCTGGGCACAGAGGTGGGATCCCCAAGGGGCACTCAGGCTTCAACAATTGTTCATTAAGCTCCTTTCAGAGGAGGGGGACCTGGAGAACCAAAAGGCTTTGGTGTAACTTAGTGGAACTAATGGTGAGGTTAGAGCCAGAGCTGAATTGTTCAGGCTGATGGAGGAGAGGCTGAAGGCTGCAGCTGAGGAGCACCCCCCACCTCACCCCAACCCTGCTCAGTCCCTGTGCAGCCTCTCCTCCGGATAAATATTGAACAAATATTGGTTTGAAGAGGAACTGAGTTATTAGCCTGCCGTTGGCTTTCTCGTTTTTCAGCCCAGCCCTGTTGCAAAAACGCTGATGACGGTTTTACTGATTCCCTTTCTGTCTTGGGTCACGACTGCCTTCTGTTCACTCGTCCATTCATTCTTTCATTCACTCACTCGACAGATATCGCTAAGCACCTACTAGGTTCCAGGCACTGGGGATGCAACAGCAAACCACTTCCTCTCTCCCACTGCTCAGCACCCCATGTTCTATGGAACCAGCAGAGATCTAGGGCCTTTTGTGTACCCAGATGGGATCGGGGTGGGGGTGGGGGATCAGAATGGACTCAGGCTTGGACTCTGACCTCAGGTGAAAACCATGTCCTTGGATGATACAGAACCAAGGTAAAGGTGTCTTTTTTGTGCCAGTCCGCAGCCCAGCACCAGCTCCTCATGCCCTCAGGACCTGGTGTGTGCTTATATATTCACGCTCAGTCCAGGCAAGTATGTGTGTGTGTTTCTCCCCATCCAGAGCTCACACTGAGCAGCTGGACTGGGGTGTGCGTGGCAGAGGGAAACAGCAGGGTGTGCCAGGCTCCTCCCTCAACCCTACTGGAGAGCCCTCCTGGGCCTCTCTCCTGGAGGGGTGTGTGTAAGGGGTGCTGCCTACCGGAGCCAGGCACCCAAACAGAAATCTAAGTCAGCCATGGTTTCTCTCAATCACCTGAGAAGGAGACCTACAGGAAGGCCAAGAGGCAAGAGGGACCCTGAGGCTTGAAAGTCATCTTGAGAACAGTAAGAAAGACACTCGGAGAGCACAAGCTCCCCTCCCTCGCCACTACCTCCCGAGTCTGCTCGGCTGAGCTGCTTGGGCTTCTGGGCATTATTCCAACACAGAGAGGTATGAAGGAGCCCCAGTCCTGACAGCCCTGCCACTCCCTTACATGGCTTGAGGGAAGAGGGGGAGGGGAACCCTGAAATCAATCTTCCATTCCTCTGGACAGTAACCCTGCCCTGGACCCTCCTGAAAGTCGGAGACCAATGAGAATGTTCACTGAGACTTTGGGGGAAAGGAGCAAATGCCCCCCCTCTCCTCACCCTCCGTGCTGCATCTTGGGCCAATGACAACCACAGCAGAGGAAGGATCTGGGACTCTGCTGTGGCTGGCAGGGGTGTATATGGGGAAAACTGGGGGCTGGGTCTCACGTGCTGAGAAGGGGGGGCTATGTCTGCACAGGCATCCCCCACACTGTCTGACAGAACGAGCTGTGTCTTTGCTGTGTATATTTTTAGTCAGAACTGGAAGGAAAGGAAGTTTGGGGGCCATGCTACCAGCCCCAGCTCCCACTGCCAGCACCCATGCTGTGTGGTGCGGGGGTGCAGGAGGAGCCCTGAGGCCCGGCTCCCCAGGAAGGTGGGACAGTACTCCCTCCCACTGCCAGCACAGGCGCTGGGCCTGCTGGCTGTCATGAGGCGACAGCCTCTGGGTTGAGGGCAGGGGCAATGGGCAGGGGCTGCTGCCTCCTTTCCCTGCCTGAGCACGCGGTTCCGCACTGGATCTCTGGCAATGAAGGAAAAGGTGGAAAAGAAGAAAGACCCAGTTTAGTCTCCTGAAAATAGAACTTTGGTAGCTCTGAGGTGCTTTCTTTTGTGGCTCTTTGAGTGGAACCCCCTGCTTCCTCCTTCAAGGTTTAAACGCCCTGCCCTCTATTACAAGGTGATGGGGGCTGGCTCTTCCTCAGTGGGAGACTTGCATGAGGCATGAGCCCCTAGACCCTCCTCTACCCAACCCTAACCGCAGAGCTGGGGGCAGAGAGGGAGGGCCTTCTCTGTGTCCCCACCTCCCCAGCAGTAGGAAAGCTCCCTGGCTAAAACCCCACCGCTGCTGCTATTACTTCTTCGGGTCAAAGAAAGGCAGTTCAGGTGTCAGGAGGGCGTAGTCGTTAGAGCTGGGGCTCTGTATTCAGAGAGACCTGCGTTCAAATCCTAGCTCTTCTACCTACTAGCTGTGCGGCACTGGCTAGCCTGCTCTACATCTGTCTTCTCATCTGCAAAATAAGAATAATTATAGTACGTGCCCCATAGGATTGCTGAGGATTAAATGAGATAATGTGAGAAAATGCACATAGTAAGTGTTCAACTGTTAGTTGATGGCATTTAAAGAGCGGATTCGGCCCTAACCAGGGCCTGAACCCGACCGTGGCTGATCTTAGGCCCCTGTCGCAGAGATTCCTTCCGGGATCCGACTGACTGCTCACCCCGTTACTGCCCCCAATGGCCTAAGCAAAAGGCAAATATGTAGGCCACCTTGTACCTTCAGAGCTGAAAATGTTGTTCCCATCAAGGGCAGGGCGGGGGAGAAAAGGCTGAGGGGCAGCTCAGGTGAGACTGTCACAGGGGAGAGCCAGAGATCAAAGTGGGAGACTCACTGCCACAGTACATTTTGTAAGAGTTTTTGTGGGTGGTAAAAACTTTGGAGGGACAGCTGGGCGGGGTACACAGACAAACTTCAGGGGGGCCCAGGAGCCTCCTGAATGTGTATTTCAGCAGAGGGCAGCTGTGAGCAGACTCTCCAAGGGATCTAAGACCCCACATTGGTTAAGAACTACTCTGGTCCAATCTGGATGTCAGGAGGTCCAGGCGTAAGATTTCAGCTGCCTCTCACTCTTCAGGCAGCAAGCTTCCTCCTTAGTTTCCCCACCTGCTCCATGAGAGGTGAGACCAGCTGAGGTCCATGGTCCAGGCGGGGCATCCCCAGGCTCTCTGGAGTCTGTGAGAAGTAATGGAGAGGAGCCGGGGAGGCAGGTTCCCAGGAAGTGGGAGGGGGACCCATCCCACCCCTTCCCAGGAGCCGACTTGGTCCGTCAGCCAACATGTCAGCCAGCCAGCCGACAGAAACTGAGCTGCATCCCTCCGCCAACCCGGGAGGCTGTTGCCATGGCAACTTCATATTTATCCACTTTAGCTCCTAATTAAGGGGAAAAGCATATAACATATTGGATGTCAAGGAGGCTTTGTGAGCCTCAATTTAGTGGCCGTGCCTGGATGTCAAACTCAAGCGTGATTGCTGTTAATCACCTTCCAAATTACCAAGACAGGTCACAAAGGGAAAGGTCCCTCAGCCACGGGGGCAGCTGGGCCCAGGGGAGATGATGTGGTGGGGGGTGGGGCAGGAAGAGGGATCTGTTCTGCATCATGACCTGGGGGGCTGCCGGGTGAATGCTGACTCCGTGGGTGTCCGATTAGAAGGTCTGTGGGGACAGTGGATAGATCTGTTCTCACTGACCCTGAGTCAGGGATCACCACCCCGTGGACTCACAAGTCAAGGACCTTGGTCTACAGAGAGGGACTGACCGATGGATGAACTGAGAAGCCTGTAAGGACCATCTGGTGGCCTATGATGTCAGAAAGGAGACTGACAGATGACCAGGGCTGGTAACTGCAGCTGAACTGATAGCCGGATGCGTGGGTGACTGCCACATGGTAGATGGACAACCCGAGGGGGGCTGTTTAGGAGGGATTGGCAGGGTGGCTGGACTCACCAGCACATCTGTGATCTCTCCAGGGAGTGCCCGGCCTCTCACCCCGACTCTGGGCCCAAAGCGTTCTCAGGTGCCAGTCAGAGCAAGCCTTGCTGCAGGGCATCTTGCCTGCCTTTGGAGCTGTGCCCAGAGCCACGTCCCTGGGAGAGGCTTCAGCAGGTCCCTGCGGGTGCGGCAGGTGAGGGCTGCAGGTTAAGAGTAGGGTTATGAGTGGGGGCACCGAAGGGAAGATGTCAGCAGAGTGGCTGAAAGCATGAGTGATGGGGTTGGGCAGACCTAGGCTGGAGTTTCACCTTGGCCAGTTACAGCTGTGCGACTTTGATCAAGTCACCTAACCTCTCTGTGCTTAGGTTTTCTCATCTGTCAGGCTGGGGTGATAATAACTTATGCCTCCCAGGGCTTTGTGAAGATTGAACGAAATGATAAATATAAGAAGCTTAGCACGGTGCCTGGCACAGAGTAAGCCCCCAGTAGCTATTTAGACATTATTATCCAAAGAGGCAGGGCTGGAAAGGAGGGGCAAGGACATGGTGGCTGAGGCCAGGCTTGGGGAGGGGAGCATTTTCCTGCTATCCCCAAGAGAAGGAACTTGAGTGAGGGAACGCTGATGGAGATTGGGAGCTGAGCGTGGGCAGGGGAACAATTGGAACCTGCTGGGCCTGCGTGGGTTGGTGTTCAGTTCCAGAGGGGGCGATGGGGAAGGAGGCCTTTGTACTCAGTCTTGATGTCACCTAAGGGCCAGAAAGGACCGTAGTGGAACCCAACCCTGGAAGATTATTAGAACTACCTGGGACCAGTTCACAGGATCTACCGTCTGGGCTCACCCCACACCTGGGTAAGAGCCTCAGCAGTGGGGCCTGGGAAATGGGCTGTAAAACACTCCCGGGAGAGTCTTAGATTCATCCAAGTCTGGGACTCGCCTGGTCAAAACCAGAGGCCACTGAGGGCCAGAGCGGGGAAGGGCAGGAAGGACCCTCTTGGTCCAGTGGTGGACAAACCCTCCGCCACCACTTCACCTTTTTTTAAATCCTCACACGGGGATATGTTTATTGATTTTAGAGGGGGGTGGGAGAGAAAGAGAGAGAGAGAAACATTGATGTGAGAGAGAAACATGGAACAATTGTCTCCTGTATGTGCCCTGACTGGAGGGTTGAACTTACAACGTAGGTATGTGCCCTGATGAGGGATCGAACCAGCAGGTATACGGGACGACGCTCCAGCCAGTAGAGCCACCTGGCCAAGCTCATATCACCTTTTACAGATAGCATCAGGGTTCTGCTTGAAAGCTGTGTCTAAAAAAAGAAAAGAATTCTATAGCTAAAAAGTTTGGGGAAATGTCTATTATGGTAATAACAATAATTACAGCTAACATTTATTGATTGTCTATTGTGAGCTTGGCACTATGCTAAGTGCTTTCCATGGATTGTCTCTTTTAATTCTCTCTCTTGGTGCTGAGACAGGCCAACCCATTTAGAAAGCTGAGTAAACTGAGGCTCCAAGAGGGATGTCAAAGGCCACACAATTCGTTAGTGGTGGATCCAGGATTCACACCCAGGCAGTCTGAGTCCATGGCTGGGCCGCCTTCTCATTCTCCAGTGGGGGAAACAGAAGGCCCAGAGAAGTGAAGTGACTTTCCCAACAGCACAGCAAATTGGAGGCGAGTTAGCAACCAGGAGCTCTTCCCTTCCTCCCACTCTCCGTCCCCACCTTTCAGATGGTTTTGTGGAGAAAGTGGCCTGAGGGGGAGGCCCCTGCTCTGCTCCCCCTCTATAGGCAGAGTCCTGGAAACTGCGGGTGGAGAGGAAGGAGATTGGAAGATTCCCGACTTAGAGGGAGAAGGGGAAGCTTGGAGGGAGAAGGGGAAGCTTGGAGGGAAGGGGGAACTCAGGACATGGCGACCATGGCCATGGCAGTCTTGCCGGCCTGGTAGGAGGAGTTGCCATGGCCTGGTTTCCGCAGATGTGGGCTGCAGCCATCCTGCTGAATGGGAGGCTATTAAGGGAAAATGCTTTGCAAGGAGCTGAGCAGCTGGGAGCGGAGATTGTCAGAGGACTTCAATGGGTGGTTTTGTTTCTTCAAGGGACTGGTGGGCACTTGCTCCAGGGGTCTGTGTCTGGGACATTGGCTGGTCAAGAGGCCAAGGGGAGCGACCCCCAGGAAGGCTCCATTTTCTCCCCTGCCTTCCTGTCCCTGGCTCACCCCCCCAGCACCGTCCTGCATCCAGGGCAGCCTGGTAATGAAGAACATCAGCCCGGGGACTGACACCAGGGCCACTTTCTGTAGTGTGAACCCGTGGGCATGTTACTGAGAATCTCAGTGCCTGAGTTTCCTTATTTGTAAAACAGAACTAGGAAGAGTTCCCTCTTATCATGTTAGGGAGATTGAGCAAGGAGATGGAGCTGATGCTTTGGTCTCACGGGCTCTTCGTCCCAGTCTCTGTCCTCCCAGGCCCTCCCAGGGTGTGAACTCCTCGCCCTGGCCTCACTGCCCCACTGCCACCAGGCAGGGGCTCGGGGCAGGATGGGCCTCCTTGTTGAGGCAGAGGCTGTGTGTGGAGACAGGGGAAAACATCAGGCTAGGTCCAACCTCCGAAGGAAGAGCTCTGAGGACAGAGTACAAACCCCAGCCAGTGTTACGTGATTGCCTATGGCTCCACGTCCACTCTGAACACCCTCAAAGCCCTAAATCTGAACACCCTCAAAGCCCTAAATCTCCTACCCAGGCCTTTGCTCGGGCTGTTTCTTCTGCCTGCAATGCTCTTTCTTCTCTTTCCGTGGCTACTTCCTGTCTGTCCTCCAGAAGTTAGCTTGGACCAACTCCCTTTCAGGAAGCCTGTTCCTTAGGCCAGAGGTTCCTCCTGTGTGGCCCCCACTCCAGTGCTGACAAGTATCTGGCCCCTTCCCCTGTAGCCTACGAGATCTGTGAGGGGAGGGACCAGGACCTGTTTACTTATCTCCTAGCCTGAACCAGAGCAGCCAATCTGTCAACATTTATTAGATGAAGCTGGGAATGAGTGAATGAATGAATGAATAATTGGATTCCCTGGCACCAGCTGTTGAGGGGAAAAGGGTATGTCTGGTGGGATTAAGAGAAAGGGGAGTGGGTACATCAGATAGGACTGTAAACATATCAAGTTGGGGGTCTCCCCCAGGAGGATGCAAGCTGACCTCTTGGAGTCCTCCTCTCTTGGGACTCTGCCTAGAAGTTAGACCACCAGGGTCTATAGCCACATCTTAGCATAGCCAGTGTTCACTGCAGAACTACTGTGTGTTGGCTACTATGCTCAACACTTTATACACACACTATGTACGGTATACCTTTACTGAATTCTCAAAGCAACTCTGTGAGACAGGTACCATAATTATCTTCACTTACAAAATAGATAAGTGAGGTTCAGAGACATGAAGACACTTTGCCCAAGGTCACACAGCTAGCAAATGCTGGGGCTGGAAATGCTGTTAGTGCCCAGGCATGTCTGTCTGATCCTAGAGCAGGAGCTCTTAACCACCGGGCCATCCCTGCAGAATGGAGTGGAAGTCACCATCCTGTCTCCCGGGAAGTGGAAGTTGCTGGGAAACGAAGCTGGAGAAAGTTCAGAGCAAACCATCAGTGTTTGGTGAGCAACCACAGCATGCTGGGCCCGGCAGGAAATGCAGAACTGGCGGCCAGCCCGGC
Source organism: Trachops cirrhosus (assembly GCA_028533065.1). NCBI lineage: Eukaryota > Metazoa > Chordata > Mammalia > Chiroptera > Phyllostomidae > Trachops > Trachops cirrhosus. Next base: position 24,220,635 of record CM052546.1, on the reverse strand, counting down.
CAGCCAGCTCTCCATCTGAGCAGACAGACAGACGGACCCTAGGAAGAGGGATGGGTGATGACAGCAGGTTGGGGGCAGGGGGTGGGGTGCCAGCCCATGCGGTGGCAACGGCTGGTGCTCATTACCAGGTGGCTGGAGGGTGGACAGTGGTGGGCCCCAGAACAGGGTGCGGGTACATAGAGTTGCCCTTGGGGGGGGGCTGCTTGGAAGGCTTTGCACATTGGAGGCTTAATCACTAGGCATTTCCTGAGCTCATACGGTGGCTCCTTGGCACTCCAGCCCCTAACAGGGATGACTTTTATGCCAGACCCCAGAGAGGAAGTTTTCCTGCTTCTCAGAGCTCAGCAGAGCATTCTTACTTGTTGGTTCTCTCCCAGTGGCTGCAGGATTCCCAGCTTTCAATGTAAATGTCATCCTTTGAGCGGAGCTCAGCGACCCTCAGTCTATGGGAGACCCTGGGGGCTGCTCTCTTTGATTATCCACTCGGCTGGAAGCAGGCGGCCATTCGGCTCGGCCATTCAGCTCAACCCTGGGCTGTGTAGAAATTACCTAGAGAGGGGTGAGGGGTGGCCTGGCTCTGCCACTTCCCTGCTAATTTCTGCCACTCCTCAGAAGAAGCATGGCTCCTAAGTGGGGGGCCTGTCACATCCCTGCCCATGTCCTGGTGTCATCAGGCTGGATGCAGGGAGCTGAACGCAACAGGAAAGGCCAAGACTTCTGCGCTCGGAGCAGGGGCCTCAAGCACCCGGGGGAGTGGGAGGCACCAACCCAAAGCTCCCATGACTTGATGCTTTGGCTCTAGGTGATAGCCCTCGAACCCCCATTTGGCCTAGTCCAGGTGCCGTGAGGCCCATCCAGGGGCCTGACGTAGTGTCAGGGTCGGGGACTGGCATCGGCAGCAGTTAGGAGGTCACCTGGCCTGGAGAAAGGGCTGGGTCTGGTGAGAAGGATTGGAAAGGAAGTTGGGAGTGGATTCCCATCCAAGATGGGTATTAAAGTAAGGAGGGAGTCAGGGGTAGGTTGAGATGAGAGGTAGGCTGAGGTTGGAGTTGGACGTAGGATTAGGATTATTACTGCTGTTAGGGCGAGGAGTCGGGTGGACTTCAGCTTGATTTGGGTATCAGGGACAGGGCTGGGAGTGAAGTCGTAGCTGGGATGAGATGAGGGTCAGTAGGATTGTGGTTGAAGCGCAGCTTCAGTGTTGGTGTGAGGGTTGGGGTCAGAGTGAGATGATATTTGGCTCCAAATTAGACCAAGAATTGATTGGGAAATAGTGGGAAGCCAGTTTTCTTTTCACCGACAAGAGCGTGCACTTTCTGAGCAGGTGGAAAGCCCAAAGAGGACTACTGGGGCCGTCACGAGAGTTCCCTGCCATCTACCACCTGTCTCATTCACTTGCCTCCTCCTTCCCATGCTTACCCCCACCTCCTTCTCCTTCCATCTATCCCTCTGGGCAAGGCTCACATGCGATCTCCTTTCTGATCACAGCAGATGGGACTGAGGCCTGTACTGTGTCCTTTTATTGCAGAGTCCTCTGGGCTGAAGAACCACGGTGGACCCAAGGCATTCTGGGTAAGGCTTCATCAGCTGGACCCTCATCCTAGGGCTGCGTAGGGACATGCAACGCCCCCCACCCACTCCTTCCTGGCCCTTGCCAGGACCCTGACCTCTCTCCTCATTCCTGCAGAGGCCCCAGCCCCTGCAGGTCCCCCTCACTTCTCAGTGTGACAACCTGACATCCTTCGGCACTCAGCTCTGGGTCAGGCTTTTAAAGCTGTCACTGGGGAGGCCGTGGCCCCTCTCTCACTTGTTCCCTTGCCCCAGTGTCCCTTCATGCAGAAACACGCATCAGGGCATGAAGCGCTACGATGCCTTTTAAACGCAGGCAATTAGCGGCTAAATAAAATATAGAACAAGCATCTCCGCCTGCTTCTGGCAGGGGCTTACTAAAGGCTGGGTAAGGGACCCTGGGAACAGGTTGGGGGAACAGAAGATGACGGTCCCAGTGCCCTGGATTGGAGCCTCTTGCTGGGATAGGGTTGCAGAGAAGAGGAGCTCGTGGACTACGAATTCACTCTTCAGCTTTGTTAGAGGGTTGGGCATGCAGGGCAGCTGTGGGGACCTTGAGGGAGCTGAGGGAAAGTCCCAAAGAACAGTGAGACGCAGAGCATGGTGGCTTTGGGACATGACAACCCTGGACGTACACCCTGGCTCTGCCGCTTCCCTGCTGTGTGACTTGGGTGGGATGTTTACCCTTTCCGAGCCTCAGTTGCCCTGGCTCTAAAATGGGGATGATAATAGTCATACCAACCACTTAGCCAAGCTGCTAGATTTAAATAAGGTAATAAATGGTCCACACTGCTCAAAACAGAGGCCTCCCAGAAGGCAGTGAGGCTGAGGCCTGAAGAGGCAGGGATGTTGCAAGAGGTGCTGCGTGTATGGAGCCCAGGGCCTGGGAGGGAGTTGGGGGCCCAGGGGAAGCTGCGCAGGCCCCCTCCTGGGCAGGGGCTCTTCTTTACTGGTGCCCCTCTCAGGGGTTCCAGAGAGAAGCAGGTGGTTAGACTCTGACCGTTAGAGGATGAAAGAGGAGGAACTTAGACTTAGTGATTCTGGGAGTAAGTTCCCCATTCAATCCTTTTCCCCCTACGCACCTACGGGGAAGCCACACACAGATAACCACCTAGGAAGGCTGATTGAATGTCCTGGAGCCTCAGTTTCCCTGGCATGTTCCTTGATGGCAGAGAGCCCTAAACAGACACAGATCCTCGCAGACATATAGCACCTTCTTTCCTTTGTCCATCAGTCTCTCCCACACGGCTCCATGCTGAGCACCCCTCAGGGGTGCTTCTCAGGGGAGAGGGCAGTGGTCAGGAAGCAACTCAGCAGATGGCAGTTGCGGGGGTGGGCAGAGAGGCTGGCCCAGGAGCCAGGGCGGCTAGTCCCTTGCCTCCTGCTCCCACGTGGACTCCCGTCCTGAAGCTCCAGCTCAGCCCTTTTCTTTAAATAAAAGGGATGACGTCATCCTTGTGCTTAGCCGCTGAGCCAGAGGGAGGTGATCTGAGATATTGTGGAGGGAAAGGAAGAAATGCTGGGGCTGAGGGTGGGGACGCCAAGGCCAGATGAAGGACAGATACCAAGCCCCCTGGGAACACCTGTGTGTGTGTGTGTGTGTGTGTGTGTGTGTGTGTGTGTTTCTGTCTCACGGGGCCCAGCCACGAGTATGTGCTGGGGAACTGCAGGATCACACAGTATTAGAGCAGAGATGGAACTTCTGGTACTGCTAGGAAAGAAGAGACTCATAGCCAACGCAGTGGCGTTAGGTCTAGACAAGGCCTTTTATGTTCCTGCATCTCAGTTTCCTCATCTGGAAAATGGGGTGACCATGGTGTTGGCCTTGCAGGCATGTTATGTGGAAGGACAGGAAGAGATCATGAATGTAAGGGCTTGGTGCACAGCAGGTGCACCATTAAATGTGTGGGGCGGGGGTGGGGGAGGGGGTGGCTACTGTGAATGTGATTGGGCAGCAGCAAGGCCAGCAGCAGAAGAGCACTGGCCAGCATCAGGAGGCCTCTGCTGCGATCCGCCCAACCTTTCCTAGCCAGAGTCTGGACCTGGGCTCTGCCAGATTGGGAGTACATGGCCCTCCCCATCTCTTTGGGCTCACCTGCCAGAAGCTCCCTTCTGGTCCTGCGGGGCCTGCCCCCTGGGGGGGCAGCCCTGAGTCCTTCTGCAGAAGCCCTGGGTTCCCTTTTCCCTGAGCAGCTCTGAGGCCTCCCCCACCTATCCCTCCATCCCTCCCCCCACCCCCCACCCCCAGTTTGCTCAGGCTTCTGACAGCTTCTTCACACCTAAGCTCTGGCCACAGCTCCTGTTCCCTCTCAATGTCCCTTTTATTCTCTGGCCCCCCCACAAGTGCCTCACTTTTCTTTGCTCATCATCTCAGTTTCCCTTTCTCTGTGTTCCTTCCTCAGTCCCTCTCCCTTTCTCTCTGCCTCTTCCTGTCTCTCCTTGTCCTTTTCTCTGATGTCCATCTCTGTTCAGTCTCTATCCCTGCCTCTCTGTCCCAATTGTCCCGTCTCAATATGAACCTGATGGCTGCCTCTGCCTACCAGTCTCTGTCATTCTCCATCCCACGTGGCATTTTTTCCTGCTCTTTAAAAGGTGGGCCCTAGCCTTGGAAAGGCCCGTGGGGCGAGGGCCAGGCCGGTCATCCAGAAGGGGAAGGCTCCCCCAGCTTCTCGCCTCGCCAAGTGGGGCGCAGCCCTGGCTCTCTGTGCTTCCTGAGCACGGGTGCGTGTGGGCTGAGGGCAGAAGGCCCATCTTGCCTGTCATCTGGAGAGACGTGTGTGCAAAATGTTAGCTCTGTGGCTCTGATTCAGCTCCTGGCGGCTGGCTTCGGAACACAATGACAGAATGGGGTGATGGGGACCCAGAAAAGGGAACTGGGCTGGAGAGGGAGTCCCAGGACTTTGGCAGAGGAGCTGGGGCTGCGTGGAGACAACTCTGAGCAGGAGAGTAGAGGGGTTGGGCAGGGGTCATGACACCACTGGATGCAATGGTGCAGACTGCATGGGGTGAAAGTGAAGAGGGTTCAGGGAAGGGCTGGAGTGGGAGAAGGGGGCACTGGGTGTGATGAAGGGGACCCTGGGTGGGTGGAGGAGACCTAAGATACAGTGATGGGACATTGGGTGAGGGTCCAAGGGATGGTGAATGGGGGGAAGAGGGTATGGAATGGGTAGAAGGAGGCATTACAGGAAGCATGGGTGCGGTGAAAGGCTATGAAAAGGGGTTCCTAGGGACCTCCCCCACCCTTGGTTTCCCTTCACCTGTATCCCCACTCCCACCTCATGCTAGGACCCCCTGTTCCCATTTCTCATTGTGTTGCTTCGAGCCCTCATTCTTGGGTCCTGGGCTTCCCCATCTCTCTTCCCCTCCCCCTCCGTGCCCCCCCCCACCCCGCAATGTTGAGTTGCTAACAGCCCTTCCCATTTAGAGGCCTGCATGTGACAGGCTGTTTCAGGGCTGACCCTGCAGAGATCTGTTTATCTGCCCGTCTATCTGCCTGTTTATCTATGTGGTCCCGAAAGAAGAGCCCCAGTTCCCACTAGCCCTGGTCTGGTGGAATCAGCAGTTCTTACCTGAAAAGAAGCAGGTGAGAGCTCCCGAGCCCAGGGTTGGTGAGCCGGAGGCTCTGCGGGGGAGGATCAGAGCAGGAAGGGGGTTGCCAGCACATTCCGGCCAGCACTGCTGGAACCCCAGTATGTGCCCAGGGCCTGCGTGTGTCCAGGCCACAGACAGCACACACAGTAGCTCAAGGCCAAATCCGCCTGCTGCTTCTCTTCCCAGGACCTTTGGCCCGTGTCTGCATCCACGGGGGCCTGAAGAGGACACTATAGCCTCTGGTTTGGGGAAGAGGAACCAATTTCAAAATATATCCTGATAACAATAGTAATATTGGCAAAGCTGCCACTCATGGGGAACTTCCTCCGTGTGAGGCTATGGGGAAGCTCAGTACATTAATTGAAATAACATCTTCACAACTATCTGTGAGGTAGATGTTATTTTTATCCCCATTTCCCAGAGAAAGAAAATGAGGCTGAGAGAGTTTGTCACCTGTCTGGATTCTTACCTGGGCCCATTTGCCTCCATAGCTTGTGCTTTGAACCCCTGCAGACTCTGTGAAGCGCCCCCCACCTCCAACTTCAGGACCCTGGGAAGTGTGAGTGACGTGGGTCATGAACAGTCTAGGGCCGCAGCTGTGGGAGGGGCCGCAGCTGTGGGAGGGGCCGCGTCTTGCAGGCTCCTCCACCAAGGCCTGGGACAGCCTTCCAGTCCCTCATGGGCCTGAAGATCCTCCTGCTTCCACCAACACCCTCTGAAAACATTAACTGGTTACACTGGTAGCCAATGGGGAGGAGACCCCAATTTAGGCCCCCTCCCTGGGCTGTGGATGGGAACAAGGGGGCAGAGGGAGAGGCTGTCCAGGGTCCACTTCTGCCTCAGCTGCCCTGCCCTACAGGCCGCAGGACCCCCTGCGGGCTGTGGGGGTACAGGAAGACCCTCCTCCACATGTCTGTGTGGGCGTACTGGGCTGCTGTGTTCCCGTGGTGCCGGTGGGTGCGTGACGATGGCAGCTCCCACCCGGCAGAGCCGTGAACAGAAGGGGCGAGCTGCCGGCAGCTTTAAATAGCTCCTCGCTGTATCTCACTTGCCAGAAGCCCCACCCCCACCCCCAAGTCTGGCTGCCCCAGGGAGGGGCTGCGTGAGCCCCAGAAATGAGGCCAAGACAGAGGGGCTTAGCTCCCCAAGCTCGGAAACAGCCTCCAGTCACAGAAATGCCTGCCAAACACACCTGTTCATCACTATGCGTAAGAGGCTCAGCCTGCTTTTTTCCTGGGTACCGGGTGTCCAGGAAATTGCTTAAGGGACTGTGAGCTGTCAGGGGACAGTCTCTGCCTGGGCCTGTTATCTTGGCTGCAAGGTTGCAGCAGGCAGGTTTTCATTCCACCTCCCCTTAAGGGGGTGCACCTGCCCAGGTGTGGCCCGGCCACTCCGACTCTAAGAAGCAGCCCACCAGGCCCTGTAGCCGAGAGCAGTCAGTGGGGGCCCTTGGGCATCAGTTTGCCTCCCCTTGGCCTACATCTGTCCACAGACCTCCTTGCAGATCTGCCCCTGCCACAGACCCCTCGCCACTCTTCTCCATCCCCCCTCTCACTGTAGCCATGGGACCTTCCTTCTGCTCCCCGAACCTGCCCAGCTCATTCCCACCTCAGGACCTTTGCACTTGCTGTTCCCTCTGCCAGGAATTCTCCTCTGGGGCTTTCCCCATAGTTGGGGTCGGGTTCACATTAGGATTTTGATGGGCCCTAAGCACTTCTTTTGTGGGTACTTTCATCCATAAAAAGATATCTGTTATATTTTTTAGAGGTTGTATTTTGTGGTTGCATTGGTAGAACCATGGATATATTAATATTGTATATTAAAATATTTTCTTTAAACTAAATGTTCATTTTTTTTTAATTTTTAAAGAAATCAAAACATCTTCATGGGCTCTAGGTACTGTGCTGCTATCCCTGATGGAGCAGGTGGTCCCAGTTGGAACCTTCTCATAATTTCGGCCTCAGCTCAAACGTCACTTCCTCCGAAAGGCCTTCCTTGAACACTCCCTTTGACATACTCACTGTAGCCACGCACTGGCTCATTACCCTGATTTATTTCCTTCACAGAATTTACAATGATTCGACAATGTCTAGTTCATAGTTTACTTGTTCTCTGTCTCCTATATCAGAATGAAAGCTCCATGAAGGCAGGGACTTGGCCTTTTCACTGCTGAATAATCAGCGCCTCCAGTTATGGGTCTGTAGAATGGGTTGATGAACAGGCTTGAGTCACCTGACCCAACATAGACTCCTTCCTCTCAGCCACCTGGACGTCGATGCTCTCCCTTATATGCCCCTCAGACTCTTCTGAGGTTTGAAGAAAGAAGGGGATTCATACACAGGCCTCACACACAACTCATTTAGCCTCTCAGAGCCTCAGTTTCTTTATCCAGAAAGTGGGAAGAATACTGCTGATCTGTTCTGAGAACGAAATGAGATAGAGTATGTCAAAGCAACATACCAACCCTAAGAGGGTGTTCCATAAATTCAAGTTTCTTCTGCCCCTTCTTCCTGGCCACCCCAGAGCTTGTTCTTGTCCCCAGCAGAGGAAGCTCATGGCACCGAGGCCTACCTATTTCTAAATACAGTAGGTGTTCAATAAACATTTGTTGGTCACTGGTTGACCGTGTCTTCTTTCCCTCCTCCAGGAAACTTTAAACAGAAACCCAGTGGAAAGTCAGAATATCTTCCCTTCTTGCTCTCTTTCTACAAATATTTACTGAGCCCCCTACTATTTTGCCTAGCCAAGTGTGCTAGGCAAAAGAGCACTGGACCCAGAGTCTGGAGATCCAACCTCAAGTCTCTACTCAGCCTCTGCCAGCTGGCGGCACAGCCCTAGGAGCCCGTTCTCCCTCCCGGGCCTCAGTTTCCTCGTGTGCGTTAAAGAAAGTGGCTCTGAGTGGTGGCCTCCTTTCCTGCAGCTTTGGAGCCAGAGTGAAGCTGAATACATGTCCCCAGGGAAACCCCTATAAATCAGCCTCCCCCAGGAGCAGGGAGCTCCTAGGGCGCAGCACGTGACTCAGCCCTGGGAAGGAGGCATCCATCACCCTGGGCAGCCAGTGAGGGCAGAGAACCAGGGGAGAACAGCTTGGGAGGGAGGGAAGGAGTGGGGAGAGCTCTTCGTCCCTCTGCTGCTCCACCCTTTTCTCAGGCTTTGGACCCATTAACACCCAAGGGGGACTCTAAGCCCAGAGGGGATGAAACCCAAGATGGAGAGTGTGAAGAAGGCTGGAGGTCAAAGTCTATGAAACGTGCAGGATATAGCCAATTCGGCCCTGAACTGCTTATAAATGCTGAGATTAATTGCCAAAATCCCGCCCAGATCCATTTATCTGGCTGCTTCTCAGAGCGAATATCACTTCTATAGAGAGGCCTCCCCAGATCAGCCATCTGTCCCCCACTCTCCCATCACCTCTGTGCTGTCCTCCTACTTCCCCTCTTCAGAATCCCTGTGTTGACCGGTCTCCTGACCTGCGGTCATCTGCCCACACCCTCCTGGCGCATCAGCTCCCTGAGGGCAGCAGCCTCCATGTCTTGCTCCCAGGTCTCCCCAGAGTCACGACTTACTCCATGATGCTGGGAACGGCTTTCAGTGATCTACATACATTATTTCATCGTGTCCCAGTCTTTGAAAGAGGCAACATAATTATTTCTCATTCTTCAGATGGAAATGCTAAGGACAGAAAGATTAGTGACTTGCTCAAAGGTCACACATCGAGGAAGTGATAGAAGCCCTATTTGGACCCAAGGCTGTCTGACCCCAAAACTCAAAATATTTGGAATGTGAAAGCAAAGGAACTGTTAGAACACTGGGGGTGGGGGAGAGTATTGATCCAAACGTCCCCAGCTACTGATAAGGATGCATTAGCCCAGAGCAAGGAGGTCCCTTCTGAAGCTGGAGTTACTTAATTTAGGGTTTCTAAAGGGAAGTTCTGCTTTACACAGCTGCTGTCCAACTTCTAGAATTTGTCACCCCCAAGGGGGTTTTCACAAGCTGAAAATAGAAGGGAGTTCAGAACGGGTTGCACAGAATTAATGGCTGACGGTCCCCAACAGTAATTAAAGGAAGTGAGAGATGCTGGGCCTGGGCTGAGACATTCGAGGTCAGCATCAGGCTGGGGACCACCACGGTCTCCACCAAACGGGTCTGGGATGCTCCGGCAGAGAAGCTCGGGGGAGGCACGTGATCTCGACTTCCCAGCCTCTGCCCACCCCCCACCCCCGCCCCTTGCAGGATTTGGCTGATGGCCAGCCCCTTCCCCTTGCCCCCATCCCCACCATCTTCACTGTCCCCTCCATCCCCCAGGCCTAGCAGGACTGTGAGGGGCTGTCTGTCTGGGCTTGCTGACTCATGCACCTGCCCAAGATAGGCAATTTGCATATATTTTTGTTTTCCGAGTATTTTCTTTGCTTTCATTTTTTAAAGAAAAAGCTATTTTTGCAAGATCTTCATTACTTCCTAATTAATCACATTTCTTCCATTTTTTGTCTTGTTAAATATAAAACTTAACAAGCAGCTCATTCTCATTTGTTTCAGGTTCATAGTGAATTTCGTGCCCACATCATTTCCTTCAGGTGAGCCGGGGGCTACAGAGCCCCACCCCCATGGGGCATCCCCACTCTCCAGCAGCTTCCCTTTGGGGAATACCACTCTCCTTAGTCTGCTCTCCTGACCTCTCCACCTCTTCTCCCTTCCCTCCTCCACACCTCCACGCCTCCACGCCTCCATGCAGAGTGTCTCCCTTCTCTGCTCTTCTGCCTTCTCCTCCCCTCTACCTTCCTCCCTTACTCCTCTCAGTCTGTCACCTCCCACAGCTTCCTGCTCTCTGCTGCACCCATCTTCCTTCTCCCCAGCCTCATCTTTAACCTCCTCTTCCCCTTCCCCTCTCTCCCTCTGCAGTACCCTCACACCCTAGAGCCACCCTCAGAGCCTCCAGGGCCTTCTCAGCTCACTCCACCTCCTACAGCCCCTTCCCCAAATATCACCCATGGGCCCAAGTTGTGGCTACTCCTGCAGGTGGGTGTTCTACTCTTGTCTCTCAGCTGCTAATTCATCCCCCTCCCCACCCCCAGCCCTGCATAGTCCTCCTGAAATTGCTTAATCCCTAAAAACTCACTTCCACAAAGCCCAACAGCAGGGGTTCTTGGAGAAGAGGGGCACAGACAGGTCCCTAGGACTCCAGGGTATGGCCCCTCTTTGAGCGTGCTGGGATGTCAGGGCTGAGGCCAGCAACTCTCACCAGATCCTGCCCCACTTTATGGAGGCCCAGGTAGGGATGCTGGCCCCTCTCACCCACCTCAGTCTCCCCAGGCACGGGGTCCTGTGGTCACCCAAGGGCAGTGGGTAGCTGGAGCTGAAACCCCTCTGCACAAGTAGCAGCCTGGGCCCGCTGCTGGGGCCTGATTTCTGTGGGGGTATTTTCTGGCCTCTGGCTGGGGACAGTGGCCTGAATGTTCCCACAGGCACCCTCCATGCGCATGCCCGCAGCCATGCCCACACAGCACGTGCATCCATCTCACACAGCTCTACGTACTCTACACGCCACAGCCAGGCATCTCACGTGGGGTGCAGCAGAATTGCCTAGAAGGCTTATCAGAGTGCTAGTCTCCACCTCCATCCAGGTTTCTGATTTGGTGGATCTGGGGTGGGACCTGAGAATGTGCATTTTAAGCAAATGCCCAGGAACGGCTGATGCCACTGGTCTGGGTACCACTCTTTGAACACCACTGACTAGAGAGGTCCGCACATGCACACTCAGGAGGGTGTGCACCCATGCGTGGACAGTTTTGTAAAACAGTGAGAGTGAGGCAGCTGGGGAGGACTGGAAGCTCTGAGCTGCGTGTGGGCAGCTCACCCAGCCCAGGAATGCCGACTGCCGTAGCTTTCCCTCGCTGTCTCCAGCTCTTGCTGTTTCTTCACCAGCCTCCACATTTCTGTGCGCCTCTTTCCCAGTATCCCCGCCAACCCTGCAGCCTCCAGGTGGCTTCCCAGCCACTCTGCACACGTGAGCTCATCCATCTCTATCGCCCTGTGAGTGAGTGGCAGGCAGGTGAGAGAAGAAGATTACAGAAGAACAGGCTCAGCTCCCCGCGAACAGGGAGCTCGCTCACAGCGAGAGCACAGCCAATTATTCCCCCTGTTCTGGGGAATAATTATTAATGCCACAGGAAGTTCTAAACAAGCAATTAAATCATTCCTGGGGAAGGCGCAGCGAGCCTGTGCCACCGTCAAGCCTGCCTTGTACCACTGGTCTGGGGAAGGCTCCCCGGGGAGGAGGGGAAGACAGGGGAGATGGGCGCTGCCCCCACCCAGCAGCCAGTCCAGCGGGGTCAGCCCCAAGCCACCCTCCGTGCTCTGAGCTGGACAACCAGTCACTGTCCCCAGGGTCCCTCCTGACCCACCCTCAGTGGAGGCTGTGTTCTGGCAGCTCTTCATGATGTCATGCCTTCTAAAACCTTGCCCAGCTGATGAATCTATTAATTTGTCACCTACTTTGCACCAGGCACTATTCCAGGGCCTGGGCAGATACGGGTCCAGAACAAGACAGATGAGCTCCCTGTCCTCGGGGAGCTCACTGTCTAGACAGGGACCTCATCTATCCTGTTCTGGATCGGTATCTGCCCTGGCCCCAGAATAAGTAACTAAGACAATAATCACAGATGTGGCGAGTGCTGAGGAGGAAGTAAACAGGATATGCAGTTCTGAGTGGAGCATCTTCCTGGGCGGCCCTGCACACCTTGAGAGGCAGGCCTCCCACGTTGGCCGGCAGTCTGTGCCCATCTCCTGGGCCTGCAGACCGAAGAGATGCTGCTCCTGTGCACATCTGCAGCATTGGAGCAGTCCTCTTCCTCCCCGAGTCCCCACCACGCTATCTTTAGAAAGATAATGAGTATCTATAACAGTTACTGTTTTTTAACACTTACTATGTGCCAGGCATTGCACTGAGCAATTTATGGTCATTACATCATTTCATCCACAGAACAATAATAACGTTATGAAGTAGGTGTTTTTAATCCCCATTGTACAGACAAGGAAATGGAGCCCTGGAATGTTTGGGCCATTTGGCCAAGTCACACAGTAAGTAACTGGGGGCTCGAACTGAGTTCTGTCTGTCTGAGTCCTAAGCAGAGGCACTTAACCACCACCCCGCCCCCGCCCTGCCATCCTACCTCCATCCAGCATTGATTTCAGGGCTGAGAGACCGTGTAGTCTGGGGTCCCTGTGGAGATGGGCTACATCAGGCTGTACTAGTTACTAAAATATCACAAGAAGGGGCTCTCCTCCCCTCCAAGTCTCCAATGTGCAGCCCAGACAGGGGAAGCCGAGCTGGCCGGCTGCAGGATCCTCTCCCTCAGGAGCTCTAGGACAGTCAGGCTCCTTTGGCATACTTAGTTCGTGGGTCTCTGTAGAACCCAGAGAGACCACAAACCCACCCCCGCCCCCACTGCCCCCCAGGCCTCTGCAGCCTGGATGGGGGGCGGGGAGGTGGGTGGGGGGCTCCTCCAAGTGTTCCCACACGACCTCTATCTCCTGCACCTGTGGCCAGGACACACTCCCCAGGGCCACTGTGGCAGCCAGAGGCAGAGAGGACCGGAGCCTGGGTCTGCGGTGACTAATCGGCTGGTGCTTGGGAGGCCATGGTGAATTATTCACACAGATTCTGTGAATTATTCAAGTTGTTATTATTTATTTTTCAGATGTGCCTGCAGCAGAGCCTCCAGGCCCATGTTCAAAGGGTGACATAACTCCGGCTCTCGACCGCCTCCGTCTGTGGAGAAAGAGCCAGGCCTGGCTCCAGCCTCACCCAGGAGGCCCAGAGAGCAGGCTGAGGGCAGGCAGCTGCTGCCTTAGGGGCAGACGCCTGCAGATCCCCAACCCTAACTCCAATTACAGAAATCATGTCACCACTTACTGAGCCCTCGTTGCGCCCCAGCACTGTGCTTCCCACATACAGGTGCAGGTGAACGGCACAGCTACTCTATGAAGAGCATTATCAACCCCACTTTACAGATGACAAGACTGAGGCTCAGAGATGTGATGTCACTTGTCCAGGGCCACCAGTTCATAATTGGGATTCAGGCCCAGGTCTGTGGATGCTACAGCCAGTGGTCGCCACGTACCATGTGTCTGTGGGTTACGCCTGACAAAGTCCCAGCAAACACCTTTGCTGCCCAGCTGTGCCCCAACCCCCACCAATGGCTTCAAACCAGGCTGAGGGCAGGCCTATTCCTTCAAAGCTCTCAGGAGTCTTTTGTGTCTCCACGGCAACAGGACCGTGAACAGCCAAAGCTGAGCTTTGTTCTGCTCCTGTGGAGCCAAGTGGCCTTTGCCCGAAGAGTTTCCAGGTGTCCAGGCTCAGAGCAAGTGTGACTCGGAGCTTCCCCAACCTCACCAAGCCCTCTCCTGCCCCAGACACAGACAGAGCACACCTCCCTCCCACAGCTCTGGTAGAAGAAGCCACACCAGCCTCCCTGCCTCCTTCACGCAACTCCCCTGCTGTCTAACTCCACCCCTCTGGCTGCAGCTCCTGTCCTTGTCCCTGTGGAATCTGTTCCACCTCCTGCCTAGCTGACTTCTGGAGGAGGCAAAGAGGACACGCCCAGGGGAGGCCCTGAGGGCCCCTTCTCAAGGTGACTATAATTTTACAGAAACACTCTCCTGTCCTGGAAGGGCACCTGTATCTTCCTGCTACTTCATTCATTCATCCAGTCAGTCAGTCCTTCAATGAATACTTGTCGAGTGCCTACTATGTGCCAGGCACTGTTCCAGGTGCGAGGGGAATGGCCAAGAGCAATAGGCCTCCTAGTCAGGGTCCTTCCCCTCCCCTCCCCTCCCCTCCCAGGGTAACCTAGGCCCCTGTCTCAGGACCTGTCTCTCCTGACACCAAGGACACAAAATCACAGGCAAACTGAATTCAAGCCAGACTCGACCAGACCCCGACTCTGGGTGACCTCGGCCAGCAGCTGCCCTCTCTGCCTTTCTCCCTTTAACATAAGGGAGTGGGGCCAGAATCTGCTTTCTAAGTTCTTGCCAGCCCTGCTTCTCTCTGGTGTCGGTAACTCAACCACCACGTCCATCCCACAGGTGAGAAAGTCAGGGCGGTGCACCTGCCTCACCTCAGGTGGGCTTAATGCCTGCCTCTCCCTGCCTGGCTCCTGCATTTTAAAGGGGGTCTGGGGTGCCTCCGCTGCAATGGTGGATTTTGCCAGAGAGGCTTGGGGGCTGGCGAGAAAGGAAACAAACATTTGTGGGATGCCTGTTCTTTCCTTGCCAATGTTCTTTTTTTTAAAGATTTTATTTTATTTTTAGAGAGAGGGAAAAGAAGGAGAAAGAGAGGGAGAGAAATATCAATATGTGGTTGCCTTTTGTGTGTCCCCTACTGGGGACCTGGCCCACAGCTCAGACATGTGCCCTGACTGGGAATCAAACTGGCGACCCTTTGGTTTGAAGGACAGCACTCAATCCACTGAGCCACACCAGCCAGGGCTCCTTGTTAATGTTCTTTACTAACCTTTGGGGAGGTGAAGATGATTATTGCCATTCTACCGACTAGGACCCAGGCCACACAGCCAGTAAGTTGCAAGACTGGGATCTGAACCCAGGCCCACAGCTGCCCATACTCTTGCTAGGACACCAGGCTCTGCCTCACCTCAGCTGGGCCCTGGGGACGAGCAGAGTGGCTTCCTCTTCCAAAGCCTGTGTTGGAGCTGGGGATGAGAGCTCTTCACTGAAGCCAGGGGGCTGGGTGCCTCTGATTTCCACCTTCTCCACCAAAAAAGGAGAGGAAAACCTTGGGCCCAGCTGTGCTGAGTCATCCAGGGCCCAGGAAATCCAGGTTTATATTTACCCCAAAGCAGCCGCCTCAGCAGGTTTGGGGCTGTACTCTGAAAGCACCTGGACTCATTCCCTGGCTGGGCAGGCAGGTTAGATGGGACCACAGAGCAGGAACGTGCTGGCTGGAGCTGGGCCGTCCCCAGCCCTTGGGGCACCACCTCTGGCCCAGTCAGTGACCTTGTGGACTGGACCCCGGTCTCCACCTCAGCCTGGTCTGAGGTCAGTCTGGTCCTGTCTTCAATGGTCCCCAGACCACCACGGTCTGAACCCCTGGGCTTGTTAATGCTGCCAGACAGTCAGCATGGGGGAGAGGAGACCCCACAGGAGTGTGTGCGACATGGGTTGGTGCCAAGCTTCCCCTGAAGCTCAGAACTGCTGGGCCGACCCTTCAAAATGCGGGGTTGTTGTGAGGCTGACACCAGGTGACATGGACAAGGGCTCAGGAAAGGCTAGCTAGGAGGAGCGTGGCACCCACCCTTAGCTCTCTTCTCCCTCCCTTTCCCGACCTGACCCCTGGGAGCGGAGGCTGGGCCTGGGGCTGCAGCTCTGCAAGGACTCTCAGCTGCAGTGTATCTGGTGGCAGTTTCTGAATAGCGCCCACTCTCCAGGCCCCAGGCCCTGTTGGCCCCTCTCAAAGCTCCAGCAGGAAGCCAGCCAGCTCTGCAGGCCTTTGTCTTGGAGATACTGGGGTGGCAGGTCCCCTGCTGGAGCCCCTGAGGTCAGAAAGAGCTGCCTTGTGGTCCAGGGCAGAAGATTTAGGGCTTAGGCAGTAGCCCCACTCCACCTGGGGAGCCACCATTTAGGGAGGACCTGCGTCCCAGGCAGCGTATGTCCCCTACTGCCCTTCCTCTCACCCTGGCCAAGGTTCAGTAGTGCTCTCAGTTCTGCTTACAGATGACAGACCTGGGGCTCAGTCTTTGCCCAAAGTCAGGGAGCAGCAAGTGGAGGAGCTGGACTTGAACACAGGTCCCCATGACTGCGGTTTGTGTGTATGCTACTATGTGATCCCGCCTCCCTAAGTCTTCCCCAGCACGGGGGCCCTTGGTAAGGGCCAGGTGCCGTGCCCTACATGCTTTTCCTCACTTAACTTTCACAACAGCCCTCTGAGATGCAGTCCGTTATTATTATTTCTGTCTTATAAGGAAGGAAACCCACTGAGAAAGCTGGGAAGCTAGGTTAACTTAGTTTGACTCTTTCACTGTTCCATCTGGGGTTCTGGAAAAACACCCCACCCCATTCATCTCCCACGATTGTGCTTCAACTCCAAGGCGCCCCTCTGGCTCACTAACCCCGTAAGTCCCTACCTCCCTTCTGTTTGGGTGTCTCCTCACCACACCTGTGCCCTCACTGTGGCCCCTCTGACCCTGAGCCAGGATAGGCAGAAGTGGGACCCCACCCCCAGCTCCAAACAACTAGCTGCCCTTCCCACTGCCTCTGGGCCCACTGGGAATTTGCCCCTAATTGCATCTCAGGCTGGGAGGCTATTAGCCTGTGATTGCATCCCCAGAGCCTGCCTTGCCCCCTGGGTACGCACTCGGGGCTTCCAAGGGGGTTTGGGATGATGTAAATCCCCAACCCAGGAGCCTGGTGCAGCTTGGCTCCCCAGCACCACCATCACCCGGTCCTGGCTGGGCTCCTCCCCAGGGAGCTCAGTCCCCTCACTGAAGGGCAGCAGCAGGGGTTCCCAGTCAGTCAAGTGCAGCGCACAGCTGGGCACTCACCACTGGGACTGCCACAGGAGCCTCAGACTGCCCCTCCCCACTACGTGCCCCCTCCCACCAACTGCCTCCACTTCCTCCCTGGTCCCTCCACCAAAGGGCAAGATCCTGGGAGTTTGGACTTCGGAGTCCTTTTACTGGCTCAGTCATTCTCTCCCTGTGACCTTGGACACGTCCTTTCCACTCTCTGGGCCTCAAAAACAGGAGGTTCATCTTAGTGACCTCTAACCAGCTTCTAGTCTGAGAGATAAAACCATTTTGGTAATTCCTGGGGTGCTCCTTCCAGTACTATCTAGTGAAGGCGAGGCATGGTCCCCAGCATTCAGGACTCTAGAAAGGTGAGTTCCTGCCCTCACAGAGCTTTCGGGCTCCAGAGGGAAAGGGCCAGGCAGGGAAGACACCCAGTGCTCAGAGCTGGGTGGGGCCCAGGCCACAGCGGGGATGGCAGAGGCTACTGGTGCCCTGGGGCACCAAAAGGAGGAACTCTTTCTAGCTTGGTGGTGGCCTGAAAAATTTCCTTAGGGTTTCTGAGACCTAAGAATGAGTAAGAAGGGTAGGGTGTGGGGCTGGACCAGCAAAGGAGACAGCAGAGGGAAGAGCCTGGAGGCTTTGGGGGAGCAGTGTTAGTTAGTGTGGAGGCTGGAGGGTGGGCAGAGGCCCTGGTGGCCTTGTGGGAGAGTTTGAACTGTCCTTTGAGGGCACTGAGGGGCTATAGAAAGATGTGGGGCAGGAGGGTATGTGGCTGCCATATGGAGGAAGGACTAGGAGATGAAGGGGTGAGGGTGGGAGACCTTCCAGGAGGCCCCTAACAATCTGTCCTACCTCCACCATGCGTGGCAACAGCCCCTCCCTGCCGTCATGGAAAAGGGAGGTGAGACCTTCCTTCTTCCTCTCCTCCTTCCCCAGACACTGCTGTCTGCCAGCTCCCAAAGCACACACACATGCACACACACGCAGAGCCAGACCTGCTGCAGGTCACCTGGGGATGTATAGAGGTTGGGAACCTGTGTCCTAGGAAGGAGCTGGAAGGGAAGGGGATCTGGAGGTCTGGTGCCTGGCTGCTACTCCAGGAGGAAGAGCTCCTGGCCACTCTGAGCACAGTAGCACCCCTTCCTGTCCCCTGAGGGGGGACCCTCTGCCTGAGCCACAGACACTAGAGCTGAGAGTAACTTTCATTCACTGCCTCCCCCTCCCTTACTTCTCCTTCTTCCTCTGGCCTCTCAAGCTCCCTGCCTGCCCTCAGTTAAGCCTGGAACTCACTCTGTGTGTGTGTGTGTGT
This sequence comes from Trachops cirrhosus, assembly GCA_028533065.1. Taxonomy (NCBI): domain Eukaryota; kingdom Metazoa; phylum Chordata; class Mammalia; order Chiroptera; family Phyllostomidae; genus Trachops; species Trachops cirrhosus. The sequence continues at coordinate 24,202,644 of CM052546.1, read as the reverse complement.
GTGTGTGTGTGTATGTGTGTGTGTAGGGTGGGGTGTGAGTGCATGAAGTCCCAGGGAGGGGCCACGGGACCACCATAGGAAAGTGAGCCCCAGGGACACTTACAGGCTCAAAAGGGATTTCAGGAGGATTCGGAGACTAGAGAATTGAACTTCCTACCACAGCCCCTGAGCCTGGAATCTTTGCACCCCAGCTGCGTGGAGCACTGAGCTGGGCTGGGCCGGGCCATGGTGTCAGTGGACACTTGGGCTCCTGCTCCTCGCCCTGTCTCCAGCAAACCCTAGGCACCTTCCCAGACAGAGACCTGGGCCTGATGCAGCCCAGCCTCAGTGCCCAAACATGCGGGGTGCCCTTCCCCCCTCAGTGCTGGTGCCTCTTCCAGGCGCCCCAGGGGGTTGGGTGCTCAGGCCAGCCTCCAGCCAGCACCCCCCATTGCCTCTGCAATGCCCATTTCTGCTTTTCTCTGTCCCCATAGCCCTCGACAGCCCAGGCCCCCTCTACCTCCTCCTCAAACAGGCCCCCACGTCCACCCTTGCCTCTCTCCCATCTGTTCCCCACACTGCAGCCAGACAGATGTGTCTCTGAGAAAACTCAGGTCACTGCTCTCCTTGGGGCCCCTCAAGGGCTCTACTCCACATCCCCTCCGGGCAAAAGCCAGACTCCCCCTGTGGCTTACAGGCCAGGTTTACAGGGTTTACCGTTCAGGCCTGGCTGCAGACCAGCCCACTCACCGCCTCCCCAGAAGGACTCTCCTCTCCGGCAGCCTGGACTTCTCGCCTCCAGGCCTTTGCACTAGCGATTTCCACCTGCCTGGCTCCTCCTCTCCAGGCAAACCCCCCTCATTCCTCAGGTCTCAGCGCAGAAGTCAGCTCCTGCCACAGCCTCTGGACACTGCTTGGGCACTCCCTTTGGGTTCCCAGGGCCCCAGACCTCCGTCTGTCACAGCTCTGCCCACACTGCACTGTCAACGCCTGTGAACAGGTTCACTCATCTCCCACACGTCACTGTATCAGTAAAAGCCCAGTGTATTCCCAGTGGACGTAGAAATGAGTGAGGAGAGAGAAAGGATGGTGAGTACCATGCTGTAGGATCAAGTGCAGAAGATACTGTAACTACTACTGCACTTGTAACAATAGTGGCGCTGTTACTTATTGCTTGCCACTCCCTACCATGATCTCATGAAATGAGCATGATCTCATTTCAATCCCCCAGTGCCTGGGGCGGGGGGGGGGGCAGGCATTATTGCCTGCATCCCCATTTTACAGCTGAAAAAACTGAGACTCAGAAAGATCCATTTACCCAAGGTCACAGAGCCAGGAGGGGGTACAGGCTAGATCCTCCCAAGTGCTGAGGAAGGGTGTTTTTCTGAGGTGGGCCCTGACTCTGTGTAAAATGCAAATGAAATTGGAAAAGGCCAGTAATCCGCTCTGAAGCCCTTGGCAGCCCCTACAGAAGAGATCACCAGAGCACCCCTCCCCCCACCATACCAGGAGAAGGTCCACTTCTCTGGCCATGGGGTATGGGATCCTGAGTCCCTAGGATGAAAGTGTGTCACCCCACCCTGGAACCTTCCAGGAGGGGTAAGGGAATTAAGCCCCTCATGATGCAATTGTCCCCACTCATGTCTCTTTTAGAAGCAGGAGACGTCCAGGAAGTCCAAGTACCTCCCCTCATTCTCCCCTCATCATCAGGGCAGAAAGTAAGATGCTGAATTGAATAGCAAAGCCAATTTGGCTAGAGAGAAAATGAGATTTTTTTTGGTCAAGGTGAGTGTATCTGTGCACATGGGGAGTGGGGTAGAGTGGGGGGGCGGGGGCACTTGAGGGGGCTGCAAAAGGGGGAATGCGGATCTGGAATTATTAGAATGTTGATTATGTCCTCTTGATTGTTAATGAAATTCTTCACCTTGGATTTCTGGACAGGGGGAAAGCTCTCGGAGCTCATTTTCCCACTGATGAGAGCAAGAGAAAGGGCAGGAGGGGGCAGAAGACTCTCAGCTTGGGGAGAAATGAAATTCCGCCTAAACAAATGGGGCCGCACAAGCCCAGCCGCTGCCATTTGGAGACAGAGCCCTGGGCTGACCTGAGATTCCTGTGGAAATGGGATGGAGACCCCTGGGTGCCGAGCACCCCAGACTGGCCTGGGCAGCAGAGCACAGCTCCAAGAATAATTCAGTAATGTTAGGGTGTGCATGCATTTTCCTGTTTAAGCCTGCCAACTGCCCTTGGAGGTAGGGACTATGATTGCACCCATTTTGTAGATGGGTACAAGGAGGCACAGAGAGGACAGATACTTGCCCAAGGTCCTGTAGATGGTAAGTGGAGGCACCTGTCCTTTGAGACATAAAGGTGCCCAGATCTACCACTTAACTTCACTCCCTGCCCAAGCCTCAGTGCCCCCATCTACAACACGGGGCCAAAAACAGTTGTGACCGTGAAAGGCTGTTGTTAGGAGTCAGGGAAGTTTAAAACAACTAAAAACAACTCAGAGCTAAAATAGTATTTCCTTCGGAGCCTTGCTGCCTGTGCCCCAAAGCAGGGAGGTGTCCCTGTCCCTTCTGGACAGACTGGGCACCCGAGGTGAGAGGCGCTGCTCTAGGCCCAGAGGCCATAACAGTGAACAAAATGGGAGAAAACCCCGCCTTGGTGAAGCTTACATCACTGAGGGGGGCTGACCACGAACGAGACAAATGAGTAAATTACAATGCATGTCTGAAACAAGAAGGGCATGTGCACAAAACCAAGCAGCCAAGGAAGAGACGGTTGCTGACGAGAGGCCTGCGGTCAGAATAGGGTGGACAGAGCAGGTCTCACAGAGAAAACACTGGAAGGAAGCGGAGGCAGCAGGCACATACCTGGGGCACAGGCATTCCAGGGAGAGGGAGCAGCAAGTGCAAAGTGCAAAGGCCCTGAGGTGGGACCATTCCTGGCATGTTATAGGAATAGTGAGCTGAGCTGAGCGGAGTCGCTGCGCAAGCAAAGGTGGAATTGGAGTCACAGAGTAATGGAGGCAGTACAGACCGTCTGGGGCCTCATTGGCCTTTGTAAGGACTCGCTCTTATCTGAACGAGACAGGAATTCACCAGGGGCTTTTGGCTTGATCTGATTTATGTTTTGAAGCTATCACTTTGATTGTGGTGTTGAGAATAGACTATAGGGGTCAAGGATGGAAGCAGAGAGAAGTATTAGGAGCCTGTTGCAATAGTCCAGGTGAGAATAGATGGTAACTTAGTTTGGGGAGTAGGGATGGAGACAGTGCTAGGAGGTCTGATTCTGCATGTATTGTACAGGTAAAGCCAACAGGATGAGCTGATGGATCAAATGTGGGGAGCGTAAGAGAAAGCAGTGAATCACAGATGATTCCCAGGGTTTTTGCCTTCTTTGTCTCTCAATTCCCTGAAAACCCATACCCTCCTTTTAAGATCCAGCTCCATCCTCCCTGACCTCCTCCCACGTCCCCTGAGACACCCTCCAGTCACAGGGCCTTATTTAAGATCTACTTCCCCCACCTCCCACCTCCATACCTCACTCCTGTCTTTCACTGCCCAGGGCTTTGCCATGCAGGGTTGATGACCCTCAGTGCATAGAGCTTGGCCCAGAGTATGTATCTGTCTCAGAGCCTTCCGCTCCCCAGGTCCTTACCTGACTCAGAGCTCCCTTCAGGTCTGCTGTGCACCTTGGCAGCCCCTTGAGGCCCCTGGCTCCGCTCAACTTGGATGCTCCCTTCTCTTGCAGATGGCCCTGCCTTCCCTCTCACCCAGCTGCCTTCCATGCTTCCCTTAGATTTCAGTTGGAGCATCACCACCACCACCAGGAAGCCTTCCCTGACCTGCCATTCTAGACGAAGCCCCTCACTCCAGCCCTGAGCCTCTACGACAGGGACAAGTTCATCTTGACTTGCATGATTGTTTGATGAAAACCTGTCTCCCCATCTGACTGTAACCTCTGCAAGGGCAGGGGCCCACCTGTTTCCCCAGAAGCAGGCAATTCACCCAAAGAGACATTCAGTGGATTTGACAAGAAGCCTTAGGCTTTTGGTAAATTAACTTTCATTGACCTAAAGCCTCCAGCTGCGAAGGAAATGCCTGGCACATAGCAGGTGCTTGACACTTATTTATTGAAGGAATGAATCAGTTGTTGAATCAGAGTTCCATAAGATCTTGGACATGTAGCAAATTTTCTGAGCCTCAATTTCCCCATATGTGAGGACAGGACTAAGAATACCTATTGCCTGAATGAGGATGGAAAACACGAGGTGTGAGTAACGACTAGCACCAGTAGATGCTCAATAATTGTTCTTTCAATGCATGTTCAGACAATTACCACCTTACAATTCCCCCATGGCTCCCCACCCCTCCTCCACCCCATCCCTTCGTCCCTTCCCTGGCCTCCTCCCCTCTCCTAAAGACTCCCAGTCGTGGAATCACCACGGCCTCCAAACATGCCCCTTCTCCCCCAGGATCCCCCAGTTCATCACTGGTTACATATTGATCCTGTTTAACTTTCCCAATGGATGATAAACACGAAATTAAAATGACTTCCTGGAATATTAATGTAGTAAATGGCCCTATTAAAAGAAAGAAAATACAGCTGAGAAAATTTGCTTTGATGTAGCGTTTCTGCAGAAGGCTCATTTATCTGCAGCTCAGACTCTCGGAATGAGATTCTGAAGGTTTCTCTGATGTCTCTTATTTTTCCCTCACCCAGAATTTAAACAGAAAATAGAATCACAAGCTGGTGTCATAAAAACGTGGGCTCTTTCCCTTCTCAACCAAAAAAATAAATGTAAACAGGGCCAGGTACAGGCCAGTTTCTGCAGGCACAGGCACCTGCCCTTCCCGTTTTTGACCGCATCTTGCCCACGTGGGCCTGGTCCAGGCTGCCAGGCTAGCCTCTGAGGGTCAGAGGCGGGTGCTTGGAGGCCTGTCCTGCCACTGTGACTGTTGCTGATGCTAGGAAAGATGACTCAGGACCACAGGAGGCTTGTCCTAGAACTCAGATTTTGGTGAACTTGAAATCTTGGCTCTGTCACCCATTAGCGACTGGTTCCTGGACAAAGAACTTCCCCTTTCTGGGCCTCAGTTTCCTCATCTGTAAAACAGGGGTTCCTGTACTTAATTCACAGGGCAGTTATAAAAAATAAATGGGGTACTGTAACTAGCATGCGGTATGTTGCTCAGTATCGCTATCAGTTGTTACTCTTATTACAAATAATAATTCGTGTTATTGTATTCAGGCTGAAATGTCACCTCCTTCAAAAGCCTTCCCTCGAGCTTCCCTGGGCTGGGTCACACGCCTCCTCTAATGGCCACAGCTTCCCCATTCCCAGCACTGGCTACTCCCCTGTCCCTCCCAGCAGCCCGCCGCTCCAGGAGGAATAGCCTGGGTCTTGCTCTTGGTTACATCCCAAGGTACTGATGACAGATGACCCTGTGTCCTCCTGGCCTGGTCTGCAGATCTGTGTCATGGCATGGGGTCCTTCCACACAATCACAAGAGCTCGGAGTACCCCTCTTGGAAATGGGCTGTTCATTCACCAGCCCCAGGCCTGGGTTCCCTTGTCAGCACCTTGCCTGGGGCACACCTGGACTTTCTCGAGCCCACACCTCCCTCCTGGCCTCAGGCAAGTGCGCAGACCAAGGTCCTCTGGGATTAACTCTCTTCCCCATTTACCCTTCTCTCATCTGCTTCCTGCTTCCCCTCTCCTTCACAACCTCTGCTGAGATCCTAGCAGGTGGAGGGGCTACCTCCTTCTGCCTAGGCTGAGCCTCTCTGGGTGCCCTTGGATAAGCCTAGGGCAGGCCCAAGACTTCCCTAGCTGGGCAAAGCCAGGTCCCTGCTACCAGCAATTCAGGCTCTTCTGGCACTTCCCCACTGCCAGAGGGGCTTAGGACCCCTGTGCTGGGACCTGGAGCAGCTCCCTCCCCACCGGACAGCCAGGGCCCTGTCTTGGTGCTCTGAACCATTCACACTCTAGCTGAAGCACCCCCCCAAACACACATACACATGCATGCATGCACAAACACACACAACCACACAACCAATGCTAATAGATACCCAGTCACACAATCCCTACTGCCCACAGCCTTGGAGACTTGGGAAAGCAGAGGAGCCCTTGTGGTCAAGGGGTGGGGGTGGGGTCTGTGAAAGATCAGCCTGCCGTTGAGGGCACTGTCTTCCAGGGACCCTCCCCAGTCAGCCCACGGCCCTTTAGTGGGAAAATGAGAAGCTGGAGCAGAGGGGTTAAATCTGGGGGAAAGCAGCAGCTGCTTGAAACAGTGAGGGCAGGCCCCGGGACAAGAGCTGCTCCTGCTGAGATAATGATTGTGAGGGATGGTGGGGTGGGGGCCACATATAAACCCCCCCCCGTCCAGCACACCCCTCTCAAATGCCCTCATGCTCAGGCAAGTTGTCTGTCTGGGCATACACACACACACACACACACAGAAGCATCATAGCCATCTGTGCATAAGACACAGTCCCTTACACCCAATTACACAGGCACCGCAGTTACTCCCTTTGTCTGAGTATAAACCTGTAAATCCATTCAGAGACAGGAGCTGCAGGCAGCCCTGGCACTGAAAGGCCCATCTCACACACACACACACACACACACACACACACACACACACGTGCACACGCTCCACCTTTCCAGTCTGTGTGCCAGGGTCTGACAGTGTGCCAAGGTGACCCCATCACTGCCCAAGGACCCAGGATGCCTCCCTGTGAGAATGAGCAGAGTTGGGGACCAGGGAGGCGAGGGCTAGGCATGGCTGCCGGAGCTCAGGGACTGGCCAGGGCCACCCCTGGACTTTCCTGGTTCTTCTCACTCTAGGAGGCCACACCTCCCACAATATCAAACGCAATAAAACACAGCCAGATCTCATTACACTCGATTTGTATAGAACCATATGAGTTGAGCAGTTTTGCAGTTGGCACAACGGTACATTTTGTAGACACATAATTAAGCTTGCCTTACTTATGATTTCTTCATGTGAATTCTCTTCATATTTGAGGACATCGGTATTTTTTCAGCAGAATCCTCAAAAGCATTTAGGCCTTGGGTCTTGGGCCTAAGGTGCATGATGGGAAACAGGGCCCTGGTGAGCGGGGTGCAGGGCTTGGGGTAGAGGGCATGCTACCACCGGGCCCAGCCCCTCCTTGGAGACAGCCTGCATAGAGAGACCAGGGACTCATGGGCAGGAGGTTCTCTGAGTCCAGGAGCTGACTCGATCGTCACCGGTTACTGTCTCTTGAAGCCAGAGCCTCAGACCCTGCAACACAACACCTCACTGACCCGCAAACATGTGCCACAGGTGGGTCTGGACAGCCATCTGCAGGCACCAACACCAACACTGAGAGATGCAGGTCCAGCGCACACTCTGGCTGATGCACACCCTCACCACCTGGAGACACACCCCAACACATAAGCATTACCCCCACACCTAGGCACACACCTGGGCAGACACACACTCCCCCAGAGACTGGTCCACAAACTCAGACCCGGGCAGATCTGCCCCCGACACACAGAGGCCTACTTGGAGGGGAACGGAAGTATGCCCTGGCAGTCCAAGGACAGCCCGGTCTGGCACTTGGGTCTCCACATCATGACAGACACCTGCCTTTGACTATCGTCCCTCTCCCTCCCTCTCCCATTCAGCCACATATGCCCCCTGTCCTGCCATGGGGAGACAGAGCATCCCAGCCCCACAGAGCCCAAGGGGCCTGATTAACAGGAAATTCTACGAATGTCAATTAGAGCAAAGTTTACTGAACAAATTGTTTGCAGTTGTGCCCCGGAACCATCATGAATTTTAATCTCGCATTGATTTGTGCTGATGGGAGGTTCGCGGATGCCAGGGCCTTTTGTGCCTCCTGCTCCTCACCCCCACCTGGGAGGAGTCCTCACCCAGCCTCAGACTCCGGAGTCCTGGGAGCCACCATTAGCCTCTGCTGGTCCAGAGATACCGGCCTGGGGCCAGCACACCCAGCCCCGCCTGGAGAAACCCAAGATGCCCAGAAAGTGGGTAAGACGTTGGGAAGTGCACAGGGTATACACACGTGGTACAGCTTTTAAGGACCCCAGTAATCTGGGAAGAGGCAGGATCCCTGGAGCTTCTGAGGCTGGACGCAAAGGCAGGGACTCAGATATGAATACGATGTGGACAGAGACGTGGCAGAGACACAGGAGCAGGCACCGATGCCATCACAGTTCTGTTACTGCCTCCACTCACTTAACATCCAGTGATGTGTAACCTCAGTCCAAATGACCCCTTCCAAAGTGAACTTAATCACGCCCTCCTCTTCCCTCTGCCAAACCCTATTCCGAAACCCTTCAACAGTTTCCCATTGCTTTAAAAAAAATTCTTGCCTGATCTGCGCCTTGACCTTATCTCACACTTGTCCCTCTGTTATCCGGCCACAGTCAACCCCCTTGTAGGAGTCAGGGTCCGTCCCTTCCAGCCTTAGGGCCTTTGACATTCTGTTTTTTCGTCCACAGGGGTTTACCTGGTTAACTGTCCATCCTCGGGGTCTCAGTTCAAGTGTCACTTCCTCCAGAAAGCTGCTTGGACCTTCTGCCCAGAGCAGCCCTCCCTGCCTCTCTGCCGTTAAATGCTCTCACAGCCCTTTCATCATTCGAAGTAGAAGCTCCATGAGGGCAAGGACTGTTTCTGTTTTTGCTCACCACTGTGCCTAGCGCAGGACCTGCCCCAAAGTCTGTATTAGTCAGCTTTCGTCATAATAATGCTGCATAACAGCCACTCCAAAAATCGGTCATACAACAGCAAGTATTTCCTGCAGGCTGACTGGGTTTTGGTTGATCTGGACTGGGCTCGGCTGCTCTTGGTTCTGACTGTGGACTGGGTGCAGATCTGGTCCACATGCCTCTCACCCTTGTTGGACCAGCTGCTCCCTGAGGCGTGTTCTGCAAAAGGCAGGAACGCAAGAGAGCTTGCCTAATCATGCAAGTACCCGGTTGGCCAAAGCAAGTCCTGTGGCCACGGCAAGGGTACAGGTGTGGTAGGGGGAGTGAAGAATTGGGACCAGCTGCAACTCCCACTTGCTCCATAAGTGTTGTGGTGTGGAGTTGAGTACTTGCTCTGTGTTAGGCATTGTGCTAAGCACGTTCCTTGTATTACATATATTCATTTAATCCTGAGTCAACCCCAATAATGTAATTATTATTAACCCCATTAAAGATTTTTTTAGCCCAGGCCTGTGTGGCTCAGTTGGTTGGAGCATCATCCCATAACCAAAAGGTTACAGGTTCGATCCCTGGTTAGAGCACATACCTAGGTTGCAGTTTCGATCCCGAGTCCAGGCATGTACAGGAGGCAACTGATCGATGTTTCTCTCCCTTCCTCTCTCTTTAAAAGCAGCAAAAAAAAATTATTTTAACTGAAGAAAATAAAACCTGCATAAAGTAAAGAATTTAAATACAGTTGACCCTTGAATAGCATAGGGGTTAGGGAAGCTGATTTCAGTGCAGCTGAAAATCCACATATAACAACTGAGCCTCCAACTTAACTACAAATAGCCTAACCCTTGCTTCTATTGTACTAGAAGCTATGGTAGCTTCTGTTGACCAGAAGTGTTACTGATAACCTAACAGCTGACTAACATAGTATTTTGTATGGTATATGTATGACCACATATTGATGTTTCTCTCTTTCTCCCTCCCTTCCCCTCTCTAAAAATAAATAAATTTTTTAAAAAAGAAAATCATGAGGAAGAGAAAATACATGGACAGAACTGTACTGTATTTAGTGATACCACACATTCACTTTGTCTGTGCACAAGAGGAAGAAGTGCTGTGTGTAACCGCACCGAAGTGAACCTCCGTGGAACGGTGCCGTTCAAGCCTGCGTTGTTCAGGGTCAACTGCAGTCCCAACTGTCTTCAGTGACAGCTGCCTCCTCCTCCTCCTTCAGCCCCAGCCCTGCTCCTTGGAGAGGAGAACTGTTTCCGTTGTTCTGTGGGTTTTCTGATGTAATCTGCCCGTACACACGCTCCAGTACACACCCGAGATGTCTATTTTATTTAAAAGTTCAGTTTGGTGTATACTGTATTAAAACTGTTCAGCATGTTTTTTTTTTAACAAATAATATTCTTGGAGTTTCTTCCCTATCAGTTGATTGGATTTATATTATTATTATTATTATTTTTTTACTTATCTCCACTTTACAGATGAGGAAACCGAGGCTTAGAGGAGTTAAGAAACTTGTCCAAGGCATTAACAGATCAAAAGAGGCAGGGCTGGGACTGACATCTAATCTGCCAGGCTTCAGAGCCTGCATTCCTGGGAGCTCTGTTCCACTGACAAGGCTGGGGGGCGGGGGTCTCCCCAGCATGGGCAGGGCAGACCCAGAAAAACCCTAGGGCTCCAGCTGGGGGCCCTCCTGGTGTTGGGCTTACCAAGAGTCAGCCGGGGGGACACCAACAGGGGTTCTGCAGGGTCAGGCCCTTGGCCCCAGTCACCCACCCTCAGATCACCCCCAACTTTTGGCACCCCAGCACTAGCCCTAGGCAGCTACCAACCATGAGCACACCTCAGCCTGATCTCCATTCCCCTGAGCAAGAAGAAAATGCCTCAGACGGGGAGATGGGGAACCTGGGGCCATTCCTGGCTCTGTCTTCAACTTACTTTCTGCCTTTGGGCAAGCCACCTCCCCATCTGTGAAAGGGGAGAATTGCTCCCACTGCCTGCGTTCAGAGGGAAGCAGGGAAGCCTACCGAAACCAGGATGTTAGTGAGCACTGTGACTGGAGTGTGGAGTGTGGGTGCTGACTCCCAGGCTTGGTCGGGGGCTCTGAGCCCTGTGTCTGGGCTGGGTTCTGCCAGGACACCCCCAGAACAGCTCATGGCCTCTGTGCTGTGGGAAATGGATCAGATCAGTGGCTCAAATCCTGCCTTTGCCATTTATTGACTCTGAGGCCTTGGGCTCTGCTAACAGTAGGTGTAATATATCAAACTCCTAATATGTTCTGGATGTGGGCAAACCCACCTCCTTGAACTCCCCTGGCAATTCTATGAAGTAAGTACAATTTACTTCTCAGTAAAATCTTTCACTTCTCTGAGTCTCAATTTCCTCTTCTGTCAAGTGGGTGCAGTAATACCCATCTCTCATGGTTGTGGTGGATTAAAGAAACTAATGTAAGCGGACGAAACTGGTGTAGCCACAGACACATAGTAGATGCTCAGTAAATGTGAATTCCCCGCCCCACCCTCTTGGCCATGGAGGCTGCGCAGGAAAGGTAAGTATGCTGGATCACCTGGGAAGCTTTGAAAAAGACTGGCGCTGGTCCCTACCCTCAGAGTTCGGATTTAAGTCTCTGGGGTGCAGCCTGGGCGCCAGGGCTCCTAAACCTCCCCACGTGATTCTACTGTTCAGCCAATGTCCAGAACCACTGTATGCTAGACCGTGAGCACACATCGTGGGAGGCCCCCCTACCCTGCAGCTCCTGCTCACTGGTCTTGCTGCTGCCTCTCTCATCCTCTTTCCCAATGCATTCTGCATTCCAGTGGCAGAAAGATCACTACAAACTGACATTGGATCACCCTCCTTCAATAACTTCCCGTTGCACTGAAGCATAAGAAAACACTCCATCTGCTTCCACGGCCTTGCCCAGGGCCAGGCTCCGCTGACCCGCTGGGCTCCTGGTAGCCCTCTCTGCCCAGTCTGCCCCTGGTTAATTCCTACTCTGCCTTTAGATCCTCTCTGAACCAACGTGTCCAGCAAGAGGTTTACTCTGTGGCCATCTAGAGTTGGCCTCCTTGGTTTTGCCCTCCCGGGTATTGTTGATGCCTGATGGAATGAACGAGTCACTCTTAAGATTATTTCTTTACCTGTGTGTTCCCTCACTTGAGTCTAAGCTCTGTGAGGGAAGGTCTGTGTCTGTTTTTGTTTCTCTTGCACTCCAGTGCTTTGCTGAATCAATGCTTGGTAGAACCGGCTGCAAACAAAGCTCACCTAAGCTCCACTTCTTGTCCCCCACCCCCACCCCCACCCCCACCCGTGTTCTTCCTTGAAACCAGTCCGTGGTTCCACAAAGGTTGGAGACTACTGTCTTAGAGGGCAGAGTGCTTGGCAATTTTTTAATTACTTAAAATAGATGTATACATTTGACCTTTGAACAATGCAGGGGTTAGGGCACTGACCCCCCCACATGGTTGAAAATCTGTGTATAACTTTTGACCCTCCAAAAACTTAGCCAGAGTTGTCCCTCTGTATCCATGGAGAGTTGGTTCCAGGACCCCACCACACAGATACCAAAACCCATGGATGTTCAGGTCCCTTATGTATGTGTGAATACTGACTCCCATGTGTTGAGTTCCCACTAGGTCTCATTTCAGTAGGAGGCCTGTGGAGAGAACTACAGGGCTTCCTCCTCTTACATTTTTCTCCTTATCCTTATGAGCTTCTCTGCCCTCTCTCCAACTCACCATCTTGAATTATACTGGTCTTCCTTCCCAAACAGCCTTCCAGACTCTGGTCAGCATCACTTCCACCTCCTAATGTCCTCCTTTGCATTCCTCAGGGGTCCCTGTCAAAGGACAGTCAAAGCAGAGGGGACCCTGCCCTCCTCTAGAAGCCCCCAAGGGAACAGAGAGGTGCCAGGTGCGGCAGCAGCAGGGGGTCAGCCAGCCAGTACCTCCCGCATCAGTTAGGGCTGCAGGGGAGGCTGACGGCAGTGGGGAGAACAGTGGAGGGGATTAGAATGCTAGTCGTGGTCTGGTGGGCCTGGGGTGAGGACAGGGTGAAGAGCAGATGCCTCGGTGACATCATGCTGGGTCTCTAGACCCCTTCCCACCCAAAGCCCCAGCCTGCCAACTGCCCCTGAGTCTTGTCCAGGCTGTCCCAGCCCTTGAGGGAGGATAGGCCTTTAGAAGAAGCTCTAGGGACTAAGGGTTCTGATCACCCAGGTCCAGTGTGGAGAGGGGAGTTTCCTCACACCAACAGTTCTCAGATGCAGCTGCGCATCCCACAATCCACCTCAATGCTGACGCCAGCTGCCCAGAGATAGCACTGGATTCCACAGGTTACGGGGCTTGGTCCTACATGCTGTCCCCACCCCATCCCACCCCACTCCCACAACCCCACCACAAGTCCACAGCAAGTCCAGGTGTCACCTGTGCTCCTGACCACCAGCTGTGGATTGGAGTTTTCAACCAGCCCCTGCTTAGGTTCAGTTAATTTGCTAGAGAGGTTCACAGAGCTCAGAGAAACACTTTACGTACTAGATTACTGGTTTATTGTAAAAAGATATAATTCAGGAGCAGGCAGATGGATGGAAGTGATGTGCAGGGCAAGGTGTAAAGAAGAGGGGGAGGGGCTCCCTGCCCTGGCCAGGATCCCCACTCTCCCAGAACGGCCAGGTGGCCACCAGCCCGGAAGCTCTCCAACCCCGTCCTTTTAGGTTTTTATGGAGGCTTTTCCACGTGGGTGTGATTGATTAAATCATTGACCATTGGTGACTGAAATCAATCTCCAGCCCCTCTTTCCTCCCCAAAGCTGGGGGAAGGAGTAGGGGGGCGGGGACTGAAAGTTCCACCCCTCTAATCACATGGCGGGTTCCTCTGACAGCCAGCCCCCATCCTTAGCTAACTTGGGGGTTTTCTAAAAGTCACCTCATTAACAACAACAACAACAAATAAAAACACTTTAATGGCTCTAATCGCTTAGGAAATTCCAAGGGTGTTAGGAGCTCTGTGACAAAAATGGACAAAGACCGAATACTTGTTTCTTATTCTAAATCTCAATAGCACACCATGTCATCAGCATCTGTACCCCCTCCTCAACTTCACCATTTTCCTGGCTGACTATGCCAGGCACTTCACGCACACCCTCAAGCATCCACAAAAGATAGTCACTATCCTCTCCTCTAACAGATGAGGAAGCCGAGGTGTAGAGTGGTTAGTCATTTGCCGAGGTCACCGCAGTGCCTGATGTCAGAGCCCAGCTCTGAACCGCAATACTCCAGCTGGTCTCAGAAAGTTCTAGAACCATCACAAATCTCTACTCCCAGAAGGGCAGCCTCAAACAAGGCAGATCTACATGCCTTCTTCTCAAGGTAATGATGGCAATAAAGTTAAGCCCTCCAGTCATTTCAATAGTAGCTTTCCCTTCACATTGAGTAAAGGTGCTGTAATTACTGTGGCCACCTCTGGCAAGAGAAAATTTAAAGGAAGACAGAATCACAGGATGTCAGGCTGGCAGAGACCTAATGCCACACCTCTCAGCTCACAGGTGAAAAAAAAAAGAGAGGTTTGCAGAGGCTTCCCACACCCACCTGAAAGCAGCCATGTGAATTGGCAGTGTGGGTTCTCTTGATTTTTCTGCCCATGTTCTCACGTCGGGTCCTTTGCAACCGGCCTAGTTGCCGCTTTGGTAGATTTCCATTTTCAATTTCAGCTCTCTTACCCGCAAGCCCCTGGGAGTCTCCTGCTTCCTCTCATTTCTTGTGTCTTTAAAGAAAACTCTTCTTGCCTGAGTTTCCTCCCACTGGATTTTGTCCTTTGGAGCTGGGTCTTCCTCTCTCCCTCCTCCTACCCAGACATTTTCCTCTTCCTTATTTTGCAGGGGCAGCGGGGCCCTCTGAGACCTCCAGCCCCAAGTGTCCCCCACCCTGCCTGGTCGTGGGGGCGAGGAGTGTGGGGGTTCTCTGGCTGCACTGCAGTGCCTCTAGCTGCAGCTTCTCCCCCTCTCTCAGGGTTGCTGGGAGATTATTAGATAATTTTCAAATTTGTAAAGCGCCTTAAGCTCCTCAGAGGAAAGGTGGTATATGAGTGTAATAACAATAACAATCCTATCTGTCAGAGCCATTGAGAAAATGAATCTTGTTATCCTCAGGAACCAGCAGTAGGAACCTCAGCAAGAAACATGAAAATAAAGCAAGGAGCGTGGTCTCCTGACCAATCAGAGGAGGGGAAAATGCTACCCGGGGGCCAGGGTAGCATTTGCGATGTCCCCCTCCCACTTCCCTAGCTCAGCGCTGGCGAGAAGGGGCTCTCAGAA
This sequence comes from Trachops cirrhosus, assembly GCA_028533065.1. Classification (NCBI taxonomy): domain Eukaryota; kingdom Metazoa; phylum Chordata; class Mammalia; order Chiroptera; family Phyllostomidae; genus Trachops; species Trachops cirrhosus. The sequence goes on along the minus strand of CM052546.1, from coordinate 24,187,632 downwards.
AGTTACTCAAATTGCCTCTGATGCTTCACCAATTAAAATGACTTTAGGACAAGTTGAAATCAACTTAGGGAGCAAAGCATTCGGATTTCTGAAACTCTCTGAAGGCAGCGGAGAAGGCAAGTGTCTGAGCAGGTTGTCACTCACTCAGGAGTAATGATGGGAAAATCCATCACAGTAACGTGATTGAGTTTGGTGAATTAGTAAGGATGTTTACGCTGTGCGCTGGAAGCCTGAGTGGGGCTGGCGGGGCGGCCGGGGGTTTTGACATGTGTGGCAGCTTCACTCCTAATGAGGTTCTCAGACTCGCCGCCACTCACCCTGGTTGGACTCACTGTCGCTGGCTTCAAGTCAGTCTGTCTCACTCTTCACACAAGTGGCTAAAGGCAGGGGTGGGCTCTGGCGTTAGACAGGACTGGCTTGGGGCTCTATCACCACCAGCTCTGTGACCCGGGGCAGAGCACTGGGCTCCTCCAAGCCTCGGTTTTCCCACGTGTAAAATCTGCAGGATGGTAGCTCTCAACTTATAAGGCTCTTCTAAGGAGAAAGTGAGATGAGCTATTATTTTTATTCTTTATTCGCCTCCCTAAGCCCAGCACAGTCAAGGAGAGGAAACAAAGTCAAGTTTATGTCCTCACACAGGGAGTGTTCATTCCCTAAGAACCAAGAGTTGACAAGGAAGATAGAGTCCCGTAGGAAAACACAACATTGCCCTCAAGTGCTGACACCGCATCTTCATGGCTGTGTGATCGCAAGCAAATCACTTAACCTCCCTGACTGAGCCTTGGTTTCCTCATCTGTAAAATGATAACAAAACTTCTTTGTGGGTTTCTGAAGAGAATTTTTAATTCTGTGCGGACATCTGTCAGTATGCAAGGGGACGTAAACTCCAGGGGAAGGAAGCTGGGAACAGATTGCCCCTGGGTCACCGTGGCTACCTGGTGGGAAAAGGGGACTCAAAGACCAACAGGGGAGATGGTGACACCTGGGGATGGGAGGCAAGGATGGGAACGGCCCCTGGAATTCATGGACCAGGCTTGCTGGGAACTCACCAGAGGAAATCACATGGGGCTGCAGCATGAACGACTGAAGTCACACTGCAAACAGACTTCCAGACAATTGGGCAACAAATAACAAGCCGCTCTTTCCTGAGTCCGGCTGCGCCTTAGCAGAATCTCCCCAAGAAAGGCTCAGCCCTGCCATGCTGGCAGGAATGCCGAAGGATGGGCAGGGCGGCCCTGGAGATGCTTCCGCAGGGCCAGCGGCAGATGTCACGATGGTGCGGCAGGCCCTTCCTCAGCCTCTCTTTGAGCAGAATCCTCTGGAGACCTTGTCAGTACCTGCTGTGACCTTGAAGGGAAGTCGCTGGGCCTGTTCCGGAGCAGGGGCCAAGCCCTTGCAGGCATGCCCCGGTCAGCGCCAGGCCACAACTCTATTATTTAAGGGTTTCACAAAAGCACAAACCTCCGGGCCTGGAAGAATGGCCAGGATCCTGACTCTTCCTGCACAGGAAATGCAGCAGCTGTGCCTGAGGCCTGGCCTGACCTGCGGAGGACTCACGGCCCCTGCAGAAGGTTCCCAGCCTGACAGGCCCCGCTGGGGTGGAGATGGGGACACCTGGACCCAGACTGGGTTCCTCCCCTGCAGACTGTGCTGAGACCCACCCTCAGACGGACTGCTTGTGGACCCTGCAGTGATTTTATTGTCATTTCCTCGTTGTCGCAGTTAATAGTATTAGTTTGTTAATTACTGTATATTTTAAAAGTAAGAGGAAAGGAAATTCCCACTGGAGACTGGTTCTTGGCTGAGACAATGTGATGCGAGGGAAGGGAGAGTGTGTGTGGAGTAATGAGCTAGCTCTGCTGGTTTCTGCTTCTCTCGACAGGGCCTGGGGCCAGAGGGGGGACGTCTTGAGAGGCAGGGCCCCTAGCAGAGTCAAGCTCCTCCCTCCTCTGCAGCACCGCTCCTCAGCCCCCAAACTTCTGCTTTAGTCCCCTACTCCCCAGCCCTGCACTGTTACCTGAATGAGGCATCAAGCCTCAGTGTGCATCTCTGTGTGGGGGGAGGGGGCGGGAGCCCTGGGAAGCGCCCTGGGGCTCCTGGAAGCCGACCAGAGTGAAATAAGACACTGGGGAAACTGGCCTGTGACAAGGGGCGATTGATTGAGAAGGATAGGGTTTTTCATTAGGAAACAGCTGGAATTTGGGGAGAGGCTCTTATAGGTAAATTTAGCAGGAGAGTACAGCCCAAGAGAGAGAATGGGGGAGGGGAGAGCACAGGTCTAGGAGAGGCTGTGCAGAGACCTACCTGGCTGAGGGAGCAAGCAGGGCCTGACACTCAGCACCCACCGAGCTGCTGGACAAGCCTGGGATCTGGTGGGACCACATCAGGTCAAAGGAAGGATACCTCCAGGTAATTCATCCACCTGCAGGGTCCAAGTGCTGCCAGCAGGGTTCTGAATGTTCGGGCTCCCCCCGTTCTTCCTGCCAGAGCCAAAGAGGGACAGAAGCTGGGACTGGGCCAAGGGATTCAGGAGGAGTTGGGGACAGGGAGGGAGGGAGTGAGAGGTAAAGACAAAGAAAGATGGAGGGCTGAGAAGGAAGTTCATACCATCTAGAGGACTTGATTAAAATCCTGGAAGAAAATGTGATGGAAAGACTTTCTATTCTCCTATTGAGACATTTAACCTAAAAGAAATGAGTTAAATAATTTATACAGAGAACGAGTGAAATTTGCTTTGATCAAATTAAAAAATATGAGTCTGGAAATAAAGTGTCCACCGTGTCCTTTCCAGGCGGCAGAAAGAGCTGCCGAGAAACAAAATGACAAAGACATAAAAATAACTAACCCTAATCCGGCGAATATTAGCACCATATTTTTTGGGAGATTACACGGCATCACTGTGGGCTATGAAGAGAAACCCTCTCCAAGCACCAACAGGAGAGGTTCTGCTCATTGAGGAAGCCCTATAACAGCAAGCAAATGGATAAAATTTTCCTTTGCAAAAGCCATCTGACTTCACTCAGGGTTGGCCCAGAAACCACGAGGGATCAAGTTAAATTTCCCATTTGTGCTTTTCAAAAAAAGAGGAAAGCTGCTCACCTCTATTCTTCAATCCTGTGTTTCTCGAAGCCCACCCCCGTTTCTCTCCCATTTCCTCTCTCTACACACACACACTACCCTAAAGAAGCATCACAGTCAAGCTCCAATACGTTTTTTTAATCCTCACCCGAGGATATGTTTTTATTGATTTTAGAGAGAGAAGAAGACACAGAGAGAGAGAGAGAAACATCGAGTGATAGAGAAACATTGATCCATTTTTGCCCACACACACCCCCACCAGGGACCAAACTGGCAACCTAGGTATGTGCCCTGACTGGGCATCAAACTCACAACCTTTTGGTGTGTGGGACGATGCTCCAACCAACTGAGCAACCCGGCCAGGGCAGGCTCCAAGACTCTGGAGCAGGGGGTAAGCGTGGATACCACTGACTGAACTTCTCTGAGCCTCAGTTTGCCACTGTTTAAGATGGATTTAAACGGCCCTTGCAGAGGTACAGTGAGGATGAAAGGAGATGACAGAGCCCAGCAGTCAGGGTCTCCTCCCCTGGATCTGAAGAAATGTGCAACAAATGCGGGCAGAGCCACCAGAGACCCGCCCTGACCTCCACCTCTGCCTGGAAAGCCCACGGTGGGACAGTCAGGCCAATCCTGGAGAGTGAGTTTAGCTTCAGGGACACTAGTCCCCCTGACTTTGGGGACCCAGTGGACCAAGAAGACACTTTTAGTTCCAAATAGTTGGAGAAAACATCTCACATTAGCCCTCTAGGGCTGCAGTCTCCTGCCGAATTTAAATGCTTCAGAGTCAGACAGTATCAGGTTCAAGTTCTGGCTTTACCATTTAGCTGTGGGTCCATGGCCAAGTTAACTTAACTTCTGTAACTCTGTCTGTTAACCTGCAAAAGGGGATAACAGTATTAGAACAGATCTCATGGGATTGAGTAAGATAAGGTATATAAGGGATATAAATGGTGTACCTAGTATGTATTAAAGGTTCTATAAATGATGGCAGATATTTTTTGCAATGACCTTGGGAGAGACATTCAAGGTCAGAGTGAATTTTCCTCCCAAGCCTTCAGCTATGGTTTCTGATCTCTAGAAGGGAGGAGGGCCCAGGTGACTTCTGTTCTGGCTGTACCACAGGAAGACCTGTGGTTAATTTGGCAGCCACCTTTCATAGTTCTCTGACACCCTGGTGGCCCAGAGCAGCAGAACCAGGATGAAGAGGAAACTCAACTCACTGACACACGAGGCCTGGAGGAATGTCAGCGTGAAACTGGAGGCATCGGGATTAGAATGGCAGCCTTCAAATCCTGGAAGTCCTGTCACTTGCCAGAGGGGGTCTGAGAGTGAATGTGGACCCCTACTGAAGAGTTCTTAGATAAGAGGAGCTTTGCAGTAATAAAAGAGGCTGCCTCCTGAGGTAGTGAGTTCCCTGTCCCTGAGGAGTATGTAAATGGAGGCTGGTGATAATGCAGAGGGGCACCAAACATCCCTCTGAGGCCCTTGCTGGATGTTCCCAGCTCTCACAGTAGGTCAGGAGGGCTCAAGGTGAGAGCACACCCAGCCTGCAGTGTCCTGGGGTTTTCTGGACACCTCTTCCTTCTCTCAGGAGTTCTTTTCCCTTCTCCCACGCCACTCCTCAGAGGCCCCTGAGAGAGCAAAGACCGTATGCGGATAGGGTCTGCGCATTGTGGGTCTGTTTGGTTGAATGGTGTGAAGGTAAAGAAGGGAGGGGCAGGTGACATACCTGTGTGTGTGGGGTGGGGGGAGCAGATAAAGGAAAAAGAGAAGACAATGAAAACAAAGAGAGAGAGGTATGCAAAGAAAGAGGAAGAAACAAATAAAAAGAAAAAGAGAAAAATGTTGAAAGGCAGAAACCAAAACAAGATAGAGGAGATTCGGAGAGAGGAGGCAAGACAGAGAGCGGGGACAGCCCGCACCTGCGCTGCTGTCTCCTGCCCGTGATGCCATTCGGTGGGCGGGACCAGGCACACGCGTGTGCGCTCACAGGCCCGGCCACTGAGCTACCGTGTCAGTGCAAGCGTGTCAGCCCCGGGATGGGGCTGAGCCGGCTTTTATCTCCTCCGGCTGTGCAGGATTTACAAGCTTCTGAAACGCAGGATTAATAAGAAGAGGCCGGCGTTTTAATCTATAATGGAACAGAAAGTATCATTATTGTTAAATAATGCACAGCCTGTCGTTTATTAAGAATTAATGGTTTATCGAGTGCTCAGGTTGCTGCAGCTGCCTCTGCCCTCCCCAGCCTGGGTTCCTAGCTGCTGGCCTGGCTGCCCTGCAGTGCCCCCCAGAACCCGACTGGCACTGGCCACCGGCAGGCTAGAGGGGCAGCAGCCAGTCCATAGGGGCCTGGAAGCCTCTGTGCTCTTGTCCCCAGACTTGGCCTCCATCAGTGGCCTCTTCTATCTGGGCTGGGGATGCGAGTAGGGCTGTTGAGTGGAGGGAGATACAGTGGGGCAGAATTCCCTCTCATGCCTTCAGCCTGGACCCGCCTACCCCTTCCTGAGGGGACAAAACGTTTCCACAGTGCCTGGGGCTTACCCATCCCACCTCTTTCTAGACCTACAAAATTCAGTTTCCACCTCTTACACTGAGTCCTCCGGAAGTAGTGACAATATAGACGCTAGGGAGGCAGGGGGTCCTTTCTCCCTGGTTTTCCCCTCCGGGACCAAGAGGAGAGAGAGGAGCTTCCGTGGAAGTAACTGGTCCCTGGAGCAGGGAAGCAGCATTTACTGAGAACTTCCGGTGCCAAGCATTTCCCAGCTGTCACCCCTTTGCAGCCTGCATCACCATGCTAGGAGGCGTTGTTTACTCCACTTCATAGATGGGAAAACTGAGGCTGGAGAAAGTTAAGTAGTCTGCCCAAGGCCACACCAGAGATGGCAGAGCCAAGCGATTCTATTTTATTCCAAAGCCCTTTTCACTCCAGGCCTTGGACACTGGCTCTGAGCCACCCGTTATCCCAAAACGGGCAGTCTCGGGCACAGCGTTGGGAGAGGGGCTAGAGGGTCTCTGTGGCTGTCACCAGTCAGGGGTCATGGGGGGAGCTGTGAGTGCAGTGATGCCCAAGGCAGCAGCAAAACCCACATCTTCCCCAGCTGGGAAAAAAGATTCATGGCGCCATTGAGTGGCCCAGGCAGGGATGGCAACCCGGCAGCCCGGCACTCAGCTCAGCATCACGGCCAGACTCCATCCCTGAGCCCCTGACACAGCACTCCCTGTCCTCCCCTGCTGCCAGTCTGTGGTTGGGATCTCTGGCCAGAAATACCATGTCTAGGCACAGAAGCTGACCGTGTGTCCACCATCTATCTCTGAGGCAGGGATCAGAGCTGTGTGTCCTTGGTCAAGTTACCCAAACTCTCTGAACCTCTATCAAATAGTACCTGCCCCAAAGGCTTATTGAAAAGTGCTGAATGAGAAGCACTCAGTCTTGATACTTTGGGGCTGAGAGTGGGTTGATGTTGCTGTGGTCACCGATTCTAGCACCAGCATGCTCCCAGCAAACACAGTCCTCCAGCCCCCTGCCCATTCACTCATTCCACAAACACATTTTGAGCACCAACGAGATAATAAGCACACACTTCCTGAGCACTGACTCTGGCCAGGCTGTGTGCTGGGGATAGTGGTGAGCAGGCCAAAGGCTGTGCATATCCCCAGATGCTTGCCAGCTCACCCTTCCCTGTCCACTCCATCTCCGTCCCCACCTCAGCTCCTGTCCCAATCTTTTATCCCCACCTGCTACCCTTCTCCACCTGGTACCCTTCACCAGCATCCCTTCTACCTCATCTCAGCCTCACCTCCATCCCCAGCATCTACCCTACTCCACCCTCTGCTTCACCCAACTCATTCCTTCCTCCCCAAGCCTCCTCCCCAGCTCCTTGCTCATCCTCACCTTTTTCTCCACCCCCAACCTCCTCTCAGTCTTACCTCATCCCCATCTCACCCCAGCCTCCCTCCTGATTCCCATTCTGATCTCTTACTGTCATTTCTCTCTCTGCCCCCTTCCTCATTCCCAGACCCAGGACTGGATTTCCAGTTAGGGGACGCAGTGGCCCTGATGGGGGGGGGGGACACTGCCCCCAGAGGCCACTGCGGGAAGGTGCACTTCAGGGACCGAACCCCGACTCCCCCAGGGCCAGTGCAGCCCCAGAAGTTGCCGTGGGTAGAGTCCCCCCGTGTTGGATGGAGCAAGGAGGGCGCTGACTGGGCAGCAAGCCAGAGCCTCACTCCCCACCCCCACCCTTCCCTCTCTCCTCTGGGCGGGCCACCACGCTGGGACCTCGGCCCACGGCCCGGTTCCTCACACGGCTCCTGTTTTATTAACCTGCCTGTCGTTGCTCTCGCCACTGAATAGGGCCTGTGGAGGGAGGGGGTGCTGGCAAGGGGGGCCTTGGGCTTTGCTGGGGATCACCATGGAAACAGCAGCCTGGCCAATCAGTGGGCCGGCAGCACCGAGTGCGGCAGGCAGCTCTGTCTCCGAAGCCTCGTGCAGCCGCAGGCTGACTCCTGCCTGACAGGCTCTCGCAGCCCCTGCTGAGGGAGAGGATAAAGAAGGGGGCGGGGGGCACGACCCTGGGGGAAAGGACACAGGCCAGGGGAGTGGTGGGCGTGAGGCCAGAGGATGCTGAGGGTCTGACTAGAAGGGACTAGAGTACCAGAGCGTGTGAGGGGAAGCAGAGCCACTTGGGGTGGGGATTGGGAGGTTTCACATCTGGAACCTGGGGAAGAGGGCCGAGCTTCAGTCCAGCTTCAGCACTTGGTCTAAGGCAGGTTCCTCAGCAAGCACTATGCACATTTGAGACCCGGTAATTCTTTGCTGTGGGGGCTGTCCTTTGCCTTGCAGGAGGTTTAGTAGCACCCCTGGCCTCTACCCACTAGAAGCTAATAGCATTTCCCCCAACACACCCAGTCATGACAATTGGAAACGTCTCAGACATTGCCAAACGCCCGTAGCTGAGCTAAGCCCTCACAAGGCAGCAGGTCGTCATTTGTGCAACTTGCTATCTCTGAGCTGGCTTCCCTGAGCGGGGGAAGAGGGAAGTAGTGGGGGTGAGAGAGAAAGGAAGAAGAGGAGGGGCAGGAGGAGGGAGCTCAGGGCAGGGTTCCTGGTGAGCAGAAGAGCCTCTGGAAATTGGGGTGTAGGAGAGAGTCACCCCAAGGGAGATTCGAGCTGCCAATTTGTACTGCAAGGATTAAATAAATAAAGCAAGCGTTCTAAATGCTCTTCCTCATTAACTTCCTTCTACCTGCTTCACCCTTCCTGGTCTTCCCCAGCTACAGAAATCCTATTCTGCCTCAGGCTCACAATAGACACCTCGTCTAAGAAGCCTTCCGTGATTGATCTTGCTTTTCCCCATGCTAGTACTTCTTGTGGTTCACTCTAATCACAATAACTACCTTCACTAAGGGCTTTCTATTTGTCAGATGCTACCCCAAAGGCTTTAAGCATGCTTTCTCATTTAATTCTCCCTACATTTCCATGAGTTAGGGACAGATGAGGAAACTGAGGCTGAAGATCAGAAATGTGTCTGAAGTCACCCAAATAGACATGGCAAAGTGAGGACTGAAATGCAGGTTTCCATGACTTCTGAGCAGCATTTCCACCCCCGACTGTGCACTGGGTCAGCATCCATCTCCCCCATCACATCCAACTCTCTGGCCACGCCCAGCACAGTGCAGGGAACAGTAGGCGCTTGAGAGCTGTTTGGAATTGGCTGGTGCTTCTAGAAAGGTCTGAGTGGGTGGCTGGACATCAAGTGGGAGAAGGCTGGGACTAAATTAGCACCTGCAGCATGCTGGGTGCTACCTAAAGGCCCTTAGGTTTCCCTGGGGCCTGAATTAGCTGCACCAACCCTATGAAAGGCGAATGCTGCTGAGGCCACATCTCAGCCACAGTGTATCACCTGGCCACCTTGGGTCTCAGAACTGGCCTGTGTCAATTTCCCATGGATGTTGGGTGTCCCCCTCTAGTGACCTGAGGGCCAAGGAGAGGGTGGCGGTAATGAGTTGCAGTTAGAGAGACACACAGACCATTGGGCTTCTGTCTGAGCCCTATTCGTAGGCTTCAAGGCCCTCCTTGGGGTTTGGAGCCAGAAACCTCAGGTAGCAGTGTCATTATGGAGCTTGGCCCCTAACCCAGGCCTAGAAGACAAAGCAGGGGCCCCCTGTTCCCCACCCCACCCCACCCGCTTCTGCCTTATTTGAAGGGGCTAAGTATTGGCAGAGGACTTCCATCACAGCCTCCTCCACAATGTAGATTCTACCCCCACCCCTGCCTAACACTCAGCAAGAGAGGGTTGGAGGCTGAGGGGTGTCTGCCAGGAAGCTTCGCTTGCTGCTGTTTCCCTCTCAGGTTAGGGTTTTGATCTGGAATCCAGGAGCTGGAGTCCCAGGGGGCTCACATCACAAATGCTCCCCTACCCCAGACACACATATGCCATCTGCCTCCCTCAGGAGCCTGCAACACTCACGCACCTCAGCTTTGAAGGCAGGGCTCCTGACAGGCTGCTGTTCCCATGGCAACCCCATCCCAGGCTGCCCTGCCCAGTGCTTCCCGCCACCTGCTTTCCTCCACCCTGAGCCCATTATCACCTTCATTCATAGAACAAGAACGAACAGCTTAACATAGACAAAGTGGACACGGCTCCCCCTAGCTCTCTCTCTCCCCCTTTCCCCTTTATCTCTCTTCTCATTCAGTCAAGATTTGTGAAACAGAAATGGCTGAAAGAATAGAAGTGCAGGTGGGAATAGGGCTGGACCAGGGTAGATGGAGGGTAGGATAGAATGGAGAGGAGTCATGGCTCAGTGCCCCACCCCCAACTTGTGGTACTCCAAGGCTCAGGCCTCTGCTCCTCCTATTCCCAGTTCTGTCTCAGTTCACAGACCTGTGTGTCTTCCAGCTCTAGCTCTGAAGATCCAGGGCCCAGACTGGCTCCTTGATAGGCCCAAGATCTCAGAGCATAACAGAGCCAGGTCTCTGCCTCCGACTCAGGTTTTCTCTCCAGGATCAGCCAAACCGTAGCTCAGCCCTGGAACTCAGCCCAGGAACACCAGGGCTGCTCCTGACCCTGACCCTGATGCCCCTCCTGCCTTGCAGAAGCTGTTGGTAGAGAGTGGTAGTGGTAGTGGTGGTGGTAGGGTACTCCAATTTATGGTGGGATTATGGGAAGGACTGGAGGGGAGTCTTCGATCCCAGCCCTGGTTAAACAATATGACTCCCCGGGCTGGCAGAAGGAAATTTGGCTTTCTGGCGTTGGCAGGTGCTGTTGGAAAGTCAGGAGAGATCTGCTCAGAGCAGCCATCAGTCCCATCTCTGCAGGAGGCCCTGAGCAAGTCAGCAACTCAGCTTTAGAATCAACCAGCCTGGGTGTGAATTATAATGCCCTAATTTATTCACTGTGTGATGCTTACCTTCTCTGAGCTTTGATTTCCTTACCTAAACAGCAGATGGTAATTCTATACAGGTCTATGGCTAACATCCATGAGCCACACATCCCTTCCAGACACACTGCTTTGGATGCATTATCTCTTTTAATTCTCATAACAACCCAGTGAAGTAGATGGATGCCATTATCATTACGTCCCTTCTGCAGAGGGGAAACTGAGGATCCGAGACAGTAGGTGAGTCAGCTTGTGTGAGCGCAGGGCTTGTGTGAATCCAGGCAGCATGAGCTACTGTATGCAATACATTGGGGTATTCTCATTAGTGAGGTTCAATGACTGAATCTCTCACTTCCTTCATTCTAAGGATGCCCAGTCTCCCCCAGACTATGCACTTCTGGGCACGAATCAGGGCCTTGGGGAAGCCCCTGACTTCATGAGGGCAGGGATGTGGTGGGTATAGGAGGGGAAACTAGCTTTGGTCCAAGGAATGTCTGAACTGGTGGTAGGATTGTGACTTCATCTCTAGGCCAACCCAACTGTGGAAACAGAGCAGGAAGATAAGGCCTCAAGGAGGAAGTGACTTGTACATGGTCACTCGGTAAATGGACAGCTCTTTCCTCCTCCCCATCACATGCAGCCTTTGGACAATAGGTCAAGGTCAGAGGAGGCTTAGAATCCCCTGGAAGTGTAGGGCGGGGTGGGGAGCAATTTTTTTCTATTTGGAAGGCTGCCCTGGAACTCAAATCCACCTAGCCAGATGGGCAGTTTCACCGTCTCCCTGTGGCCCACCCCAGCTTCCCAGCTTCCATCCTTCCCTGAAAGGGCTCTGCATTCCCCCGTAGCCCTCCCCTACAAGAACCTCCAAACACTGGAGCCCAACCATCCCCCCCTACCCCCTACCTTGAGTGAATATGCTGAACAAACAGCATTGTTCCCCATACAATGGACACAAAGAACTTGGGGATTCACAGAATGGTCCTGAATTTCAGCTTCCTTCCCCTCCAAGCCCTGGAGAGATCCATTGTCTGTAAACTGTACTTAAAATATTCACCATCGCTCCAGCTGGGGAGCCAGTTAAGAAAGACGGAAGAGCCTCCCCCCACCCACCCTCAGTCCCTCCTTCCCCCTCCTTTCAGTGCAAGGCAGGGAGGAGGAGAAAGAGCAGCCACCAAGAATGAAGCTGAAAACGACCCTGCCCCCTATACCCCTCTTGATGCCTGGGGCCCCCATTTCTCAGTGGAAAGAACCAACTAGCAGTGGGGTTGAGGGATCTGATATGCTGGTACTCCTATTCCCAGTACCTTAGCACTGAAATGACTTCAGGACCCCAATCTCTCTTCTGTCTATTTACAGACCTCCAAGGACCTGTCCTTCTAAGGCACCTTTTTCGCTCCAGAAAGTTATCACTATTATAAAACCTTCTTGCCCTGGCCACACGGCTCAGTTGATAGGAGCTTTGTTTTGTACACTAAAGGTTGCTGGTTTGATCCCCAGAGCAGGGCACATGCCTAGGTCAGGGCACATGCCTAGGTTTCAGAATCGATCCCCAGTTGGGGCATGAATGGGAGGCAACCAATCGATGCTTCTCTCTCTCTCTCTCTCTCTCTCTCTCTCTCTCTCTCTCTCTCTCTCTGTTTTCCTTCCTCTCTCTGAAATTAATGGAAACATGTCCCTGGGTGAGGATAAAAAATTTTTTTAAAAACTTTTCCTTAGAAGGATCTCCACTACCTCCCCATAACAGCCCAGTCCTTCACTTTCTGGCTCCCATTGACTTGGTCTTCCCCTGGCATGAGACAGGTCTCCTGGAATTTGAAGGCTTCTATTATAGTTCCCCTGAGGTTTTTTTCTCCAGGGCTGACCAACCCTGCCCTCTTTCCCCAGATCCCATTAATCTGTGGTTTTGAGTCCTGAAGAAACTTGGTAATATGAAAGCATCTGACTAGAGAAAGAGGGTAGGGAACAGCATTCAAGGTGGTAGGAACAGACTGTACAAAGGCCCTATGACAAAAGGGAACTTCGAGGAAATGAAGAAGCCAGTGGGGTGTAGGAATGGGGTTACAGTGCTCAGCGAAGAGTTAAACTTGATTCTAAGAGTAATGCAAAGGTGCAAAGGCAGATATGCAAGAAGAGCTGATTGAAATTTGCTTCAAAAGGACAGACCCCAAGAGTGGCTGTCCCCCAGTAGTCCTTGTGAGCTTTTGTACTTGCTGTACCCTCTGCCTGGGGTACTGTGTTCCCAGGGGTTTCTTAGGCTGAACTGTTCTCATCATTCATGGCTTTGCCCAACCCACTGCATGCCCTATCACTCTCTACCCCTTTATTTTTTATGATACTTTCATAATCTGAGATTACTTATTTCTTTGCATATCTACTCTGCTCTCCGCCCTGAGTAAGACAAGAAACTCCATATAGGTAGGAATTTTTGTTTGTCTTAGTGACTACTGCATCATAGCACTGACAAGTGCTGGCACATAGTAGGTCCTCGATAAATAGTAAATGGACAAAGGAATAAATTACTGAATATACTCCAAGATAAAAGAACCTGTGTTTACCCGCCAATATGTACACATAAATGGATAGATATTGATGAGCAAGTGCCTATGTTTCCCAAATCACACAGAGATGCCTCTAATCTACACAGACCACCTCACAAGGGGCCTCTTAGACAATCTATAGGCATGGCCTGTACAGTTCATTGCACCAGTTCAGCTAATCAATACCCACCCCTCTTGCTGGACGAGGACTTGTACAGGAAGGCATGTCACAGGTCAGCTGTTGATTAATCAAAGATGAGGGTGGAATTTTAAGTGCCCTATGGGAGGGACAATAGAAAGATTGGTCCATGTGGCCTGAAAGAAGTAGAGGCTCTCACAGGTTCCATCTCTCCCACCCCCACCCCACCTCCAACCCCCACCTTCCTACTCAGCCTCCCTCCCATTGTTCCCAGTGTCCTATTCTCCTACGAGTGGCTGAACCAGGCATTATGTGGGGGCTAGAACAGTGAGATTAGAATGTAGTGGGATTTATAGGATTTGGGAATTTGACATTTGGGCAACTTTTTAAACAAATATTTACTGGCTTAGAACCTACTAAGTGCAAGGTTTGGCCGGGGCCTACCATAATTATTCATAGTAGCTGCTTCAGGGCAGACTGTGAAATATGACTTAGGTGGAAACCTTAGGAGTAGAAGCTTTGTGTGGGGGCAGAGTTATTCCCAGTTGGGGAGCACTGGGATAGCTTATTGCAGTATTATTTAAAATAAAGTCCAAACCTGTGGTTCTGGTCCATTGTCTCTGAAAAGCAGCGCAGTATCTTCTTAGAAACACGACATTTGGAGCTGGTTCTGTGGTGGCAGCTGTGCAGTGGGAAAGTGGATGTCACAGTGAAAGGCCCAGTGCTGGACAGCCACATGCGCCTGGGAGGCCTGGCCTCACCATCACCCGCTGTGTGACCCTTCGCCTTTGGTTTCTGGCCATTCTTCTGTTTCTAGGCCTTAGGGTTTTGATATTCTATAAATGAGGGCTCATTGTACCAACCTCAGGGGCTCTTTGAGGACCACAAGAGATATGTCTGCACAGAATGAAAATAAAAAAGCTGGGACTTCCAGTCAAGGTGGTAGCATAGGTAATCATGGCTCACCTCTTCGCACAACCACATCAAAATTACAACTAAGAGACTTCCGGCCAAGATGGAGGCATAGGTAGACGCACTGTGCCCCCGCGCACAACCAAGATAGGGACAGCAACACTATAGAAACAAGGTAACAACCAGAAATGACAGAAAATTGAAGTGCATGGCAGTCCGACAACCAGGGAGTTGAAAATAGACTCGATCGTCCAGACCAGTAGGAGGGGCAGAGTCGGGCCGGGTGAGGGACATGGAACAGAGACCTGAGCAACCAGAGACCTGAGCAACCGGGGCCACGTGCAAGTCCCTAGCAGGCAGACCCTGGGCGCACAAGCCAGCAGCAGGCAGACCCAGGGCGCACAAGTGTCGGTGGCTGGTGGGCCAGGCTGGGAGGTGGCGACCGGCAGACCCAGCGAGGTGGCCATTGTGAAGCAGGGCACTGGGCGCAGCTCAGGGTCCCAGCACCAGGAAGTGGAGCTTTGGGTCACTGACTGAAAAGGAGGGCCCGGCGGGGTGCACGGGCCCACCCACACCAGGATTGGTGCCAGAGGGACCCAGTTGGCTTGTGGAAGGCAGTGGAGGGTTCAGAGGTCCTACAGAGAGCAGAGCAAGCGTCATTGTTCCTTCTCAGACCCCGCCCCCACATTCAGCGTCACTAAGCTGCAACTGGGGTTATCCCTCCTGGTGAAAACCTTAGGCCCCGCCCCTCACTACGGGATCCTATCAAGACCCCCCCAAAAAAAACCAGCAAAAGATGGCTCAAACAGATGAGGATTGGAAAGCCCCAGGTCCCATCCTTTTAAGCGACCAAGAGATAGCCAACCTATCAGATGCACAGTTCAAAGCACTGGTGATCAGGATACTCACAGAATTGGTTGATTTTGGTCGCAAATTAGATGAAAAATGCAGGCTACAATAAGTTTAATGAAGAAAGATGCACAGGGAACCAATAGTGATGGAATGAAAGATGGGTCTCACTTTGGAGAGGACCAGAAGGAAGAACAAAATATACAACTAGTAAAGAATGAACAAATAGGAATTCAAAAAAATGAGGAGAGGCTTAGGAACCTCCAGGACATCTTTAAATGTTCCAACATCCGAATTATAGGGGTACCAGAAGGGGAAGAGGAAGAGCAACTAGTGGAAATCGTATTTGAACAAATAAT
>CM052546.1:23882971-24171878 GCA_028533065.1 Trachops cirrhosus | reverse complement strand
AAGAATAGAAGGGGAAATGTAGAAGCAAAGAACTTATGACACATGGACATAAACTAAAGCGGGGGAGTGGGAGAAGGTGTTCAGGGTGGAGGGGAACGAAGGGGGGATAGTAGGACAAATGTAATAGCATTATCAATAAAATATGTTTTAAAAAATCACAACTAAAATATAAACAACCATTGCTCAGAACCATCAGAAACCAAGTTGAATGGAAGTCTGACAGCTATGAAATAGAGTTGAATGGAGGTCTCACAACTACAGAATTAAAGAAACCATATCCATCCAGACTGGTAGGAGGGGCACAGTCATGGGACAGGCTGGTCACACACCCACGTATGGTGGGTAAAAAATTTGGGAGGAATATCTTGGAAGCAAGGAGTCCCAGCCCCATACCAGGTCCCCAGCCTAGGGTTCCAGTGCCAGGAAGGTAAGTCCCCACAGCTTCTGGCTGCAAAACCCAGTGAGGATTGAGTCGGTGGAAGAAACTGCTGAAGCCCCAAGCAGTTCCTCTTAAAGAACCCACACACAGACTCACCTACTCAGACTCACCCTGAGTTCCAGCATGGCGTAGCAACTTGAAAGGCACCAGCGGTATACAGGCAGAAACTAAAATTCTGGCATCCAGGTGAGTAGAGGCCATTGTCCCTTTTATAAACCCTTCCCCCACAGAGCAGGCAAGCTGGTGCCATAATCTGAGACTCTGTCAACCAGGCTATCACTGTTTGACCTGCCTTAGACATCCCCAGAGATTCTGCCCTACCCAACTAACCAACCCACCCAAGCTGCTTTTCCATATGAATGGCTGGTCCTGGCTCATGCTTCACAACTTCCTAAATACTATCAAACAAGCAACAGCTGACTTCAGTTAGAGCCAGGCCTGGTACTAGCAGCAGCCAGACTAGATTCACAGCTAGTCTTTGCCTGGAAATCTCCAAGCCTAGCACAAGTAGCAGCCATCTTGGATTGCTTTATAGCTCAGACAGGGTGCCCCAGGCAAAACGTAGGTCAGGGGCTGAACTTGACCTGTACCAGCTAGGAAACCCCAGGGCCAGGGCACCCAGTGGACAGCTACAGACCACATCAGACCACCACCACACTACTCTTGCATAGCTCATCCTCCACAGAGGGTGGATGTTGGTGATCAATGGTCGGTGGTCACAGCCAATCATTGCAGCTGACTGGCCTGGATAAATCTCTCCCATTGATCCGCCAACAGTAACCAAGCCTCAACTACAAGAGGAGGGTGTACTCAGCCCACATGAAGGGCACACCTCTAGTACCCTACTTGGGTGATAGGGTAGGCTGTGCCACTGGACCCTATAGGACACCTACTACATTAGTCCACACTACTAAGACATGGAGTCAAAACAGCTCTGCCTAATACAAGGAAACAAACACAGGGAGGCTGCAATAACAAGGAGACAAGGAAACATGGCCCAAAGGATGCTCAAGGAACTTAGTGAGGACCTCAGCAGCATAAAAAAGATCCAGTCAGAAATGAAGGATATGCTAATTGAAATAAAGAATAATTCACAGGGAAACAACAGTAGAGTGGATGAAGCCACAAATCAAACCAATGATTTGGAACATAAGGAAGCAAAAAACAACCAATCAGAACAAGAAGAGAAAACAATCCAAAAAATGAAGACAGTATAAGCAGCCTCTGGGACAACTTCAAGAGGTCCAACATTTTCATCATAGGTATGACAGAAGGAGGAGAAAAAGAGCAAGTAATGGAAAACTTATTTGAAAAGTAGTGAAAGAAAACTTCCCTAATTTGGTGAAGGGAATAGACATTCAAGTCCAAGAAGCACAGAGTCCCAAACAAGATGAATGCAAAGACCGCCCCTCCAAGACACATCATAATTAAAATGCCAAAGGTTAGCCTTGGCTGGTGTATCTCAGTGAACTGAGTGTGGGCTGTGAACCAAAGGGCTGCCAGTTCGACTCCCAGTCAGGGCACATGCCTGGGTTGAGGGCCAGGTCCACAGTGGGGGCCATGTGAGAAGGCAACCACACATTGATGTTTCTCTCCCTCTCTTTCTCCCTCCCTTCTCCTCTCTCTAAAAATAAGTAAATAATAAATATTTTTTAAAATGCCAAAAGTTAAAGACAGAATCTTAAAAGCAGCAAGAGAAAAGCAGTTTGTTACCTACAGGAGAGTTCCCATAAGACTGTCAGTTAATTTCTCAAAAGAAATTTTGCAGGCTACAGGGGATTGACAAGAAATATTCAAAGTGATGAAAAGCAGGGACCTACAGCCAAGATTGCTTTACCCAGCAAAGCTATCATTTAGAATTAAAGAGCAGAAAAAGAACTTCCCAGACAAGAAAAATCTAAAGGAGTTCATCATCACCAAACCATTACTATGTGAAAAGTTAAAGGGACTTATTTAAGAAAAAGAAGATCAAAACTATGAACAGTAAAATGGCAAAAAAATACATATATATCAACAATTGAATCTTAAAAACAAACCAGGCAAACAGGAAGAACAAACAGAATCATGGATATCGAGAATGTTTTGATGGTTGCCAGATGGGAGGCAGGGAGTATGGAGGAACAGGTGAAGAGGTAAGGGGATTAAGAAGTACAAATAGGTAGTTACAGTATAGCCATGGGGATATAAAGTACAGTATAGGAGATGGAGTAGCCAAAGAACTTATACGCATGACCCACAGACATGAGCAATGGTGGTGAGGTTGTCTGAGAGACTGGGGGTGTTTGGTGGAGGGGACAAGAGGGAAAAAGTCAGGACAACTATAATAGCATACTCAATAAAATATAATTTAAAAAATTAAAAACCTGGAAAATAAAATACAATAAAGACCACATTGATTGTGTACTTACTGTGTTAGGCCCTTTTCACATACACTTTCTCACTTAATCTTCACTATAAACTTATGTGTATGTGATTGCTATTATCACCCAATTTATATACGAGAAAACTAAGGCTCAGGGGGGTTAAGCAGCTTGCCCCAATTTCCCACCTCTATTAAGTGGCAGAGTGGATTTTCAAGCTCAAAAGGAAAGTCCAGACCCCTGCTCTTAACCAAAATGGTGGTCATAGCTATGTCTGAAGCAAAGGTAATACTTGGGTGGGCAGATAGAAGTCTATTCTAGGAGGAGACCACAGCTTACCCAAAACCTGGTAGGCAGTGCTGCCAGGTCTGCCTGTTTTTTGGTAGTCTCACATGATGAAACAACCACTTGAGCTAAAGCTGACCCAGGTCTGCCTGTTTTTTAAATCTCTGGCAGCCTGAGATCCTGGGAAATTAAAAAAGAAAGAAAACCCAGCTATTGCAGACTTTTACCTCTCTCTGGCCTTTATCAAAGTAGCCTCAGGATGGATTCCTACCCTAGGTATGCCTTTCTTTAGTGCCCCCCCAACAGAACTTTATGCAAGAGTGGACATGGAGGTTGGGGACCTGGTACTTCAGATGAATTGGTCTTCTGCCTACCCTGGCTGGGGATGAGGGCTACTTGGGGACACTCTGGGCCAAGCTGGTCCTCTGCCCATTTGCATCCCTACCTCCTGACTCATTTCATTCCAACCAATGGATTTGTAGTATGCAAATTTGATGAACAGGCAAAGAAGTGATTGGCTCATTTTCCCCTGATGTAATAATGCCACTATTCAAGTAACTCCTATGTACCCTACCTCCACCCCAGTTCAGGGCTTTTGATCATGTTTCTGGCAAGAAACTCCAAATCCTCTATTTCCTCTTTTCCCATTCTGAGTTAGAAGGTCACTTAAAAATGCCCAACTTATCTCCCAAAAGATGGGATGTGTGGAGGACCAGGAAACCAGCACCCTTAGGTTCAAACTACCGCAGTCCTGCTGGGAGGTCCCACATGCCTCTGCTAGCTCTGAGTAGCATCAAATCCAGGATTACAGAGCCCATTTACTAAGAGATTTTGCAAGAATCCATGTCCAAAGGCTTCCTGAAACCAAACCCCAGCATATCGGCTGTTCCTTTCAGCCCCTAATTTAGTAATTCTATTGAGGAAAAGAGATTGTGGGTTTTTTTATTTGGTGTGATTTATTCTTTATCATATAAATAATAATAATTTACACAAAGCTCTTCCCCAAACAGAAGAGAATCTGTACATAAAAATAAACAAAAATTAAACTGAGCTGGGCCTGGTGCCCAGAAAACCAACTAATTCCAAACACAACCAGGGGGAAAATTCTTCCAGGTCCTGGGAGCTCCAGGGCCTTGACTGGAATTCTGGGTGGAGGCTCTGGTCTGGGAAGCCATTGCCTCCTGTTACCTCGATCCTGTGTAGGATGACGGCACCCCCTGGCAGCTGGCACTCATGGAAAGCCAACCAGCAGGCTGGAGGTGGGTGGAATTTGGACCCAAAGGAATAATCAATTTTTTAAACTCCTGGGCAGTGTTGCTTGCTGCTGTTTTCCAGGGACTGTGAGAGCTACTGTGGCTGGGAAGATGGGGGATTGGCCAACACCCAAAGTGGGTGGAAGCTGCCTATAATTCCATCTTTCCCCTCTAGCTCATTAGAGGCACAGGTTGGGCAGAATATCCTCTGGTCCTTTTTCTCCTGAAGCTTCAACCCCCTCCCCGGAGGCTTGTTATTTCTATAGATATTGAAAGATGACAAGCAATCTCCTTGGCCATTGATTAATTTCCCTCAACAGACATTCTTTAGCTGTTTGCAATGTCTTTCCCCACCACCTCTCTTATTTCCAGAAAAGTCTCTAAGAGAAAGCCTACCTTTCCACATTTTGGTTTTGTATGTTTACTTGAGGGGGGGTATATATAGCTGGAGGTGACTGTGAGCCCTTCTCCTTCCAGCCCAAGGCAGGAGTTATATCTGCATTGGTCCCTAGGTTCACTGTCATTTGCACTTGTGGATGTTGTAGATGGTGAAGATGATGCTGACAGAGGGCTGGATAATGTTGAAGATGATGATGGCAGAGATGACAGGGAAGATCAAGAGGAAGGGGAGTATGCTGGCACTTCAGAGCCTGCCCTATATCTGGGGCAATTATCTGGCTTAGACTGAAATAAAAAAGAGGAAATGATGGATTTTGAAGGTGACAATGAGGGCAACATGACGGTGAAAGTAAGGAACAGGAGAAGGGGAGAGTGAAGGCACATGTGCACGGGTGAAGCTTCAGGTGAAGGGCGGCAGCTGAAAGGGGTAAGAGCCAAGATTCTGGGCCAGACATTCTGGTTTCAAACTCCAGCTCTGCCATGTATAGCTTTGGTTAGTTATTTAACCTCTCTGAGCCTCAGCTGCCCCACCTGTAAAATGGGGAAGGGATGGTACCTGCCTCACGGGGTTGCTGGGAAGTCTCGAAAAGTGCCGGCTCACGGGAGACGCTGCATAAGTCTGTGTGATGTCAGGTGTGTGTGGGAGGAGGGGGTGACAGGTGCATCCGGAGTCAGGGCATAAAGCATAGCAGGCTGCATTGGAAGGCTCAGGAGATCTTAATCACTCACTTCATGTGACTCCCCCTGTCTAGGCCTCTGCTGCCTTCCAAGTGAAAGAACTGGAGGGAAAGATGTTAGGACCTCTCAAGTCCCCTTGAGCCATAAAGCACTGCATGTGTGACTAATACATGGCGCTGTGGGAACATGCAGGCCCAGACAAGACCCTACAGGTCCAGAGGTCCAGGTGTTGATTCAGCAGGCATGCCTGAACCAGGGGTTAAACAGAGTTGATGCTGAGCAGGTTGCACCAGCCTCCTTCTAGGGGCAACAGAGGTGAGAGGTGAGCTCCTGCCTGGGGGTGTGGGCTGCAGCTGCTCCTCACTCCAAGGCAGCTGCCAGGCCCCAAAGTGCGGCCCTGATGGGGCCACACCGCAGCTCTCAGTTACACTGTGACTGTGGCCATGTTAGCATCTGCTCCCAAGCTGGGCCCAGGCGGGGTTTCACTAACAGAACCAGCCTTTCCCAGTTGTGACCCTTGTTTATATTCTACACTAGTCTCTTCCTTCCCCCCAGGGCTGGAGGACAGAAATGAGAAGCAAAGGTCACATGTGCAGGTGCCTAATTAACCTTTATGGACTCCTCTTGTTTGGGCCTTGCCTAAGGTCAGAGCCTTCTAATACCTCCAGAACCAACAGGCGACTCTCTGAGGCTGCAGGTGAGGAATTGACCACAGGCAGTTCTCCCTCATTCCTGCTCCAGAGGGAGCCCATGCTTGGGGCTCATTGGCCCCTGAAAGTGAAAAGTGAGAGTGAGCTTGGCCTTCAGTGTCTAGAACCCTTCATCTTTCTTCCCCCTTCCCTCCGGACAAGGTAGTGTGGGCTCTGCAGCATCAGCTACTCGCCTTCCTGAAGGAGGAAGAAGAGCTCCGCCATGCCCTGGGTTCCAGCCCTGGGACTGTCACTCACATCTGGTCTATGGCTGTGGCATTATTTTTATTCAGGAGCAGAGGCCTGCCTGGCGGTATCTGCCCTCCAGCCGCCCCCCTTGGCTCAGGTCCCAATCTAGCTGGGCTCAGTGGGCCACAGACAGTGCGTGTGTGTACATTTGCATTTGGCTGATGCTTAGAAAACGCAATACAAATATTAATAATCCACTTATTTGAGCTCTTACTATGTGCCAGTCTTCACGCTAGATGTTCCATGTGCATCATCTCATTGAATCCTCATTTACAGATGAGGAAACAGGGTCAGAGAGGTTAGGTCCCTGTTCAAGGTCATACAGTTAGAAAGCGTCAGAGTCTAGATTTACAGACCTCCTCCTGCCAAGGCTGTGCTTTTACTGAACAAGCTATGCACCTCCCACCTGCATGGGCACGAGGTCCACTTCCTAACACTCAGTAAACAAGGCGTGTTATGGACTGCATGAAAAGCCAAGGAGTGGCCATTCTCAGGCCTCAGATCTACCTGTCTGTCCACTTTGTTGTCCTGTCTACCTGAGATGGTCCAGGGAGCCTCCTGGGAAAGCTGGAGCTGAGCCCTGGGCTACCCAGACAGCTCGAGGAGGCTGCAAAATCTCTGCTGAGTCAGCAAACTCCCATCTTCAGACCCCACTATGAGCTCAATATGAGAACTCGCCCCAATATCTTTTAGCCCTTACCCCCTCCATCAAAGTGACCCTCCAACCCCTCTTCCCTGTTGCCTCTCCTACCTCCAGAATGTTCTCTGCAGCACCCCCAGGCTTTCTTCTTCCTGCAGCCCCAGACCTCTATGATTAGACTGGTCCAGCCTGCAAATCTCCCAGTTGGGTTTCTCTTTGGGGTCCCAGCTTCAGACACATGTCTGCATCTTGCCTGTGTTCTATAAATCAAACGAAGACCTAAGTCTCCTCCTCGTGGCTCTTCTGAACCTCCCTCCCCCCTGCACCTTCTCCCCGCTCACCAGCTGCACAATGCAGTTAGGAAAAGGGGGTGGACCAGCAGAAACCAGCTTGTTTCTGAGGCTGGAAAACAGAACTGTAGGAAATTAACAGGCTGAGAAATGTCTGCTCCGCTCTGTGTTTGTTTTGTGCCCTCAGTCTTCCCCTCTGCAGCTCCCTCCTCCTGCCCCTGCCACCTCTGTGGGCTCTATCACCCCCACCACTCAGCGTGGGCGCCTGGGGCTGGGGATTAGGTTGGGGGGATTTTGCAGGAAGGTGCATACTATTGTGTGCGTGTGCTCTTTGTGTGTGTTTCTGCGTGTATGTGTTTCTGTGTGTGTGTGTGTGTGTGTGTGTTTAGGGATGGCAGACCTACCCCTCCTTCCAAGGCAGCTTAGCCAGAAACGCCAGCGGCAGAGACAATTGTACGGGTAGGGATGCTGAGCGCAGAGCTGGGGGAGCCCTCGGGCAGGCAGAGAAGCACCACACAAGAAATTGATTCCATTAAAAAGTAATCTTAAATTTAATAAAAGTTATGATTTGATTATAGCCACAGAACCTACAGGCAAGAGGGGAAGAGGGTGGATTCTAGTGATGGATAAACAGAAAGGGGAAAAAACAGGGGGGGAGGGGCAGGAGAGAGATGCTTAGGTTTGGATGGATGAGAGGACGGAAGGACCTGGGGGTGGGGAATGAGACCATTTTCTTTCCCTCAGATGGAGGAAAAAAGCCTGTGGCTGGTTTCCAAAGAGGAAGCAGAGTGAGGAGTGAGTGCGGATTCAAGGAGCTCTCAGGAGACAGAGCAGCTGGGGGAGGCTGGGGCCTGGAAGCAAGGCCTGGGAGAGGTGGCAGTGCAGAAGGGATGACCTTGAGCCCCAGGAAGGTAGGTGAGGAACACCCAACCCCAAGTTAGCAGTCAGACAGACCGTCCTAGGCTTAGATTCTAGGTCAGCCTCTTCCTGGTGTCATGACTTCACCGTTTAGACCCTCAGTTTTGTCTTTTGCTAAGTGGAGCCATGAAGAAAGCACCCGCCACACACAAGGTGGTCTCGAGGACGAACAACATCATGCAGGCGCAGTATCTGGCATCTCCTAGATGCCCAATAAAGGACAGTTCCTTTCCTATTTCTCCCCTGCCAGAGGTCATTGCCCCCACCCTGTGCCCTCTCGTTTATTTGCGAGCACTGGTAAATCCCACTCCTTTCTTTTATTCTTTTTGCACTGATGGGACTGAGTGACCTTCATCTCCCACCTCAACATGGAGAGTTGGTTCTCCCGGTTAGCGTCTCACACTTTGTCTTTGCTCATCCCTCTATAGCATGAGTAGGACATGGGAAAAGCAAGGAAGCTGCTTTGCCTAGGACCTGCTCCATTATGGGCTAAGGGACTATCTTGAGATCACATTTCCCTGCTACTCCCCACCCCCCAGCACCCAATGCCTCTTCCTTCCCTATATGCAGAGAACTAAAACTCTTCTGACCCCGAGAAGTATCTCTGGGGTGAGAATGCTCAGGCCCAGCCTTAGCCGCCATAATCAGCTCCTGTTATGGACAGCATTTGGCTCTCACGCAAGCCTCCTGTTTGTGCCTTCCAACAAGCCTGGGCCCTGCCTCCAGGCCCTGTGGAGGGAGCCAGGGGCCTGCAGGTTCAGCACCAGCACTGGTGAGTGGGGTCTGGGCAGGAAGCCAGGACATCACTGTGAGATGCTAAGTGAGGCAAGAGCCAGAGATCTCAGCGAGCCCAGAGCACAGCACTCAGGAACCAGGAAGCACAGTCATGGTAACGGGAGTCTCCAGGGGACACAAGACATCATTCTGAGGGTGCTGGGGCCAGTTTCATGCAGTCGTCTCCCCTTCCAGGTTGTTTTGAGCCAAGTATCTCCACCTGAATTCATTCCTACCCTCTGACATATTAAAGACACCTGCTGGTTGGAGACATTGAAGAAGCTAGTGGTATTAGTGTCTCCATTTTACTGATGAAGAAATTGAGGTCAGAAGGGGTAAGCTATTTCCACAGACCACACAGCTTGTAATAAATGGATCTGGGATTGAAAACCAAGCAGTCAGTCTCCAGTTAGAGAGCTCGTTCTTCTTACCAGGCCCCCACAGCCTCCTCAACCAAGCCATCACTCACTGGGACTACTTCCCCTGGAGCCCTTGTCCCCTCTGCTGTCACCATGCTGCTTGGCTCCACCTCTTTTGCCAAAATCACCACTCTGGGCTCACACGCTGCTCCTCTTCCAGGAGGGGCAGCCCAGCCCTGTGTTCTGGGCCCCACGTAGTCTCCACAAGGATGCGCCGACAGCCCTGAAGGTTGTTGGGGCGGGCACCTCGAGAGCAGAGTGCGGTGGGACCTGACCAGGGGGCTCCAAGCCCTGTTTTGGGAATCCGACTGGGTCTATGGGCACAATCCGCCCATTATCCCCAAAGGATGGCTGCCCCCACCAGCTTTTCAGACCCTTCATGGAACTACCCTTCCCCTGACTGAGAGGAACAGGCCACCTCCCCGGCCAGGGTCGCCAGCAGGGCAGCCTGCAGCTTTCCGCGCGCATGCGCATGTTGGCTCTCTAAGACAGATCCCACTGTGCTGCCCAACCTCAGTCCTGCCTGCTGTAAGTGTTCTTCTGTTCTTTGTGCAGAGAGCAGTCCAGCCACCATCCTATGATAAAATCCAGGCACTCCACTCTTTTTCTTCAGGAGGATTCCCTTCCTCCATTCTGCAAAGACTGAGCACATGGAGAACAGTGGCTGGGGTGAAGGGATTATTTAGTGAAAGGCCCCCCCAGTGGCTGTGTTCTCAAAAGCAAGTCCTTATGCTTTGCTTGAAGTACTCCTTCACTCCAAGAAGGGCCTGGGTGACCTTTAGAAGGAGCCACTATGGAATCCTAACTTCTGCATGGCATTCACTAATAAATCACCTTTCCTGGCCTCTCCCCAGAGTTGCTCTCCCATGATGAATGCAGAAGGGGTCCAGGCAGGGAAAGGGCACTAACATTGGCCAAGAGTCTCCTGTGTACCAGGCTGGTGCTAGAGGCTTGACCTAGAGGATGCCATTTGATCCTTGCAACAGCCTTGTCAGTCAGCTCTTACAATCCCACACTTTGCAGTTAAGGAAACAAAAGCTCAGATAGGTTAAGTGACTTATCCAAGATCACACAGAAAAAAAAATGGCAGAGCCAGGGCTTAAACCTGAACATGTAGACTTTGATTTGAACTTGAAAAGCCCATGTCCTTCCTACCCTGGAATGCCTTTCATCTCTGGTTCAACCCAGGGAGCGCTCCTTCACAGGAAAAAGGTCTCCATTCCAACTTGGCAGTATCTTTCAAAATGAAAAATTCATACACATTTTGAGCCAGCAGTCTCTCTTCTAGGAATGAATCCTCAAGAACGGATCTTACATCTGCATAAGGTGTATCAGGAGTTCACTGCACAAAACATGGTAAATGTTCTTGTTTGCAACCACAATAAAATAAACAACCTAGCCCTGCCTGGTGTGGCTCTGTGGATTGAGCACCGGCCTGTGAAACAAAGGGTCATCAGTTCGATTCCCAGTCAGGGCACATGACTGGGACGCAGGCCAGGTCCCCAGTAGGGGGCATGCAAAAGGCAACCACACATTGACGTTTCTCTCTCTCTCTCTCTCTTTCTCTCTTCTTTCTCTAAAAATAAATAAAATATTTAAAAAAGAAAAAAGGAAAGGGGAAAAAAAAGAAACAACCTAAATGTCCATCAAGAAGGGAGTGGATAAATAAACAATTGCCATGTAATTGTAAGAAATGACAAAGCACGCCTTAATTGGACTGGCATGGAAAGTGCTCTAAAACAGAGTTGAGGGGCTCTAACCGGTGTGGCTCAGTTGGTTGGGTGTTGTCCTGCAAAGTGAAAGAAATTGATTCCTGATCAGGACACATGCCTGGGTTGCGGGCTCAGTCCCTGGTCAGGGCAACTGAATGATGCTTCTCTCTCACATCTATGTTTCTCTCCCTCTCTTTCTCCCTCAGTGCCCCTCTCTCCAAAAATAAATAAACAAAATATTTAAAAAATAAAAATAAAACAGAGTTAAGGGGAAAGGAATGACAGTACTTAAATGTTGTACATATTTATACATATTACATTTTATATGTATATATGTATTTTTATGAGGTTTCATTTTTTAAGATTATTTATTTATTTATTTATTTATTTTTAGAGAGAGGGAGGGAGGGAGAAAGAAAACATCAATGTGTGGTTACCTCTCACATGCCCCCTACTGGGACCTGGGCTACAACCCAGGCATGTGCCCTGACTGGGAATCAAACCAACGACCCTTTGGTTTACAGGCCGGAACTCAATCCATTGAGCCACACTAGCTGGGGCTATGTGGTTTCATTTTAAGCCATCAGTTGTTTTCCAGAGGGGAAGTGGGAAAAGGTGAGGAAGGATAAAGAGGGAAATAACTCCCTGGTCCCAGGAACCGATCCTCACCACTCCCTGTCTTTAGGGCTGCATCCTCTTCTCACCCCTGAGGGATGTCAGTGCAGACACCAATGGTCCTGGGACGAGGAGAGGGAGTTTCTTATCAATGCTAGACATGACTTTCTACTGCCATCCCCATCCCCATCCCCATCCCCACCTGGCACTGCCCGTGAGCAGCTCAGACGAGGCCGAGATTGGTGAGGTCATCTTGTCCTCTCTGGGCTGCATCTCGTGATGTGTCAGATCTTGGATCATGCATGAGTCAAACTTGTGACTTAGTTCCTCCTTCAGTCTTTTGTTTATCACTAAGTTTAGTATCCTGTAAATCAGATAAAATCTGGGGACATCGGATGAGGAAGGGGTTGGGGGGATGTGGAGTGCATATAGATAAGCAGGGATTGGTTTCATGTTTTCATTTGTCTTGGGCCCTGACTGGTGTGGCTCAGTGGGTTGGGC
Source organism: Trachops cirrhosus (assembly GCA_028533065.1). NCBI lineage: Eukaryota > Metazoa > Chordata > Mammalia > Chiroptera > Phyllostomidae > Trachops > Trachops cirrhosus. The sequence continues at coordinate 24,159,657 of CM052546.1, read as the reverse complement.
GTTGTCCCACAAATCCAAAGGTCACCAGTGCGATTCATAGTTGGGGCACATACTTGAGTTTCATGCCAGGTCCCTGGTAGGGGCATACAAGAGGCAACTAATCATTTTTTCCCTCTCTCTAGCTCCCTCCTTTCCCCTCTCTCTAAAAATAAATAAATAAAATCTTAAAAAAGAAAGTAAGAAAGATCTGTCTTGGAATGCGGTTTACATCATAAGAGCTGTTAATAGGAATTTCCATTGCAATGGGGTGCTGACTGTCAAGATAAACTCCAACCAACTGTCTTCCTCCTCACCCCCTGTAGAGACACACCCTCCACAGACTATGGGCTCAGACAAATTTCTATCATTATGTAGATACACAGCTTCTGTAGCAGGAGAAAAGCTTTCACCCAACCTCAGACTGGCCTGGAGAATCATCTTTGGTTGTGTGTTCTCTTCCATAAACTGGTATTCCTGTTTCACTGGCTCAGTTATCCTAATGCACCAGCCCTCTCCCTCCTACACACATACCTACTTTCCCATTAGACTCAGTCCTCATCCCTGCAGTCCTCTCTCCCTCTCTCTCTCTCTCTCCCCCCTCCTCTTTCTCTCCTTCTGTCTCTCTCTTAGAGTCTCTTGGATGCACATTCAACTCAAACTGGCTTAAGCTTTTGCTCACCTAAAAAACCCAGGAACAGATTTCAGGCATAGGTGGATCCAGGCACTCAGATGATGTCATCTGGCATCTTTCTCTCTCCACCTCTTGTCTCTGCTCTTCTTTGTGTTAGCTTTAGTCTCTGGTAGCCACTCCCCAAGTGGTTCAAGCAGGTCCAGGCTTAAGCCTACCAACATGGCAAACCCAATGGAAGAAAGCACTTCTTTTCCAATAGTTTAGCAAAATAACCAGTGCTGATCTTACTGGATCCACTTTTTGGAATTGTGTGGACCAGGGATGGAAGGCACAGATGGTCCAGCTCCAGTCATGCGCCCAGCCTGAGATCTGGGGTCAGGCCAGGTAAAGCCAGGCCTTTCCAAACCACACGGGCAGAGACAGGGAAGGAGTTGCTCCCTAGGGAAAATCTGGGAGTGCTCAGTGGCAGAAGGAAGACGGGTGAGTGGGATGGCAGATCGACACGAAGCTGACCAAAGGGGGTCTTCACGTCTCTGGGTCTTAGTTTCTCTCTGGGTGTGGTGATCAGGGCTGATTCTCTGCTCTTGGACACTCCTGCAGCCTGGTTTCTTTTCATAGCCACGGGCAAGTTAAAGCAGCTCCCAGATCTTTCTGCGTCACCAGCGTCCTCACCACTCCTTTCCCCATTTCTGCTCCCAGTGGAGATGCTGTGGTACAGAGGGGGACAGGGAGGGAGAAAAGAGAAAGGAAGAGATGGGAAAGGCAACAGAGACAGAGGAAATGAGGGAGGCAGAAGCTCACGAGCAAATTGCCAAGGCTATGCTGGTGCTGGGTGCTTCAACCCACCTCCTCTCCCTGCCCACATCCTCTAGCCTGTGAGTGATGCGTCATAGCTCAGCTGTGCCAGCACCCTGGCCTGGCTGGGCTCCAAGCCCCCAAGGCTTTGTCAGGGTATCATTATCCCCATTCAGTGGCTCTCATCACCTGCAGGTTCTTTCTTCTGCTCTGGCCCACACCCCAAACCTGCACACAGGTGCCTCTGTGCTCTCCTCCTGCCCAACGCTCGGTTCCTCCTAATTGCCACCTTCTCCAGAGCCCTCTCCACTGATGCACAGTCGTGCATTTGCCCCTCTCGGTGCCAGCTCTGCCCCAAGCCCACTTCCCCCTCTTCTTGTCTCCCTTTGTCTGGGTCCTCCCGTCTTGGTATAGAGACAGCCAAGGTCTCTGTTCCTGGGAGCCTTCTTGTCCTCCCTGGAAGGACAAATGTGGAACTGGCCAGAGGCCAGAGGCAGCACAACCAGGGTGGTGGGCACATCCATGGCCCAGTGAGAACTGAGCACTCACCCACTGTCTGGTCTGCAATGCATGCAGTCTCCACAGCCTCGGGTTGGCTGCTCCTCAACTGCTTCTCCCATCCTCAGGTCTCTACTGGTTGTCCCATAGCAGGAGCCACTTTTCCTGTGTTCCATGTGTTCGTGTCATTGTACAGCTTTCACCTGGGTTTTAGGAGACAGCAAGGGCCCTGAGATCTACCTCCAATTCTCTATGTAAACATTGGACAAGTTTCTTCCCCCCTGGGCTCCTCAGCTGCGCCACAATAAAGAGGTTGAAACTAGATCAGGGATGTAAATTCTGGCACAGATGCCACCATTTCTAATCCAGCGCCCGTGGCAGACATTGCCAATCAATAATAGCACTCTCTTCTCAAGACATACTCCCGGCATCTGCTACTCATCATTCAGCTTTTAGCTCGTGACTTGAAACTTCTTTCCTGTTCCTGGACTGCTTGATCTCTAAGGGCCCTTCCAACCTGACAGTCAAGGATTCTTCTGGCCTGGCTGAATCAATATCGTTTTCCCTGTTCCCCATTTCTCCCTTCAGCTCATCTTTTGATCATCCCCATCCCTCCCTCTCCTCCAATCTTGCCTTATTTCTAAGTCCCCGCTGCTGAGTCCATGTAAACCGCAGATGATGTCTGGGCCTCTAAGGTTCAGTTTGCCGTCATTCAACTTCAGGCTCCTTGAAAGCTACATTTTCTAGGTAGTCACACTTACACATGTTGGGTGAGTCTGTGGCATTGACTTGGGGGGAAGGGGAGGAGGCTGTGTTAGAGACACCAGAGATGGTCAGAGGAGGAGCAGCCCTAATGTGACCAGGGAAATATTAAAAGAGAGAGATAACAGGGTGGACAGACAGAGGGGTTAGAGTTAAATTTATGTATCAAGGCCATGCTGGGAGAAATGGGGAGGGAGAGTTTGAATGGAATTTATCCTGGACTCTCAAGGTCACAATGGGAGGGAGGACCAGGTAGGACTTAAAAGCCAAGGATAAAGGGAGCATATAAATTAGTAGCTCAGCTGTCAGACATGAAAGGGGCAGAGGGATTCTTTGGTGGGGAGGAGCTATCAAGGGCTGTGATAATGAGCCCTGGCTGGTGTGGCTCAGTGGATTGAGCATGGGCCTGCGAACCAAAGGTTTGCTGGTTGGATTCCCAGTCAGGACACATGCCTGGGTTGCAGGCCAGGTCCCTAGTGAGGGGTATGCAAGAGGCAACCACACATTGATGTTTCTCTCTCTCTCTCTCTCTCTCTCTCTCTCTCTCTCCTTTCTCCTCTCTCTAAAAATAAATAAAATCTTTAATTAAAAAAAAAGAACAGCGATAATGAGATGGACTTATGGTGGGGGCTTCATTGGGGGGGCTTCAAGAGCATAAAAACATCCAGTAGTAATTGATCAGAAGAGTCTGGTATAGAATGGTGAGTGCTGGCCAGCAGCCAATTAGAGGCTTAAAGCAAAGCCTGACCCAGGTAGCAGGACATGTCTGTCTCATCAGAGCTGCCTGGAGCAGTTTTAGAACGTCAGGAATTCCTGTCAAGTTTTTCTGTGGTGCTTGTACACCTGTGAGACATGCCCAAGGGTGCATCAGCCAGAAGCAGAGTGGCCACAAGAAAGTCACTTATCTGCAGGCCTGGGTTCAAATCCCAGCTTATCTACGTACTAACTCTGAGATTTGGCCTCAGTGTTCTCCTCTGTACAATGAGGATAAGTAGCATGGAACTCATAAGGTCATTGTGATTATTAAATAAGAATGTGTATAAAGTGCTCGGCACAGTGTCAGGCTTCTGGTCTAGCAGTAGCTAGCAGTCTGATAACGTTAGCATGGTTATCATCATGGGTGATGCATTCATTGAAGGGGTCCCCTGAGTCACCCCCTAATTCATTCACTGTATATATGCCAGGTGCTGGCCTAAATGTTTACCTGTGTTACAAACTAATGTTAGGATTCTGCCAGCCATACCATCTAATAACTCCCATGGGATAGATAAATTTTGTCTAAACCAAAAAGGCTACAATTCAAAATGCCTCCTCTTGGGTGGGGCCTGTGTATGGCATGGGAAGAGCTGAACGGCTCCCCTGGACCCTGAGAGGAAGGGCTCATTCTTCCCTAGGATGCAAAAGCCAGGTGTGGGGAACAGCATTAGGGCCTAGTGACAGGCTGGGAAAGGGCCCCACGATGCTGACCAGCGAGAGGGCAACTTCCCAAGTCTGTCCATGTCTCCCTCACAGTCATGCTGTGGACAGCCTCACACAGGCTGCCAGCCCCAACCAGTCCCCTGACCCACCCAAGGAAAGGCAAACGCAGAGCTTCTGCGGCTGGTGGTGAGGCTGCCCGAAACTGGTTAGCAAGGGTCAGCCAGGCCTGTGGGCTGCAATCGGTTCGCCCATCAGCTGGCAACAAGGATCCGGGGAGGAGGCTGATGGGGCAGCTTCCCAGATGCCCTGAAGCCGGCCTCTGTGCTGCTTTCCTGAGGCTTGAACTGTAAGTGGCCACAAGTGGAAGGAGCCAGGGATCCTCTGACCCCCCTGTGCTGTGCCTGCGCCTGTGCCATGCCACGCAGAGAGGAAGCCCAGGCTGGCTCCGGAAGCAAGCCCAGCCTCCCAGCAGGCACCTATCCTAGCATATGAGTGGTGCCCATATGAGCCCTGAGACCACAGTCACTTCCTTTCTTTTTTTTTTAATTTTTATTTATTGATTTTAGAAAGACAGAGGAAGGAAGAAAGAGAATGAAAGGAACATTAATTTGTTGTTCCACTTATTTATGCATTCATGTGTTGCTTCTTGTATGTGCCCTGACCGGAGACTGAACCTGCGATCCTGATGTCCTCACTAACTGAGCTACCTGGCCAGGGTGAGACCCTTGAGCCCTGGCTGGTGTGGCTCGAGTTGGTTGGCCATTGGACCACAAAGCAAAGGTTTGAGGGTTTGATTCCCAGTCAGGACATATGCCCTAGGTTGCAGGTTCAAATCGAGTCTCATACGGCTGTTCCTCTCCCTTTTCTCCCTCCCTTCTCCCTTCCCCTATCTATCTTTAAAAAAAAAATAAAGGTGCTCCTCAAGTAAGGCATCATATCCCTGGGCTCATAGCACAGAGGCCAAGAGGAAAAGGCTGTAGAATCACATAGACATGAGTTCAAGTCCCAGCTTTGCCATTAACCAGTATGACTTGGGGTTAGGGACAGCTTTGTGAGAATCTGTGCCTCAGTTTCCTCACCTATAAGTTAAGGATGATAAAAATGGGCCCCTGACAGGATGAAGTAAGAATAATACATGTGTAGTATTTAGCCCAGGTCTAGCACATAGTAAGTGCTTGAAAAATGTTAGCTATTATTCTCCTAATTAATTATTACTATTGTTCAAATTCCAGCCAGGAAGTCCGTAAGGGCCTGTGTGGGAGTGAATCTTACCAAAGTCCAGTGTGATTTGGTTCTGGTCCTTCCATCACCCTGAGGAAGTGGCCCAGGCCAACAATGGAGGGCCACTGCAGAGCGGCTTTCCCCATGGCTACCTGATCGATTGCACAGCTGGGAAAGACAAAAAGACCTCAGGTGATGCTCCTCCTGGACCTGAGTTGGCCTCTGTCCTGGCCAGGGCCCAGGAGGAGGCCGAGGGATGGGGAGTAGATGTCTCTGAACAGCACTGTCCAAAGCGGGCAACAGGGGACAGGGATCAAACCCGTTGGAACTTCCTGGGTTCCAGTCCTGACCAGTTATCAAGGCTGGTCATGGGGGGAGGTGGCCCATCACTTCTCCAAGCAATTGCTGAGAAAATAGGAGGGGAGCGATCATTCATGATGACAGGCAGGGATGGGCACGAGGAGACCCCAGACCCTCTTTGTTAGGGACCTTAGCTCAAGAGCCCCATTCAGCAGAGTGTTGTCCCCCCTCCCGTGCCCATCCTCCACTGGTTGCCTTCTTTCTTTTCAGGAACAGACTGTGTTCCTGTGTTTACCTGGGAGGTTGGGGGGCTGCTGTGTCTGGGTATTTTTCTGTACACTGGTCCTTCCTTGCCCCCACCCAGCGGATGCCTGGGCTGGTTTGTATATTTCCGGAGTTGCCTACTTGAATCACAGCCTTTTATTTTTAGAAGATTACAAATGCCGGGGCTGGAAGGAGAGGCCTGGGGGCCCAGAGCTGGGCGGGGGAAGAAGCTCAAGGGTCTGACTGGTGACTGTGGGATGGGAGTGGAGTTAGACACTAAGGGGAATAATCGAGACAGTGGGAAAAAAGGCCGAGGTGAGGAAGTAGGAGGAATCCTACTCTCCCAGCACCCAGAGCAGGGATCAGAGTCTTTACCAGCTGGGCTGGGGAGGGCTGGCATGTGGAGGGGGATGGGTCAAGGGTCACCTTTCTGGCATGTAGCTGGATCCCCCGGGAGGCTGAGGAGCCTGGGAAAGAGACTGAGAAAGTCACTCCCCTCCCCCTTCCCCCAGGCCTTTGGGACTGGAAGAGCAGCTTCCTGCACCAGCATCTCCTCAGTCCCCCGGGCTGGGGACGCCTTAACCCCTCTGATGCTGGTATCAGGGAAGACAGAGAAACTCAGACGTGCACACTGGTTCTCATGGGTGTGGCCCAAGTGCTGTGTCCCGCACGGGTGGGGCCTTCCACTTGCCTTGACGCCTTGCTCAATACACTCACCCTGGAGACCTGACCTTGAAGCCCCAGACTGCCTGAGCCACGTGAATTCCACTGCTTCATGGAGAGAGGAAAATGGGGTGCTCCCCTCAGGGAGGGTTGGTGCAGCATCTGCACCTTCACTAGTGGGTGATAAGAGGACGTCAGACAGACTTAGCACTTACAGGGTTAGAAGTCCTCCTGCAATGAATGGGAGGCCGCTGGGCTGAGAGAACCTTGCCTTAAAGTTCCAGGGGCCTGGTTTGCCTGTCTGTCTGTGTGACCCTGGGAACTTACGTCACTCTGGGCTTCAGATGTAGCCCCTGAAAAACAGGAAGAAATCAGATCAGAGATGGTCTGGTGCACTGAGGGCAGACCCTTCCCTTGGCCCTTCATTCCCTGGAGCCTGGCAGCCCTAAGTGCACTGTGGGGACAGGATGCCATCTGCCTTCTCTATCCCTGCCCAGCCCTCACGGTGCACACACTTACAGCGAGCTTGTGATGAACAAGTAAATAGATGGACTAGCCAACCTTGACTTAGGGATGGGATGTCTTTGTTTTCTTTTTCCATTGTCTTCTAAAGAGCTTTAGACAAGGAGTCAGAAAAGACCTGGCCTGCCCTGGCATCCTCTTACTTACCAGCTGGGGGCTTCTGGCAAACCACACTGCCCCTCCAAGACTCAGTTTCATTTATTTGTAAAGTAGGGATTAGAAATAAAACTTCTGTCATATAAACTTGTCAGGATAAATCCACCAAAGAGGCTTTGTAAACTCTAAAGTAATATGCAAAAACAGGAATTATTGCTATCAGTAAGACTGTTAATCCTAGTACGGAGCATGGTGGTCTTGAACCAGAGGTGTCTTGATAGTTGTGGGAACTTGGGCAAGTTTCTTAACTTCTCTATGCCTCAATTTTCTCATCTGAAAAATGGGGACTTTAATAGTGCCTATAGGGAAGAGTCATTGTGAGTGTAAATGAATATACATTAAGTGCTCACTTAATGCCAGTGACAGGGAGATAGGCTGCGACTTTAAGCAAAACGACATATACCAAAGCCACTTTTACCACAGACTAATTGATATAAACAAGAGTTAAGTTCCTAGGGTATCTCAATGACATAACCAAATGATGTTAAACGAAACGACGCTATTTGAGGACTTGCTATATACATAAATAGTTTGCACAGTACCTGGCGAACGGTAAACTCCACAAACAGTGGTGACTGTTATTTTTACCTCCCCCCACTAATTCTACCCTCCCACCTGGAGGAGATGGCTGCTTCTCCCATATCTTCCTTGCACGATGACAGATATTTCCAGGCTTGTTTGGATGAAAGTGTATCTCACAGAAGCTGCCTTTCTTCCAGCTCTCAGAGGAGGTAGAGCATGAGTGAGCGTTGCTGGGGGTGGGTGCGGGGCGGGGGGACGGGGACAGAGGATGAGAGCGCTGTGAAGGGCTGTGTGGCTACTAGAAGGGACAGCTGGGGGTCAGAGGCTGTGCCAGCACCCTCCACCCGCCGCCGCCAGGATTGAGGCCACTCCGCCTGCCAGGCTGGCCTCATCGATGTTGGGAGCTGCTTATCAGGTTAGAGCGGAGTCGCTGTCTCTGGCTGTCTCTGCACATTACCCAACCCATCCGTCCCGCTCTCCTGTGCTCGCTGCCTGCCCCCAGCTCTGCCTGCGCTAACTAGTTAATTGGATCTTGGCTAACCTGGTTATGGGCCGAGTCAGCCCAGCTCCTCCTGCCTCTAGAAGCCCGGCTGGGGGCAGGGCAGAGTGGCTGTGCATGTGAGTGTCTTTGAGTCCTTGTTCCAAGACTCCCACAATCTGCCCAGCCCATGGGGCCTCGATCTTGGTGCCTGGGGTGAGCCCAGAGCACGCCGATCTGCTGTGATGGCTGAGAGTATGGACTCTGAGTCCCAGCTCCTATTCCAAAGCTCAACTCTGCCATTAACCTAATCTGTATGACTTCGTGGGATGGGGGTAGGGATGAGCCTCAGCTTCCTCCTCTGTAAATTGTATTATAAAATAATAAAGTGTCCCACCTGGGATGGCTGTGAAGATTAAGAGAACAGAACATCAATTTCAGTGCCTGGCACTTAGTAGGCACTCTGTGATAATTATAACTGTGGTCACCGTCATCATCATTGTTAGGCAAAGTTGGGTTCCTGCCCCTTCCCCCCCATCCTGGAGGGGGGTTGGGAGGGATCTCAGAGTGGAGGGTGGGAGAGGCTTTCATTCACTGTTCCTTGCAGGTGTTTCCTCTGAGGCACGACTCCAATCTCCTCAATTGTTCCTTATGCAAATGTTATGCTAATGATCACAGCCCCACACTCCTGTGCCCAGCTCTGGGAAGGTGGAGGGTGAGTTGATTTCCCAGGTTTCTCTTCAGTCCAGTCATCCCTTTCCTCTCTCAAACAGAAGCAAAAGCGGGTCCTCTGACAATACCTACCCTCAGGGCAGAGGGAAAGGGAGAGAGACCCTGATCGAGAGAGGAACAAAGAAGTCCCCAGTCTTGGTACGAGATGGACAGCTTCATCATCGCCATAATCATCAACATCCAAAAGGCCTTTGGAAACGTCAGATTCTTCCCCGCCCTGCGCTGGCTACTCTGCAATTACGGAGGCCCGGCGCCGGGCCCTGGGGAGCTGGGGCTGGGGCTGGGGCGGGGGTGGGGGTGGGGGTGGGGGTGGGGAGGAGGAGTCAGGGGAAGGAGAGAGGGAGAGCTAAGGTTTGCTAAAAGACAAGTGGCCATTCTCTGGTTGTCCTTGAGGGCAGAAGCTACACTAAGTCCTCCCCCAGCGCCCCACCTCCTGGCAGACAGCAGGTTCATGATAAAGTGGGGAGACCTATTAAGAAAGTAACGCCAAGTCTTCGACAGACAACAACACTTTTTGTCCTGCTTTGCTTTCACTTTCCAGATGTGTGACTTCATCTCTTTGTCTTGTTTCCTCAACTATAAAATGTGCATAAGAATTCCTGCTTCTCCAGATTCCTGTGGGAATTAAATGAAATGCTGGAGGCTTCAGTGACCGATGGTCCTAACTGGCAAATAGAGAGGTAGCTAAGACTCATCCCACGATCATTGGCTCACATTTGGGTGGTCAGAAATAACTGGTCTTACTTTGTATCTGGCAACGTGATATGTGATCAGTTTTCTGAACCAAGGCAAATAATAAAATCAAATGGTGTGTGCCCTCCCAAACTAGGTGTGTTTGAGATTGGAGTCTCCATTGAACATTTAGCCTTGCCCTCTGGGTTAATATTGGACAAGATTTACAGTTGAACCTGAATTTTCTGCACCTGTCTTCTGATGGTATAAAATAGAGGTGGGAGGCCTGACCAGTGTAGCTCAGTTGGTTGGGCGTTGCCCCACAAAGCAAGAGGTATGATTCCCTGTCAGGACACATGACTGGGTTCAGGCCATGCCCCGGTTGGGGTGTGTGGAAGAGGAAACCAATCAATGTTTCTCTCCCTCTTTTTCTCCCTCCTTCCCTGCTCTTTAAAAATAAATAAATAAAATATTAAAAAACGGAATAGACATGGGAGAGGTGCAAAGATGACAGTGTAAGCAGAGTACAGTACGAGGTGAGGAGGGGTGCTGTCAAGGCCAATTCGGATCCAGCCTCTTCCCTCTGTGAACACTGCCTTGTTTTGCTGAGATGTCCAGACCTGCAGGCAGCTCTCATGACCCCTCCAGTCCCAGCATAGAGGAGCTCCAGCACTTGGAGCGAACTCCAGGGCAGACCAAGCCCTTGAGACATAGCAGGTGCTCAATAAACACAAATTGGTTGGACTGAGGAGACAGCCATGAGGACACTGCCAAATAAATAGCAAGCTGTGCGAGCAACAGGGCGCTGTAATTAAACCAAGGAGGACAGTCACTCAGACACTCGGCAAGGTTAACAGCCATTGAGGGTGGCTGTAATGCGGAGTCACCTCCTGAGCCATCAGGGTCTTCCCTCCAGTGAGGGTCCTCTGAAGAGTGCTGGATAGCACCAAGTGCCCACCTGCCTTAGATTCACTTGCCTTCATGGTACCCCAGACAGTCTCTGTTTTGGTGCTCCATAATCGGGGCCCTGGCCTCTTCCATGCCTGCCTTCCTCCTAAAACCCTGCAGCCTTTTATCTGCACCACCACTGAGAAGCCTATCTGTATGGAGCCCAGTTAGAGCTCTTCATACCCAAGCCTATCTCCTCCGTGGGATCCTCAGCTCCCCGGGGCAGGATTTATCAAGTGTCGCTGCTGTGTCCCCAGTGGTAGAAGCCAGCCCCTGTCCTGTAATGGATGCTTAATAAATGTGTGAAATGGAAAATTAGGGTGAGAAGAAGGGGAATTCGAAAGTAGGGAGAGGAAGATGTGAAAAAGAACAGGCTAGTTCAAAGAAGCGAGAGAGTAGACAAGGGAGAAGAAGGAAGGGAAAGGGGAAGAAAGGAGGGGATGGGCAGCCTTGTCTGTTCTCCAGATCAGGGGACTCATACCTAGCCCTGTCTTTGGTGCTTAGAGTCCACTTGGAAAGAGAAGGTGGCCACACAGAGCCCTGGCTGCTGTCCTCCTGCCCTGTCCCTGGCTGTGTGGCCCTGGCCTGGACCTGCTCTCTGCGTTACCACTCCCCTGCGCCCCTTGGCAACCCACCAATGAGGGAGTGCCCTGGGTGCCATCCAGGAGATGGGGGCCTAGCAGGAACCATGCCAAGCCAGGAAGCATGGCCAGGAAAGATGCCGCCCCTCTCCTGCTGCCTTGATTAGAGAAATTGAGATGTTAATAATATTCCGAGATGCAAGGTGCTAATTAAAGTTAATTAATGTTTCCTTGTGAAGTAACCTCTCCTCGTGTTTACCAGGAACAAGGCTGCCAGCCGCTCCCCTGGCTTGTGCCAATCAGGATGCCCGTCACTCTGTCCTCATATGCTCACAGGTGCCCTCAGCTACCCCAGCCTAGCCCAGCTCAGGCAGGCACCGCGATCTGAGGTACCTGCCTCCTGGCATGGTACTGGACCAACCCTGTCAAGAAGCATGGGGACACATGGGCATGAGTAGCCCATGGGGCCTGGGGACAGGACTAGTAGCCTCAGGGGCTGGCATCCCTGTCCCCTGCCTCCTCCCCTTATGCAGAGTCGTGCTCTCTCTCTTTCCAGTGCCTGCCTGGACCTGGAGCAAATAAATGAATCTCTTAGAATCTCAGTTTTCTTATCTGTAAATGGGGCTAACAATCCCTGCCTTGTACAGTTGTCATGAAGATCAAAAAAGACACTGACTATAAAATGCTCACCACAATCACATAGCTGGGATTTAATAAGCTCCCAATTAAGGTTAACTGTGATTATTGTTGTCTTTGTTAATAATCGTCTCCCTCCCAAATCTCTCTCCTGTGTGGTCTGACTGCAGGGCTGGGGGTGGGTCCGTTGAGTACACACATCCTCTACACACCCCGAGACAGCACCCCAGGCACACTGCACACATAATGCTGCACCCTCACACAAGAGAAACGCACCCCCATTGTGGCGGGCCTCCACTGCCCAGTCCCCTGACCCACCCTCTTCTCATGGCCCTGGTCCCAGGGAGATAGGGAGATGAGAGAGGAAGCTGATAGCACTCTCAGGAGTAATTCTGCAAAGCCATGTGTGTGTGTGTGTGTGTGTGTGTGTGTGTGTGTGTGTGTGTGTGTCCACTTTTGTGTTTCAGGCTTCATAGGGTTTTGGGGGAGAGGCCGTCCTCTTGGGAGTCAAGTCATGTTGCCATGACAACCATTGCAGGTGCACACCTCCAATCTCTTTTCTGGCCCCCCACCACAGCCACCCTGGCCAGTTCTGGGGTAGACACCCACCATCTCTTTGATGGGGGTCTCCCCATCGTCACTGCAGGCTACCTCCCTGTCCCTTGCTTGCCATCTCAGGAAGCTCCTGTACCCAGGAAATGGTCAAGGGACAAGGCAGAGCCTGCAAAAGGATTCCTTCTTCAACCCAAGCTCCTCTGGGGGCTTAGTGCTAATGCGTTAATATTACTGTCACCTTTGATTTGGGAGAACAGAGGCTTCCGAAGGGGCCTTCTTGGGGAGAATATGCGCAATCAAAGCATGGGAACCTCCTGCTGGCTCTGTGCACCTCCCCTGCCTTGGGAGGATCCCTGGCTCTTTCTCAGAGGGTATTAGCACTGACCAGCTCAGCCTGGGGCATTTCCTGTTTATGGGCTTAGAAACGCAAGGGGAGGGGACATGAGGCTGGGCATCCAGCCCAGATCTGGGATGAGGGTAGGTTGGAGGGTCATTGATGGCACCAGCCGGCCCTAGAAAACCCCCATGGCTCAGCTGTTCCTGGTGGCTTTTGTACTTCACCCAATCTGGCCCCAAACTCAAATTCCCAGCATAGCCTTGCTGAGGGCAGACCCTATCCTTGGCTCCCTATTCTAACCTTGACCTCCTCCCGCCTAAAGCTCCTCTAGCCCCTCTGGGGGCCTGAATGCTTTCCCCAAAGCCCATGACTGCTGGCTCTTGCTCCATCTCAGCTCCCTCCTCACACCCACTTCTTTCCCAGTGTCCCTCATCCTTATCCCACCCACTCCCCCATCTCCTTCCCCTACTTCCCCTTCTCCACTACAGTCCTTCTCCCCTACCTCCCCGTATACCTCTGGCCCACCCTCCCTCCATCTGCCCCCCCCCCCTATTTTTCTTGCTCTGGCTGTGGAATCCTAAAGCAGATTTTTCTTTCTTTCTTTATTTCTTTCTTTCATACATTCACTCAGCAAAGGTTTTTGAGTGCTGGGAAATAAGTTAAACAAGATTCTTGCCTCCTGAAGCTTTTATTCTAGTGAGAAGAGACAGAAATTAAACAAGTAAACAAATAAATGAAATAATGATAGATTGGAATAAGGTGAAGGAAAGGACAAAAGGGGAGCTGTGCCAGATTACAAAGGCACCTGCTAATCCCCTACTGGGGTATGGAGGAAGAGGGTCATGGAGGGCAGAGGACAGGGCACCCGGAGGCAGAGGTCTGGCAGAGGCAGTCCCCGCCACGCCCTCATCTGTAAGCAGTGGGCGTGGAAGCCACCGGGTCCTGCTGCTATCTGCCCACTCCCCCCAGCCCCCGCCCCCGCCCAACTGCTCTGATGGATACCTCCCTCCTCAGCAACCATGACAGAGACAAAAACTCGGAGAGACCTCCTCCCTGCCACACTCACCCGTGCCCTTGCTCCCAGCCCACCAGCTCTTGTCAAACTACTTGGCTCTCCTGAAAATACTGAGAAGATGAGGGACGAGGTTCCAGTCTTGGGGGACCTCAAGAGGGAAACTGAATACGTGGACAAGAAAAACATGACCATGTCAAAATACAGCCTCAGACCTGAATCAACTACTACAACTGCCAGGAATAAAATCCGCACGTGCTGAGAGACCTTTGACGGGACCATGGCCAGGGAAGGGTTCAGCAGGGCAGGTGTCTGTGGGCGCAGCCCTCTGAGGGCTGGGGTGCGTGCAGAGGGCACAGGGCATGTGGAAGAGTGCCAGGCCACGTGGAGTTATGAGCACATTCACAAACAGTGTGGGGACTTTGCCCTTCCCAGTGCTGCAGCTCCATGAAATATTCAGGCTTCTGGATGCTGCTCATCCCTTATCGTCCCCCTCAGCAAGTCTTCCTGCATCACTGTGGCTGCCCCGCTTTCCTCCTCTTGGAAGACGCAGAGAAGGGAAAATCAGACCCCAGACTGGAGGAGGGTCTGTCCCTGCCCTGTGGGCCAGGGGTGGGATCCAGGCCTAACTTTCCACATAATACTCCCCGCACATGGGGACAATACCTTCCCTGATGTGTAGCCTTTGGAATAAGCAAAGGGGCTGCATCTGGGAACTGAGTGGTAACTTTTGGCTCAAAACAATGGGGAAGAGAGGGTGTGGAAGCTGCAGATGTCCAGGTTCCTGAAGGGCCAGGGAAAGAAGCCTGGGAGTGGTGCTAAAACCCACCTTGTACTGAGCACTTACAATTCACTGTGCGAAGAAGTTTGTATCACCACCTTCAGTCCACACTATACACATAAGGTTTATGATTCCCATTTCACAGCGAGAGAAACTGATGCTCAGAGAGGCTGAGAAACTAGTTCCAGGTAATCCAGGCAGTCCAGCTCCAGAGGTTAAGCTCCACATATTGTGTCCTCTACGACAAACTCCTTAAGAGTGACAAGGCTTAGTTAGGGGTGAGAACAGAGTGTGTGCGTGTGTGTGTGTATGTGTTTGTGTGTAGCAGGGGGGTTACACCTGGGTAGGGTCTGCCCCATTCCCTCTTACTCCCCAAAGATGAAGGAGTTCTAAGTATAGTCCCCCCCATTCCTCCTCCCCTCCCCAGTGGATCAACCCCAACTCCAACCGCTAAACGCTTCACCTGTTGATCAAAAGAACATTGTTGGCCAGAGATTGAGAGACCATGAGGAAGTGGGCAAAGGGAGGTGAGGAGATAGAGCAGGAGAGAGAGTGAGTGAGAGCCAGAGTAAGAGAGAAACAGAGAGAGCAGGGCCAGAGCAGAAAGCAGGTGAGCGTGAGAGCACCAGGGACAGCTGGATGGGGGAGCTAGAGCGACCCACAGCCGCTGGCTGGCAATAGGATGGATGGAAGGTGATAGAACTCCCATCCTCACCCCCACCCCCAGCTGTCTTCACCCACCCTTCCCCCTTCACACCCCAGCTTCTCCTTCCGCTCCCCCACTGTCCTCTCCCAGAACAACTCTAATTAGACTAAGTGACTAAGAGATGGTTTCAGCCTGAACAGCCGATTAGGCCTGGAAGAAGGGAAAGTAGCTCCCCCAAGCCCCTACTCCTACCCATCCCCTTCACCTGCCTTTTTGCCCAGACCAAGTATCATAGCCCGAGACTCCAGACG
Source organism: Trachops cirrhosus (assembly GCA_028533065.1). Lineage (NCBI taxonomy): Eukaryota > Metazoa > Chordata > Mammalia > Chiroptera > Phyllostomidae > Trachops > Trachops cirrhosus. The sequence continues at coordinate 24,144,236 of CM052546.1, read as the reverse complement.
ATCCCTGAAGTTCTGCTGATGCTGCCCACAGTGCCCCATTACCTGAGTCCAGACAGCCACCAGCCATTGCTTAGTTCCCAACCTTAAGCACCTCCATCCTCGGCCCGAATGCATTCAAATCTTCATGGCAGGGGGCACAAGGGAAGAGTGGGGGCCTCCTTGGGAGGCTATCTTTCTGAGTATCTTTATGTCTACTGTTTCTCCTTTCTGTCTCTCCCCTGCCCCCTCTCTTCCTCCTCTGGCACTTATTTCTAACATCCATGGACCAGGCCTACTGGTTGCCATGGAGACACAGTGTGCAGCTGGATGGTGAGTGTGTGAGAAGGGCTGTGTGCGCTCTGTATCTCGGGTGGCTGTATGCGAAACATACCCACGTGCAAGGAAGCATTCTTCGATATCTCTCTGAAGTGACACCCAGGCTGAGGCCACAGTGACCCTAAACCCCTCGGCTATATTCATCTGGGACACATCCTGTCCTCACCCCCTATGGGGCTGGCCCTAAATTCTGCTCAGTCCAGGCTCTGAACTGGCAGGTTCTAGAGGGGCCCCAACTGCCCCTCCTGTCTAAGGAGAGGATGGGGAACCCCAGGAAAGGAGCTGGAGTGAGCAAAGGCCTTTCCCACAGGGAGCAGCTGAGGTGAAGAGTAAGCAGTGCCGGTGGGCCGACTGGTAAGAGGCCAGCAGCCGCCCCAATGCTATTCGGGGGGTGAGGGTGGAGGCTGGTCCAGCAAGCCGGAAATTCCACTTGGGTTTATTTATCCACTATTTATCCAGAAGGTTGGAGAAGTGAGAAACCTAGATTCCTGCCCTCAGGAAGCTTAGCATCTTAGAGGAATCAGGCTAACTTCTTTTTTTTTTTTAAAGATTTTATTTATTTATCTTCAGAGGGGAAGGGAAGGAGAGAGGGAGAGAAATATCAATGTATGGTTGCTTCCTGTGCATTCCCTGCTGGGAACTGGCCTGCAACCCAGGCATGTGCCCTGACTGAGAATCGAACCGTGATCTCTTGGTTCACAGGCCCGCACTTAATCCACTAAGCTACACCAGCCAGGGCCAGGCTAACTTCTTCATGGGCTCCCAACTAAGGGCCTTGGCAGCTGCCGCTTCCTGTTCCTGGAACGCCCTGTTCTGGGCTCTAAATCTTCAGGTTTCATCGGAGAAGCTTGCTGGGCCACACTGAGTAAAGCAGCCCCTTCCTCTCCCCCACCTCCAGTCATCCTCCTTCATGTCCCACTGTTTGTTTCCTTCACAGCACTTTAACACAGTCTCTAATTATCTCATTTGTTTGTTTATTGTCTGTCGTCTCCACTGGAATGTAAGTCCCAGAGACAGTAGAGACCACGCCGGTCTTCAGTGCTGTAAAGCCAGAACCTGGCACAGGTCCTGCCACGTGGGAGGTGTCAAACACAGGTTCAATAAAAGAGTGGGCAGATTGTTTTATTGGAGCCCCAGTCACCTGTCCAAGGTCACACCACTAGGCACTGGAGCAGCCAGAGTTCTAATGTAGGTCTCTGGCTCCCAGTGTGATGGGAGGAGGTGGGGACCGTCTTTCCTAATCTACACCACAGCAGATTCCTCCTGCTGCCTGTCTCTGAGTGTGTCTCCACTCCCAAACCAGGCATTGCCGGAGAAACCTGGGGAGAGGAGGAAAGAGGACAATTAAAACCTGTGAAGTGTTAATCTGGCCTTTTCTTTTAGAGGCTTAGGATCCTGAAATGGACCCTTTTCCCCTCCTTGGGTTTACCAGCAGGACCTTCTAGTTCTGGTCCCCACCTTCTCCTCCAATTTCTCCTGCCTTCCTGAACTACCTCACCTTCACCTCCTCCACCCCAGGCCTTAGCACACACCACTCCCTCAACCCACAATGATACCCTTTTAAAGTCAGCTCTGGCAACCACCCCTTCCAGGAAGCCTCCTGGACTCCTTGGAGGAAGCACCTAACTTTGGCTCTCCAGCCTGAAGTTACAGCTCAGGGCAGGGCTGAACACGTGACGTGGTCATTGTTTACCTGTCTGCCTTTCCCATAGAGACTGTGTGTCATTCTTGGGGCACTGCAGTTCCCTATGCTAGGCTGGCACAAGGGAGGGGCTCAGGAAATGTTTGTGGAACAAGTAAACCAACCAGGTGCAGGATTCTACTACCCAAGTCCTTGACCTCTGATATCATTTCCAGGACGGGCCTTAACAGAAGTTCCTTATCCCCTACAGTCTGACCAAGTCAGGGGTGGCGACCATGTGGGGAACTTTGGCTTGATTCAGAGCCTCCTCTGATCTGGAGGTGAGGCCTAGAGGTCTGGGTGACCCTGGCCACTGGTAGAGGGAGGGTTGGTGATTCTGTGTAACTGGAAGATTAGTACTGGGCACCAGCTTGCATACTGAGCCAGGGGACTGACCTGACCTTGTGCATTCAGAGACTGCCAAAGGGGCCTTTGCCCTTCCTTCCCCACCTCTTACCCCCAAAGCCAGTCTTGAGAGTGCCTATCCAGGCCTGATCTTGGCAGTGTCTTCTTCATTCCCAACACCTCAACAATCTGTCCCCACAGCAGATCCAACCTCATGTCTCTGAATGTGGGGGGCGGGGTGGGGGAAGGAGGGGTATCTGGAGTGGACTCCAGGCCCTGGGTATGGGAATGCATGAAGGGGCACCTGTGACCCCATGCGGTACCGCGGACGATCCGGGTTTACAAGGAGGCTCATCCAGGATTAGTCCCTGCGGTGGCTAATCCCTGCCGCTGAACCGACCCGGTGTCCTGGAGCCAGGCCCATTCTGCGCCATGGGGTGGGGGAGAAGCACACCGCGAAGCAGAAGCACTGGGGAGCGGGGCGGGTAGCCCCGAGAGGCGGGGCCAGGAAACCGGCTGATCCGGTCTCGGTTCTCTGACCTCTCTGGATCGGGGTGTTTACCGATTAGGCAGGGGAGCTCGGGCAAAAGCTGCTGAGAGGCTATCGCAGTCGGAGAAGGGGACTGAGACCTTGTCGGGTCCCCAAATCGACTTCCAACCCTCGTGCCTGAGCGTGGGAGGGAGCGACAGACAGACAGATGTCTCCCAGCCCTTCTCCCATTCAGCTCCGCAATTCCTACTCGTTGCCAAATGAGGGGAGAGCGGGAATGGCCACATGCGCCTTAGATGGCAGCACAGCGTAACTCCCCAGCTCTGCCTCCCACCTCCATCCCTAACCTGCCCTTGGTGGGGCTGGGATACCTGGAACGGGCTGGGCCCAGCAGACCAGCTGGGAGGCACTTTGAAGTGCACGAATGAAGTAAATGTCTGTCTTCAGTCTGCGCCCTCTTGTCCCCATTCCTGATTAGCACCGATTGATCCCAGCTTGGGTCTGGGTCCCTCTTCTCCCCAGCGCGCCCCTGGCCCCCTCCAAGGCCTCTACTCCAGACTTAGCCCCCAGTCTCTCCGGGACGCAGGACTGAGAGCTCGGAAGAAGCGAAGTGGGGTCCGGTTTTCACACTTTTATTGTAAAGCTCGGGAATAATTACACGGGTCTTTCATTGACAGCTCAGCAAACAAACCGGAAACGAACCGAACCGGAGGGGGTAGGGGCGGTGCCTGCGCATGCTCGCAGCGGGGGTGGGGGGGCAGGTCAGAGAAAGATAAAAGACAGAAAGAGACAGAAATCATTACAAATCAACGGGATTGTGCTCGCAGCGCCAGGGACGGGGGTGGAGTGGGGGCGGGGCGGGGGCCCTTCCCGGGAGGAGCGAGGCGGTGGGAAGTGGCACTAACCGAGAGAAACACGACCCCAGTGTGGGCACCTGACGCGCCCAAAACCCCCCTCCCGACCCCACCCCCCAACACACGAGAGAGACACGGCCCCCCTCCCCACTCAGAAAACCGGAGGAGACACAGTCTCCTCCTCCCCACGGGCAGACACACCCGCCTGGGAACCCCAGGGGCGAGAAACAGTCCCCCATCCCAGAGAAGTCCCGCGTAGAGACGCCCCTGAAGAGACTTTCTCATGGCCAAGCAAGCCCTCCCACCACCAGGAGACAGCCCCACCCAGGGAAGAAATGGCTCCAGAGGCCGGGGGAAGGGGTGTCCTCAGGAGAGAGAGGTACCCCAGAGCCCCTCGGAGAAAAGACAACTCAGAGCTGTCCGGTCTCTTCCCAAAGTGCTGCAGGTCAGAGACCCCCAGAGCTGAGATGCAGGGAGGGCCAGGAACATCCCTTCCCAGACATGCTTCAGAGATCACCCTCTTCCCTGGGAAGAGAGATGGCCCAAGACTGACATGCCTTAAGTACTCCCAGGAACCCTGGGAGGAAAACAGGCTCCCCAGAGAGCCTGGGTAGGGGGGAGACATGCTCCCATGGTCCCCAGCGGGAATACATGGTCCCCCCAGAGACTCCCAAGGGGAGAGACGTAGGGGCGAGGGAGCCCCCAGAGGTGAGGGATGCTCCAGAGACCCTCCCAGGGGATGTGAGATACACTTCAGGGACCCTAGGAGAGAAATATGTCCCCATATACCCTCCCCCTACCAAGAGATATGCTCTGAAGTAAGGGGGTGGGGGCCGACTAGGTCCCCTCTAGGAAGACACTGACTGGGTCAGGCTGGGTTTGAGGGGGGTCTCCTCTGGCCAAATGTCGCCTATTTGTACATAAAACTGTACGCGACACAAGGCATTGGGGAAGGGCTTCACAGACCTAGGACCAACAGGAGCGGTCCCCAATGCTGTCACCCATCCCCTGCCCACCTTTGGTTTCACCTCTCGGGTGCCCAGGTGGTGACAGACTCAGCGCGCCCCGACCCCAACCAGGGGGCTAAGGGTCCTGCCTTCGCCTGTGGAAGGGCTCCTCCGCTGTGCTTCTCAGCCCTCCCAGCCACCTGGGCCACCCCTTCCTTCTGGCTTCTCCATTGTGCAAATTGCTTCTCCGCCCTTCCACCCAGTGCTCAGGGGTCTCCAAGACCGGAGCAGGATGCCCAGGCCACCAGGGGCATCTGGGGGAAGTCCCCTGACCCCAGGAATGCCTCCTGTCTAGATATCCCTCTCCACCAAGCAAATGGGCCTCATACAATCTTCTTGCCAGAATCCTGACCCCCAGGACCCAGGACAGCCCTGGAGGCCACTGCCCCACCAACCGGGCACCTCATGTTACCAACTCCACCACTATTGCACCTGCCCCGTTTGTGCAGGGGGAAGGGGCTGTCTCTTTAACAAGCCCCAGCCCACTTCCTGGGCCTCCCCCAGGGAAAGGAGCCTTTGGCCAACCCCTAGACCTGGTTGCTGTCACCCCAGCCCACTCTACCTCCTACCCTCCATAGAAGGAACGGCTGTGTGCGCTGGGGCCACCAGCCTAACAATGCTCTCCTTCCCAGCACTGTTACTCCAAGCCAAGTTAGGGGGAGGAACAGAATACAGGGTGATTCTTCAGCCCCCTGGCTTCTCCGGGGTAGAGGTGGGGTCTCTGGGGTTACAGGAGTCAAGACCCCAGCAACACAGCTTCCAAAGGCACCAGACAACCCAGCAGCCTGTACCCACCCCTCCCACCCTTGGGCTGCCCCCCCAAGCTTAGACTGAGTCAAGCAAGGGCCATACCCTGAGTCTTCAGCCTCCCAGCCTGGGCCCCTGGGGAGCTGAAGAGGTATGGGCCAAGGCAGTGGGGCTTTCTGGAAGGAAGAGGGACCGAGGCTTTGAGATGGCCACAGTGGGAGACGGGGGCTCTTCAGGATGCCCCTCACACCCTGGCCCCCTGAGGTGAAGAAAGGAATCCCACCTCATCATGGCTGACTGGGCTTCTCTGCCCCCCAATCTCCCCACCCACTTTCCCATGGGACCCCTGACCCTGGCAAAGGGAAGCCCAATTGGAAGAAGGGGGCCAGGAGCCCAGGGTGCCCTGAGGCAGCCCTTCCCACCCCAAGATCAAGGCAATGGTGGTTTTACAGGCTGACGGGTCAGTCATGGCAGGGGCTGGGGGTGGGGGGCAGGGAGGAAGCAGGGTCCAGGTCCCCCCTATTGGGGGCAGCAATCAGCCACCCCCTGAGCAAACCTTCCTGCTCCCAACTCACCCAACCAGGCCAGAGGCACAGTCATCCCTCCCCTGTCCAGCTGCCCCCCACAACCTCAGGGTCCCTCTGTGATGCTCATCTGGATGTGGGGGGCCAGCCTGAGCGGGGATCTCCCCCCAGGGCACAGCGCAACAGTTCCAAAAAAATAGAGATTTGTATTTTTTAAAAAAAATTAAATAAAAGCCCAGCTCTGCTGATAGGCAAATGTTACCCCCGTCCCCACCCCCACCCACCTGTTGTTTCCCTGGCCTGCACCCCCACCCCACCATGGCCCCAAGGGTATTTACAACATGGAACAATAGAGGCCTAGGGTGGGGAGCACTGTGGCAGGGAGTAGGGGACATAGGGCAGGTCCCCCCCAGAGGGGTCCCCCAAGACAACACAACATCAACAAGAAAAGTTGCAAATCAGGCAGAAATGGGGACATCATTCCAAGGTCCTTATATACAGACACTGCATGACCAGCAGGGAAGGGGGTCCCAGATGGGACAGACATGGGCATGTGGTGGGCAGGTGGGTCAGCCCAGGAGTAGTATAGGAAGACAAGGTCTCCACCCCACTCCCACCCCCATCCCCACCCCACTTTTGGTAACAAAAGCCCTTCAGGGAGCCCCTGGTGGTCGGGTGTTTCCTCTGGGAGTTCCCAGGGAGGGGGGCTCCCCAGTTCAGCCCTGCTTCAGTGCTGGAATGGGGGCATCCTATCCCCGCCCTGGTCGGCCACGCGGGAAACAATGCATTAAAAGTGTGTTGCCCACCCATGATTCCACCATCTGCCCAAAGTGAGGAGGGCTCCCTGGAAGTTGAGGGCTGGGAGCCTAGTCATTGTAGAAGAGCCCTCTTGGGCATCAGCTGGGGAAGCCCCATAAAGGGGAAGAAGGGGCTCCCTGGGGGCTGGGGGCTGAAGTGAGGGGAGAAGACCTGGACCCTGCAGCGGGGAAGGGCCAGCGTGGTCATGAGGCCAGAACTCCCCCTCCCCCGACTTGGGGCCCTGGCCAGGGAGTCCACGCTGGAGGGGTCAGGAGTGGGGCCCTGGAATGGGCCTATCTGGGAGCTGGCCGGCGGCGGATGAGGGGTTGGCCACCAGCCAGAAGGGGGCTCACAGGTAGATCTCACGCTTGGCCGTCTGGGCAGGTGCTGTTGTGGCTGCGGGCGGGAAGTCCGAGGTCTGGGTCAGGGGGATCTCCTCCAAGGTGGCCGAGTCCTTGCAGGAGTCATGGCTACTGTGGGAGAAGGCACTGTAGGAGGGCAGGAGGCGCACGGGGGCCGTTTTGGTGTTCCGGTCTTCCGGTGGGCTGGGGCTGCCAGCGCCCGCAGGCTCCTGCCCTCCTCGGTCCTGGTAAGGCACGAAGGTGGAGAGTTTGAGGGCGCTGCTCTTGGTCCGGCGGCTGGGAGACGACTGGCCAGGCATCCAGCACGTGTCGGAGTGACCAAACTCGCTGCATTCCCGGGTACATGTGCCTGTCATTGCGACGTCGGGCAAAGGGCGCAGGTCTGCAGGACAGAGCAAGGACAGTCATCAGGTAGGGCGGCCTTGCAAAGCTCTCCTCCGAGGCCTCCCGCTGTGCCAGAGCAGGGTGCACACCCCTTGCTGCCCCCTGAGCTCAGACGCACATGCACCCTCGCATAGGCACATGCCCTCCCACAGCCCCCCACATGCTCGCTCCTCTGTCACACGATCTATCCTTAAATAGACACATTCCTTCCCTGCTCACCCACCCTCCGGCTCTGCTTGCACACACCCATCACATCTGCCCCCAGACAGGTGCACAAACACACAAGTCGTCCATGAACTCTGTCATCTATCTTCAGACACACGAATCTACCCTCCAATGGGGTGAGGAAACCCCCACCCTCATTTAAGGAGTTTCTCCCTCTCTCACACACACACACTCACATCCCTGCCCTCAGGTAAGCATGGACACACAAATTTGCACTGGGCATCTCTATCCTCACACACAGAGTGCACATCCCTTCATTCTGAACCCTCTCAAGCCTCACCGTGCCCCCAGCAGTCCTGGAAGCCCACCCCAGTGCAGCAAGGCCCTGCTCTAAAGCCAGGGAGAGAAGATGAGCTTCTGTGTGGAGAGCTCACGTACAAACACACTCACACACCCACGAGCACGCTCATGCAGCCCCTTTCCACCTCACTCCAGCCCCTGCACCATCCACCACCCCTGGCCTTTTCCCAGCTCCCTGCCCAGAACACCCTCGGGAACAGGAGTTGGCCGCCTGACATCAGCAGTAGCTGGTGTGGTTGCTGGGCAGCAGGGTCTCCATGGGAACGGTAAGGCCATGAGCACTTCCTGTCACAGTTGCCCCTGTCCCGCCCTCGCTCAGGGACAGTACCAGGCAGTGACCCCCCTCAGGGGATGTGACTGAGCAGCATTGCCTGGAGCAGGGGCTCCCCTGACACCACCCGTCTGGGCTGGGCCTCCAGCCAGTGCAAGGTGAAGAGGGGACAGCTCTGCTGTTAATGCTCAAAGCACCAAGGCCTTCAGCTCAGGGCAGAGTCGGGGGACCCACACTGGCATGGAGCAGAGCACAGGCACTGGGTGGGTGGGGCCGGGTGCTGGGCCGAGTCCCCCAGACCCCAGACCCCAGAGTAGCTCCCACATACCTGGCACTCCGCCTCAGGGCCTGCTCCGACCAGCCGGCTCTGCGCGGGCACAAAAAGGACGAGATGCGCATGAGACAGAGCATGGAGGGCAGGGTGGGGGCGAGGGCACTCTGCGACCTGGGGCCTGGGAGGTCAGAGGACGGCCTGGCACCCAAGGGCTAGGAGTAGAACTTGGCATCTTTTGCAGATGCTGGGAGAGTTTGGATTGAGGGAGGGGGCCAGACCCAAGGACAGCTCCAAGCTGGGGAGTCTCTCTGTCCCAAGGTGAGGATTATTTAGGCTGCTTCGCCACAGGCTGCTACGGATTCTCACACACACACACACACACTTTCTGACAGCATACCTACCACACGTGCCCACATTGACCTCTCCTCGAGCCAGGACCTCCCTTCTGCCATCACCCTCCTGACCCCTCCCAGACAAGCCCTTCTGCTTCCCAGACCTCCCCACTCCCCTGCCCCAGCCAAACCCTCTCCTGCTCCTCCCCACAGTAATACCCCTCTCTGACATCCTCAGAGGACCCAAAGGGTCCCCTCCCTTTTCTCAAGGCCCTCTGATCCTGTTATGGGACCCTCTTTACTTCAAGGTCCCCTTAAGGTTCCATCACCACTACTTGAGCCCTCTGGACACCATTCTCAGGGGTCCTGTCCCCAGGGAGGCAGGATAATGTCTGTCGTGCTGAATGCAAGGTCTCTGGAGTCAGAGAAGCCTGGGTTTGAATCCCTCCCAGCTCTGTCACTTCCTATGTGTGGCTGTGGATAAGTGACTCATCCTCTCTGAGCCTCAGTTTCCTCCACTGTAAAGTGGGCACAACGAAGTTCTCAGATCAGAGAGTGACTGTGATAATTAAACAAACATGAACCTGAAAGCACTCAGCACGGTAATAGCTGCCGAACATACGATGAGCGCAATAAACAAAAGAGGTATTTTCTAAGGTCTCGTCACCATCTCTGGCTTCCGCTCATCCCTGGGGTGCCCTGACCACGCTGACGCTCCTCACCGTTCTCGGGGTGCTCCATCTCTCCTATGCTGCCATCGGGGGTGGTGCGCTCATAGTGGTCCTCAGGCAGAGCCAGGGGACCTAGCCGGGGCCCCGAGGAGGACTTGCTGGACGGCGTCTCAGACTCCTCCAGACCACTGTCGTAGTAACTGTGCTGGGACGGGTCCTGCAGCTCCTGGGCCTGGCTGGTGGCGGAGAAGGTGACGCGGCGGTGAGGTAACTGCAGGGAGAGAACAAGTCAGTGCAGGCCCACCGGGCTGCGCTGTGGGGCCCGCCACCACACCAGGTCGCAGCCTCGGCCAGGCCCACCCGAGAGCTTCCAGCCCCTCAGCAGCCACCAAGAAGAGGCCCAGCCCCCTCGTACAGCACAGCCCCCGGAAGGCACACACCCCAACAGAGGACTTCCCTTTAACTCTAGACAGCTCCCAGTACCGCCAAGACCACCTACTGAAAGTCCCAACACAGCGCAGGCCCCATGTCACTACAGCCCCCAGGCCACCACGGTAAGCCTCATCCAGCACCACCACTGGTTACAGCGCAGCCTCCAGATACCAGCACAGTGCCAGCCAGCGCCCCTGGACAAGCAGAGCCTTTAAACACTAGCAAGCCTCCAATTTCTAGAACAGCTCCCTAAAAGCGGTACTGACTCCTAATTCCAAAACAGCTCACCAACAGTCCCCTAATTTCCAAACAGCACTCCCCAAACTCCAGCTCCTCACCTGTCTCATTGTTCTTGTAACTTCCCATTGCCTCCATCCAAATGAGGTGCCAACCTCTTTCTGATCCTGTTCCTCTTCCTGGCTTGTAATGCTGCAGGCCAGGTGGCCTCAGGACTCCCTGCAGAAACCGCTCCCACTCTGCCCCCCTGGCCCCACTTCATTCCCCTTCACAGATGCCTGGGGGTGGGAAAAGGTGGGAAGGAAGAAGGAAAGGGGGCCAGATAACAACCAGGGCACCTTGGAGGAGGGCAGGTGGGACAATGGAAACTCCCTCATCCTCCAGATCAGGAAACAGTTTTAGCTGTAGGGGATTAGGGTCCGTGAGGACCTGGGCATGGGGGAGGGGCTTGGCTGCCATCAGGGGTCAGGAAGGCTGGCCTGAAATGAACTCCGAGGAAACAGGAAGGAGCTGCTGGGAAGGACTGTGGGCTTGGTGGAGCCAGGACTTAGCAGCTCGGACTGGGGGCTGGAGTGGGGAAAGAGGAACTATGACAGGATGTCCCCAGCGGGCAGCCCTGTCTGCCCGCCATGGGTTAACAATAACCCCAGCACCCTGGGCCTCACCTAGGTCCCTGGCACTACCAGCTGGTCACCCAAACACCCACCTAGGACTGCCACCGGTTTTCCTGCCAACCAGAAAGTAGGAGTTGTGGAGGGCACAGCACCAGGTCCCCTGGAGGGCAGGGGTAAGAGCCACCCAGGCCCAGGGCCCTGCCAAGGAGTCTCCGGGCTCCCTCCAATACTCTAAGACTTTGTAAGGGCTTTGTCTTGTCTCTAAAGCCCTCACAAGGGAGTTCTCAAGATGGCCCGAAGAGGTGGCTCCAGGATGGTGGACCCAACCTCCTGATACCCCACGTAACCTCTGTCCCATTAAAGGCAGCCGGAGTGGGGGAGGCAGTCAGGGCAAGGAGCTTTGGAGCTGATGGGAAAGCAGCCCGGAACTGCCTCCCACCTTGGCTCCCTCCCCACCTCTAAGAAGAGGCAACCCTTGGGGATCCATGCTGTGATCAGAAACACTGAAGGATCTGGGTGAGGACAGACACGGTCCCCCAAATTAACCCGACACGTGGGGCTGAGAGGCTGTAACGGAGCTCCGTCCACCTGGTGTTGGAGTGGATGGGCTCCAGGAGGGGTCCAGGAAGCAGCGCAGCCTGGTTATCGGTGCTTCCCTTCCTCCCGGCTCGCAGAACCTGCCCCTGCTAGTCTACGGTTTCATTCAGTCCTGCCCACCAGGCACGTCACTTGGTCTCTTTTTCCTGATTCTTTTCTGTAAAATGGAGGGTTGGGTTATACTCAACACCAGATATTTCCTTTAATCTTCTACTATTAAATCTTAGAAAGCCTACATCCAAAAGCTCTCTCAAACTCTAGCCCTGTAGTTCTAGACATTTGCTGGATATTTCCAAGGGGCTGTCTCTACTGGCCCTTCAGAGTATCTGAAACCAAATTCTTTTTTCTTTGCTCAGCTTCTCCTTGGGGAATGATCTGTATCTCATCACTATCCCATCACCCACACTCAGAAGGATGAAGTCTATCTACCTGGGAATCCTGCTTAGCTCTCCCCAGTCCCCATCCCTGCTCCACATCCAAATATCCCCTGAGTCCTGTGGGTCTTTCCTCCCTAAGTTCAGACAAACCCATCATCATCCCCACTGCCACCAGCTTAGTTCACACCATAGAGTTTCAATCTTGTACCTTCCCTTCTACTCCCTGTAAGTCTACCACACACTCCATTGAGCTTTGTGAAACTCAGTTCGCCCAAAACTCATGAGCTTTCCAGGGCTCCCATTTCCTCTTAAGGAACTTTTGGCAGGGTATCTGTGTCCTCTACAACCTATAGTTCTTCCAGTCTCGTCTTGCAGCTCTCCTACACCCTCCACTACAGACAGAACACTCCCCTTTCTGCCCTCTCCCTGCCCCCAACTTGGTCATACTCGCTCCTGACTCAGTAGTTGGCTCACAGAGTGAACCTCCTGCCCCGCTCCTACCTATCACGGAGTCTCATGTTCTCTCCCAGGAGCCCACTCCCACGTCCTATGCAGGTCTTCCCACTGTGCTCCTCAGAAAAAGGGAGGGGGCACTCTGGCCAGATACATTTGGAAAACACAGAGTAATACAAAGTTTAACAGGTTCCCCCTCTTTTGCAGGCTTCACAGAGCCTTTAATTAGACAATGTGACGATGTAGCACTTACTACCAAAACTAACTTGATCACGCAACCCCCTTTTATAGCATAATGGTTAACAGCAGACTCCGAAAATCAAATTTCACAATGCTTTGTGCTTGAATTCTGACTTCATTGCTAACTAGTTTTCACTTCTGTAAAATGAGCTTTATTATAATGACCTGTGTCACAAAGGATTATGAGCACTGAATGAGCTAATTCACATAAAGTGCTTAGCATGGTACATTGCACCTAGTAAAAACTCAAAATAAAAAAAGGAAGCAAGTAGTAGCAGAAGTAGTCAGGGGACAAGTTGGGAAAAGTTTCACTATGGCGCTTCTCACTTGACACTTAAGATTCTCAATTGCCTCATCGTCTGTCTCACTGGTACGTCTTGTACAAAGTGTCCATTTTTCCTCGGGTCTAGCACCATACTGGTCACATGGTAGGAGCTCAGCCTTTGTGTTTTGGTGATGGTAGTGGTGTTGCGGTTCGGTTGAGGCCGAATGTTGGGAGAAGGTATGCTTTGTGGCTCCATTTGCAGTTTGGATTGGAGCCAAGTAAGGGACAACCCCTCAGACTCTGAGAAAGAAAAGGATGAAGGAGCTAAAGAATAGAAGAGCTGGTGGCAGCAAGATGCAAACAAAAGAGAAGGAATGATTGGTCAGGAGTGGCTGGATGTCACCCTGGAGATGCTAATTTGTCCAGGAGACATGAAATGAAACTAGATTTCACTTGCTCAGGCCCCACTCCTCCAAAACCCCCTGGAGTTTTTACTTTGGGGCTACCCCCAGAGGGTTGAGGGAGTTTGTGGACAGAATCAGAGAGAGAGCTGGTGTCTGGGACCTCCTGGGAGCGTCTCAAGCCTCTTCAGTCGCCATGGAGACAGGTTGCCTCTGGCCTCAGAGACTCACCCAGGGCCCGAGGCCCCTCACCCAGACTTTAGCCCTCCCCTCCTCAGACACAGCTAGGGAAGACCCAAGAGAGCAAGAAGTGAGAGATGGAGAGAGAGAGAGTGAGAGCCAGCAACCCAGGTGGCCAGAGCAAGGAGCTGAAGGAAGGGAGAGAGCAGGACGAGGATGTCTCTGCCCCAGTCAGCAGGGAGCACCCTAAAAGTGGGGATACGGAGCAGGTCAATTCAAAGGTTGAGGATTCCCTCCCCTCTCTCTGGGCCCTCCCTGTAGGTAGCCTGGGACGGTGATCACGGTGGGGACACACAGGAAAGGACCAGCTGATTGCTGGGTTGAGTGGTATTGGGATGAAGAGGCTGGGAAAGGGACTTGGGAAGGTTTTGACCTGAGGGAAGGTGGCTGGTACAATCAAGAGGGTCTCTGCCTTCACCCGAGGCAGGCAGGCTGCACTCCACACCCAGCAGGTGCTCTGTGTGAGTTCTGTCAGAGACTGCTCAACATTAGAAGACTGGCGAGGTCAAGTCACAGCCAGCGGAGAAAGGGCAGGGCGTGAGTGCGTCCCCACCTGCCTTCTCGGTGAAAAGTGACATTCCTGGGGAGAAGGTCTCACAAACATGGGGTAAGGGGCCATGTTGAAGGCTACTTGGAAGGGCACTTTCCCCAGGACAAGGACATGGACATGGGTGGACAGGAAGATGTACATTAAGATAGGGTTGGAGCAGAGGGGCAGGCCTAGGATGTGGGAAAGGGCAGAAAGAAGGGACGGGAAAATTGTGTCGGGACCTAAGGACAAAGGGCTGTTTCCAGTCTCTCTCACTCCTTCTCTCAGTTCCAGAAAAATAAGAAACCAAAACTCCAAAAATAGAACTTTATTGTCAAAGATAAGTGTTTGGAACTGGGGCTGGGGAACTGGGGCCCAGCCCCAGGAGCCTGGCATGGGGAAGAGGATGACACACAGCACACACCAAAGGCACAAAAGGGGAGGCCCCTCCCAGACGGAGTCCCCACCCAGTTACCTGTTAGGACCCAGGTCTCCCATTTCCCCCCAGAGAAGCACCATGGCTGGTCTCAGACGGAGACCCAGGTTTGGAGGGGACTTCGCCACTTCCCCTCCCTTTCTGCCTCCAAACCCTTCTGCTCACCTGCCAACCAGCCCCCTCCTGCAAGACCCAGCAGCTGGTCCAGTGTCCCTGGATTTGACAAGTCACAGGCCTCTCCCAGTGGGGAGGGAACAGGAGGAGATTACACCTGCCCTCAGTTTGCACTCTGCCTAACCCTCCATGCCTGGGTGAGGCGACCAGGACCAACATCCCTAGCTCTTTGGTCCCACCTCCCACCGCTGCCTTGGTCCGGCCCCCACAAGGGCTGGTGAGCACGCAGGCCCGACACGCCTGCTGTCACTCCCACACCTCAGTCCAGATGGCCCCGTGGTAGGGGTGGGGTGGGGGCTTGGGCGTGCTGAGCCGCAAGGTCTGGCCTACCTGCTTGTTGGGGTATTTGGGGGGATTGGTGCGGTAGCTGTAGTCGGAGTACTGCTCAGAGCCCGTGGACGTGGTGTCCCCGGTGCCCACAAATGTGTTTGCAGGCGGCAGGTCCTGCACCACCTGGTGCTTCTTGGAGGCTGAGGGTGACTGGGGCTGCAGCTGAATGGAAGGTAGTGGGGAGTTAGAGCGGTAGTGGCGGCCCAAGTCAGGGCTGCCTGGTGGGTAGTTGAGGGGCAGGTGGATGCGGGGGCTGTCCCCAGGGGCATCGCTCATCAGGTTGAACTTGAGGGACTTCTGCAGCCCAGCCTCGTCTTCATCCTCCACTGGTTTCACAGGCTTCGGGGACTTGCTCTTCTTGCCTTTGCCTTTGTTTCCCTTGGACGCTTTACTGCTGGGCTTAGGGGTGTACAGGTCTTTGGTCTCCTTCTTCCCAGCCTGGTAGCCACTCTTGGCCTCCCGCTGACGGCAGTAGCGCACGAGCACGGCCAGGGCGATAAGCAAGGCCACGGCCACAATGCCAGCCACCACACCAAAGAGGATGTTGCCACGCTGCTTGGAGCGCTCATATTCTGGATCCCCAGCAATGTCGATGTCCAGCGGCGTGTCCAGGCTGTGGCCCAGCAGGTTCTCCAGCAGCGTGCGGTTGGCCAGGGTCTCATTGACATAAAGGTGGACCAAGGCTGTGCCATAGCGTGGGGGCTTGCCACGGTCACTGACCTTCACCACTAGACGGTGCAGCCCATGGTGGCGCCGCTCAATCTCCTTCTCCAGGGTGATGGCGCCTGACCGTGACCCAATCTGGAAGAGTCCGTAAGGGTTGCCACCAGTAATGCTGTAGGTCAGCTCAGCATTGACACCGGAGTCAATGTCTTCAGCTGTTACCTGGCTGACCGTCTCCCCAAGACGTGTCTGGGGGGTCAGCAGCCGGTGAGAGGTGTTGGAAGGGGCGGTAATAAAGGGTGCATTGTCATTCTCATCCAGCACGTTGATAGTGACACCAACGTAAGCGGAGCGAGGCGGGACGCCACCGTCCACTGCCTTCAGCTGGAAGGTGTAAGTGCTTTGCTGCTCCCGATCGAAGCTCAGGCTGGAGAGGATGGTGCCTGTGCCATTCTGGATAACAAAGTCACCATTGTCCTGCTCCACTGTGAGCTGTACCCGGGCATTCTCCCCTTTGTCCCCATCAATGACAGTCACCATGCCCACTGGACTCAATGCTGGCATGTTCTCCATCACTGAGAAGTTGTAGCCACTCAGCATAAATTTGGGGTCATTGTCATTGCAGTCCAGCACATTGACGAGGACAGTGGCTGTGCCCTGGAGGCTGGGGCTGCCCCGGTCAGCTGCCACCACCTTCAACTCGTAGTTTTCCCGCTGTTCCCGATCAAGGGATGTCTTCACCCGGATCTCTCCAGTCTCAGGTGAAATGGTAAAGAGGCCCTCGGCGGCTGACTCAGGCTCCAGAGAGTAAACCAGCTCAGCGTTGGAGCCCGAGTCAGCGTCACTGGCGGTAACCTCGGCCACCACTTCATCTGGCGTGTTGTTTTCTGGGAAGGCAACCTCAGTGACTCTCTGGGTGAAGACAGGTGCATTGTCATTAATATCCACCACTTGCACCTTTAGGGAGTTGGTGCTAGAGAGTGGCGGGTTGCCAGCATCCACGGCCACAATCACAATGTTGTAGTCTCTGTCCATCTCGTAGTCAAGGGGGCTGGTGGTCTGCAGGAAGTACTTCTTCTTGCTGTCACTTCCCGTTTCACTGGCCTGGCGTAGCTTGAAGGGCACATTATTTGCCACCACACAGGTGACAGCTGCATTCTCTCCCTCGTCTCGGTCAGATACCTGCACCAGGGCAACAGCTGTCTCCGCTGCCACATCCTCTGAGATGTTGGCCATCCCATCTTGATGGGTCACCAGCCCTATGCCCCGGATCTCAATGGTGGGGGCATTGTCATTCATGTCCTTCACAGTCACCACCACTTGGGCACGGGCACTCTTGGGGTTGGTGCCTCGGTCCTTGGCAAGCACTGAGAAGCGCAGGGTGCTTAGGTCCTCACGGTCCACGGGGCCTTGCACAGTGATCAGTCCAGTGTTCCTGTCCAGGCGCAGAAGACGCCTCACTACTTCGGGCGCCTGGTAGAACATGTAGTCAATCTCTGCGTTGGCACCTTGGTCCGAGTCGTTGGCCCTCACCTACAGAGCAGGGGAGGAAAAGAAGGAGGACAGGGTGGGTCAGTCCAGAAGAGGAAATCAAGGGACACCCGGGCTGCCTTTCCAACAAGCACGGCAGACATGACGGGGTCTAACGTGGCTCCCTTTCCCAGAGCAGCACAGGCACTGCGCCTCTCCCAGTCCGGACGCTCTGGCCCGTTTCCCCGATCTGCTTCCCCAAAGAACACAGATGCTGCCTGCAACTCCGCAACAGTGCTCCAAGCAACTACTAGAGATGGGAGAGGGCAGAGTTAAATCCCACTTACCATTCCTGCACTCATCTGCCCAAATATGGGAATGGGGATCCCATTGTCCAACTAGTACAGCCCTTCCGCCGTATCAAACTGGCCTTTGACCCCTCTGGACAGCTGGAAAGGTGTGAACAGTAGAGATGGTGTGTATGCATGACGTGTGTGTATAATACGCACGCACACACATGTGTGATTATGGGGATATGTGTGATTGTGGGAAAAGGTGTATGTGTTTGTGCACATATATGTTTCACATCAGTGGAGACGCATATGTCCACCTGGAGGACACAGGTGAGGGGATTTCTTTTGAAAGCAGCCAGATAGGGATATGGGTCAGAGGGAGCTGGCCAGGCCACTGTTCTGTCAAACCGGGGAAACCTGTTTCTCCCCCTCCCACTGGGCTGGTGCTGGCTAGGCACCAGCTGAGGAATCCAGCAGAGCCTGCAGCCAGGAGGGAGGGGTTGGTGCAGGCCACAGAGGCTGCTGGCAGCAGGCTGGGCTCCCAGCTTCAAACAATGGACTGTCTGTCCCTTTGCACTGGGCACACCCTCCCGTGGCAACACCGAAGCACACTCTATACAAACACGGGGGCCACAGGAACCAGGTAGCAGTGGCCATAAGTTAGGTACCAAAGAATGTGATGACAGGTGGGCTGGGGGATGAGGAGGGAGGAGGGGACAGGCATAACTGGGCAGAGCTCTGGGGAGAAGAGCAGAAGTTTCTTAGGTTCAAATCCAGCTTCACCACTTCCCAACTATGTGACCTTGAGCCAATTATTTAATCTTCCCAAACCTCAGTCTACAAATATACAAAATGGGGATAAAAATAGAAACTATTTCATGGGGCTGTGGTGAAGATTAGATGGAATAATACGTATAAGTGCCTAACACGACCTGGCATAGGGCAAGTGCTCCCTACACAGCACTGATCCCTCTTCTTGTCCATCTGTATATCCATCCTCCTAACTGTCCATCTCTGAAAATCAGTGCTAACACAGTGCTGGGCACCACACCCGGTGGGCCTTCTAGCCACTGTTAGTCTCTTCGCCTTCCTGCCAGGACTTGGCATGGTGGGTACACCTGGGCTCGGGTTCCCAGCCCCTTGGTCTCTGTGCACCCCGGTGGGCCAAACTCTCACCCTCTGAAAACCAAGCAGTTTCTGCTCACCCCTCCACCCACCCACCCCCTCTATCTATCTGTCCCCCACATTTTCATGATGAGTCCCACTGTCTCCCTGTCTCCACACTGGTCACCCAGCTTCTTATCTACTTCTCTTGACACTTTACCTCCCTTTGTCTGCCTAGGACTCGACTTCTGTCTGCTTCGCTCCCATCCTTGCTCAGTTCTTTCTGCCTCTTTCCCACTGCTGCTTTCCTCCCGTCCTCTCTCCCTCTGGTCTCATCTCTGCCCCAGTCTCCTGCTTCACCCAGCGGGAGGGGCGTCAGCTGCTACACACAGAGACTACAAAGCCAGACTGTTGGACACGGCCCAGGAGGAATCTGAACATATAGGCCAGATCATATCAGGCAAGTTTCCTAAACTCGATGGACTAAGTCTCCCATCTGTAAAATGGGGATAATGCTTACCTTGTGTTGTGTGGATTAAATGATATAACACACATAATGTGCTTAGAGCAGCCCCAGCACCTACGCTATTATTATTCACCATCCCCGACTGTCTGTCTCCCTTTCCTTTCTCAGTGTCTTTTCTATGGCTTCCAGTCCACCAGCCTCAAAAAAAAAGGGTGGAAACTCTCCTCAGGCCAGACTTCAGTTTGAGGACGCAGGACGAAGGGCTTCCTAGGACGGGTACCAAGGCCGGGTAACGGTGTCCAGGGCAGGCAGAGCCCTCCTCGGCTCCCTCACATCAAAGACAGACGGGTCAGCCCATGGGGCAGAGAAAGGAGCTGGGGCTGGCAGGAGGCCAGGCCCGAGATGACAGTGGGAGATACACCCACCTGTCTGCAGGGACGCTTTCTCCGCTCCCTCCCAGGCTCTGGCCCTACCAAGCTGCCCAGCCCCTGGGGCAGTTCCCACGGAGAGGGGTGCTGAGAACTTCAGCAGAGGCTACCAAACCCCCACTGTGACAAGCACCCCACACCCATGGGTGCCCTCTGCCTACTGGAGGACGCCGGGAGGCAGACATCTGAGTACAGTTCTCTCGAACTCTGAGGACTCACCTGGCTAAAATGATCTCATCTGACTGTCAGGCAGGAGGCTAAAGGAAGGCTCTGCCTTCCAGCTTCAGGAAAAGCTCACACGGCTAAAGGGCCCCTGCTTGGGAAGACACTCTTTCCTCTGGAGAGATCCTACCCGGACAAAGGGTGTTTCCCCTGTTCCAGCTCAGCTCCCGTGGCTGGGGGAAGATCAACTGATTTGGGAGGGGGTTTTACTTCTCAGAGATTTCGACAACTTGAGTCTGCCTTGGGGAAGGGGGAATTACTGGTCACATGCTTTGTCACTGTCACTGAAGTAGCTTGACAGAGGAAAGTAGTATCACCTGCTAGGGTGGGGTGGGAAGGTCTCACCTAGCTGGGGCTGGGGACAAGAGGCTTTGCCACAGTATCCTAGTGGTTTGCCCCCTAAGTGAAGGGAATTCTCACCAGCTTAGGGTGGGCTCCCATTTCCAGAGGTGGGTCACCCAGACAATGAGGTGGAGGGGACTCTCACCTGGATGACGGAGTGGCCTATTGGGCTGTTCTCAGACAGTTCAGCCTCATAGGAGGGTTGCTCAAATTTGGGGGCGTTGTCGTTGGTGTCCAGCACAGCGACCCGCAGCAGGGCGCTGCTGGCGCGTGGGGGGTTGCCGCCATCCTGCACCTTGATGGTGAGGTCATAGGAGTCCCAGCGCTCCCGGTCCAGGTTGCCCATCACGATGAGCTGTGGCTGTTTCCCGTCCTGGTCCTCTGCCACCTGCAGCCCAAACAGCTCCTGGGCCTCAGGTCCAGCCTGCAGCTCATAGGACGCCACACCGTTGGGGCCAGCATCACGGTCTGAAGCCACTGGGATGGAGAACAGTGAGCCAATGTTGGTATTCTCCGGGATGGGCAGTGTGATGACTGGAGAGGCGAAGTTGGGTGTGTTGTCGTTGATGTCCTGCACCTCTATCTGGCCCTCGAGCAGCCGGGGACTGCCATTCTGCGAGAGGTCAGTGACAGACACCTCGAACTCCAGGATGCAGGGCTCACCAGGGAGCTGGTTTTGGCATTCACGGAGCCCCTCGCGGTCGATAGAGGTCTCAGTGGTGAAGATGTCGCCTGTCCTGCCCTCCACTCGCAGGTACGGGGCACCTATCTCTAGTTTGTACAGGTGGCCCACATCTGGAAAACCGTAGTCGGCTGTGAGGCTCCCAATGAGGGTGTTGGGCGGCTGCTCTTCCGGCACCTTGTACACCACCTGAGTGCCGTGGCCTGGGGATGCAGCCAGCAGGAGTAGCAGTGCCAGCAGCAAGGGGGGCAGCAGCAACTGTTGCCCCCCAGGGCCCGGGCTGGGCCTCAGGGGCCCCATCCTGGCAGGCTCCAGAATCAGGAGGGCTGCAAGAGGAAGAGGCAAAAGAGGTGGTCAGCTAAGAGGAATCTGTCCCTGAGGACTGCCCAGAGCTGGCCCCCCCCAGTCTCCCTCTCCCACCTATATGCTACTGTCCTATAAGGAGAGCTCAGCCCAGCAAAGAGCCCTAAGTCTCTCCCAGAGCTGGGTGTAGCAGCTGGTGTCTGCCCCAGCTGGAGGAGCCGGTAAGGGACCTGGAACAGGTCTAGAGCAGCTCCCGCCCCTGGAACGCCCTGACCCACCTGACACTCCCTCCTTCCCGCCCTGCTCTCTACTCAGGGCTTCGCCCAACACCTCCTTCTCACCAGCATCCTGCCTTAGTCACCCATGGTAATTACCCTGATACTGAGATAGAGAGAGGCAGCTAGTGGAAAGGGTGGAAAGGGTGAGGCCTGGAGCACAAATCCCCCCTCCCCCACTGCCACACACACACAGTAGGAAAGAGACACAGGTACCCCTTCCACTCCCCAGACCCACACTCGGGGCCACTCAGATTGGCTGGAGGGGATGATGTCTTCTTTCTGTTTCCTCTGAGATGCCAAGTCAGTGTATGTGTATGAGTTACAACATCTCAAATAATTTTTGTCTGACAAAAACCACCCACAGTGCCCAATGTCCCCCACACCCCATGAAGGGCCAGCTTGAACTGGGCACCAGCCAAGGCCAGGAAACAGTGAGGGTTGAGGAATAAGGCGTTAGCCTTCCCCAAACTGCCTCCCAAACACGTATGCCCCTGAGCTGGCATGCCTGTGCACACGGACTGTTGCCAGGGCACCTCCCCACTCCCTCTCCCCCTTCCACTGGCGGATGTGGGGGAGACCCCAGCCGCTGTGCAGAAGACAGTAAAGGACAAGGGTGGGGTCAGGACTGTGGTCAGGGCCGACAAGCCCTGGAATTGGAACTGGGAGTCACCCTGGCCTGTCCTCAGCACCGGGAGCCCAGCAGGTCTGACTGGGGCAGAGGTGCCAATGACACCTTCAGCCTTTCCCAGACACCCTCCCACCCCCTACCCTCCCGCTCACAGTCTCTTGATTACGAACATCTGGCTCTATTTGATCCCTATCCCTGTAAACATCTGGCCCCTATTTCACACCTGGCCAGTCTCCACCTTAACAGTCCCAGTCCCATCTCTCCCTGCCCTCCCCCAGACCCTTCCCATGAGTCCTGTGCCCTAGCCAACCAGTCACCCGTTTCTTTGGCCTGTCTCCCCCCAGCTTTGAGGCTTGCATTTGCAGACCCCATCCAGACCTGCCAGCTACTGTCCCAGTCCTGCCTCCCTCTTCCTCTCCCACAACACCGAGGCCAGCCCCTCTATTCAAATCCAAAGTCTTTGGGCCAGCATTTTCAACAATCGGCTCAGATTCGGTCCTTTTTCCCCACTTACACCCGGAAATCCCAACCAGGCTCTATGACAGACCACACCCACCCCACTGAAGTCAGGCTTGGGTGCTGCAGGAATCCTTCCCAGGCCTCTCCAGCCCACAGTGACCTCTCGGCCTCCAACGCACAGCTGCTATTGTCTGCCCCGATCCCTCAGCCGTGAATCACCGCTGCCGGGGACACCGCCCGCCCCCGTGTGCTCCAGCATCGTGCGCCTATTCCTGTGCTCCCAGCCTCCAATGGCAAACATCCTGAAGGAAGGGACAGGGCTCCCTGCATGCAGCCCCCAGCTCCACCTGTGCTCCTTCAGGGATCGGGCGCCCTGTAGGTGCTCACCCGTGCAGTTGGTGATGTTTACTGGACACTCACAATGGGCCTGACTTTGTCCAGGGTGCTGCTGTGCTGGAGCCGACAATGGTTATAACTCAATGACTGCTTGTCAGTTTTGTGTGGCTGTGCCCATCTGGCACATGGACAGCAGCCTGGTGTAGAAGAGCAGGGACCACGACATCAGGCAGTCTGAGGCAAACCCTGGTGGCCCACTTCCTGGCTGCAAGTGATGGAGAGCCTGTTTCCTGATGTGTACAATGGGGATCATACCACCTATTCCCCAGGGAGTTTGAAATCACGTGGGCTGAATGCTTAGCACCCAGTGAGTCCTCAGCAAATGCCCCCTAAAATACAACTGTAGTTAAGTAGTTGTTTGGGAAATAATCTGTGAATTGTTTGTCTTCCCTACAAGATGGAGCAGAGAGCAGGAGAGCCTCTGCCCTGTTGAGTCCTACATCCTCAAGATCCCACCCTGGACGCGGCATACAACAGGGACTCAGTAAGGGCTCCTGAATGCCTGACTATTTTAGCTCCCAGTCTTAACCTGTCCTGGCACTTCTGGCGAGGTCCTCGCTTGTTTTCCTGCCCAGTTCCCCTACTGAGAACCTGCTGGAGGCAAATTTAATCTTTCTCTGTTTAGGTCCATAGGACACTCTCAGCAAATGCTCACTGAGCACACAGATTCCTTACGCAAGTCAAACACTTCACTTCCTCCCCCTAGCTTGTCCAAAGCACAGCCCCTCCCTGGTCCTTCTGAGAATGTGCTTAAAGCATGTGAGGCGTTATCACATTACTGGGCATTTGTTCCCAGCTGCAATCTTAATCTCTTTAAAAGAAGGGGCCATTTATCTGAAGCTCCGTTTGGATTCACTCTCCAGACATTTCGCCACTACCTTCGAGGACCAGGCACTGGGCTCATCTTACTACCATCGTGCATACCCCGACCCACACACCCCTGTCTCTAACGAACCTCATTCTCTTCTGGGCCCTAATCCTGCCCCTCCCCCTCCATAGCACGTGCACAACACGCGATCACTGTATGCACCGATCCCATGGGGAAGTCCTGGCAGGGTGGGGGTCACAAGGGAATCACCCTAAACCTGACAAAGAGGAGAAATAAGGCAGTGACTGCTTGCCTCCACTCACTCTCTTCCAATCCATGATTCTTAAGCTTTTTGGGTCATGTCCCCCTCTACAAATTTTATGAAACTATGGTTCAGACTTTTCCAAGAAAAATGAACGCTCACAAATTTTGGCTACAAATCCAGAGGTCCGTGGTCTGGCAGAATTAGTGTGACTTTGACTTGTAGCTGGGGCTTCTTTCCCCACCTCAGGATCACGATCCTCAGGCCTCCTGGGCAGTACAAACACAGCCGCCTGTGACCTGCCCCCACTCCCAATACTCTCTCTCTCTCTCTGATCCCTTACCTCCAGCCAGTAGAGGAGCCGGGAAAGAACTGTGGCATCTAAGGTTTGAGCTGGAAAGAGAACCACAAAGGAATATCCAAGGCAGGAAGGTATGGGGGGAGGGGAGTTCCTGAGAGGTAGGAAGAATTTGGGGGGAAATGGGTTTGGGGAAGAGTACCTAGAGTAGGGGCAGGAGTTGAAAAGGGTGTAGCCCTTAAAGCACCTGGAGAGTCCCCTTAAAAATGAGGATTTTTCTAGCCCCACCCTTAGGAATTCTGATTCCTGAGAAAGGACCTAGAGAAATCCTCAGGCTGCTGCAATGGCCCTGAACTTCTGGGAACAACTTTAAGATATGCTAAATCCTAGTTCAGAAAGAAGTGCAAACTCCATCATCACTTTTACCGTCATCTTCCCTGTCATCACCAGGTCCAAGGTAACACTCCCTGAGATTTTACTACATTTACATACATTATTTCACCTAATCCTCCCAACCCTCTGAAGTGAGTACTATTTATTATTACATGGCTCCCTGCAGCACAGTTGATGAGATTGAGGCTCAAAAAGAATAATTAATTGTCTTGGGTCACAGAAGTAGTAAGTGGAAGTCAGGGTTTGAGAAAGAATGACTTCATATCCCAGAGCTTGGGGGAAAGGCTGGATGGGGGAGGGGAAGTCAACAGAAATGACCCCCCCATGGCTAGACTATGAAGTTTGCTCTGTACTCACCCAACACATGTGTGCATGTGTGCGCGCACACACACACACACACACACACACACACACACACACACCGTGCCTGGGCTGCCAAGCCTGCCAGGCGAAGAACAGAAAGAGGGTCTAGAGTTCAAGGACCCCAGGCCTCCTAGGCTGCCTCAGGAACCCTAGGGATGCAGAGACAGTCAGAGCAGCCATAACAACAGTGAGGTGGCCCTTCCTCACCCCTGCTCCCGCCAGCCCTAAACTTTGCCCCAGTGGTTAGTTATTGGGAGTCATTAGTGCCTGACGGAGCCTTTGAAGCGGTTAGTACCTTATCTGCCCTTCCCCAAGTCCTGGCTGGCTTCCTGGCAAGACTAGCCTCACCTCTGCCCAGTGACATGGGCACCCAGGACCCTGATAAGCCAAGGCCTCAGCAGGGACACTGACTTATCCTTCTCAGGCCTAAGGAGCACGGGGAGGCATGAGGGGGCAGAGTCCAGGGAAGGCCCAGGAAAAACACCATCTGTGTCAACACCTGGGGAGGGTTCACCTGGAACCTTCATTTCCAGCCCACCTCGGGGACCAGGGTCCACTTCCTGCTGAATGCTGTGGCCACAGAGGAAACACACAGAGGCAGCTATCAATGTCCCAGTGACCAGGTCAGCCCTGGACCCCCGAGCCCCCACCCCTCACCCCTGTTACACAATAGGCACCGACACTATGAGAACAAAACACCAAGGAACAAAGTGAACGAATGTCTGAGAGGGGAGAGAAGTAAGCAGGGCTGTCGGAGGTGGAGCGGTTCAGAGACCTCCCGCAGTGAACAGAGCCAGCCCTCAGCTCCTCTCCCTGCTCTTCCACAAGCCTCTATTAACCTTTACAGGGCTGCCAGCACCTGCATTCTTCAATCAGATTGTGGGGGTTCGAACCCTTGTTCCACCACTTCCTAGCTGTGTGACCTTGGTCAAGTGACTTCACCTTTCTGAACCTATTTCCATACTGTGAAATAGAAATAATAAATCCTGCCTCTTGAAGTTATTTGGGAGAATTAAACGAGTGAGAACTGATGCATCAAGGTCTATTCACTGTAAAAGATGTATAAATGTATCTATACCTCTGTGTGTGTGTATATATGTTTATACATGTATTTCCTTATCACTCACTAAAGCATTTTATTTCCAGCATCAGGCACACAGTAGGTGCTCATTGATTCAATAAATAGACAAGTCAATCCCCCTACCCATTGGGGAGACCTATGAAGGCAAGGAGGGTATGTATGTTACTACTGTACTACATCCTCACCACTCACCATGGGCCCTGGCAGTTAGGTGCTCAATACACTGTTGAAAGAATCTCTGCAGCACCAACTATTCTTGCTCATGGTAGGGGCAGCCCTCAGCCAGTATTTAAGGGCCTCCTCCCCTGTCTCCCTGCCTCCCCGTGTTCCCACTGAGCCACACCCCCACCCTTGCAGGCCCTCTCCTGGCCCTTCCGTCCCACTCTTCCCAGCAGTTAGCTCCCTCTCCCTAGCCCAGCTCTTCTGAAGGAGCAGCCACAGCAGCAGATCCTCTGCCAGGAAGACACCAGACCAGCATGACACCCCTTTCCAGCCGATCCCTTGCGGAACTACAGTTTGGGTTTGGCGGAAGCGGGGAAACCAGACCTGCTCGGCCACCACACTGTCCCTGGCCATCTCCAGAGATCTTTTTCATCCCTTTCCCCTCAGCTCCACCCCATGCCTTGGTATAGTCATAATTACAAATTTCAATCCTTCCAGGCCCCCACGTCAAGAAAGTAACACCCTGCCTCTCCCCAGACACACACCCAGATCTCTGGGCTGCCACAAACACCTCCCGGGTGCCCTCTTTCCTGGCAGTAAACGAGGGTTGGCCCAAAGCAGGTAATGGAAGGCTCCCTGCGTCTTCTGGCACGACGTTCTGGACTCTGCAGGCCAGAGCAGCCCCCTGCCTACACCGACGTGGTCTGTGGGTGCTCCTCGCACACACCCTTCGCGGGGAGTCTCCTCCCAAGGAACACAGGAGTGTTGGGGGTGGGGGCAGAGGGGGTGATGGCGACAGTTCCTCCATCATCCTGTGGCTCCGGCGGCTCCACCCCCACCTGAGCAGTGCGGGGCCTGGGAGCTCCAGGCGAGGGCGGGGCGCCGCGCGGTGAGAAGGCTCAGCCAGCTGGCCCCCCCCACGCGCCTCCAGCCCCAGGGGCCGCTGCGGGAAATCTCTCCTCCTCCTCCATACATCTCGCCTCTGCCGAGGGTCCCCCGCAAGCCCGCGTCGGCGAGAGCCACGCAGAGGGCGCCGGGAGGGATCCCGCGCCGGAATCACAAAGCGTCGAGCCAGGCCAGGCGGGGACGTTCTCGTAAAACCGACCCTCTCGCGGCGGGAGGAAGGGGGGAGTTTGCCCCGCGTTCAGTCCTCAAAGACCTCAACGCCGGCCCAAATTTTCCTGCTAGAAGGAATAGTCGCCGACCACTGTTGGGAAATTGAGACCAGAAGTCCGGGCTACTGAGGATAGCTGGGGGGAAGGGGTACGAGTTCATCTCACCTACCGATTTTGCCCCTGCGCGTGCCGGGATCTCCGGTCCCAGGGCCTTGCGGGCGCACAAGACTCTGACCTGCAGCCGGGAGCCCGTGGAGGGGGCGCCCAGGTGTGAGAGGGGAACAGGTGTGCTAGGGACCCAGGTGGCTCGGAGAACGCAGCTAAATGGTCCGAAGAGGGTGGCAAATACCGCCCCAGGCTTGCACCCTCCGGAGCCCCGGGGAGGCGGGATGGTGCAGCCAGCCAGGTCCAGCGGGTTCCGGGAATACCAGGCCAGACAGCCCGGGAGTGGGGGTGGGGAAGGCGCCGGAGGAGGAAGCCGGTCCCGCCGGCCTCCAGGGTTCCCGCTGTGCGGGTATTTGCAATAACAATGTGCTTAAGGTAAAGGGGTGCTAGGGGCTCGCCGGGCGGTCTCGGCTTCGCCAAACGGTATCAGGCCTCCGAGGGAGAGGGACAGAGAGAGAGAGAGAGAGAGAGAGAGAGAGAGAGAGAGAGAGAGAGAGAGAGAGAGACAGAGAGAGAGAGAGAGAGAGTGTATGTATGTGTGTGTACGCTACACGGTGTAATGTGACACCCACCGTTAGGACGTGTGAAGCAGTGAATTTTGTGTTTGCGATTGTGAGGCGCTGCTGCAGGTGCCACTTACTGTGTTGGGGTGTGTGCCCTCAAGGCGGGTGCTGAGGTACTGGGTTGTGTGTTTATGTGGGTGCAGTCGAGGGGTGCCAGCTGACCTGTGATGTGTGCCTATGTTCTGGCCAAGAAGTAGGTAACATAATTTGTGTTAGGGTGTGTTCCTTAAAGGAATATGTGTGTGTGTGTGGGGGGGGGGCTAGGTTTTGAGTGTTCATCTGGCGAACTGTGGCATAACACTCTTACATGTGGGCACGGGACTGTGTTTGTGTCCGAATGTCACACCGATTGTGTTCCGTTGCTCCGTATGGCCAAGGGTTGCATGTCCCTGACGCTGAACGTGCAGGAGCTGAAGCGGGTTCTGAGCTAGTGACGGTGCCCCAGTGGGCGCTGGTGTGCGGGAGGTATGTCTGTGTTCACATATGAACGGATGTATGTATGCGTGTACTTATGTCCGCGTTCTGGTCCTCAGGGTGCCCGCGGAGAGCTAGAAGTGCCTGAGTGAGCAAAGGTGGTCGCCCAACAAGTGTGTGTGCGTTGTGGGTTAGGGTCCTTGCTGTTTCGGCCTCGGGAGCCCCCCCGCAAACTGGGGGCTGCGCGCTTCCCCAAAACCATCTTCATCCCGCGCGCTCCTAGAGTCTCCTACCCCACGGTTCCAAACGAGCATGGGTGCGGGACGCCGAAACTGGGAGCCGGTTCAGCACCCCTTTTCTCCAGTCCGCTTCTCGCCGCGGACCTTGGAGGCCAGGGTGCCCCGGCCGCAATCCCCACTCCGAGTTCCCAGTCTCTCCCACCTCTGCCCTGGCGCGCTGAGCACCGACACGGCCCCCTTGGCCTCGCTCGGATGAGCGCCCCTCCCGCAGCTCCCGCCGGCCATGGCTGCTCACGGCCGGGAGCCACCGCCGCCTCCACCGCCGCCGGATCCTTACCCGCCTCGGGGCAGCGCCGGCCGCGGGCCTTGCAGTCCATGAGCCACCACTGGCCCCGGCCGGGGCTGCGGCTCTGCACGGCTCAGGCTGGCGCTGCGGTTCAGGCTCCGGCTCCGGCTGCCTATGGGCGAAGCAGCCCCAGCGGCTCCGCGTCCGCGCCGCGCTCCCGCTCCCCGAGTGTGCGAGGCGGCGGCGGAGCCAGCAACGAGCAGAGCGCAGAGCCCGTCCCGCCCCCTCCCTCCTCCTCCCTCCCGGCCCGCCCGCCCGCCTCCCGCCCGCCTCCCCGCCCCCCTCCACCCCGGCCGGGAGGTGGAGCTCGGGACCGCTCTGGTCCCACTGGGAGGGGACCCCGAGCACCGCTCCGAAAGCCAAGAGCCCCCTTTGCTATCTTACCACTACCCGAGGCCCGGATACACAGGCCGTCCCCCTCCCTGGCTCTTCCTTTTACCCTTATCCCACCCGAGCCTGCGTCTGGGACCCCTCCCAAATTCCCTTCCTAACCTCATTCAAACACCTGCCCCTACCCTGCCCCCCAGGAAGTCGAGGCTGGAGAAGTGTCTCCACCAGTGCCTTCTTCCATAGGCATCTGCTCCTCCAGATCCATCCTCTTCCCGCCAGGACCCCCAGGTCGCCCCGTGTGGCCCTCCCTTCCCGCTGTGCTCCACGCGAAGTCCACCCCTCCCCCTCTGGCCGAAGCCGCAGAGCGGTCAGCCTCTGTGGCCGCAGCTAACCGTGGAGGTGGGGCTATGGAGGGAACCGGTGGAGGTGGAGGGTAATGGGACCCTGGGTCTCCTCTAGAATGAGAATGGAGGAAATAAGCAAGTGTTAGAATGAGGTGACGCACCGCAGCCGGGCTATTTGAGGGTCCCCCAACCACCTGACCTCAGGGCGTCAGGGAGCTGTGGCCCCACACATTTAGCAGTGACATACACACATTCACACAGAGTCACACGGGCCCCTGCCCCGCGAGGCCGCGCAGTGTCACATGCCCTCGCAGTGCCACACGCTCCCTGTCACGCTCACACTCACCGAGTCACACACAGTGTCACACGCAGTGTCTTACACATTTGGATACTCTTGTTTCTCTCGCTCAGCTCTGGCTCTCTGGCGCCATCTAGAGGTCTCGGGGCACCCAGGGAACTCCCTTTCTTTTGCTCAGGGTTTGGTACCTCAGGCTCCCAAGTGCCCCAGTTCAACACGACCTCCCGCCTTTCGCCAGCTACTGGCACAGGCGGGGTGTTCTAGGTCTGAACAATGACGAAGGCAAGGTTTGGCGCTGGGTATGGGAAGACCTATTATGGGATGACTGGTTGAAGGGTCTCTATTTGCCATAACCTCTAACTCCCTCCTCCTCCTCTTCCTCCCCCACTTTCTCATCCACATCACTTTTATCTTGTATTTCTTTCCTCTGCTTTCTCCTCTTCTTACACCTGGCTTCTCTGTGGGACACTCTTCGGGATAAAAGTAGGATCTCTGACCAGCTAAGGTGGCAAGCAAGGACTGCCCAAGATCTCTCCCAGAGCTCTGCCCCACCCCCTCAACTGGACTCCCTGTCTGGCCCTAATCTAGCCCCCATCCCCATCCCCATCCCCATCCCCATCCCCATCCCCATCCCCATCCCCAGCCCTCAGCCTCAGGAGCCCAGGTCAAGGACTCTGGATGAGAGATAGGTAGAGCCAATGAAAGGAGGATCTGTCCTGTAAGTGGCTTCTCTCCGTCCCCTGCAAAACTCATACTCTCCCATCACTAAGCACAGATCCAAGGAAGGTATCTATGGCTCAGAGAGAAGAAATCTTCCACAGAGGAGCTGTCCCAGCCTCCCTGCCCCCAGCATGTGCCTGCTGCCCACTGCAGCAAGCCCTCCCCGGTCTGCTTGCTGGGAGCCATTCAAAGGCTCCTCTGTTCTCCTCCCTTGCTCAGGGCTGAGCAAGATAGGCAGCCGCAGAGCTGGGCAGGAAATGCTAATCTCCCAGATGTTCTCTTCAGTCCTCCCTGCATCACCACCATCAACCCCAAATCCTGCACCAAGTGGTAGTAGAACTGGGCCAGAGCAAACCAGGGTGTGCCCACACCTCTCTCTGCTCCCATCCCCTCCTACTCAGCTGCCAGGCTGGGCTCGGTGGGGGACCTGAGCCTGCAATGTAGATATGGGGATTAGAGCTGACTTCCCCAGGAAGGGGGACTTGGCAAAGGACAGGGACTGGGAGGTGACATTTAAAGAGGAGAGAAGCCAGCCTCCTGGCCCTGTACCAAACTGGGAGGAGGACCTGGTTGGCAAGTAGAGAACTGGGGGTGGGGGGCTCCTGAAACTCATGGTGCCTGAGATTCCAGCTGTGACTGTGGCCTGGGATTAAAGCCTGGGGGGTGCCAGGTGTGGGAGTGGATGGGATGCTTGTGGCCTAAGACACTTGCTGTGATATGTGTGCACCTGGGACATAGCTAAGAGGACTAGGGTGCTGTAGGGCTTGGCAATGTAACAAAAAGGCTGTTGCCTCGGATTGCAGCTGGGATACTATTGTGATGCTGTGATACTGTGTGCCTATGCTACAGCAGAATAATCAGATTACTGGAGAGGCTGTTGCCAAGCTGTGTGTGTGTATGTGTGCATGTGTATGTTTATAAGTGTGCATGTTGAGGGGAGGGCTGTAACTGAAATGCCATTGGGCCTGAAGCTATAGGTGTGAGGCTGGCACACCTGAGACAGGTGATAGTCGATAATCGAGAACCTGTTCTCTGCCATTGCAATATGACGTAAGTGGAGCTGTAGCTGGATCTATTGCCTAGGTCCTAGGAGATGAGAGGCTGTTGCTAGGAGCCTGTAATAGGGAGGAAGGCTGTTACCTGAGATAAGAGCAAGCTACTGTTGTGTATAAGACTGTAGCTGGGATGCTATTGGTCCTGAAGCTATAGCTGTGATGACAATGAACGGTGATTGGCTATAACTAAGATGCTGTTGCCCAGGCTTGTGACTGGGCTGTTCCTGTGTGCAGGACTCTAGCTGGGATGCTGTTATGCCTGCAGCCATAGCTCTGAAGCTCAAGTGTAACTGGGAGGCCGTTACCTGGTAATATAGTGGGACCACTGTTGCGTGGGGGCCATAGCCCAGACTACATCGCCTAGGAGACCAGAAGCTGTTTCCCTGCGATGCTGTTCTGGGAGGCAGGATGCTACCTGAGATGGGCGCTGATCTGCTGTTGGAGCTGATCTACTGTTGTGCTTAGGATGGTTCCGAGTGGCTGTTGCTGTGTCTGTGGCTGGCTGGGTGGGGGAAGGCAAGTGAGTTCTGCCTTGAGGTCTGGGAGGTGCCAGAAGCCCAAGGCTTAGCGGGGGCTGCTGCTTTGGGGAGGCTTCAGCAGCTGCTCTGGTGTGGAACTGGGAAGCCTGTTTTCATTACTGTTTTAACTCTTTTTTAAACCTTGTTTTTCTCTCGGCTGCACTTTCGCTCACTCATTAATTTTGGTATTTTTCTCACGGTGTCTCAGCCCCTGTCACGGCTGCCATGGCAACTGGAGGCAGTGTGCACAGTGCCAAAATATCTGATCAAAAACAACCAAAATAAGCAAACACCAAAACGGCTGTGCTGGGGACTATGGTCAAGGGAGAGCCAATGGCTCAGGTCCAGGAAACCCTACACTCCCAAGGGACCCCTTTCACTCCCCCCTTGTCCCAGGGAAGCTTTGCTTAACCTTCTGATAACCTGGGAGGTTCCATCCCAAGGGACCCACAGCGCATTCTCCCAGGACTCCAAGATTCCCAACTCCCTGCCCAAGAGGCAGTTTTGTCTGAGGTGGGAGCATTGGGAGGGGGTGAGGGCTGGGATTCACTTCCCAGGAGCTGAGAGTCAAGCCTCTAAGAAGCTCCCTTACCTGCCCTAACCTCTGTGAGCACATTGGTACCCACCCACTCCTCTCCTGGCCCCGCCTTCCTTAGGTTTCTTCCTTCTCTGCCTTCAACCCCTACTTGGTCACCTCTACTTTCTTCTGTCTGTGGTCAAATCCTGACTGGACAGACAGAAGGGAGGCAGCTGCCGCCTCCAGGCCCACCCCCAGCTCCTTAGTGGACGTGTTGGGAGGGGTGCCACAAAAGTAGAGGCACTCCTAGGCCTCTGGCCCTCTCCAGCTCCAGTTGCCTAAGGGACATTCCTGAACAGCCCTGAGCACCCACACCCACTTCAATTTTCCCTCCCATTTCCTGGGGCCTTCCAGTTTCCTGGAGTCCTCCTTCTTTCAAGTGGGCATGTCCCCCAGGAAGGGTGAAATGATGGAGCCTTGGTACTACCTGTCTCCCTCTGTATTCGCCCACTACCGGTAACTTCCCCTCTGAGGGGGCTTGTCTAGATGTCTGGAGCAGTGAGAACTGGAGGAGCAAGAAAGCGCCCCTCAAGTCGGCCTCAATCACATCACACGATTACATCTCCGGACCCTCTTCTCAATGCCCCCCCCCCCCCCGCCCGCTGCCCACCTCTAGTATCGGAAGTCTGACTCCCAACAGGTTTCCCCTTCTGGGAAAAGCTAGAATTCACCTCCACTCCTCACTCTCCATTCCTATCTACCCCTCCCCCTCAAGAGCAGTACTGGCCTTGGCCTCCTGGCAGAGCCTTCCTGGGCCTGTTTCTATAGAAACCGGGTAGTCTGTGCATTGCGGGAAGGGGAAGGGAAGACAAGAGCTGGGAGGAGAGACCAGACCTCAGGGCAGACCCAGACGAAGAGACGCGGGCACAGAGAGAAGGGGGAAAGCTGCCCCATCCAAAGGGAGGGTGGGACCTTGATTTGGGGAGGGGAGAGAAGGAGTAGCAAAAGTTTCCTAGATTCTGTCCCCATGCAGTTTGCTGTGCTGCCTCCTGAGGAGAGGACACACAACTGTTCTCTCCAGGTACAGGGGCGGGGGTTTCTCTCTCCCCACCCCCACACCCCAAATCATTTTTCAGCATGAACTGCCTGATCCGGATGAATCTCTTTTCCAGGGGCCACCAGTCTACCAGTCTCTAAGACGGGGAACCATAGGATGCCTTCCTCCCCGAAGCGTGCTCTGGAGGCCGGGCAGCCTCAGACCCGGTGGCCGCCGCTGACCCCTTGGCGTGCGGCTCTCAAAGGCTCCATTCATCTCTGGGGGCTGAAGGCGCCATTGTCCCCGGCGGGGGTTGGTGGGGGCAGTGGGGGGTCTGCACTCAGAAGGAAAGAATGCGTCTGGAGAAGTTGCCCCCAGGGCTCCAGTCTCCAGGTCCCCCCCAGATCTCCATCGGGACCCCTTCACGACCCCTATCCTTTTCCCCCACTAGCTCCCAGCAGCCTTCGCGCGTCTCCTCAGGGTGGGGACCGCAGGGGCGGGAGGAAGCCTCGCCCCACCCCTCCGGCTGCCTCCAGAAAAGCTTTTCTGAGTCTGGGAGCTGTCCAGCACCTCGGGTCCTGACGGACCGCTGATTCGCCTAGATGCCTTGGGACAAGAGGGTGCTCAAGAGGACACGTAAGGTCTCCACGTTGGTTAAGACCACAGATCACACCTGGCCTGGGTCGGCCTGAGGGCAGCTCCAGACGTGGTATCCATTGGTGCTGAGAACTGACCCAAGGAGTAACTTGACCCCTGCCCTAGCTGAGCAGAATTGAAGGGTCAAGTGCCTCCAGGCCACTCCCTTGCAATTCTGTTTCCAACCAGGAAGAAGAAAGAACCCTAAGAGGTCAGACCCTTGCCTCTCCCTCCCCCATCTCTTCCCGTGCCTTTGTTTCTGTTTTCCTCCGTTTCTCCTTCATCCTCTTCTCTTTCCCTCCCTGCTGGGTTGGGGGCTGCTGAATTATCATTTCTCAGCTCTGCTAATGTGCTCCCTGCTGTGGGGAGGGATCATAATTCTGGGAGATGATTAAGTTTCAAATTGTTTTTCTTTCAGTTGTTGAAGATGAAGCTTTAATATGGTCCCTCCCCAGACAGGGGGTCTGGCCTGGCCCCAGCTGCCTGCTTCCACTGTGCCTCTGCTCATCTTCTCCTCTCTGGTAGTCCAGGGTTCCCTCTAAACTCTCGTGTGTGGTGGGGGTGGGGGTATGGACCTACCCTTGACTCAGAGGGGAGTACATATAATGTAGTGGTGAGAAGCACTGCTTTTGAAGACAAGTCAGAATTCAAATCCTAACTCTTCCACTTACTTACCTCTGTGGCCTTAGACAAGTTGCTTACACTACCTGGGACTCAGTTTCTTCACTTAGTAAATGTGGATAATTCAATAATTGCCTCATAGAGTGCTTGTGTGGATTTAAAATGAGAGTGCATGTAAAATGCTTAGCAGAGTGCCTGGTTTATAGTGAAACTTGGCAAATGTTCGTGGTTATCAGTACACACATACTCCTCCATCCTGTCTGACCCTGCCTCTCCATCCTCCCTTTGTTCTTCAGTTCATAAATATATATGTAATACCTACCATTTCCAGGCACCCTGTGGTAGAGATGAAGTTATCCAAGATGAGAAGATTGGTTCTCTTGCTTATCTGCCCTCAAACACCCCTTCACTCACCTCTTTCCCTCCTTTCAATTTACGTTCACTCTTATTATACCCTCCCACCTACTTCCAGCTCTTTCTTCTTCCTTCTTTCACTGTAGTCTTCTCATGTCACCTTGATTCTCATCCTCCCAGTAACACACATGCATCTTTTACCCACTGTATCATTCTTCATCAGATTTGGGGCCATCATAATGAATGAAGGTGTTGAATTTTCAAACTAGGAGAGAGAACCCTTCCTGAGTCAGAGTATGTGTCTGTGTCTGTCTGTCTGTCTGTCTAAGGGTTACACACATTAATTCACATTCCGTGGTAGATCTGTAGCCAACTTCTGAACTCCCACATTTGAACTCTGTGTTTATTTGCCTGTCTGTGACCTGCGTATAAGTCATACAACCCTTGAAATATAAGTCTGTTTCTTTGCCCACCTACCTACCTGCTCTGTCCTGTCACTGTCTTTGTTATTCTTTGAATGGGAGCACCTGCTGATTATCAGTAAGGGAAGCTGGCTTATGATAATGCATTTTTGTCTCTGTTCACTAGCTTCCTACCCTGCACCATTCTTGCTCTCCCAAACCCCATCCCCGACCCCGCCAAACCCTAGTTTCCTGAAGAAACCACTTCACAACTCTTTGAGGGCTTGGTTCAGTGCAGAAAACAGAAACTACTGTAGGTATTTTAAACTGAAGAGAATTTAATGTAGGGAATTAACTCTTTACAAAAATGTCTAAAAGGCTTGTGGAATGAACTCCTAGAAACTATACCAAGAGAGCTAATTATACCAGGAGAACTATTAATACTTAGAAAGATGAAGACTCAAAAGGCCACCACTGGAACTATTGAATTAAAGGACATTGCCAGAGATTTGCCTTCCAGGAATTAGGAAGAAGAAACCAGGAAGCTGGTGTGGCTTTTACAGGAGAACCCCATGTCTCCAGGATCCTGTTTGCCCACAGAATGCCAGAAATAGCAGAGAGAAGGCCTCTTCCTCCTCTCTGCCTTCTAGTCACACAAGTGCACTTAATTATGAGGGAGTCGAGGAAATGAATTCCAGCTTTTAGTCTCTGTAACATAATACAGGAAAGCAGGAGTGGAGGACGCATGCCAATTGACCATATTCAACACTGACTTAGACCCTGCCCTTTAGGAGTTCACAGAATAGAGGAAGTAACACCAGGATCAATGCAGGCTGAAAGGATGAGCCAGAAAGTGTCTGCGACAGACCAGATTTCATCCACATGAGGCCTGGGACCTTAGTAGTCTGAAAGGGATTCCAGACCTAATTTGGAGCTATAGAGCTCAGGCGCTGCTAGTCACCGGAGGAAAATGGAAGTCAGTGCACTAGGGAGAAGGAGAGGCGCAGAAGAGGACCACGACCTGATGTCCAAGAGAGTTCTCACTTCCTGGAAGGGGCTGTGCACAATAATCCAAGGCCCTGGTAGAACAGGCCCTGGTAGAGTACAGCCCTGGTAGAGTACAGTCCCAGGTGAAAAGGGCCCACTGCTCAGTGGCCGCTCCTTCCTCCCACTGACTGGCTTTGGTTTCTGCAGCCTATGTGACTCGCCTGCCACCTGCCCTCAGCGATGAGCTCTCAGGATCACCACAGGGAGCAGAGAAGTACAGAGGGAAGACTAACATGAGCCCATCTCTCAGGCAGGAGGGCCTGAGCCCTGGGGTGTTTTGCTGAGGAACACCAAGGAACTGGCACCTTACAGCTAGCTGCCTGTATCTGCTTCTTCCTGTGACTCCAAGTGTTTTGGCATCTCTCCTCTTCTCTGACTCCAGGAGTCAAGAGCCAGGTCCGGGTACTTCTAGGACAAGGAAACAGTGGTAGCTTCCAAGACCCCAAATAAATCCCCAGTCCACAAATGGCATCAGTTCATATATGGTGAATAAGAAGGAAAGTCTAGGGATAATGGGTGGGCTAGCATGGCCTCAAAAGCCCTGCCCTGGCTCAGCTGCTTTCTAGTTGTGTGGTTTTGGGCCAATGACATATCTTTGAACTTGTTCCCCATCTGCAAAATGGGAATAATATATTCTTCACCTCACAAGATGCTTGGAAACTTAATTGAAATAATTATATATAAATATGCATAAGATGTTTAGCAGTGTTGGGTATATAGTAGCCTTATAGCTGATAGTATTTGTGTTATTATTATTGATACTGTATGTTCTCAGCAACATTTTTCTATCTTACCAGAAAACACCTAGAAGACAGGGTTCCTCATGCAAGGCTTGCTCCTGAAACATGAGCTCTTAGTGGGGAGCCAGACCAGGTCAGGATGCCCCTCAAACCTGTTCCCTCCAACTGAGAAGTCTCTGTCCCCTTGTATCCTGGTACTGTGCCTCTATGGTTCCACTGGGCATCTTAACATGCCCAGAAAGGGGGACATGATATCACTCTGGCAGGTGAGGAAGGGAGAAACTAGTGATATTCAGAGGCCCAAATCATAAGAGTGTGGAAGCATCTACTGTGACTTTTTGTGCCACTTCCCTCCTTCTTTGCTTTTCTTTCCTCACACCCTCCAGCTTAATTTAAATTAATTGAATATCTGCTCTGTACCAGGCACTATGCTAGGCACTGGGGGGTACAGTGAAGAGTAGAGAGAAAGGCAGCCCTTAACCAACTGGTGTGCTCAGTCTATAGAAAACATAAACTATACATATATAATCTCACAAATATTGACTTAATTACAATGATAATAGGTGCATCCAACGAAAATAACAGAGAGTAATGGTAGTGGATAATGGGGGAACTTAACCTCCCTTTAATCTGGGGGAAGAGGAGCAGTAGAGAAGGCCAGGTCTGACCTGAAGAATGAGTAAGAGTCAGACGGGAGAGGGAGGAGGCCTGGGCAGAGTGAGTGTCTGCCAAAATGTTAGATGATAACTTTATGATGTGTTGCCTTGACCAGAGATATTTGATTCTTAACTGGGGACTCCCAAAGGGATGAATATTTAATGGTGGGATTTTTGAGAGACATGTGACCCAGCTGATAGACTCAGGAGGCCTTCTCAACAGCATCCAAACCCAATCATGTGGCCAGGAGGCCTATCTCTGTGTATATAGTGAGCGTGAGTGTGTGTGTGTAGGCATCTGAATGCATGTTCATGACTATGAATCTCAGTGCAGGTGTGTATGGATAAATGCAGAGCTATAATTAATAATTTTGACATCTGGGCCAAGCAGCAGAAAGATAGCTTTAAATCCACAGAGATGTCATCTCGTGGGCGAGTTGGGGGAGAGCAGAGAAGGAAAACTGCTCTCTCACATACACATAGGAGCCCCCAGCAGTTGGGTCTCTCATCTTTGACCTTGGACAGCCCAGGTCATCTGTGTCTGCCAAGTGTGGGGGCCAGACTAATCAGGCCTGCTAGGGAAGCATTGGTGTTGAAGGAGAGAGAAGAGGAGAGGCTTTAACATTTGCCTAGTCTTTTAGAAAATTATTATTTAAAATGTTGGCAGCCTCTATATTTTTGTTCCTGGGCCTCTGGAGAGTGTACCTTTATTGAAACTTTGAACGTATGCATGCAGGTATATGTGTGTGAATACTGGCTGCATGTGCTTTTGTGTATATGAATGGGTGTTTGGGGACTATACCAACTGTGATGACTAAGAGCCCTGTGGAGTCTGGGACCGGCACACCTGTTTGTGTGCTCTTCCCCTCCCACTATGCCCGTCTTGGCTGATCTCATGAGAAGCAGAGGCTGGCATGTTCTGCTGGTCAGGGCTGAGTCCCTTCATATTAAAACAGACTGAAAATGTACTGATTGCACCTAGGCAAACAGAAATAATATGCTCATATTCACCTCCATTCCATAAAGCAAGTGGAACCTGGGCCCATTGCAGTGAATGAGCTTCAATAATTCATCCCAGCTGCCGATGTGGTATTGACATAAAGCTAATGTAACCCTGAAGGAGCCAAGGGACGTAAGGAGCAATTACGCTTCACCTGCAGCGTGGTCACTCTGCTCGCGCTCTAGTGCTATGTTGCAAAGCAGAATCCCATAGTGAGAAAAGGGCTGGGGACGTCACTTGTCCCCTTCCCTCCTTGCAGTTGATTCTCTGAGGCTGTTAAGATGGTGTTCTAGTTTCTTCTTGATGTATTTTCGAATAGAGACTTCCCACCCCCATCTCAGAATTTGAACTCCCCAACAGTGAAGGGTATGTTTCTTAGGTCGGACCAAGTTCTCTTTTATATCTCTTTCCAAGGAATTAAAACCACTGGAACTTTCTATGGGGTTTGACATTTGGAGGAGTGAGGCTGAGGTTTTTCTCTGGAGAGAGAGGGGACTTTTGGTTAATGTCTTCAATGACATCTGACAACCCATTTGATTTTCTTCTGTCTCAAAAATAAACATCACTCATTCAACATTCAAAAATGTTTATTGAGTCCCTGTCTTCATTTATGCAATAAATGCTTAGGAAGTGCCTACTGGTACTAGATGAACCCAACAGTCTGGATCCTTACCTACGTGGGTTGGCTGTATAGTGGGAGAGAGAGGCATTAAACAAATAAACACACAAATAAGTATATAATTGCATATTGTTGCTAATGTTCCTTATTTCTATTCATGTACTTGTGCAACCATCAATTCAACGAGAGAGGATAACAGTAAGAACAGCTTTGGAATGGGAGGGCTCTCTGAGCCTTGAAGGATGAGTCTAGCCTGAGACAGAGTGGGAAAGCTAGATTAGAGGGAGGGAAAGGCAGGCACATGTTTGATGCTTTGCTTCTTGCTGCAAGCAGATGGTTAAACTGCTTGACTGGAGCCTGGTGGAAGAAAAAGGATTAGAAAAGAAAGGTCTGAGTTCAAGTCTTGATTTTGCCATTTTATAGTTGAGTGGCCTTGGGCCAGTTAATTCTCTCTTGGGCAAGCTACTTGAAACTCTTAGTTACCTCATCTATGAAACAGATGAGTACATTTCCCATTTTACAGAATTGTTAAGAAAAATCAAGTAAAATAATATTCGAAAGTGCTTATCAGAGCTTGGCATATAGTAAGTGTCAATAAATTACTATTATGGCCATTTCGATTATCCTCAAATGATCCAAGTCCTATATGACTCCCAGGCTTCAGCACAATTTGCCTCCTTTGCCTGGATCACACCCTTTATTCACTTATACTCATCTTTTAAGTAGCTGCTGAAATGTATTTCCCCAAAAGGACTTTCCTGACCCCCTAGGTCAGTGGCTCTCAAACTCTAATGCATGTAAGAGTCACTGTGTGTGTGGTTATTACAAAGCAGATCTCCAGTTTTGACAAAGTACCATGACAATGTAGGATGATAAATTTAGGGGAAACTGAAAATGAATGAGAAATATACAGAAACACTCTGTACTGTCTTTGTAACTTTTTTAACAATCTAAGATTATTCCAAAATAAAAGTTTATTTAAAGAAACACAATGAGATAGCTCACACTATTAAAAAAAAACAAAAAGAGCCCTGGCTGATGTAACTCAATGGATGGAGCATGGGCCTGTGAACTAAAGGGTTGACTGTTCAATTCCCAGCCAGGGCACATGCCTGGGTTGCAGGCCAGGTCCCCAGTGGGGGCCGTTCAAGAAGCAACTACATATTGATGTTTCTCTTCCTCTCTTCCTCTCTCTCTAAAAATAAATTAATCGATTTAAAAAAGAAACAGAAAATAACAAGTGTTGACAAGGATACGGAAGGTGCCCTTGTGCGCTGTTGGTGGGAGTATAAAATAGCCACTTTGGTAAATAGTATGGTGGTTTCTCAAAAAATTAAAAATAGAATTACCATATGATCCAGCAATTCTCCTTCTGGGTGTGTTCCCAAAAGAATTAAAAACATGATCTCAAAGAGAGATTGTATGCCCATGTTCACAGAAGCACTATTTACAACAGCCAATAGGTGGAAGCAACTCAAGTCTTCATTGATGGATGAATGACTAAATAAAATATGATCTATACATACATTAGAATATTATTCAGCCTTAAAAGAAGAAAATCCTAACACCTGCTACAACATGAATGAACCTTGAGGGCATTATGCTAAGTAAAATAAACAAGTCACAAAACAACAAATACTGTATGATTCCACTTACTAGTAAATGAGGTATCTGTGTGTGTCACTACTGGTGATCCTATGAATGAGTGACGTCCACAGTGCTCCGTCCCCAACACCCCTGCCCAGCTCCTGCAGACTTATGCCTATGGCTTCTTTTTTGAGTCAGTCCATCTCATACTTGGTCTTTCTCTTTTCCTGCTGCTTTCTATTTTCCCAGCATTACTGTCTTTTCCAAAAAACCCTGCCTTCTTAGGATGTGTCCAAACTGGGACAGCTTTCATTTTTGTCATTTTTGCCTCTGGCAATGTTTCAGGCTTAATTTGCTCTAGGACCCACTTGCTGATCTTTCTGTCAGTCCAGACTATCTGTAGAGCTCTCCTTCATGCCATATTTCAAAAGTAATCAAATTCATACACCCTGAAAGTAGAAATGGTTGCACAACAATGTGAATATACATAACACTACTGAACTACACACTTAAAATGGTTAAGATTATAAATTTTATGTGTGTTTTAGCACAATTTAAAAAATTATTTTAAACATATTTCTGGGCCCCACATTTAGAGCTTTTGACAGTGCACAAATGAAAAAGCTGATCCTAAAATTCATATGGAATTACAAGGGACTCTGAATAGCCAAAACAATCTTGAAGAAGAATAACAAAGTTGTAGGGCTCACATTTCCTGATTTCAAAACTTACTATAGATTTATAGTAATAAAAACAGAGTAATACAGGCATAAGGATAGAATATAGATCAATGGAATAGATTTGGGAGTCCAGAAATAGACTCACATATATATCTGTGGTGAAAACCAATTGCTTTTCAACAAGGATGCCAAGACCATTCAATGGGAACAGAATATTCTTTAACAAATATTGCTGTGACAACTGGATATTCACATGCCAAAAAGAGTAAGAATAAGGAGGAGAAGGAAAGACACCTGAATCCCTACCTCACACTATGTACAAAAAATTAACTCAATGTGATTCAGAGATCTAAATGTAAGAGATACAATTATAAATCTTTTAGAAAAAAGCATAAGAGTAAATCTTCATGACTTTGGATTTGGAAACGGGTTCTTAAATATGGCACCAAAGACACAAGAAAAATGGATAAATTGTACTTCATCAAAATTAAAAACTTGTACATCAAAGGACACTATTGAGAAAGTAAAAAAACACTTCTTTCTTTCTTTATTTCTTCCTTTC
Organism: Trachops cirrhosus; assembly: GCA_028533065.1. Taxonomy (NCBI): domain Eukaryota; kingdom Metazoa; phylum Chordata; class Mammalia; order Chiroptera; family Phyllostomidae; genus Trachops; species Trachops cirrhosus. Next base: position 24,101,667 of record CM052546.1, on the reverse strand, counting down.
CTTAGAAATTGTATATCCAATAAGGTTCTGGTGTCCAGAATATATAAATAATTCATATAATTCAATGACAACAACAACAACAACAACAACAACAAATAACCCCATTTAAAAATGGGTGAAGAGCCCTGGCTGGTGTGGCTGAGTGGTCAAGTACTAGCCTGCAAATCAAAGGGTCATCAGTTCGATTCCCAGTCAGGGCACATGCCTGGGTTGTGGGTCAGGTCCCCAGTAGCGGGGATGTGAGAGGCAACCACACATTGATGTTTCTCTCCCTCTCTTTCTCCCTCCCTTCCCTTCTGTCTAAAAATAAATAAATAAAATCTTTTAAGAAATGGGCAAAGGACTTGGATAGATATTTCTCTAAAGAAAAGATGCAAGTGGTCAATAAGTGCATGAAAAGATGCTCAACATCATTAGTTATTAGGAAAATGTAAATCAAAACCACCATGAGATACCACTTTACATTCATTAGAATGGCTATAATAAAAATTTTAAAAAGAAAAATAACAAATATTGGCAAAAATGTGGCAACATTGCTGCCCTTGTGCATTCCTAGTCAGCCTGTAGAGTGGTACAGCCACTGAGAAAAACAGTTCGGTAGCTCTGTAAAAAGTTAAACAGAATTACCTTATGACCCAGCAATTCCACTTCTAGGTACATACCCAAGAGAATTGAGAACAGGTACTCAAACAAATTGTTGTACATGAATATTCATAGTAGCAATATTAACAACAGTCAAAATGTGGAAACAACCCAAACCTCTATTGATGGATGAATGGATAAACAAAATGGAGTATATACATATAATGGAATATTATCCATCAATAAGAAGAAATGAAGGGCTGAAATGTATTACAACATTTATGAATGACCCTCCAAAAATTATGTTAAGTAAAAGTAAGCTGACACAAAAGATCATATGTGATTTCATTCATATGAGATGTCCAGATATGTAGATCCATAGAGACAGAAAGCAAGTTACTGGTTGCCGAGAAATAGGGGGAGGGGATGGGGGAGTGACTGCTTGATGGGTATGTGGTTTTTTGGGGGGTGATGAAAATATTTTGAAACTAGACAGAAGTGATGATTATACAACGTTGTTAATGTCCTAAATGTCACTGGAGTGTACACTTTTAAATGGCTAACTATATGTGATGTAAATTTTACTTACATTTTTTTTTTAAGAAAGTAGACTCCTAGTCCCATCTTCAGAGCCTTTGATTCAGTACATCTAGCACAAGGCCCAGGAATCTGAACCTCCGACAAGTACTCAGATGCCTCTGATGCAGGTGGTCCAGGGACCATATTTTGAGAAACATCACTAAACTGTGTTAAACCTTCTGTTGATCTTCTCCCATAAATTCTTGAGCCTCTCCTTTTGTAACATACCTCATAACTGAAGTTATTTATCCTGTACTCTTTCCCCCTAGACTCCAAACTCCTTGAGGGCAGGGCCTATGTCTTCTGTTAAAAAATGTATTTAAATTTTTATCTGAGAGGGAGAGAGAAAAACATCACCTTGTTGTTTCACTCATTTGTGCATTTGTTGGTTACTTCCTGTATGTGCTCCGACCAGGATCGAACCCGCAACATCGGGATGACACTCCAATCCACTTAGCTACTCAGCCAGGGCCATGTGTCTTCTTTATTCATCATAATATCCCCAGCATTTACAAAAGCACCTGGACATTACATGTCCTCAGCAGATATGGGGTGAGTAGGATTACTGAACTGTATTTACCAGGAGGGGTCAGAGTAAAATGGGAAAATCCTAAGGAGTCTCTAGTCCAAGAACCCACAGTCCAGGTGGGGGGTTCAAGGTTTACCCTCCCTTCTCTCCATGACTTCCATCACATGGCAAAGTGTATCAGAGCCCAGTGTGGAAATCAGCACACTCTGGTTGGGAAGTGAGGCTTCCCCAGGATCCCAAACTGAGCTCCGCTTAGGGAGGCACAGCTAGGGAGCTTATCACGGTCAAGTCTGGGCACAGCAGTCTCAGTTCTGAGACCGTGAGACGTGACATCCAGAGGTGTACACCTCTGCTGGCATCTTCAAGCTAGAAGACTCTGGCCAGGTTTTCCTGGCCGCCTAGCTGATCCCAGCACCACTTGGCTGGTGACTGCTCTTAATCTTGGACGCCTCCACGGTGCCTTAAAGCATAGTCAGCAGAATGACTTCCCTTACTGTCACTGAGCTGGGCCTGGGCCTTCCTCCTGTAGTCTGTGCTGACTTCTCAGGCCTCATCCATACTGCAGAAAGCACAATGCAGCCTAGAGGGTATGTGGGAGACATCCTGAGGGCCGGCTGGAGCCTCAGGCCTGCCCGCGTCTGTCCTATGGGGCCTGCCCAGGTGTAATTTTCTTCCCACGGCTCTTGCCCTCTCGTCCAGGCCCCTCCCTTCTGTGTCTTCTCAGAGGGGGAGAGTGAAGCTTTCTAATTCTGCAGGAAGCTTATGACAGTCAATTAACCCTAAATCAGTCTCCTCCCCCAACACACACATTTATGCTTACACACAGGATGCTACAGAAGTAGGAAGCCAATGTGTTTTGAAGGAAAAAATAGGGCCTTTTCTTAATTTTATTATTTTCTTAATTTGATAATGTGGCATGTGGCCTAAACCAAGGTTACAAATCTTTTCCTCAACATTAAAAAAGTCACTTTTGCCCTGGCTGGTGTGGCTCAGTTGGTTGGGCATCATCCCACAAAGTGAAGGGTCGGTGATTGGAGTCCCAGTCAGGGCACATGCCTGGGTTGCAGGTTCAGTTCCCGGTCATGGTGATAGGCAACTACTCAATGTTTCTCTCTCACATTAATGTTTCTCTCCCTTTCTCCCTCCCTTCCCCACTCTCTTAAAAAAAAAAAACAGCCACTTTCATCAAGCACATTCTACACACTAGGCAATGGAGTTTAGTGCATTACATTCATTACCCCATTCAGTTCTCAAACAACACTACTAAGTAATGTTTTATAAACTTAGTTGTGAGATGTGATAGATATACAGAAGATGTCAAAAACACTTATTGTCTCCATAACATTAATATATTACATATTATTATTACATATATCTGTGTTTATAGTTTTATTGCCTATGTATGCATTCCTAAATCATATTTAGGAATTTTTAATTCCTAAATAAGTCAATTTTAAACTATATATGAATGGGATAATATAATATATATTCTTTTGAGGTATATTTAGCATAAATCCTTATGGAATTCACTTACGTTGTTTCATGTACCTGAAGTTAATTGATGCACATTCCATTGGCTGAAATGCCACAATTTCCATGCACCTGTATTTTGCTGTGCATAATGTGCTCTGGTGTGTGATGCACACCCACGTTTTTGTGTGCATTGTACAAGGGATTAGCATACCCATTTTATACCCATAGTATGTAATCATTATTATACCCATTTATAATGTACATTCTTATTTTCCCTCAAAAATTTGGGCAAAAAAGTATGCATTATATACAGAAAAATATGGTATTTCCATTCATTATAGATGGGCATTGAGGTTATCTGCCTTTTCTGGACAAACATTCTTGTACATGCATTCTGGTGTACACGCCCACAATTCTCTAGGGCATATAATTTGTAATGGAATTGTTGCATTATAGGCTATAATTATCTTCAGCTTTAATGAACAAGCCCAAAGATTCATTTTCAAAGTGGTCTTAAGAGTGTTGTATTTATCCCCCTCATTTAACTGAAAAGAAAACTGAGGCTCAGGAACCTTCATTAGTAGCCCAGGGTCATCAGCTGTAAGGGCAGATCTGGGGTGTACACCAAGTCAACCTGACTTTGAAGCCCAGGATCTCGACCAGCTCACTACCTCCACTCTGTTTTATTTTATTATTTTTTAAATATAGTTTATTGATTATGCTATTACAGTTGTCCCATTCCCCCCCTTCACTCCCCTCCACCCTGCACACCCTCTCCCACCCACATTCCCTCCGTTTAGTTCATGTCCATGTGTCATAAGTTCTTTAGCTTCCACATTTCCCATACTATTCTTATCCTCCCCCGTCTATTTTCTACCTACCATCTATGATACTTATTCTCTGTACCTTTTCCCCCTCTCTCTTCCTCCCAATCCCCTGTTGCTAACCCTCCATGTGTTCTCCATTTCTGTGGTCCTGTTCCTGTTCGAGCTGTTAGCTTTGTTTGTTTTTGTTTTTGTTTTAGGTGTAGTTGCTAATAATTATGAGTTTGCTGTCATTTTACTGTACGTGTTTTTTATCTTCTTTTTCTGAGATCAGTCCCTTTAACATTTCATAAAATAAGGGCTTGGTGATGATGAACTCCTCTAACTTTACCTTATCTAGGAAGTACTTTATCTGCCCCTCCATTCTAAATGAAAGCTTTGCTGGATAGAGCAATCTGGGATGTAGGTCCTTGCCTTTTTTACTTGGAATACTTCTTTCCAGCCCCTTCTTGCCTGTAAGGTTTCTTTTGAGAAATCAGCTGACAGTCTGATGGGAACTCCTTTGTAGGTAACTGCCTCCTTTTCTCTTGCTGCTTCTAGGATTCTCTCCTTCATTTTAATCTTAGGTAATGTAATTATGATGTGCCTTGGTGTATTCCTCCTTGGGTCCACCTTCTTTGGGACTCTCTGAGCTTCCTGGACTTCCTGGAAGTCTATTTCCTTTGCCAGATTGGGGAAGTTCTCCTTTATTATTTGTTCAAATAGCTTTTCCACTTGCTGTTTTTCCTCTTCTCCTTCTAGTAACCCTATAATTTGAATGTCAGAACGTTTAAAGATGTCCTGCAGGTTCCTAAGCCTCTCTTCATTTTTTTGAATTCTTATTTCTTCATTCTTTTCTGATTGATTGTTTCTTTCTTCTTTCTGGTCCATTGCATTGATTTGAGTCCCAGTTTTCTTCCCATCACTATTGGTTCCCTGTACATTTTCCTTTATTTCACTTAGCATCGCCTTCATTTTTTTCATCTAATTTGTGACCAAAATCAACCAATTCTGTGAGCATCCTAATCACCAGTGCTTGGAACTGTGCATCTGATAGGTTGGCTATCTCTTTGTCGCTTAGTTGTATTTTTTCTGGAGCTTTGATCTGTTCTTCCGTTTGGGCCATTTTTTTTGTCTTGACTCACTTCCTCTGCTCTGTTTTAATTTAAGTATACTCAACTGCTATAACTAGAAAGCCAGTCATAACTCAGTAGCTTAAAAAATGTGAATTTTTATTTCTCTGATAGAATGGTCTTAAGGGAGTGTTTCAGATCAGCACGCTGTTCTGTTCCACAGAGTCATTAAGAAATCAAGGTTACTCTAGGGCCTTGTCATGGAGTGCATGGCTGAGGCCAGATTGCTGTCATGTTTGAGATCCAGCTGGTGAAAAAGGAGGAGCACATGTCAGGGTTTATATCTGTGTAAGGTTCTATGAATGTGGCCTCGACGTGGTCTGCATCATTTCTTTAGTCGCCTGGCATCCCAGCTTTATTCTGCTCCCATGAAAGAAGCTGAGGATGAATTTTGGTGGATAATTATCCATCTCACTACAGGGTATTGCCTCCTCCTTTCTGTTATCTCAGGGCTTGTTTCTAATCATTTCCCCCTTCTTTTCTATTGTCCAGCAATCTCAAGGATGAATCATATGGCCGGTGAACAGGCTGTAGTTCAAAAACGCAGTATTTTCTTTCTAGGTGGTTGTCAGGCAAAGTGAAGAGAAGTGTCCTCCCATACCATCTGATTTTCTTCAATAAAAATTTTGAGGGCTTACTTCTCATAAGGCATGGAGGACGTTTGGAGCCACCATACTGCTTACCACACAGTAAGTGGGAGTTCCAGAAAACCGTGTGCATGGGTAGAGAGTTATGGGCATGTGCACCTACAGGGCAAGCTTAGAACCAAATCAGAGTCTTAGATACGCAGCCCTACTCTGCCCTGCAAGGAGAGGCCTAAGCAGCTCAGCCTGGGCTGGATGGGATATATGTAGGGAAGGAATGTGCATTCTATACATGCTTCACAAAGGAGGGTGTGATGGAATTAACTTGCCACTTTGAGGATTCCCTCCATCCTACTCAGGACTGGACATACCACCTTGGGCCTTACGGACGTGTTAGGTCTTAAGGGGCTTTGTCTATGGAAATCATGCTTTCTCACCTTCAAATGGTCCCATTCCATGGCCTTTGGATCTGTTAATAGCTAGAGGGAGCCTCAGATGGAAGGAGCTACCTTGTAAAACGTTGCTTCCTCGGCACCTGGCAGGGAAGCCTGCAAGGATAAGATAGGAAACCAGATAAGATGACCTCCAGGTCGCTTCCAAGTCTGGGTCCATGTTCCAAGGTCAAAGACAAACTGGTCACACATTCTCAACCACTAATGGCTAGTCCTTTCTTCTGCCTCATGGAAAAGAAGGCGCTCCCTGTCTGCTAGGCAGATGGCAGATCCTGGGAAACCTGGAGGAGCAGCTGGGCAAGGGGTGAGCAGTGAGATAGGATGAGGATCAAAAAGACCCAGGAGGGTATCCTGGCACCATCTTAATTGAGCAGATCTCTGAACTACTCTCAGCCTCAGTTTCCTCATGTGTGAAATGTACCTGTATCTGGGAAAGAAATAATACTTATCCCCATTTTACAGATGAGGAATCTGAGGATCCTAGAGTTTAACTTGCTCAAGAACGCACTTTACAAAGTAGAGCCAGGATTTAAACAAAGGCTGTCTGACTGAAGTTGAAGCACTTAATTACTAAGATTCACTAGTGCGTTGGGGACATGTGGGATGAGCTGGGGAAGAGGAGAGCCTCTAACACGTCTGATGATGTCCACTGTTAGATGTTCCCTGGTTTCCAAATTGTTAAACCTAAACAGTGTGTTTAGTGTGAAGGGAACGCATAGTGTGAGTGGGCAGGAAGAAAAAGGAACAGAGACTCAATGCGACTAGACTCGACTAGACTCGCTCACACTGTTTCTTTCTTGAGTTTACAGCTTCTGGCAGGCCCCAAGCAGGGGGTCCTAGATGCCTGCCCCCCTAGATGGGGACATGGGCAGCCTTCTCTCTGGGATGCCAGAACCCCTTTTCCAGCAGCCAGGGCTGGGAGAGGGTGGAGGGTATGCAGCAGTTGGGGTTTATGCTCCCCCAGAGCTTCAGAGCAAGATTTCCCCAAAAAGCCATATTAAATAAATAAAAGGAAATTCAGCAGATGGGAGCATGAATCAATGAAAACTCCCATATGAGTGCAAAGATTTATGTCAAAAAACAAAACATCAACATCTGGGAGCTTCTGCGTCTCCTCTTGGCTGCTCGCTTGGAATGGATTTCGGTGTCGTTTTCTGTTTCTTTCTAGCTCTGGGAGAGGACAGAGAGAAATAAAGAGTAAAGCCCATTTTTAAAAATAGTCATTTTTTTAATCAGAAATGAACGCAGTTTTTCCCTCAAGGCTGGAGGAAACGTGATCCAGGCGGCGGCGATGCGGCGCTCTACCCGGGGATAGCGGGGAGAGAGAGCCCCCTGCCGGACGCCGAGGGGCGCCCTCCCTCTCCGCCCCGGAGGCTCTCGGGGACCCTTTACCTCCGGATCTCACAGCTGTCATGCCAGCGCGAGCGCGCACATCCAGCGCCCACCGCACTGCGGCCGCTCCGCGGCTCCGCCGCGCGGGCGCCCAGACTCCTCACGTGGGTGGAGACCCGGCCAGGGGCGATTCCGTCCTTGGCCGCGCCGCCTGCAGTTCCGCCACTCGGGAGCTCATCTGGCCAGAACGAGCCTCTGCGTGGGTTCCCCCAGTTCTGGGGATCTGAGACAAGCGGTGAAAGAGGAACCTAGGTCTTGAGGAACTTGCAGCTCAGATCAAAGACAGCACTTAGCTCTTAGGCTGGGCCACACAAAGGTTAGGACGCAGGCTTTGGATGCTGATGTCTGGGTTCAAACCTAGCTCTGCCTCTGCCAACTGTTTGACCCTGAGCAAGTTCAGTTCCCTGAGCCACGGTTTCATCATTTGTACAGTGGGAATAGCACCAGCCTCCTAGGTAAGTTGTGAAAAGTAAATGATAAGACACGTAAAGGACTTAACACGGTGCACACGTAAAATTGAATCAATGTTAGCTATTGTCATTAGGATAAAGACTTAAATTCTCATCATGGCCTGCAAGCCTCTGCATAACCCATTCACCTCCACTTGGCTCCAGGGACATTAACTTTGACTTCCACCCAGCAACCTCTTTCCCTTCTGCCTCAGGACCTTTGCACGTGTTGTTTTCTCCTCCTGGAAAGCTCTTTCCCACCCTCCGCTTCTACACAGCCTGCTCTTTCTTTGGGGCCTCAGTTTACTTGTCACATCATGCAGAAAACTCTCTGATTCTTCCCTTCCCCAAGTGTAGTCTCTGCTGTATATTCTCACAGCACAGCGCTTTTCAACCTTTTTTCATTTCATGGCATGCATAAACTAATTACTAAAATTCTGCGGCACACCAAAAAGTATGTTTTTTGCCGATCTGACTAAAAAACAAAGTAGGTATAATTTTGATTCATTCATACCAGACATATACTGTTGTGTTGGCTGTTTTCACTTTTTTATTTGACAGTCTAAGGGAAAAGAGGTCAGTGTCCCTGACCAAATAGTTAGGAGTTGCAGGTTTTAAAAATTCTTGTGGCATACCAGTGTGCCACGGCACACCAGTTGAAAACCGCTGTCATCATAGCCTGGGCTTCTCCTTGCTAGGAATACTCCTAGTTGAACTGTATCACCAGTTTTGTTTGGTGTTTAATGTTCATCATCCCCTGGACAGTTTATGCCATGAGGCCAGGAGCCCATCTGATTGCATTCCCTGTGGTATCCCCAAGCCCCAGGACAGTAACTGGCTTAGACCCTCTATTTGTGGTGAATGACCCAGAGTGGATAGTGGGACCCTGAGACCAGAGGGAATCCTGAGTCTTTGATATGGTTTCATGAGCTCCTTCCAACAGTAAACATGTATTTATTAAGCTCATCTATGTACCAGGCCCTGTGTTGGGCTCCAAGTACACAGAGCCATATAATTCTGTCTCTGACTTGATGGAGCTTATAGTCCAAGGGCAGAGACAGAAACATGAACAGAGGACAACCCAGATGGGGTGTAGACAGCATGCTATCCGGGTGTGTGGGGGGAATGGAGATGGTTGTTCCTGAAAGGACAGGGGCCTCGGCTCTCCCTTATGCTTTACCTGCATTATCGTACTAAAACTCACCACGATTAGATAGACCTATTACCATGTCTATCGCACAGAGGAGGCATACAGAGGTTAAACAACTTGCAAAGGGTCATAAAGACAGTAATGGCAGAAGTGACATGCAAACAGGGTCATATTCTGCTTCAGAGCCAGAGCTCTTAGCTACCTGGCCACTCGGCCTCCTAGCAAACAGTTGTGAGGTTACCCTCCCTGCCCACAACCCCCGCTCTGCACTGCGTGAGAGTGGGACACTGCCCCTCCCCACATCCCTGCCAGTAGGAATGCTGCCACCCAGAAGTGGAGAGGGAGGTGGCAGCCAGGGCTGCGGGGCAGGTGAAAGCTGCTCCCCACATTGGGCTTAATGAGGAACGTTCACAGGGCAGCACAGGGGACCTGCAACAGCTCAGCTAAAAACGGGAGCGCCTCTGGCTTCTGTGCTGCCAGATCCCCAGCGCTGGAGGGAGGCCCCAGCCTAAGTCGGCTCAGCGCCCTGAGGGTGTTGCTCTCACTTTTTACACCCACCTCAAAGCTCCACTGATCCTGCTACATCTCCTCTCACCACCCCCCGGGGCTTTTTTTTAAAAGGTTGGATTCACATCCTTCATTTGTTCTCTAAATGGCAGCCAAACCTGCTCTCCCGGATTCCAGCGGAGGGTTTGGAGGCTTACAGAGAAATTGCTCTTCTGAGTCTGCACTGAGGCCTGGCTGAAGTTGGGTTGGGGGGTGGGGTGGGGAGGTTCCTTTAAGGATTCTTTTTCAGGTCATCCCACCCTCCAGCTCTCGGAAAGCTGCATCTTCCAGCAGCACCTGGAGAATTCTGACAGGTGGGTCCCAGGTCAGAGCAGGACAACCAATAGAAAAGTATAGCAAGCGATATAAGACTAGAACTCAGGAAAGAGAACAAGGGTAAGGCTAATAATTGTCACCATTTATCAAGTCCTTTCTGTGTGCCGAGTACTGTGCTAACTAAGCACTTTACATGTGTTTGCTCAGGGAATCCTCACATCAACCCTGTCAGGAAGGAACCAGTATTATCCCCATTTCACGGATGAGGAATTGAGGCTCAAAAAATTCAACTTTCCTAGGTTCACACAACTAGAAATTGGAGGGAGAGTCAAACCCAGGCCATTAGGACTCCGAAGTCCAAGCTCTTAACCACTGTACTCTCGTTTAGGGGTCAACAACACAGGCGGTAATTCGAGAACAGAGCAATGCACAGAGAACTGAAATGTGGGCAACACTCACACTCAGGGTCAGGAGGTGGAAGAAGCAATGGTAACAGAACAGAAAGAGTTCATCTGCACTAGACAGAGCCAAACACTACACACTGGAATTGCAGTGGAGAAAGACTGGCTATTTTATTGATGAATGGCGCCATCCAGGAGAATGGGAAGCTAATGCTCAAAAGCCTGAACTCCGTGATGGCACATCCATTACCGATGGTATAGGGTACAATCACAAGATGCTGTGGGTTAGGGATTTGGTGTCATGCTGGGAGCTGATTGGTCAGAGGTGAGGCACAGGTAATGAATCATTTCTTCAGGTTTTGAGGACAGGTTCTGGTCTGTTCTAGTTTCATAGGAAAGTAGCCATGGGTCACTCCATCCTAGGGCTGAGGAACTGAAACATAACTTAGATCATGATGTCATCTTTAGCCTGCCAGAGTTCCCACCCATCAGAACACTATCCAGGCTACTGTCTTCTGCTGCCTTGGGTGTTGCTGATTATCCAGGGGAAAGTCTAGATCTCTGAGGGATAGATAGATATAGACATAGATATAGATAGATATAGATATAGATATAGACATAGATATAGATAGATATACGGAGAGAGAAAGAGAGAGAGGGAGATGATTTCTAGAACTAGGATTTAAGACTAAATTTAATTAAATGTCATAAGGACCCTTGGTTTCACAGTGACAGAAACAGAACAGTCAGGGGGTAAACATGGATGACATCATGGAGAGGGGACAGATTTAAGGGCCTGTTGAAAAGAAAAGATGGCGATTTTTATAGGACCTGGTGACTAACTGGGTGTGGGAGTGTCTGACACCTTTGGGGTGTCTGTGCAGATCTCAAGAAACCCAGAGGAAAAGCTACAGAGAGGACTCACTTCACTGGCTCCTGAGTCTTCAGTCCTGGTCTGTCCTGGGTTCCAGCTGCATCCTACATTTGGGGTCCATTAGATGTCCCCCAACTCCTCTGTATCCTGATAAAACTTTTCTAAAGAGCTAGCTTCAGTGAGTTTCTAATATTTGCAATGAGAGTCAAAACTAATGTGGGGGAGGGCAGAGAAGGGAGCTGAGCCAACCCTGAGTTCAAGGTTTCTCTCCCGAATAGCTTGGGGAAACAGTACAATTGACAGAAATAGTGAAGCGCAATGGTGAGGCAGTTTGCCTGTGAGATTTAAGGACTGAACGGTCAGCTGAGTTAAGTGCTCTGCAGACTGACTGAGCAAAGGCCCACTGGTGGTTAATGAGGTGGTCTTGATGACCCTAGTGACAGCTGTGTCAGAAGAACAGCGATGGCAGCGCGGAGACAAAGCTGAAAGCGACAAGCAGTGAAGGGATGGGAGGCAGTATGTGTGTTACTTAAGAAAAGTGCAATAGAAAGAATGAAACAGGTTTGTAGCTGAAAAAGGCAGGAGGATCAAATGAAGGATCCCCCTCCCCACCCCGCCCAGGAAAGGAAAGGCCAGGCCTGTGTATATTTCATAGATGGGAAGAAAAAAAACAAGTAGAGAGATATATGCTTTGGCATGAGGTCAGGATAATTAGACAAGATAAATAGACAAGGTTCTAGAAGAGACAGGAAGAGAATGGAACTGGGAGCAAAATAGAGTTTGGCCTTAGAACAAAGGAAAGAGCCAGACCTCTGCAAATGGGTCTCTGTTCTTGTCATTTCCTCTACCCCATATTCATGCCCAACATTTATTTACATAGTGTGCAACTACAAGTCCACTGCTGTACTCACAGCTGCTCTCAAGCTAGATCCCTCTTCATCATTGCCATTTATTGACCATGTGCCAGGCAATTTATGTTTTCTCATGAGAATGGTACAATTCTCATTCCCATCTTCCAGATGAGGAAACTGAGGTGAAAGATATGATTCACTTGACTAGGTTTACCCAGCTGCTAAGTGGGAGAACTACGCTGGATGCCAGACAGTGCAGTTCTAGAACCTGCGCTCCTCTGTGCTGTGTCCGAAACCTCAGAGTTGAACATGGTTGTCTCCAAGGAGCAGGGCTAGAGAGTAGGCAGCCGCGTGCGGAGGGGGTCTGCTGTATTTTGTTATAAGTCTCGTAGTACTATCTGACTTTTCACTAGAGTACGTGCTCTCTTAACCAACCCTTACTTAACTGAGGGGTAAAATCCCCCGAGCCTGGCATGCCCCTCCTCTCCTTAATTCCCATCACACTTAGGTATAAATCGTGTGACCAACCATACGTCCAGATCCTACTGGGTAGCAGGCTTTCTATGACATGCTCATTTTGACATTAAAAAACAAAAAAACTTGTACAAAGAGTCTTCCATTTTTACAATAAAAAGTCGCACTAATAAAAAGCAAAAAGAACTGATACCAGTGCTGAGCTGATGACTCAGCCTTCTCAGGGATGAAGGTGAGGTCACTGGCTAGAAGGGACAAGGTGAAAATAAGGGCTTGATTCCTTTAATCCATCACCCACTCAGCAGCCAATAATCTTTTCAGGATCCCTGCAGCCTGATCATGCCCCTGCCTTCTTTCTTGATGTCCCATACCCTTAGGACAGAATCCAGACATCTCAGGGGGCTTATGAGACATTATGACCTGGCCCCATTTACCTCTCCGAACTAAGGGGCTACCACTACCCTATACCACTCCCACCCCTTTGACAGCTGCTCTGATCTTAAATTCTACTCTTCGCCTCCCTGGGAATTTGCATAGCTGTTTCCCCTGCCTGAATTGTGTTTTCCCTTCCTCTTATTCATCTGGCTGGTTCCCAGTCCTCATCACTTAGGTTCATCAATTTAGATGTTGCTGCCTTCAGGAAGTCTTCCTAGGACTTCCATATCTAGGTGATGAGCCTCTCCTAGGTGTTTCCATAGCACCCTGTACTTTTCCCACTAAAGCACTTGCTAGTCTCCCAAGAACTCTTAACCACTATTCAAGGTCCTGTGTCTTCCCCACCCACATTGACTGTGGGCTGACCCTGTGAACTGCTTTAACCCACAGAGTACAGGAGCGAAACTATGTGGGTTCCAAGCGTAAGCCTTAATAAGCATGGCTACTTCCATTTTGTACTTTTAGAAGCTCTGAGCCACTGTTTAGGAAGTTCAGCTACTCAACTGGAGAGGCCATGTGGAGCATGGCAAAGAGGCTCAGCCTTTCCAGGGTCCCAGTTGAGCCTTCATATGACTCCAGCCTCAGCTGCCATCTGACAACAATCTCATGAGAGACCCCAAGTGAGACTGGCAGAATTGCCCAGCTGAGTCCCGTCAATTCACAGAACTATGAGAGATAATGATTGCATAAATCCACTAAATTTTAGAGAGTTTACTGTGCCACAATAAATAACAAAAGCCCCATTCTGTATTTTAGTTGTCTACGGAGTTTGCCCTGCTAGACTATTTTCTCTGAGGGCAGGGACCACACTAATTAAAAAAAAATTATTATATACCTAGGCCTTGGCTGGTGTGGCTCAGTGGATTGAGCGCTGGCCTGCGAATGAAAAGGTTGCAGGTTTGATTCCCAGTCAGGGCACATGCCTGGGTTGTGGGCTGGATCCCTGGGTTGCGGGTGTGTAAGAGGCAACAGATCGATATACTTCTCACACAGTGATGTTTACGTTAATCTCCCTCCCTTCCCCATCTCTAACAAAGTAAATAAATAAAATCTTTAAAAAAATTGTTATATACTCAAGACACTCTCCAGCACAAGATAAACTCTCAGACGTCGGATTAATGCAAATTAAGAATGTCTACAAAAACAAAGGCAAAAGCCGCGCTCAATAGGTGATCTGGGTGTCACTGAGGACTCTAGCTGTCCTTGCGTCTACCCTGACACCTGAGGTTTGTTAGTGTTCTCAGGATTCTAGGGACAAGGATGTCATCAGGACATTTTACATTTGGGAACAGACACCTTATCTTCAAAAATTTTCAACTAGCTTCAGACCCGGGGGGCCCTCCGTGGTTGTAGGTGGAATGAATGTACTTCCGCTAGAACCAATAAATCCCATGACCGGGGTCTATGCCTGTCATCACAACAGCGCAGGGTGTCCAGTCAAGTCAACGGGCGTTGTCTGAACATCTTCCGTGGACAGACAGCTCACGTCAAACCCAATGTGCGACGCAAATGGGAAAATGCCATCCCTGCCCTGAGGGAGAGCACTGGAGAGACTAGACTTACACAAATGAGATAATTAAATAACAGGACAACATATAATTACTGCTAAATTGTGTGGTAAGAAATTAAGTGCTTACAGAAATTGGGAAAAGCAGAGAGCAATGAGGGCTCCAACAATTGGGGAACTGTCACGGAAGCACTGGATGTGGCTGAGCCGTGAGGGGTAAAATGAACTGCAGACAGGCTGGGATGAAGGAGAGCGCAGAAGTCCCAGGGGGGACAGAGCTGAACCAGTATGCTTATTTTACTTTGAGGCAGCAACGCAAGGTATGTGAAAAGTGGATGCCCCAAATCCCAAAGCAAGGATATTTCTGAATAGTTCCCTAATAGCCACACTTCTGGGCCTGTATTTATTGTTTCTTCTGCTTGCAATGCCTTTCTCTGTTCTCCACCTGGATAACTCTTACTCGTGTTTAAAGGTCCAGTTCAAGTGCAACTGCTTTTTTGAATCTGTCCATGGAATCCCACAACCCAGCCCTCATGCTTTTACTGGAACGTATCTCCTTCTTTTGCCTACTCACCTCTTCTACTACAATGAATAGCAACTTATACTTACTGGGTTCATACTGTGTGCCAGGAACTATGCTAAACATTTTGAAGATTTTATTTATTTTAGAGAGATGGGAAGGGAGGAAGACAGGGAGAAAAACATTGATGTTTTTGAGAGATGCATTGATCAGTTGCCTCTCACACACCCCCAACTGGGAACCTGGTCTGCAACCCAGGCACGTGCCCTGACCAGGAATCAAACCTGTCCTGTTTCAGTTTGCAGGCCGACACTCAATCCACTGAGCAACACCAGCCAGGGATAAACATTTTAAATGTAGTATTTTATTTAAGCCTCACAACTATTTTATAGATGAAAAACGCGAGGCTGAAAGTGGCTACGTACACTGCCCAAGAACACATAGCTGGGAGGTAAGAAAGCTGGGATTCAATGTAACTCCAGAGGCCACTCTGAAAACACTGGACCATGTATTTCTGGAGGCCACAAATGCTCTTTACTCTGTCTGCTCAGATTCTAGGATGGTGGCTGACATATGACTCAAAAATTGAACAAATTAATACATCTGTCTGGTTGTATTAATTGTCTGTGTCTAAAAGTAGTACTCCCCAGTACTTTTAGCCCCGGATGGAGACTTTCACCTGCCCAGAAGTCAGTACCTGAGGGAAAGGAGGAAATCTAAAAAACTTATACTTAAACTTGAGCTCCTTTATTTCAAAAGCAGTGAAAGAGGAATCGTTCTATTCCCAGCAATGACATTAGCTGGGTCTGAAGATGAGGACTCTGATTAACAGGTATGTGTGTTCAGGGGTAGGTCGGGGGAAAGGTGTTCTCCTCTTAGGTATCTTAAAAGCAGAAACTTAAGTTGTTCTTATCCAAGTGTTACCAAAAGAGGTTGAGCCCAGAACAAGTCTGCCTGGGGCCAGCAGGTAGTGTGTGGGTTCAAGTCCAGGTGATTCTGAGAGTACATTTATTAAAGCTGGGGACAGTGAAAAGAGGGAAGGGTCTAGGATAGAAGAGGGAACAGGATAAAGCCTAGACGGGCCTACTTTGGCTGTCTAGGTAAGTTATGGAAAAGAAGTGAGCCGAGGCGGGTCTGCTGTCAGCTCACTGGAGAGTCAGAGAAAAGGAGGCCTTGGAGACAGGTTCAGGGGGTTAGCCCTGCACAAGCTGCCACTGCCCACTACTCCCTTGGTTGCAAATTTTGTGGGTACCTTAGGGTTTAGGAAAAAGAAAATTCACTGGAGAGGAAATTCAAGCGGGCGTGCCCCAAGGAGGGTGTGCTCAAGCTTCTTTGACTTGAGGTGTTTTATCTGCTTTCTAAAGGCAGGGACTTTAGGGGCAGTCTCAGGGGAGTATCTTAATACAATATTTATCAGCTTTTCCAGGTGTATCCTTTCAGGGTCATGGTCTGCACTGATTGGTCACCCAACTGCTTTTGCTGCTTTTCTGGGCCTGGAGATGTTATCTCCAGGGAGGAAAGGTCAGAGCATCCCAAAGACCGGCGATTTGAAAGGTCAGGGCATCTAAACCGCATGACCAATGATATGCCAGGGGAGGAGAGGCCACTCTGGATCAGGTCCAACACCAATTTTGCTCGTTGCTAGGCCCTGGTGACCTTCTGTAGCGGCTATAAATTGCTCTGCCAGTTTGTTCGGCTAACTGTTTCAGTTTTCCCACTCCATTTGCCAAGGAATTTTCCTAGCTTCTTACTCTCCTGCCTCCAAACCAGTTAGGACCAGTTAAGATCACTCTATCTGACCCTCTCTTGATGCAGACTCAGGCCCTTACAGTGGAGGGGGCTGGCCAGCCACTACGCGGCGAAGCAAAAGCTGGGCCAGTGCTGGAACCCCAGAATCGGAACCCTGCCTGCACAGTCCTTCACTGCCTACCCAGGCCCACCTCTCCAAGCAGAAGCCGGCCTACGGGCTTCCTTCGTGGGACCCTAAGGCTCCTCTCCTCCGCCCAATGGCTCTCGCTTCCTCCAGCATCGGGACCTGGGGAAGACTGGTCTCTCTTTCGCATCTCCACTGTGTCTGCTAGGTCCTATTGCGCCACCGAGGCCCCTCTAGCCCCGCCTCTCAGGCGGTTCCGCTTCGCCACCTGCGATCACCCTGCCTCGGTACGGTGTCCCCGCTACTTGCTTATGCCCTTGCCGCAGTTCACCTCCCACTAGCCCAAAACAAGGCTACACCCCCACTTCCTTTCGCTAGGCCGGTCTTCCGGCTGAGCTCCTCTCTAATTGGCTGGCTGAGAGATTCCTTGGGGTTCGGCCACCCGAAAGGCGCCACAGCGGCTGCTGTAGCCGCTGTCCCGTGGTTTGGCCTCGCTGTTTTGACTGCGAGCCTCTATGGTGTCGGCGAAGACATGTGGCGCCTCACGGGACTCCTAAGCCGAAGTGAGGGGCGTTGGAGCCGCGCGTCTTGAGGCAGCGGAGACTCAGAATTGGAGGAGGGGACGGACGGGTGGACAAAGCCGAAGCACTAGTGGGCGGAGTTAGAGCTGGGGAAAAGGAGGGTGCTAAGAGGGCGGGGCTATGCCTCGGAAGGCGGGCTATTGGAATTTGAAGTGTGGGGACGCTACTAGGAAGTAGCTTAGAGCGAAGGAGATGGGTGGGGCTATTGCGGGGTGGGGGCGCAAATAACTGGACTTGGTGGGTGGAGTCAAAGAGTAGTGGGGCCAATGGAGTAGGCAGGGACAATGGAAAGAGGCAGGACTTTGAGACAAAGTGCTCCAAATATTGAACAAGAGTTTGTATATAAACGTCAGGTTATTCACTTTAGAACAGTGATTGTTAACCCTAAGAGGGATCAGAATCGCCTAGGGAGCTTTTTTCAAAATATAGATGCTCCACCCGGAACTATCCTGGTTCATTGGTTCTGGGTTGGCACCCTAGAATCTGTACTAAGCGAAAGATTCCCACGTGTTAAGAACCTCTGCCAGAGATTCCGAGGACCCTGGGGTGGGGCTCTGTCCAGTGTCAGAGGGAAGATTGATGGTACTGCCATTGCCTCAATCTTGTTTATGTCAAGGTGACTGATTTTTGTTGCTGTGCACAGCTCTTCCCCGTCTGCTAGGACCTGACCTCCGGGGGGTGACCCCCAAGTCCACCAGCCCAGATGGGTCTCAGGCTACCTCCTCAACCCTGCTGGTCTCTGTGCCTAGCTTTGACAGGTAAGATACTGCCATCTGTCATCTGTCTCCTCTCTGTACCCTCTCTAGCCCCCTACCTGGCACAGAACTAAATGGCCTGTATTATATCATTTAGGTCAGGCCCCCATGGTCCCGGTCCCGGCACAAGCAGGGGCCCAAGGTCTCATGGATGGAAGGATGCCTTCCAGTGGATATCTGGCCGTGTCTGCCCAAACACTTTGTGGGATGCCATATCGTGGGTAAGGCTTACTCAGTCCTGTCCTTGACCTTCAGTGTGGATGAGAATGATCCTGCATGGAAGTAGAGCCTAAAAACATGAGCTAGGACATCATTGTGCCTGCGCTCAAATTTTGAGTAACCTGTGGCATTGGAGCATATTTAAGGAGATAGAGCCACTCCTCATCCCCTGCCTTCCGTGTATTTATTCCTCCTTTTATTCAGTAAACATTTATTTAATACCTCTCTGAACCAGGCATTTTTGCTGGGCACTAGGGAAATAGCAAAGAACAAGATAGATAAGATTTTTGCCTTCATGGAGCTTACAATAAATAATGCTAAATAGCTAATATTTTATTTATTAATGTAAAGTATTATATGCACATTATCATCTTTAATCCCTACTAAAATCTTTCAAAAGAAATATCTCCATTTTATAGATGCGGAAACTTAGGCTCTGAAACTTTAGGTAACATGCCTAAGGTCACACAACTTTTAAGTTGAGGAGCCAGATTTTACTCGGAAGCTCATACTCTTACCTACCACACTCTATAGCTTGGTTGCTGCACTTAGTATGGCTTGTAAAAGCACCTGGTACAGATCCTGACTCCATAATAGTTGCTCACTAAATACTTTCTGAATTAGATCTATATGTAAGTCAGTTGCTCAATCTAATAGTGTAGAATCTCTGCCTTCTAGGTTGTGCTTATAAGGTATTCTGAATGAAGTTGGCGTACACACCACTCTTATGTCCGTCACATCTCATCCCTATCACTTCTGTGCTATGTGCTTGGGCACGTGACTTGACCTCTCTGAGCCTCAGTTGTCTCATCTGTAAAAGGGTGCCATCAGCAGATCTGAGCCTGGGGTGTCTCCATGATAGGGGCACTTCTCTCTGGGGAGCTGTGGACTAGAGGCATAATACACCTTGGAGAGGAGAGCATTTCCCCATTTCGTCAAAGATCCAGACCCTAGGGTTATCCCACAGTGAGTCCTTTCGGAAACTGGACCTGGATCTCAGGGGCCCTGATGCCATCCCTCCCCTCTGTCACTACAGCCCATGTGAAAGAGCCTGTCCCTAGTGCCTTGGGTACATGTCCCTGTTATTGACAATGCCACAATGCCAGCACCTCTTCCTTCTGGCCTCAGCTCACACTTCACCCCAATAGACAGGGTTTCTCTGATTCCCTATCTTGCCAGGCCTCCCTCTCACACTCTACATAACCCCTGATTTGTTTCCTTTTTGGCATTTAGCATGACTTGTCATTATTGTATTTATTTCTCTGTGTACTTTGGCGTCTTGTCTTCTTCCCTTAGTGAAGATATAAAACTTCACAAGGGCTAAAACTGTGTCTGTCTTGTCATTGTACCCAGTGCCTGTTGCAACAGGAAGGGACAGGGAAAACCAAGCAGTCACTGGGCTAGAAGCTAGCTTAGGTGTTCTGCAGAACTGTTAAAGAAGAGACACCTTCAGTAAGCATGTACCTGTGAAAGTGGGTGTGGTGGGGTAGCTTGGTCAGGGTCGGGGGAAGGGAGGAGTTGTGCCAGATTAGAGAAAGAGAGTGAGCCTGGTGGGTAACCCTGACCTGAGGCTATATTTGTGGCAGAGCCTCAACTTACCACATTATTTTTTTGCCTGTTTAGACGTTGTTTATTGAGTAACTTCCTCATGCATTTATTTAGTGTACCTATCTTAGCACTCTGCTAGGTGCCGGGGATACATTGGTATGGAAAAACAGACAGGGCTCCTGCCCTCATTGTGCTATAAGACTAACAGGAGAGTCAGACCTCAGTGGAATAATTGTAGAGGTGATTACTTAAATACCAGTATGACCAGGGTTCCAGAGTGTGAGGGCCTGGAGTGGAGGAGCTGGCCCAACCAGGAGTCAGGAAAGGCTTCTGGAAACGATGTTTGAGCTGCAGGCTGAGCCTGTGTGAGCTGGCTGGTGGAGAGCTATGTCCCTGACATGCTGTCTTTCCCAGGGCACTCTGGCGGTGCTGGCCCTGCAGCTGGCGAGGCAGATCCACTTCCAGGCATCCCTGCCAGTAGGACCTCGGCGAGCAGAGCGCAGCTCTTGGCGCAGTCCCCTGGACTGTTTCCTCTCTTCTCCCTTCTGGCATCCGTGCTCCTGTGAGTTCTCAGTCCTGGGACAGGAGGGCTGGGCTGGGCGTTTCTCTGGGCCAGGAAGCATCTCTGGACACACCTCAGGAAAAGAACCATCAGCAGCAGCTCCTTGCCTTTCCTATCTGCAGCCAGAGGAAGGGGAATGTGAGGAAGTGCCATCCACCCAGGCTGTGGGCCACACCTACCCTTCAGGGCCCTCCCATGTCCTCCCATCACCTTCCATGGAGGGAGCCCCACCAGGGTTCAGGATACTTTAGATCCTGGGTGTGGCTTCCTGCCTACCCCTCAGCCAGTTAGGTCATTCTCTGTTCAGTCATTCATTAGTAAATGAATCTTGAGTAGCTACTATGAGCCATGGTACAGAGGCAATGAGCCCATTGGTTAAGGCTGTGGAGTCAGACTGTTGGGGTTCATGCCCCAGAACTGCTATAGACTAGTCTTGTGTCCCTGGACAAGTCACTTTAAACTTCCCTATGCCTCAGTCTCTTCAACTGTAAAATGGGGTGATAATCAACTCCACCCCATAGGTTTCTTGGGAAGACTAAATGGGTTAATACATGTTAAGGTCGGATGTGCCTGGCACGTAGAAAGTACTCTGTAAGTAATAGTTTAAGTTCTTGTCCTTGTTGTTATGATCTAATCATTATCAATATTACCATCAAATAAAGAGTTAGGTTCTGGGGCTACAACAGCGCGTAAATAAAGTAGATGCCTCCCTGTCACTGGAAGAATTCACGCAGAAGAACCACTAATGCTCAGGGCAGGTGATCAGCGTGCATGCGGGCCCCTCCGAACCCCTGCAGAGGGAAGCCAGCCAAGTACACGGAAGAGGAGGGTTGTGGAAGAGCTGTCACAGGAGTTTCCAAATTCTTCCTTTGGTTCCCAAAATGTCAGCGAAGACTCAGTCAAGCCTGAGCAGGCTGTACTGATCCCCTTCTGGTGTGACTGCTGTCGTTGGCTCTTTCCAGCGCTGCGGAGGCACATTCTCCCCACTGACGGCCCAGCTCCCAGGCACCCTGGCCTCAGGGAACCCAGGCTGGGCCAGGAAGAACCCTCCACTCAGCCTGAGAGTCTCTCCTCACACGGCTCCTTGAGAACAGCTGGTCTTCAGGATCCCTCTGAGGAAGGTATGTCCTCACCTCCTAGAATCAGCAGAAGGCAGGGGGAGCGAACATTTCCTTCTGTACATGCCATGTAAGGGGCTTGTCATTCCGGCGAGGCCCCATGCTTCCTGGGATAGTTCAGAATTATTGTGGTTGCTTGCCATGGTGATGGATGGGGGGCTGGGAGACTGGGAAAGTGGGAGAGAAGGAGAAATAACACTTTCTCCTCTGCCCTGGCTGGGTGTTGGCCATTTCCCCAGTAGATCCCAGCGCTGTCAGCTTCCTGCATGCCAGCAGTAACTTCAACTCCAAGGCCAAACCAGCCCAGACTCAGCCCACTGGTGAAAAGCAGGTATTGTCCAGATTTGGCCACCTGGATCTTTATAACATTGTCCTGGGCAGGTAGCAATCCCAATGAACTGCCCCATGATGAGTCTTTATATTTCTTCCCAGGAACAAGATAAATCAAAAACGCTTTCCCTGGAGGAGGCTGTGGCTTCTCTTCAGCAGCTCTTCCAGCTCAGTGTTTCCATCGCTTTCAACTTCCTGGGTAACTGGGTAGGCCCCGCCTCAAGGTAGGCAGATGGGCAGGCAGAAAGGGTATGGAGAAGGTCAAAGAGAATCAGGTAGGGAGTGGTTCAAACCAGAGAGAGTTATTTTCTCCCAGGTACGTGGACAGATCTGGCATTGTGGCACAGTGGTGTTGGGGACCCATTCTCACTCAGACCTTTCTGCCAGTCGTAAAGGTGGTTCCCATCTCGAGGTCCTGCTTGGCTATTTTAACTCCTGCCCTCATATCCATATTCTAGGCAGCTGGAAGGTGGAAGGTGGGAAAGCTAAGGGGCCACTCCTTCCCTTTAAGGACGTGAACTAGAAATTGCACAAATCGTCATCTAGAATGTAGGCTTATGGCTGCCCCTAGCTGCAGAGGAGACTGGGAAATGTAGTCTTTAGCTGAATGATCATGTACATACGTGAAAATTCTGTTACTGTGTTAGGGGGAGAAAATCTTGGAGGCTACCTTGCATTCTCTGCCACACATAGGCAAGAACAGGCTCCTGGGGTTTGTGACAGGCCCTCAAGTGCATGAACAGGAACTTCTTGCCCACATCGGGAGACTCCAGATGCCCCTCCACTATTTGTCCAGGTTAAGTTTCAGGCCTTCTAATCTGGAGACTCAGAGCCCTAGCAGCATCTCTTGGAGTCTAGTGAACAGGTGGGCGAGAGGCTAGGATTCATTCAGAACAAATTTATTGAGCATTCACCTCTTGCTCAGCCCTATTTTAGGTGTTGGGGATATGGTGTTTCACAAGACAAAGTCTTTACTCGTGGAACTAACATGTGAGTCGAGGGAGAGGAAAACAGTAAATTGCCAAACAAATAAAGAGAATTTCAGATGGTGATAAATGTTATAGAGAAAATTGAACAGGAACAACTTTTGATTTAGAAGTCCTCACTGGTGGGACGGTCCTTCAGCTAAGACCTGTTTAACAACAACAACAAAAAAGCCCGTCTTGTTTCCATCTGGAGCTTAGAGATCACTGGGCGAGTGAAGTCAGAGAAGCAGCAGAGGCCAGATCAAGTGAGATTTTCTGAGCCACGGTGCAGTGTGGATGTTCGAAGTGAGGCAGGAAGCCATTAGACGGTTTTATGCTGGAGCAGGAGAAAGAGCAGTCACATGGTCTAATTTAGTTTTTTAAAGATCTCTCTGGCTGTTGTGAGGACAAACGTGGATTGCAGGGATGCCCGAGGGGGAACAGGAGACTGGGTTGAGTTGTGACTGATGACTAAGCAAATGTGGCGGTGGCCTGGTCTAGGGTAGAGGCAGAGGAGACCGAGACGAGTGGATGGATCAGGGCGTGCCGATAGAGCCAGTGTGGGCAATGGGGGCAGGGTGGGGTCTTTTGCCCTCTCGAGTCTTCTCCTCAAGGACAAGAGGGCTCTGTGAATCTGGCCAGAGAGTTTTCAGACAGCAGGGAGGCGACTTTAATTCAGTGCTGGCTGAATGCAACCTGGCTTCTACCTTATTAGCTTTTTGTGATTTAGATGGGCAGATAGTCTCTTCTGAGAATTTTCTTGCCCATTCCTTCACTCACATATGCATTTATTCAGCAAGTGCTGAGCACTGTGACAGAACACAAAGGGAGCATAAGCCGCAATCGTATTTTGCATTTGTATAGAGCTTTCGCCCTATGTAAAGTCATTTCTACACTCTTTTTCTGCTTCTGCTTCCAGGATTTTAGAGTCTAATTGAGGAGACCGGGCTTGCACTCTTGAAACAGTTTAGTTCGTAGAAAAAGACTTGTATATTAAGCAAATGCCAAAAAGAAGTGTTTAAAGCCTGAGTGTGGTCTGCAGGTTGCAGGGCAGAGCCGGGACGTGAAGGCCTGATGGAGGCAGAACAGATGTCCCGGGCAGGAAAGACAGCTTGGCGAAGGCTTGGAGTTGAGAATTGGCTGCGCCTAGCCCCTCTCCTATTTTCCTCTTTGTTTGGAAGGTCAGAGAACATGGGCTTTGGAGCTGGACGCACCTGAGTTCAGGTCTTTGCTCTCTTGTATTCTCTCTCACAGTGTCTCCGTAAAGCAACATTAACAGTTGTCAGCTGGGCCAGGTTGTGTTGGCTACAAACAGCCTAAATGACAGGTGGCAAACACAGCCTGCGGGCTGAATCCGGCCCTCCACCTTCTTTTATCCCGCCCGACACCTTGTTTCTACTTCTTGCCCCTAGTTAAGGAGTAGTTACATTTATACAGTCCTAAAATTATATTCGGCCCTTTGAAGGCAACCACTAGACTGATGTGGCCCCTGGTGAAAATGAGTTTGACACCCCTGGCCTAAATCCACTAACTTAAATTCGAAAGGAACCTATTGAGATCTGTTGACCTGCCAAACCTCAGAAAGGACAGGAATCAGGGAAGCCCCGGGGACCCAGGGCGCAGTAACTGATAGTGCCGTCCTCAGAATCAACCTGCAAAAGCTGTGTTTTCTCCTGTGGAAAGGAGATCAAGAGTCAGATTTCTCAGGGGAGGGTCTCATTGGATGGGAAGAGAGGAGGCACGTTGATTGACAGCACTGGGGAAAGGGCTGTTCTCAGAGGGAAATCAGGACGTTACAACCAAGAGGAGAACGGTACAGATGAGGGCAGAACCCACTGGTGTCTATGGCTAACCGGTGAAATGTTAGGATATGGAAATGTTGCATTGGAAATGTTAGGAAATGTTGCGTATATGGAAATACATGCAAATTGTCCAGTACAGAAAAAGAAAGGAAGAAGCCTGTGGGCACCTGGCTAAGGGTGTGGGGAGGTTCGCAGAGGAAGCCGTGCGTGTCTACACCCTGCGCTTTCCTACAGGGACAGAGAACATGAGGAATGGGAACTACACGGCGGCCTTTTCCTACTTCCAGAAAGCAGCAGCGCGCGGCTACAGCAAAGCACAGTACAATGAGGGCTTGTGTCACGAGTATGGCAGAGGCACCTCCAGGGACCTCGGCAAGGTACCGCACCTCCTCTCCTGCCCCAGACCCATGCCCTGTGCTGCAAGGCCCAGAGTGACCTCCAGAACGAGCAATGGGCAGGGCGTGGGGAAAGCCCCTGTCTCTCTCCCAGCTGTGAGGGAAACATTTTTAAAAAGCTCTTAATGCCCTGCCTGGTGTGTCTCAGTGGGTCGAGCACTGGCCTGTGAACCAAAAGGTTGCACGTTTGATTCCCAGTCAGGGCACATGCCTGGGTCACAAGCCAGTTCCCCCGTTGGGGGCATGTGAGAGGCAACCAATCTCAATGTTTCTCCCCGCTTCCCCCCTCTAAAAAATGAATAAATATAAAATCTTTGTTTTTAAAAAGACTCTTAATTTTTAGGAATTTCGACTTTAAGCTCAAGCAGACCAGTGCCCTTGTCTTAGTTGCATCCTCAGGGCCTAGAGCAGGGGTGTCAAACTCATGTTCACTGGGGGCCACATCAGCCTTGTGGTTGCCTTCAAAGGCCGGAATCATTTTAGGAGTGTATAAATGTAACTACTCCTTAACTGTTAAGGAGTTGAAATTATATTCGGCCCTTTGAAGGCAACCACGAGGCTGATGTGGCCCCTGGTGAAAATGAATTTGACACCCCTGGCCTAGAATGTTTCTTTGGTGAGTGGGTTAATTGATTCTAAAAAAAAAGATAAGTGCAGATGTTATATACAAGAATGTATTTCTTGAAATTTTATATGATAGCAAAGGGAAGCAACCTGTGTTTCCTCAGTAGAGAATTGGTTAATAACATCTATGTGGGCCTTAAAGATAATGTGCTAGATCTGTATTAGCAGAGAAGGACTTTCATAGTGTACTGCTGTATGAAAAAATAGGTCACAAAAGAGCAAGTGCACTTCTCTCTCTACCCTACACACACATACATGTTTATGTGTGTAAGAACATAAAATGTGTATGTGTACATATGTGAATATGTATATGTGAAGAAATGTAAGGCCATACACTAAAATGTTAACAGAATCATCTTTAGAAAGCAGGATTTCTTAGCATCATATGTTTCTGTTTCTCATTTTATCTACTTAAAATTTTTTGGCTTATCTGTACTTTCTGACTAATCTATAATGATTATGTATTATTTAATTAAATAATGTTTTGAAATTTCGCTCAAAGAGAAAGCTGGCTTCCAGAGTCAGTGTTGACAGTGTTTCTCCCTTTGCCCCAGGCAGTCCTTTGCTACCAGCTGGCTGCCAGCCAGGGCCACAGCCTGGCTCAGTACCGCTACGCCAGGTGCCTGCTACAAGGCCCAGCCTCCTTGTGGGACCCTGAGCAGCAGAGGGCAGTGTCCATGTTGAAGCAGGCTGCAGACTCAGGCTTGAGAGAGGTACATGTCATGGGCAGGGATGGGGCGTCTCTCCTAGGCACCCGGGGCATGTGTGACCTGGCAGTGACCAAAATATGTTTTTCCTTCCTCCTAACCACAGGCGCAGGCTTTCCTCGGGGTGCTTTTCACCAAGGAGCCATACCTGGATGAGCAGAGAGCCGTGAAATACCTTTGGCTTGCTGCCAACAATGGGGTATGAGGTCTCCGGTATCCAGGCATGTTGGGGATTGACTCCAATAAAGGAAGGGACCTTGGAACTGGCACCAAGTTCTTTGGATAGGAATATCGGGCCAGCTTTAAGCCTTAATTCTCGCCGACTTCCCGGGTGACCTGTGTGCAGGTCCAGTGGTGTCCTGGGGCTGACTCGAACCTGCCTGAGAGAGCTATGGGTGGTATAAAACCAGCCATGGCAGGAGTACCATAGAAATTGCTCAATGCTGCAGAGCAGGGCTCTTTCCCCTGGAGGGCCAGGCGTTAAACATTAGCCAGCACACGGCTGGGCCGGTGCTTGTAGATCCAGACCTGTTCCTGTGTCCCTAAACTTGGGATGGATCATAATGCCTGCCTGTCTGCCACTTCACAGGGTTGTTGTGAAGATCAGAGCATGACTAAGATAACAGGTGTGAGAGTGCTTGGTCAGTTGTATACACAAAAGGTGTATCGTTACATGTATTACAGTGCAGGGGGTTCAGAAGACACATGAAGTGAACGCCCCAGGCAGTTGCGGTGGCGGGGGGAGGGGGGTGGCTGGTTGTCTGTGAGCTGGGGGCACTGTTACTTAGGCAGAATGCCCCAGACTTTATTCCACAGAGCGTTCATTGTGTGGGATATTTATAAGTAATTTGAGGGGGGAAAGGTCAGGTGGCTTGGGAAAATACTGAGTTAAACAGGTATCTTTAATGCAGGAAATCTCAGAACTGTCAGTCATGGTGAATCGCTGAGAAGGCGTCTGTGGTTTGCTGTGTTTCTCGAGTATATTTGAGCGTATTTCTTTGAGTTGCATCTTGAAGGCCCAGGAGCCCCGGATGAATGCAAGCAGCGTGCACAGACTGGGACTGCCCTGCATAGGGACTGCGGCTTCTCTGTTTTCTGGCCAAGCACGCTGATAGCTTCAGTGATCTCTTGGGCATCAGAATACTTGTCCCTTTTCACTCTGTGTTGCCCAGAGTACCTGTAGTAGCCATCAAACGGGACTGGTGTCAGCAACCAGTACTGTCCTCTGTGCCTGTCTTTCCTTAAAAGAGCTGCGGAGCACTCCTGGGGCTGAGTGGGCCTCGTATCCCCGTGCTGGACATGTAGGGGCACCCGGCCTGCTTCGGTCCTCCAGCACGCTAGAAGGCGAGACGCGCAAAGGGATGTCAGGTGACTCTGCTTTGGAGCACAGGCCTCACATTCATCCATTCCACTAGGGATTTTATCTTCCCAGGTTTGTGCTGAGTAACTGTAGGGTGGGCGTTTTGGCCTTAAATATCGAGTGCTGTGTTCTCAGCCAGCCTGTAGCCTTGAGCCCACCACATTCATTGCACAGACTTTGGTCTGCCTGCTACAGAAACTCCTTTCAGAAATTTAACTGTAGAAGGTAGAAGAGAAATTGGACCAGGGTTGGAATCAACCAAGTGTTTTGTTTTTTAAGTTGAAAGGTTGAAGATAATGAAAAAATTCCACTAGAGAGGGAGAGAGAAATGATGTGGGCAACTCAAGGTATGAAAATAGTAACACTAATCTAAGTACTTTTTATATATTAACACATTTAATCCTCACAACAGCATAATGTGGTAGGTGTGGAGTTTACAGATGAGGAAACTGAGGCAGAGATGTAGGCTAACATGCCTGAGTTACACAGCTGGTAAGTGGTGGAGCCCAGGCTGGAAGCCAGGCAGTCTGGCTGTGCAGGCCTGGCTTCCAGCCCGATCAGATACTGCCTCTCCGAGGAGGAGATAGTTCTCAGTGAGTAGAGAGAATTTTGAGCCTTGAGCAAAGGGGTCAGCCTTTTAACCTTTCAGATGAGGAGAAATACTTTCTCTGTAAGGTACGCCGTGCAGCCCTCTTGGCAGAAATTCAGGAAGGGCTTTGGGAAGCCTAGCCTCCACCCTTGCTCCTGACTCTTTCAGGATAACGTAGGAGCCTGACTCTCGGGTTTCCATAGCTGGGCTGAGTGCTGCCTGCAGCCTTCACTTCTGCATACTTTTAGCACCAGCCTCACAGAGAGAAACTTACACACTGCTCTGGCTAGACCCTCCCTGGGTAGAGGGGTCCATTGCATTGGGCAGGCTTGGGGCCTCTGGCTTGTCATAGATGAAATCCAGGGTACAGGGAGGGCCGGTGCTGGGCCCTGACCCTGCCTGACAAAGCGCCGACATGCCTGACTGCTCCACCTTCCTCCTGCCTTGGCATTCAGTCCTTCAGTACTGCATGTGTGCGTATCTGTGTCTCTCTGTTCTCCTTTAGGACTCACAGAGCAGGTACCACTTGGGAATCTGCCACGAGAGGGGCCTTGGTGTGCAGAGGAATCTGGGAGAGGCTGTGAGATGTTACCAGCAGTCAGCGGCTCTGGGGAACAAGCCCGCCCAGGAGAGGCTGCGGACCCTCTTTTCTTCCATGGAGGCAGCAGGTACGGACACAAGTCAAAGCCAACAGGGTCCCTCGCCTGAACTCCGTACCTGTGACAGAGAAGGCATGGCAATAGCTCTTGGTGTCCTTGTCATTTCCTGCCCCAGTGATGGGTAACAGCACAGCTTTTCAAGTCAGACAAACCCGTTTTAACCCCGTGCTGTCACTGAACTTGGACTCCATGTCTTTGAGCCTCAATTTTTTCACCTTGGAATATGTGGGTACTAGTAGTGCTTTATTCATTCGGTGGTTGTAAGGATTAAATGTGGTGACTGTAAAGGGCTTAACACAGCCTGGCATACAGTAGGTATTAAATTAATGGGAGCTGCTCTGGTGATTTTCCAGGAGGGACAACGTCCCAAGGCTGCCTCAGCACCCTGAATTACCCTTCTAGGGCCCTGAGCACCCTGCTCACCCATAAGTCACTCAGACAGACGGGAGTTAACAGTGCTGGGGGAACCTCGTCCCTTAAAAAGTCCTTGCTGCAAAGTGGGAACCCAAGAATACAGCGTGAGAGTTCCTCTCACCTCTCCTTGCAGCTCCTGGGCCCCAGGACCTGGCCAGCACAGGACTGAAGTCCTTCTCCAGCCCTTCCCTCTGCAGCCTGAACCCCCTGCTGGCAGGATCCTCATGCCTCCCACATGCCTGGAGCACAGGGAACCTTGGCCTGCTCTGCAGAAGTGGCCATCTTGGAGCCAGCCCTGGAGCCCCCAGCAGGGCTGTCCGCCCACATCCCTGGCCTTTGGAAAGGAGTGTCGTCAGACTGGGTTTTGGCTAAGGTGAGACCAGACACAGTTGCTGTAATACCTGTCGCTGGTGCGGGGCGGGGAGGCTGGGGAGGCAGTGGATGGCAATAAGATGAGTGTCAGTAACCCCTTCCAGGGTGGAAATTCCAGTGGGAGCCAGGTTCTCAAGCAATTCCAAGTGCATGGCTAATAAATGACTTTGACCTTTCCCCCTGGTTGATAGCCTCACAGAGCAGCAGTGGATACAATTACAGGCATTTCTGGTTGGTGCACAAAAAGGATTCATTCAGTGACCTGTAAAAACCTGTACTGAAGGATCCAGAGACCCTGGTCCTCACTCAGCCTTTGTCTTGGAGAAAAATAGTGACCTTCTCCTTCCCCATAGTTTCCTAAAGCTTAGACTACATTTTTTTTTTTTTTGCCAGAATCTGATCTGTGTGCCTCTGGTGGTTCACAGGAAGATTTTAGGTGGTATTCAAATTAATATTTTTATTTTAGTAGTTGTATATTTAATATATAATGCACAAATATGACTAGCATGTTTCACAGATATGAGGATTTCTCAGCTATGAAGGGTTTCACAGGTAGGAAGAATAGTGAATCGACTTAAAGGAAAATGTCGTGACGTTGCCCACAGGGAGCCCAGATCCAGAGAGGTGGCGGAAGTCCTGAGGTGGCTCCATGAACAGCTGAAACCAGGGAACACCGAATCAGTTTGCGCTTGTTCATCTCCAGCTGATTCATGATTGTTCGATTTGGAACTAAGGAGTTTTTTGCCTAAGTGCCTGATGTATCTGCTTAATTTTTTTCTGCTCGATTTTTCCAGACCTTCTCACTTCAGCCCCTAAAGATGGAGCCTGTGGGTTCTCAGAGAGATACCAAACTTGAGTCCCCAAGAAGCCAGTTACCCACCCACCTTCCCAAAGAACCTTAAATGCCCGCCCCAGCACAGTACAGAAGAGGAAAGTGTGTGAAGACCCAGGTTCTGGCCATGTCCCTTTGTGTGGCCATGTCACCTTCAAGCAGTGAGTAGCCTGACTCACTGCAGTGTTTTCCGCAGCTGCAGACCAAGGGCAGTGGTGTCCGCCCTCCTCCCCTGCAGGGCTGATTGGGGCCACTTCACCGTGGAAAAGACCACGGTGCTCACGGAGGCCCGAGGGGTCAGGGTGATGCTCGTGTTTACATGGCTTCATGAGTCACCAGGCTGGGAGAGGACCC
Source organism: Trachops cirrhosus (assembly GCA_028533065.1). NCBI lineage: Eukaryota > Metazoa > Chordata > Mammalia > Chiroptera > Phyllostomidae > Trachops > Trachops cirrhosus. Next base: position 24,070,598 of record CM052546.1, on the reverse strand, counting down.
AGGCCTCCTGAGTCCTGGCCCAGGGCTCCTCTGCGCCGTTCACACTGTAATGTTACAGGAAAGCGTTTTCACCGTCCTGCCGACATGAGGGAGCGAATGGAGACTGAACACCCGGACTCCTGGAGCAGGAGAGTGTGGATTGTGAGCCCTTCTGTTGGGAAGGGTGTGCCAGAAATGCATGGGAGTTTAATAAAACCAATATGGGATTATCTCATCACTCTGCCCTTGAGCGTATGGGGGAGAGCTAGGGAGACGGGCAGGGGGAGCTGAAAGCCGAGGCTCCATTCTCGTCTCTAAACTTTCCATTAACCAATTTAAAGGGTCTTAAAAGCTTCTCTGAGAGAGACTTAGAAAAAATGATTTCTGAGTCAACGCTAATGACTCCAATTACTGAATTTGTGAATAGCTGTGCCCTGGCTTTTGGATGTTAGCCCAAGTTCAATAGCGTAGATGTGGTTGAGAGTGAGGTGTGGGAGGGACTGAGGAGCAAAACCCTTAGTGAGTGTTCAAATGGGAAAGACCCATTTCAAAGGTGGGAGGAGCTGGGGGGAGTGTGTCCACATTTCCCTCTCTGCTTCTCACCCCTTTCCTCCACCTCTGGTGGCCCTGGCACACTCTCCTGCCACCCTTGGAGCCCTAAGCCTCCCCTGCCCCCTGCTGCCCTTCCAGGGCCGTCCTGCACACTGGCCTCCCCCTCCCTGTCCCCTCACATTGGGGCAGGAACCTTGTCTTCGTATTGCAATGTCCTTGGCACTTAGCACACAGCCCCGCTCAGGTGGGAGCTCAGTGTGCACGTGGGGTAAAGCTCAGTTTTAAGCTATGCAGTGCACTAATCTCTCTGGGGAAAAAAAAAAAAGGTTTCTGTGGTCAAATAAGTTTGGGAAGCACTGCTGCACTAGACATCCCCTTTTTATAGATTCACAATGCACATCAGCATATTCAAGGTTCCAAGAAGTCCAGCAGAAAAGAACTTGGTTAACCCAGTGCTTCCCTTGTGGGGTTGAGCACAGAGCCAGCTCCCTGCAGATTGCCCGTGACCTTCGTGGGGCACCCTCGCGTGGAGTCCCACTTGCTAGCCTCTTCCCCTCTGGTAGTCATTTTGGGTTCTCTGATTACTGCTTTCTCCTGACCGTGCCTGGGGCCAAGGGGCAGTTCAGACTGTCCAGGGACACTGGGTGTCCTGCGGTGATGGCCAGGTACAGCTCTCCCTCCCCCTCAATCGGTACATATTAAGTACTGATTCAGTTTGCGATGCCAGGCCTGGAGGTGGGATATTTTTAAGCTCTCCTCGTGGAGAGGGAAGGATGGGAGGAGAGTCCTGAGAGAGATGCTGTCAAGGGACCAAAAATCCTCGGCTGTTCGTCACCACGGTCTCCACGCAGCCCCAGGGGATGGGCTGCATCGGAAGACCCAGAACTGCTGTGCTTTTGCCATTAAAATTCCATTATGAATGACTCACTGTCAGTGCCCTGAAAGGATGTAGGGGGCGGGCCGGGAGATGGCCCCTGGCAGCAGGGCCAGCCTGGGTGAGCATACTGGGTGACCTGAGGTTTGGGGCCTGGTGCCCTTAGCAGTGAGACCTTTGTGTGAGGCTCTGCTGCCTCAGTTTCCTCATCCGAGATGCTGTTTCCAGGGAGCCTCGATGCTACAGTGGGAGCAAGGCTGTCTGGTTCATTGTATCTTCTGTGCTGATATAATGCTCAGTATGTATTTATTCAGTGAATGAGCGATTCTGTGCACTGCCCCTTCTCCATCCAACACCAAGCCTACCCTGCACCTAGTAGGTGCATTATTCATTAAAGAATTGATGCTGTATAACCCCATTGCTATTCCCAGTGCTACTTTTGCTGCATAGTAATTGCTCAACAAATATAAAATATTGGTTGAGTGTTTCTGATCCTGCCTCCCTCCTCACCCCACCCATGACATTGTGCCCACCCAATACTTAGTAGGGGCTGAAAAATGCTGACCTGTTTTCTAGTTACACACCATGTGCCCAACTGAGCCTCCCCCTCCTGTCACCTCCTTCTCGGTATTTGGTTCTCTCCAGAGTCCCAAGGGTGGTGGTTGCCATCTCACTCTTGTTTCAGCCAGAGGAGAGGTAGGGTCAGTGAGTTGCCATGCTGAAGTTGGGTGACAGACAAGGAGGCTGCCTGTCAATCTCTGAGCTGCCCCCAGGCTCCGAGTGAGCACCGCATTGCACTCTTGGTGCTGGGAAAACGGCTTGGCTGTCGATTAAAAAAAAAATCCCTCTGCGCTCTCCAAATTAAGACCACATTTAACTGAGTGCTCGCTGGCTCGCCTGCCCCTGCAGTCTCTCCCAGGGGACAGAGCCTGTATTGGTGGAAACTGTTCTGAGCATGTCCAAAGTCTCAGCTTTGACATCTTTGGCTGATGTCAAGAAGTTTCTGTGACCTTGTTCAGCCCACTCAGTTCTGTCACCATAGACGCTGTCTCACTTTCTGCCTGTCACTGGGAAAGGGCTGGCATTAGCGTGCTAGGAGGAGGCTGCATGGCGCAGGCCAGAGTACAGCCATCAGTACTCACACCCCCACCCTGAGCAAAGGTCAGCTGCCTCAGGATAGCTCTGCCCGTGGTTCTCCAGGTTTCGTGGAGAAGGCCGGACTGAGGACCAACCTAAAGGATCGCAGTGGTCCTTAACCGTATGTAGGTCCCAGACCCTCCAAGAATCTGATGAAAGCCCTGACTCCTTCCCATAGCAAAATATACCTCCTCCCAGTTTTACAAGCAGTTCAGCAGAGATCCCGAAGCCCAGCCAGAGGCCCCAGGTTAAGGCCCCTGGATGTGTTAGAAGGAACAGCGCCCTAAATCCCAGATCCAGACCCTAGCCCTGCCACAGACCTGCCACGGCGCTCCGGCCAGTCAGCCTTTTCTGTCCTGCCATTTCCTTGCTATAAAATGTTCAGACTCCTTATAACTAAAATTACCCGTGTCTGTGGAGGTTTAAAGTCGTGACTTAGAGCGGAGCTGCCCAACCTTTTGTAGGTCACATGTTCCTTTGAGAATCTGATGAGAACTTTGTATCTTCTGCTTAGGAAAATGCCTGTGCACAAAGTTTTGCCTAGTGTTCAGGGAGGTCCAAGGACTACAGATTTAGGACTTTTGAGCGAGAAGGAGGCAGTGATCCAGTGTATCCAACCATCCAGCTGCCAGCCATGCTTCAAGCTTCCTCAGGTCACCTCCTCCCCGAATCTCTCCACCCCCCAACATCAGCTCTGCTCTGAAAATCCACCAGTAGAGGGAGGTCAGCACTGTCTAGGGCTACGGTTTTCAGGCTTGCTTTCACATATGGAACCATTTTTCCCCATTAGAGTCTTACCTGAAGCTCCAATATAGATAAACGGGAGCTCTGAAACATTTCTTCACTCATTCACTCATTCATTCATTCCATGAATATTCACCATATGTTGCTTTGTCCCTCCGGCTTCTCTCATTGATGGGAACCCAACAGCTTATGAATCACAGGTCTTGTGAGGAGATTGCTCTGGCCTTAGGGGAGGTGATCAGAGACCCAGACACCCTGCTCCTGAAACACTTAGCTTTGGGGGTTTTATTTCCCTCATCTGTAAAGTAGAATAATGGGATAATGATGCTGCACTGTATTCTAAGTGTGTGCGGTTTTTATTAGCCCTAAGGAGTATGAAGGGCCCATTTGTGTGGCCAGTGACCATGCATGCTGAGCTCCAGAGGAGGACAAAAGGAGGAATCTTCACCTTCAATGTGCAGGAGAGCCCCACGCTATTAAGAAGCCAGCTGAATGACAGCCTGGAAATTTCCAAGAAAATTGTGAGGCTGAGCCTTGGGAAAATATTTGCTGTTCCTTCACTCCCCCTCCTCTGGAAGGTTCGCTGCTGTCAGTGTCGATTTCACGGACCCAGTTCACACACTCTCCTCTCACACCTGAATTCACCGGCCCTAACCTGCTGTGACAGGAAGATTTACCTGTGAATGGTGGTTTCTGGAAAGATGGCTTCTGTACCTGAAGGGCCGCTCGCTGGGAAAGGACAGGATTCTGTAGAGGCCCCGGCCTGTGTCAGGTCAGACCCAAGTCCCTCTCATTCGCAGCTCAGGAGTGTAAAGATCTGCCACCTGCGCGGCTTCGGAAATACTCTCTTCCGAAGGGAAGCTCAGACAAGTCCACGACTGCCAAAGGCTCGCCCACGGGGGCTTTTCCGTTCTTTTCTTTGGCTGGCGGTCTAGTGTCAAGGTGAAGGACGTGAGTTTTGGTGTTGGTCAAACCTGGCTCCAAATCCTGACTCTGCGTCTACTCTGATGGATCTTGGGCAAGACACTCAGCCTCTCCAAAACTCATATCCTTGTCTGTGAAATGGGGAGCACCTCCCACTCAGGGTTGTTGAGAAATTATTAATTAAGTCCTATTGTAAGCCTGGTGTCTGGCTCATGTAAATGGTCTATAAATAGTCATGCTTTTCTGAGCCCTAATTTTACAGCTGAGAAGCATATTATTCGATAATGTGACAACAGAGGAGTGGGGTCAAGGGCACACGTGTCCACTGTTGCGCAGCTAGCCCCAATGTGACCCGCTCCTGTCCAGGCCCAGCCTGATCCTCTTGCCTGGGAGTGGAGGACAAAGACCCATCATTCTGTTACTCATCCCTCCTGAGAGGTGTAAACAGGAGAACAAGCCACTGCTTTGCCTTTATTAGTAGGTCACAGAGCTTTGCCTGGCACCCCAGGATCCAGCCCCCCATCTTCCAGCATGCAACAAGGCCATCCTTGTCCTGCTTGTGACCCTCCTCAGCATCTGTTCCAGGACGCTGTCCCAGGAGGACTGGCCCTCTGTGCTCTACTTGTGTTTTGCCAGCAAACACAGTCTCAGCCACAAACTATCTGCATCCTCCAAAAAGTTCAGCAGCAGAGCTAGCTCCTAACAAGGGGCTGCTTTGGTGAGCCAGCTGTTAGTTCTTGGGCCCCTGCCCACTCTGTGGGCGGCATCAGTCAGCCTGAAGTTCTCGAGCCTCCTCTGCTCAGTGAGTTCAACAGTTTTAGAAACGAGAACATGTCCAAGGATCCTTAGGGCCTGGACTCTCTAATATCTCCTGAGGCCCCTTGTTCCTGCATCCACAGGCCCCTGCCGCTGCTGCTGCTGCTGGGGCTGGTCCTGCCCTCGGCCCCCGTCTTTCTACCCGGGCTCCCCTGGACGTCCATGCCCGAGGCCCCACTGGTGGCCAGGTCTAGACTGAGGGTCCTCCCGCAGACGGAGAGCCGCCGCAACACCTCGGAGGCGGCCTCCACGGGCACACTGGCGCGCTGCACCAGCAGCATATCCAACAGCGAGCTCATCTCGGAAAGGAAGGTGCTGGCCAGCCGCGTGCCATTTGGACTCAGCTCTGGCCCCGACCCCTTGCCAAACGTCTGGAAGGTCCTCGGCTCCTCCAAGGCTGCAGTGTCTGGGGAGAACACGTTGTCACGGTAGTTGGTGGCAAGGGGCAGAGAGAACCTGGCCATCCAGGCAGGATCTGGGGCACTCAGCCGGTCCAGGGCCAGGCCTGCAGGGAGGGCAGAGGGGACAGTGAGGGCCGGGCCCACGGAAGGGCAGGGTGGACGACGGTGGGATGTGGGCAGGGCAAGGGTACTGAACAAAGGAGGGAAGGGAAATGGCAGGGGACGGACGGGGTAGCCGGAGGAGGACAGGAAGGAAGAGGCCCTGACAGGGAAGCTCGCTGGCCAGGAAGGGGGACTGAAGCTGCTGGAGAGCCGAGGGAGGAGGGGGCAGAAGGAAGGCCTAGAGCTAGAGACTGGCCGTTTCTAAACAATGCTGTGTCGGTGGAGTGTTGCACCAGAGTGTCTTTCACCCGTCCCTACAGCCAGGCGACCACTGAATGGGGAAAAATCCCTTTTCTTAGCCGGAGCTTCTGGCTTGGTGCTGCCTTCTGTCTGTATGCACGATAGTGACCACTTATTAAGTACTTCTGTGCCAAGCAATTACATAATTGTCTCCTTTAACTTCCACACAGCATTTGGAGTCAAGAGTACTATCCCATTTTATGGATGAGGAAACTATGAAGTTCTAAGAAGTTAGGTAACATATGTACTAGGCAACCAAATCCAGACTGGACCCCGGTTCTGATGGCTTTGAAGTCCCCTGTGATTGCACCCCCTCTCCACTCGGAAGAGCTGGCCCTTCCTCCTGCCGGATGCTCCAGGCGCCCGCCCACCTGTGGTCTCTGGACTTCCCAGGCCTGCTAAGGTCTGCACTGTCACCACCCGGCCCCATGTTCTGAAGCTACAGGAAACCCTGTCCTAGAGGCCGGCTGGGAAGGGGCTGGCTCTCCACGGGCTGTCCCAGGAAAGGAGCAGTGGAAAACTTTCCTAGATCCCACTGCTACCGTCACACTTTTTTCCCTTCACAAAAATTAGTCCCAGGCCTAATGGTAGAGGCCCAAGCAGAAGAAAGAATGTCTTGTGGTTAAGAAACTGTGTCTTAAAAAAAGAAAAGCACAAGATCTACCTGGACTTGTATTTAATGTTTGTTTAAGGTGAACGGCTTTGAAGTCTGTGCACTGTTGGTGGGAATGCAGGCTGGTGCAGCCACTATGGAACACAGTATGGAGTTTCCTCAAAAAATTAAAAATGGAACTGCCTTGTGACCCAGCGATTCCAACTCTGGGAATATATCCAAAGAAACCTGAAGCACTAATTCGTAAGAACATAAGCACCCCTATGTTCATTGCAGTGTTATTTACAATGGCCAAGATTGGAAGCAGCCTGAATGTCTTTCAGTAGATAAGTAGATTAAAAAGTTGTGCTACATTTACACAATGGAATACTACTTGGCCTAGAAAAAAATGACAGAAAGAAAGAAATCTTACCCTTTGCAACAGCATGGATGGCCATAGAGAGCATTAAGCTAAGTGAAGTAAGCCAGTCAGAGAAAGACAAGTACTGTCTGATTTCACTCATATGTGGAATCTAATGAGCAAAATAAACTAACAAACAAAATAGAAACACACTCTTAGGGAACAGACTGACAGCTGTCAGAGGAGAGGGGGTTTGTGGGGCGGAGTGAAAAAGGTGAAGGGATTAAGAAAACACAAAGCGGACAACAGTATGGTGCTTAGCAGAGGGACGGTGGGCGGGGGGCAGGGAGGAAGAAGAGGGTAAAGGGGGATAAATGGTGATGGAAGGAGACTCGACTTGGGGTGGCAAACACAGTACAATATACAGATGATGTGTTATAGAACTGGACACCTGACACCTGTACAATTTTATTAACCAGTGTCACTCCAATAAATTCAATGCAAAGGAAAAAATTAAAAATAAATAATAAAAATAAAACATTAAATCTGTACATAGAACAAAAGCCTAGGAGACATGTCAAAGTGTTAACTGAAATTATCCAGAGCAGAAGTAATTTATTTTCTTTTTATCTATATTTTTCTACATTAACTAAATATTGCTTATGTAATTTGGAAACATTATTTCAAAATACAGCTAATTGTTGTTTATGTTGATATAAATGAGTCTTGATCTTGCCTCGTGAGCGTGGGACTGTGCAGCGGTGAGGCAGGGTCAGGCCCCTTCCCAGCTGGCCCAGCCCACGCCTGGAACTTGGTGAACATTTACTGAGTGATTGAATGAACATAAATATTAACCCTGGACATTTGGGAAATGTAAACCTTAGTTCCCTGAGACTCTGGGGTAATAAGGTTGGAACTCTTTTGCTGTTACAGAATTAGGCCTTTCCTTGTACAAGGGTCAGAGAGCCTCAGAAGGAATGAAGCTTGGAATGAGAAAATCACTGGGGCGCACGGGAACGGCTGAACGGTGATGGCAAATTCCCTCTGTGGCAGGTGGGCTCTGGGCCGACCTGGGTTGGATTTCCCTTCTTTGCTGCTTATGAACAGTGTGACCTTGGGAAAATTGCTTAACCTCTCTGAACCTCCTTTTGCTCTCACAAAGTGGTGAGATGGCAGTACTCATCTCAGATTGCCGTGAGCACTCGGTGAGCTCAGGCGACCAAGAAGATACTGTCGCCATCACATCCTCAGGCGGGGCTTTCACCTGATGCCGCCAAGACCCCAGTGCGCGGCACCCTCACCAGTGGCCTCGTCAAAGTCCAGGCCTGTGAGCAGCTCAGGAGTCTGTGTCCCTCTTTACCCCCACCCCCACCCCCTATGCTTCTTGCCCTCTGTGCTGTGGGGAAGCAGGACCACGTGGGAACTGAACCCCAAGCTGAGCTGCCCAATAGAGACAGAATGTGAGCTACAGAGGTCATTTGAAATTTTCTGGTAGCTACATTTTTAAAAAGTAAAAGGGAAACATGAAAGTAATTTATAAAACACTTTTATACTCAATGTCCTTACTTTATCTCATAAGCAATAGAGTATTTTAAGATCATTGAGATAATATATATATTTATACTAAGTGTTCAAAACCTGGAGGGTATTTTATATTTATACCACATCTCAATTCAGACTAGCCATTTTCACATGTGGCTAGTGGCTGCTGTGGTGGACCTCACAGCTCTACATTCTAGACAATGCAGTCCTGCAAAACTTTCTATATGTGTGCTGTCCAAGGTTGTACCCACTAACCCACGTGGCTGTGGTGAGCACTTGAAATGTAGTGGTATGACTGAGGAACTGAACTTTTCATTTTACACACACTTAATTTTAATCAGATTTAATTTTACTTAATTTCAGTTTAGAGCCACACTGCCAGTGTCAGTAACCATTGGCTGCACAACCTTGGGAAGATTATTTAACACCCCTGCCCGTCAGATCTTTCCTTTATGAGATGGGCATCACGAATAGTCCCTGTGTCCTAGGAGCCTCTCACGAGGCCCTGAGAACAGGGACTAGCACGTTCAAAGCACTCAAGAAATGTTAGCCATATATTTTTTTAACTAAGGAAAGGAAGTGCCTGCCATGCCTACAGCACGTGTGCAGCCAGAAGAGTGCACCGGATGTGTGCAGCGGGGGAAGGTCGGACCTGTGGGTGTGCCCTAAAGGGGGCTGACCGGTGTCCACAGCAGAGGGCCCAGCTAGCAGGCTCTTGGATTAAAGTTCACATGTTGTATCTATTTTCCAAACCATTTCTCTAGAAAAAAGTTCCTTTTGTTTCCCTTAGAGATGTTAGCACGTTAAAGTGTTGACTCAGTTCTCAGAGTAAAAGGACATTTGAACACCAAAGAAATTCAAAGGAGTGGTTCAGGAGGTGGAAGGGGTGGGGGTGGGGTCTCCTGAGGCCAGGCAGGCCCAGGTTGGCTCCCATCAGTCGGTAATGAGCTGGGCGACTCTGGGCAGGCCAAGTTACCTCTCTGAGCCTCAGTTTGCCTATCTCTAAATTGGAGCACATAATATCTACCTCCAAGGACTGTTGGGAAGTTTAAATGAGATACTGTGTTGAAGATGTTTCCTTTATCTGGCACATGCCAAGAGCTCAGCAATCATTCACTATTCTTATGATGATTTGTAAAATGAATAATCAAAGCAGAATCTGGTCTTTAAACAAACAGAGACCCTTTGAAGCTCCAGGAGAAGTCAAATATTGCTGGTGTTCTTCCCCAGTCACAGAACAGCTGTGTCTCCCTGCAGTGGGTTAGGGCAGGACTCTGAAGCCTGGGCATGTGAGTGTGGGGGTCAGGAGGAGGGTTGGGGTGACCCTGGGGAGTCCCTACCTTTGTGGGGGTCCAGTAGGCTGGACAGCTCTTCTTCTAGCAGCTGCTTCACAGAGAGGTCCTCTTCAAGGTCCAGGGGTCCTTCTTCCTGGTCCGGTTCTGCCTGTCCCCCAGCCTTGGCCCCTGGGCCCTCTGTGTCTGGGATTGCACTCCTGCAAAGGAAACCCACTCAGCCCACAGGTGAGACAGTTCACACACAGGTTCATTCATTCCAGCTCATGGACATTCTTCTGTTCATGCCAGCCTTCATTGGTCTGCACAGGCACCTGGATACCCACAGTTCAGCCTTCAGAGTCAGACCGGCCTGAGTTACTTGATCCCAGCCCTCCTGCCTACTCTGAGTCTCTGCCACCCAACTCAAGGGGCATGCTGAGGGTAAAATGAGGCGTTCTGTGTAAAGAGCTTAGCACAGCACCTGGCACATTGTGAGCACTCAGCAAACAGAAGTGACTATGAAAGCATTGTGTGATTACTCACTATTGTCCCTCCCATTTCTTCGCCTTGCCTGGCACAGAGTAGGAGATGAGTAACTTCGGTTGAGCCAGTGCAGTCATCCACCATCCATCCATCTTTCCATCTGTCCAACCACCCACCCACCCATTGATCCCTCTGTCAGAGTGTGCGCTCCAGCGAGGGCAGCAGTTTTGTCTGTCTCATTCCCTGCCCTCTCACTAGGGCTCAGAACAGGACCCAGCTCACAGTAGGTACTTCATACTTTGTAGACTGGGTGACTGAATGTTCTCAGCTCCCTATTTGAGGCCAAATCCCAGACCAGAAGAGCAGACCTAAAGAGGATGCTGCTGAGATGAGACATCCAAAAGCTACTCAGAATCAACCAATCCCCCTTCCCACTCCTACTGTCTCCCACTGGGTTCCTCTCCCCTAGAGACCCCTCCTATCGCCTGGGGGAGGCCAGTTCCTGAAACCTCCTGGCATGGGGTGGACAGGCCTGGCCCCTCATCACCCCAGCAGGAGGAATGGCTCCCTGAGGGATTTTAAGCCCTGGGGGTCTTTTCTGTTTTGTTTTTGTTTTTTTTTCCCTGTGGCCAGTTCTGCATCTCTGAAGGGATCAGTAGGGAGGAGGCAGGTTTGCAAGTAAGGATGACAATGACTCCTATTACCGAGCAATTACTCTGAGTCAGGCCCTATGCTTTGCAGTGTATATGCACCTTTTCATGAAACCTTTCACATCTGTAAAGTTCTCTTGTTATCATTCTCATTTTACGTAAGAGGAAACTGAGACTCGTGATGATGCAGCTTGCCCAAGGTCCCAGTGGGAATTCAAATTTAGGCTGCTATGACTCTGGAGTAGTCACTGATGCTCTATACTACCTCTCACTATCCTTGAAAAAACAAGAAAAAAAAAGAAGCTACAGGTTGTCAAGGCAACAGCACTGAACCAGGAGTCAGGTGCCCTGAGAGCTGGTCCCAGCTTTGCCACTCAATGGCTCTATGACCTTGAACAAAGTCACTTTAAGAGGAAAGGACTTATCATTGATGGTGCACTTTCCATGTGCCAGCCATGAGGCTATGGGCTGAGAATACATGGATCATTAAATCCTTACCCCATCACTATGAGGAAGTGTAGTGACCTTCATTTTAAAGATGAGAAACCAAGGATTTGGAGATTTATCTGACTCCCTCAAGTTTACATGACTGGGTGCATCAGACCAGTTAGAGCCTCAGTTTCTCCATCTGTAACGAGGAGTTAGATTACATGTCCTCTTGAGGACTCTAATTCTGGAACAGCCCAAAGGAACACATGCACATACCCATTTCCTTAGCCACTTCATATTATGTTTAAGGGTCAAGAGAAAGCTGTAAGTTACAGACTTGAAGTCCCGAGCCCACTCCTCTGCAATCAGGGGATAGATAATCAGAGCCTTAGGGATGAAGTCATTTCCTTAGTGACTCTGTCCTGTAAATACTATAAATACAGTTGCTCCAGGACCCAGTGGCCTGGGCTAGGGGGATGGATGCTGTCCACTGCACTGTCCCAGGGGAGCCTCCGCTGGGAGGTGCTCACCTGTCCCTACTGTCTCAGAGACTGCAGGAGTGAGGAGAGGCCAGAGGGGAAGCTGGAGATGCTGGGGCTACGTGCGCTTACCTGCCGCTGCAGGGCTTGGCCAAGTACTTATTTCCCCGGTGGTTTGGTTTGGGCTGGAATTGGCCCTGATGCAGCAAGGACAGCAGCTGGGAGATTTGCTACAAGACAGGAAAAATCTGTTGACTCCACACAATTCCGACCCAGCATACTTCCTCGCCGGATGTTTCCCTCAATGCCGGCGCTTTCTTTTTATAGTCTTTCCTCCAGCTTCAGATGTTTGTGTGCTCAGATGGGGGTGGTGAGAAGGGAGCAGTGACAGGCTGGGACCTGTGCAGGCAGGGTCCCTGCTTTGCCTTTGTCATCCCAGGCCCTGGGTGTCTGGGGGAGAGAATGAGGACCCTCTGGGCTCACCCAATCACCCCCACAAGTGACTTGCCCCTGTGGGAATCTGTGGGGATGGGGGTGAAAAAGGTATTTCCTGACCATAAATTAATTATTACTTTGATCAGAATTATGTTGAAGAGTTATCCCCCCCGCTTCAGCAGTATTCAAGCACTCAGCCAACTTTTGTGGCCAGATGTAAGACTATGCTGTAGAGAAGGCAAAAATGATGTCATTTAATCATTCATTGACTCATGCTTTCGTTCAGCCAGCGGGTATTGAGTAAGTGCTTGTTTGTGCCAAGGCCCTGTGCTCACTATGGGAATGAAAATGAGAGCAAGGCCCAATGTCTGCCCTGAGGGTGCTCACAGTCCACCAGGGAAGACAGGGCACAGGCTACTATAGGGGTTGCATTGGGTGGACAAATGTTGGGGGTCTGCGGGAGCAGAGGAGGGCTACTCATCCAGCTTGGAGCAAAGAGGAATCTGTGGGGTGAAACGGGAGAGGTTTATGCACTTATTTCTACAAGTGTTTATTGTGTTCATACTGCATGCCGGGCACCTTTGCTGAGACCCCAAGGCTCCAATGGAGCATGGCAAGTGAGAGAGGGTGAGGGTCTGGGCTTGGAGTGAAGGGCGCTCCAAATGGAAGGCCCTGAACTCTGAAAGGCCAGAGGAGATGCCTGGAGAATGGGGCAGAGGTTGGGAAGGATGTCAGGGCCAGACCCTGCAGGGCCTCGTAAGGGAGAAGGCAACAGACCAAGTCTTGGGAGGCTGACTTCTAGTTCAAGGTCATTTCTAGTTTGTATAATGTCAAGCAGATTTGTAGACCTACTCAGACCTTTTCTCACCTCTGAGGTGGAGCTAGAAATTAATTAGGTTAATTAATCTAATTGTCAGTATTAATTTGATAGTTTGAAAGTTAAAAATGCTCCACAGCCCTGACCAGCGTGGCTCAGTGGGTTGGGCTTCATCCTGCAAAGTGAAAGGTCACCAGTTCGATTCCCATTCAGAGCACAAGCCTGGGTTGTGGGTTCAGTCCCCAATCAGGGAGCATACAAGAGGCAACCGATCAATGCTTCTCTCCCACATCAATGTTTTTCTCCTTCTCTTCCCCCCTTCCCCCTCTCTAAAAATAAATAAATAAAATCTTTTAAAAATGCTCCACAAATGCAAGAAGGTTGGGTTATTTCTCCTAGAAACACTGCGTCTGCCTCCTGAGCCCCCCCGCCCACTCCTCCCTGAGAAGGCCCCTTCCTTCTCTCTGGGCAAGGCAGAAAGTGCCAGTCTCAGAGGAGAGTTGGAAGGGAAGGTGTCCAGCACTGGGGTCTCAACGTGACTTGGGAGGCTCAGGGTCCCATTGTCTGCCTGAGGGAAGATCCCACCTCCTGAGGCACCTGCCACCCTTTTCCCAAGTGACAGCCTATATTTCAGGGACACTTCCTGAGTGCTATCCCCTGAGCTGAGCACTGTCATTCAAGGGCACTTCCTAGTTAGAGCCCAGACTCTGGCGGCAGTTGGACTCAGGTTCAAATCCTAAATCTGACCCTGCCGCAGTTCCCACTGATGAGGCCTTGAGGAATTACTTAAGCATTCTGAGCCTGTTTCCTAAGCAGTAAAAAGGGAATAATAATAAGATCCTGAGCATATAGTGGTTGTGGTTATAAGATTAAATGAGTAAAAGTATATGTCATTTATTAATAGATCTTATGATAAGCATTTAATAACTGTCAAGTAGTATATAATTTCATTTAATTCTTACAGTAACCCAAGGGAAGAGACACCATCACACCCATTCTGCAGGTGTGAAACCTGAGACTCATGGGGGCTACACAGCAATGGCGGGTGGGGCTGGGATCTGAATTTGGATCTGACTTCCCTGTGGCACTGTTCTGCTAAAAAGATGCTAGGTGAACTTCCTCTTACTCTCAAGTTGATCCCAAGTCGGCACCCTTCTTTCCATAACTCCCCTGGGGCCAACCACAGAGCCTGCTTACTCTACTGTCTCTATTTACTAAAAACCATTTTTTGGCACAAAGAACTCATTCAGTAAGCATTTGATGAATGAATGAATGAATGAATGAATGAATGAATGGCTCTGGGCAATCCCTGGGGCTGCATAGAGCCCAGGGCAAGACTCCTGAGAAAGCATCTGGGCCCTCTCCAGGTGGCTTCCTGGGGAGGGGGTGGGGGAAGGAAGCTGTGTCCTTGCTCCACAGGAAGCCTTAGCTGACGGCCTGGCCAAACAGAAGCGTGATTTGGGCGGGCAGCCTGGCACAGGGAAAATTGTCTGGGATGCCGGGGAGCAGATATGAGTGAGATATCAGGCACCATCTCTGCAAATGTTTCCCATTTGTGTCTAATAAATCCTAGGTCTCTAGACACTTTGCCATTTATCATCTCATTTAATTCTCAAACCCTTGGGAGGTAGACAGAGGGTAAGTTTGGCATTATAACCCCCCTTTATAGATGAGGAAAATGAGGCTCAGGGTTACCCAGCTGCTAAGCAGCTATGCTACATTTGAGCCCAGACCTGCCTAACTCCCAAGTTTCCAGGTCGTTTTCACTGCCCCACCCCGCAGACCCAGGCAGCTAGCTCTGGGGTCTCAAGCAAGCGATGTGCAGCCCCTGAGCTTGGGGGCGATGATGCCCATGCCAGCCTCCTTCACAGGGGGCTTGCCCTGGTGGAGATGGAAGGGGCTTTGCAGAAGTCGTCATAATCATTTGCTGAGTGCTGTCTATGTGTCAGCCAGTCTTCTAGAGGCTTTGTCTTCAAGCAGCCTTAGGGGATGGTTACTATTAACATGGACATCTTCAAGAGAAAGGCTGAGTAACTTCCCTGTGGTTCACAGCTAGAAAGAGGTGAAGCCAGGATTTTAACCCAGGCAACCTTGCTCTGAAGCTTTTATTCTTAGTCCCCACCTTTGCTGTGTGTCTAGTTGTGCCAGGCTTCCTGAGCAAGTGCTATCTAGGAATTAACTGATTCAATCCTGAGGACAACTCTGTGAGGCAGATGCTCTTATAGTCATTCCTATTTTACAGATAGGAAAACTAAGGCTCAGAGACAGTAAGTAATTTGTCCAGGATCATACAGCTCAATTCTGTTGACCCTAGAACTATGCCCTGAACGGCTACACACAATGTACCATGAAGTGCCCAGTGAGCCTAAGGAAAGAATATGAGGATTGTGAATAATGGTGGTGTCTGATGGTGTTGGTAGTGGTCCAGGGGTGACCAGAGAAAGAGCTGCCCACACCGAGGTACCTGAACAGGAGGAGAATCCACAGTGAGCTCCTCTATGGGGTTCCGCTCCGCAAAGGCAGCCACAGACAGTCGGACCAGGCTCCGCAGGATCTGGCGGGGGCCTGACTCTTTCGAGGGGGCCATTTTGCCATGGAGATTTCGCTGCCGCCTCAGGGTTGCAGAGGAGGCTGGTGAGCTCAATGGGGCCTCCTGGCTGCCCTGGTCTCCAGGCAGCCTCCCTGTTGGGCTGCCTGCCACCTTTAGGGGCCTTGCACGGGGCTGGCCCAGTGCAGGCTGGGGCTCAGGAAGGTTCAGGTTCTCCCGGGAAGCATTCCTCTGCCTGGAATGGTTGAAAAGGAGGTTGACTGTGTCCTGTAGCACCTCTCTGTTCTCAGCCAGCGTTCCCTGGTTGCCTTGGTTACGCAGGGTCCTGTAGAGGGTCGGTGTGAGATGAAAGGGGGCCTGCAGGCAGGGGTCCCAGCCTGCTTCCATCATTGCTTCTTTGCTAACATCCTTGGGGAGCATCTCAACTTCACCAGGCTCATCCACCTGGCTCCTGAGGACAGGGATGAGGTGGATGTCTGCTTTCTGAATGTGTTTCTGAGGCCTCTTGGGCTGGTGGCGGTAGGTGGATTCAGCCTCCCGACAGTTATAGGCCCTATTGTCCTTCTTCTCTGTCCGGCAGATGGACATGATCAAAGCCAAGATCAACCCAAAGATGGCCAGCAGGACAACCAGGCAGATCACCGTCAGCACCGATGTGCTTAGGGCCCCAGGATCAGGGGCTGGGTCCCTAAAGTGGTCCATGCTGGTGACAAACGAGACCATCAGCAGGGCTTGGGTCTGCAAGGAGGGGCTGCCACGGTCTTCCACCACTATCTCCAGCTCCCACTTACTCCTAATGAGACTACTGGCATTGGTGACATTGATGAATAGCTGCCCCAGGTCAGGGCTGAGGACAAAGAGGCGGGCTTCATTCCCACTCCGAATGCTGTAGAAGACCTCTCCATTTGCCCCTGAGTCTGCGTCTCTTGCTACAATGGTTGTCAAAAGGAATGGCTGGGAGCTGTGCGTGGCCAGTAGTGCTTTGTCAGTATCCGATGGACCCAAGCCACTGGGAGTTTCAATGGGCACCAGAAGGTGGCCTGTGGAGACATTTACAAGCACTGAGAGGCTGGCTCTTCCATCACTGAGTAGGGGATGAATCACCTCTGGGGCATTATCGTTGGCATCCAGGAGGTTGACCCACACAGAGACACTGGATGAGAGCTGGGGCCGTCCCCTGTCCTCTGCAATCACATGGAACTCAAAGCTGGCCATCTGCTCATAGTCCAATGACCTCTGAGCAGTGACCTCTCCCGTGTCTGAATCAATGGCTACCAAGTAAGAAACTGGGGAGTCCTGGATGCTGTATGAGATTTGGCCGTTAATGCCCAAGTCTGCATCATGAGCCTTGATGGTAATGAGCTGAAGTGAGGGTAGGTTGTTTTCCCTAGTGGAGACTTCATACCTGCTCTTCTCGAACACAGGTGCATTGTCATTGACATCACTGATCTGGATGCTGAGCTGTTTCTCTGCTGATAAGGGCTGGGTTCCTTGGTCTTGGGCCAGCACAGTGAGGGTATATCGGGGCCACTGCTCTCTGTCCAGCGTGGCATTGGTTAGCAGCATGTATGTGTTGCCAGTGGTCCTTTTCAGCCTGAAGTGGCCCAGCTCTTGGCTCAGCCAACAGTGGACCAGACCATTGTTTCCTGAGTCTAAGTCCTTCGCCGTGACGAGAGCAATGAAACTATCCTTGGGAAGATCTTCTGACACCAGCGACGGCTGGGAGGCCCATGTGATGTGGATGCTTGGGGCGTTGTCATTGACATCCAGAACCTTGATGAGGACTTTGCAGTGGGCTGGGATGGGATTAGGACCCAGGTCCCTTGCCTGGACATCTACCTCATAGGCAGGATTCTTCTCGTAGTCTAGGGGTTGAAGCAGAATCACCTGGCCCGTTTTGGCATCAATACTGAAGGTGTCCAGCACCTCTGGAGGCACGTGCTTACTGAGAAAGAACTCCACCTCTCCGTTGGGGCCTTGGTCAGGGTCTGTGGCGGTCAAGTTTATGAGGAGAGTACCAGGGGCAGCATCTTCTTGGATTTCTAGTGCCAGTGAGCTCTCAGCAAACACAGGGCTGTTGTCATTGGAGTCTAGGACGTTGACTTTCACCAAGCTGGTGCCTGATTTGCGGGGGTTCCCACTGTCATAGGCAGTTAACACTAGATCAAAAAATGAGTGGATTTCCCGGTCCAGCTCCTTCACCACCACGAGTTCCGCATGTTTGGTCTCATCGGGCCCCACGATGACATCCAGGGCAAAGTGCTCACTGGGCGACAGGGAGTAGGAGTGCAGGCTGTTGGGGCCAGTGTCCGGGTCCAGAGCTCTGTCCAGGGGAATCCGGGTGCGCAGAGAGGCACTCTCGGAGATTTCCAGCTCCTGCTCGCCTTTGGGAAACTGTGGCTCGTGATCATTGATGTCCAGCACCTGAATCTCCACGTGGATCAGAGCCAAATCCCCTGTGGCAAGCACATCAAAGGAAACCAGGCAGGGATCTCGCTGCCTGCAAAGCTGCTCTCGGTCCAGACGCCTCCCGGTGCTGAGCAAGCCATCCTCAGAGTTCACCAGGATGGGGAGCTCCTGAGACAGCTGCAAGACCTGGAAGGCAGCCCCCCCTTGCCCACGCCTCTCTTCCCAACCTAGTGCCTGGGACAGCTTCCCTATGACCGTGCCAGACGGCACTTCCTCTGACACTTGGTATTTCACAGTGAGAGTAGCCACTTCCTGACAACCCCCTGAAAGGAACAAGTAGCCACCTGGCCCCAAAAGCCCCAGCAAAAGTTGCAGAAGTTGCATCATGCTTACCACTGGAATGGGCTAGATTCAGAAACTGCTCGAGTTCTTCAAAGGCTGGGAAGTCCTCCAGTGTTTCTGGGGGGGCTTGATTAGCCCCGTTCTCCTGCCCCCAGACCTGCTGGCATGGCCTTGTCCCATAATTAAATGATGGTGAAACTAGCAGGATTCTCAGGCAAGGCCATTTTCATCTGAAGAGATCCGAGAGGTCCCAGCACCGATGAAGTAAGATTGCCAGGGGAGACCCAACACAGGGGCATCCGCTGGTCCACTCCAGCCAATGATGGGCAAGAACCGGTCCAAGAGGGACTTGACCCAGTAAAGCAGGATGTGAGGATCTGACTTCCAAACAGTTGCTAGGCTGGGGAAACAGAGAAGCAGCTTTTTCCTATGGAAACCCCACCTACAGGAAAAGGGAGGGCTGTGAGTTTCAATGCCAATTAGAGAAAGAGAGCACGCTTCCCGTGAAGCCCAGCAGCCTGCTGCTGAGGAGGATGCGGCAGGGGCTCTGGGGACAGGCCGGATGGGAAGGTGCTGTTCACACAGCAAGGCGGCCGCTGAGGGAAACGGTGCCCCTACGTGGCCAAGCGAGCAGAGAGCCTGAGCCCCTGCCCGCCGCCCGGGGCCTGAGCCCACCGGACAGCCATGCTCTCTGTCTCTCTTTGTGTCTGCATTGTTCCTCTCCCATTCTGATCTTTTTCCTACACTCATTTACCTTTAATCTTGACTCTGTCCTGATCACCCACTTTCGTTGCATGGGAAGCAGCTGTGATTAAGGGAGAGGCCATCACAGCCAAACTCCCTGGGTTCAAATCCTGACTCTGCAGCTTATCAGCTGAGACGTGTGGGACAAGTCACCCCCTTTTTAGAGTGTGAATGAGAATAAGAATAGTAGCTCTCCAGCAGGAAATTGTGAGGAGAAATGAAAAGATGTATGAAGGGCCCAGGCCCTGCCCGAGTCATAGGCAATGATGTTAGTGGCTGATCTGCACAGTTCCTCCCACCTGTGGCTGACTCTGGCTCTCACACAGGCCCTGGGCAGTCCCTGCGCACAGGGACCCATGTGAGTGCCCACCGCCTTGGCTCCTGAAGTACAAGGACCTCCCTGGCCTGATCACACGCACCCCCTTCCCTTCCTGCTTCTCAGTCTAGAGGCCCATTGTTCTCGGCATCTGGTCCAGCCTGAGCTCCTGGCTGGGGAATCCCCCGGCCTCCACCTCCCGTGTCTCGGAGGTTTTAGACTTTTCCCTCTCCCACACCTTCCTCTCCCCTCCCCTCTCCTCCTCCAATTTTTCTCTCTCCACTGCTGTTTATGGCAGAGACCCCCCAAATGATACTCCCTTGCTACCCCCCAACTCCTTCAGGATATTTTAGGGTGTGCCTTCCTTGAACACCCCTCCTCGCAGAGGCGAGGCCCAGGAAGGAGATGAGGGGGCAGCCTTGGGTGCCCTTTGAGGTGGCTCGCTGCCTCTCAGTTCCCTCCTCACTCTGCAGTCCCCAGCTTTCTCCCAGGCTTACACCCTACTTCAAGGTTGAGTCCAGAGGTTTACAAAGCATTTGAAGTTGTGGGAATTAAGGGCCAGCTTCCCCTAGATGGGTGTTTGCAGCTGAGTCCTTGAGACCAGAGGTACTCCGTTGGGACAAAAGTGACTCCCATTAGGAGGCCTGTTGGCCTGGAGGCCTGTGGCCATTAGAACAGGGGTAGCTAAGGGACCAGCTTAGGCTAAGCCCCACCTCCACACCGTCCCTTCCCCTGTGCCATTTCGTCCCTACACACTCTCCTCTCACCCCGTACTCCACTACTGGAGGGGTTGCACCATCTTCCTGAAGCCCATGGGCCCCAGCAACGGGCCGTTTCCTACAGCAGGGCTCTGGAGACATACAGGACACTCGCCTGCTTGGAGACAGCGCACCAGTCGCTTACCCTCTCTGAGCCTTAGTTTCCTTCTCTGTAGAGTGTGGCTGTAACCCATCTCAGGAGTCTGTGGTGAGAACTCAGTGAGTAAATGGCACAGTGCCTGGGACAGAGAAAGCTCCCAATGCGGGAGACGGTTTTTCACTTTGTATCGTTTTCCAGGTTTTAAGCCTCATATGCAAATGGCGAAGGTGGTCTTGCATTCGTCCCTTCAATTGGAAAGCTCATTTCTCAGGACTCCCTGGGTTTCAACGTCCCACTTCGCCTCATGCCACCCGCACACCCACGTCATCGGGGCGAAGGACCTCAGCAGAGAGGATTAGGTAAATTTCCTAAGATCACACAGACTTGCCCTCCAGAAAGCCCCTCTGGAGAATGGATTGGAGGGGGAGAGAGAAGCCCAAGGGAGGAAGGCCGGTTGGAAGTAAAGCAGAAAAGCCTTGGAGCAGAAACTGGTGCTGAGAATGTTTCCAGGATGCCATCTGGTGGCCAAAGGCGGAGAAGAAGGCACAGAGGCCGAGAGGTGGGTGCCGGGAGTATACAAAACCCCGCAACTGCAGACCCGTGCTGCATAGAACATACAAGACGACAACCATTTGTCTCAATGGGAAACCTACCGTGACCCAGTGCCAACAGGAGGAATGATGGAATTCACGATTTTATAGGTGGTAACATTTATATTTTTGAAAGGACATTGTTATGTGTGTGGGTGTGTGTTCTGTGTGCGTGCATGCATGTGGTCTTGACTGACACCATGGAGGCAAAAAAATGGACTCAGGGGTCATGAGAGAGTTTGAATTTGGATTTCACAGGTAGGTTCATTGTTTTTCTTTGTTTTATTAACATTGGGGGCCTGAAGCTAAGACAACCCTTGAAGAATTTGAAGCCAGCACCCTGGCCAGGTGAGCATTTTCCCCATACACCAAAAGGTTGTGGGTTCGATTCCTGGTTGATACCTAGGTTGTGGGTTTGAACTTTGGTTGGGGAGCATACAGGAGGCGGCTGATTGACGTTTCTCTTTCTCTCTCTCTCTCATCAATGATTAAAAAAAAAAGAATCCAAAGCCAGCAAATGAGGCCCCAGGCTTTTTAAAGGCAATTTCCTTTGGGAATGGGGTCTTCTTTCGTAATTTTATCTCCTCCTTCTTTCTGGCTATTGGGGTCAGTTGGTCATCGGCAGCCTCATGTCAGGGGGTGAATGGAGCTGTCGCTGGACTTTATCTGAAAGTCCTTCATCACCCTGAGTTTTGAACAGCTGAGCATAGCCTCCCTCAAGTCTGAAACTCCTTTTATTTTTAGGGTAGATCGGGGTTGGTGCTCAGAGGCCTTGTCACCACCAGAATTGGGGTTGTTCACACTGAAGTCCTTCAGGGTTGGGAGAGGGCTTCAGGGGTGAAATGGCAGGGGCAGGAGTCAGGGCATCTTTTCAAAACCACTTGGAGTCCAAAGGACCTCGAGGAGTCAGACCAGCAGCGTGGGACTCTGGCCCCTGGGGGAGTCACAGGCCGGCTGGAAGGCTCAGATCAGGTCCCACGCTGCCAGCGTCCTGCTGGGCTGGCTGCCCACCCCGGGCTTCGTTCCGTGTGAACCCGTCCAGCAGCCTGATGGCACTGGGGAGCTTCACCCTCAGGGTCATTCCAGTGGGGAAGGTGACTGGAACTCCTAAGGTCTGCCTTTTTTTTTTTTTTAAGATCTTGTTGGAGTTACAGCGGTCTAGTCAGGAACCGTGACCACGAGAGATTCAGGTAGATGTTCAGGCCACCCACTGGTGGCACGGCACTTTGTGGTCTTCGCAGGGACAGATGACAGATGTCCACTCCCACGCAGTGGCAACTCTTTCTGGATCCAGTGCAGGAAGAAGAAATCTGCAGGGAGAAATTTGCCAAGAAATAGGACTTTTCAAGAAATAAAAAGGCTTTCTGTCTGAGTTAAGACACACAGGCAGCCAGATATCAGAATAATTTGGAAAGTTTTTCAAATTACCAGGGACAGGGCAAGAAAATGCACACTGTTCTGTTTTATAACAGAAAGTTTTATAATAGTCAGCTCCATTTCCCCCTCTTTGAAAAAGCTTCATCTTTCAGATCATAGGGACAGGGTTGGGGATGTTGGACCTTGTGTTGGAAATAGGGGTCTAATTGAACTGTTTAACAGAAGGAAACATAGGCAGTGACGAGGAATGGCTGAAGGTTGAGGAAATCACGGAGGGTCCACTAGAAAAGAGCAAGAAAGTAGGCTGAAGATAAGGACTTTTGACTGAATTGTTGTAAACTAGGGATCTTCTTCATGGTTTTCAAGAAAAAAGTACAAGAAAATATTTATAATTTATTTTGTGCATCAGTAACCACAGCACAGCCCCCAAACTGGACACATAAATTCTGAGCTGATAAGGGTTGCACATATATTATGTTTCTCTCCCCAACCTGCAGAGGGGAAGTGGGCTCTTTCCAATGTATAGATTTTGGTTCTGATATGCTATCGGTCATTCCAACATGCACCCCAACCTCACTGAGAACCACTGATTTAGAACTTCTTAGAAGCACCATCAACTTTGTAAGGGCCAAACTCTACAGCCCCCGGGTCTTTCTCACTGAGCATCCTCCTGGTCCCCACCTCTCCCCTGGGCCTGTGTCACTGCTCAGCGGAAGCTCTGTTCATACCCAGTTCTCCCTCCAGATTTTTGCACTCTTCTGTCTGCTTCTCTGATTCCTCCTCTGGTTTTCCTTGCTTCTGACTCCCAGGCGTAGGCATGGTCCCCAGATACTGCCCTCAGCCCTATTTCCTATTTTCTGTATAGGGTTATTAGCCCAGAAATAGGTTAAATACAAATCAGATAAACAATGAAATTATTTTTATCTGGCAGCCCTATCTAGAAATAATGTAAGCTCTCAACATGTTTCTTTTCTGTTTTTCTGCTGTGGAGTGTTATTTTTGTTTTTGTTTTTTTGTTTTTAGAATTTTGGTTTGCTCAGTGAATTTGAACATCTATCAGTAAACACAAAAATCAAACATATTGACTGGGAGCATCATCTGTGCATGAATATTCAGAAGCTGACTGTGTTGATTGGCCTTGTTATGTATTCAGCATTTCTGGGTGATTCAGGATCAAACTGTTCTCACACTGTGAGAACAACCCCGGAGGAAGCCTGGATCACACTCATTCATTAATTTATTCAGTTATCCAGTCACTCATTTATTTGTGGAATTCAGAATGTTCTTTTCTGTTTACAAGGTCAATTTTTTTGGTTTGGTGGGGGGAGTAAGGGAAGTAGCTGAAGTTGACCCACATTTTCCCATCCTCCAAACCACTGGCTTGGTTTTCTTTCTTCACATAGAATCTAATCAGCCCAGTTCTCACCTTGCTTCAGAAAGGTTCTTGCAGGAAGGAAAATGAGTCTTCCCCTCGTTACATAAATTCTCATGGGGCTTCCCTTTATACGTTTATGACAGCCAGGAGTTGAGCCTGGAGCTCTGAGAGAAGCAACCACACACTGATTTATGATGGCAGCTGCTGCTAAATCTCACCCCTCTTTCCTTCTTATGGAGCCATGTTACCTGGGGGTTACAAAACTCTTTTCACTGTTATTCAGGGGAATAATAATAAAATGCCAGGTTGTAAGTATAAACACGATCATTCTGTGTCTATTATTGTAAATCAAATTTTACTTGCTTCAGAAGCACAGAAAACATTTTACACTGTCAGCCACCTCAAACCTTTTTAGGAGTCTGTTTTTCTATAACCCTGGAATGACCTGAGGTACTGTTTGAGCTGCACTGACCAGGGAAGCTGGTCACACAGGCGATCTGGTTATTTTTCATTATAGACCCCACTGGTCACTTTCCTTGAGCAAAGTATTGACTCGATTTAAGCATAGGCTTGGGGTTAATGATGTGGGGCTCAAGATTCCAATTGCCTGGGTTCAGAGCTTAGCTCCATAATTTACCACCCGAATGCCAGTGGCAAGTCACTTAATTTCTCTGTGATCAGTCTCCTTGGCTTTAAAATAGGGATGTTAAAGATGGTAATTATGTTATATAGTTTCTATAAGGTTTTGCTTAGTCAATACACAGCATTTAGAGCAGGGCCTGGGACGTGACTACCACTCTGATTGTTAGTTTTGTATAATTGTGATTTTAGTGTAGAAGCTCCACTTTTTTCAAAGAATGAAACCCTTATTCTAAAGAGAAACTAATTGTTCAGATTCTCATGTGATAATAGTAAAACTTAAGATCCACGAGGAGAGCAACTACACAACGACCGGAGACCAGCAGGAAGTCAGTGACACTTCTGCACTGGGGCAGGGCTCGCCACTGTCTGGTCCCTTCCCAGAGCTGGGGCAGGGCTTTCCCTTCCACATTGCTGCCCCTGTACCTGTCAGGGCTTGTTTCAGGGTGCTTGTGAGTGATAGCCATTGAAAAGGAGGCTCTCTCCCCTGGGCAGGTGGGGTGAGCTCTGCAAAGTCTCTGGACACCCGTTGGATGCCGGCAATGGATGACAACACGGGTGGCATCGATGGCCCCGGCAG
This sequence comes from Trachops cirrhosus, assembly GCA_028533065.1. Lineage (NCBI taxonomy): Eukaryota > Metazoa > Chordata > Mammalia > Chiroptera > Phyllostomidae > Trachops > Trachops cirrhosus. Next base: position 24,045,929 of record CM052546.1, on the reverse strand, counting down.
TACCAGGCGTAGTCTGTGACTCACTCCTGCTTCTCTCCCCAATGCCTTGGGTCTTGACCGCTGGTCTAGGTCACACACCCCATCCTCTCCTAGCCCTGGACTCCATCATCTGGCATCCTTGAGGACAGAGCTAAATGTTTAGTCCACTTTAAACATTCACCCAAATTATTAACACTTGCTTTAAAGTTCTCTCTTCTATTCCCTCCATCCTGCAACCTCTGACTTGAGGTCACAGCATGATGTCACAATTCACTACCTGCTCTGACTTTGTGAGAATTTCCCGAGCTGGTTGGTAGGCTCCCTCGCTCTTTGCATCTGGGAGGCCTCCGCAGGATTTGTGGTCTCGCCTTGGAGCATTCTGAAGTAGGGTTGCATGAGATTTGCTCTTGGTTTATTTCCTTTGGCTAAATGTGGATAATGACATTAGTGAATGACTTCAGAGGTTCTTCTTCCCTCCTTTGCATTTTTAAATATTGTGTTTCTGCTTTTGATATTTATTACAGAGATAGTTAGTTCTCTGCTCCGTGACAGTCAAAATTTACAGGACAGAAAATTAGGAGTGATTATTTGCATTTCAAAAGTTATCCCTTATTTACAATCACCAAGATATGGAAGCAGCCTAAATGTCCATCAGTAGATGAGTGGATAAAACAACTATGGGACATTTACACAATGGAATTCTACTTGGCCATAAAAAAAGAAGAAAATTTTACCCTTTGCGACAGTATGGATTGACCTGGAGAACATTATGCTAAGTGAAATAAGCCAGCTGAGAAAGACAAATACCATACCATTTCATTCATATTTGGAATCTAATGAATAAACTGAACTAACAAGGAATGTGGGGTCAGACTCATAAGTGGAGAGCAGGATGATAGCTCTAGGGTTGGAAGGGAAGGTAGAAGGTGGAGGGATTGAGCAAAGAAGAAAAAGGACTCTTGGACATGGACAACCCTGGCAATTACTAATCTACATTCTGTCTGGAAGAACTGGTCTATTCTGAACTTTTCATGTAAACGGAATCATACCATACATAGTCTTTTGTGTCTGACTTCTTTCACTTAGCATATTGTTTTCAAGGTTCATTCAAGTTGTACCATGTATCAGTACTTCTTTTCTTTTATAGCTGAATAACATTCCATTGTATGGATATACCACATTTTGTTTATCCACTCCTCCACTGATGAATATTTGAGTTGTTCTATCTTTTGGCTGTTGTGAATACTGCTGCTATAGTGTACATTTGTGTATACTATATACAAATAAATATATACAAATGTAAATACATGCAAATGTAATTTTGCATTTGTATACAGGTATTTGTGGGAACATATGTTTTAAATTCTCTTGGGTATATACCTAGGAGTAGGTCTACGTTTGACTTCTTGAGGAACCGTTAGACTGTTTTCCAAGGCAGCTACGCCATTTCTGCATTCCCACCAGCAGTGTATGAGGGTTCCAATTGCTCCACATACTCATCAACACCTGTTATCACCTGTCTTTGTGTTATAACCATCCTAGTGAACATGAAGCAGTTTCTCATTGTGGTTTTGATTTGCATTTCCTAATGACTAATGATATTGAACCTCTTTTCATGTGCTTACTGACCATTTGTATATCTTCTTTGGAGAAATTTCTATTCAGATCCTTGGACAATTTTTAAATTGAGCTATTTGCCTTTTGATTGTTGAGTTGTAGTTCTTTATATATTCTGGATTTTGGACTTTTATCAGATATATAATTTACAAATGTTTTCTTCTATTTTGCGGGTTATCTTTTCACCTTGAGTGTGTGCATATTTATTTATTCATTTGTTTATTTATAGAAGAGGGGATGGGAGGGAGAAAGAGAGGTAGAGAAACTTCAATATGAGAAAGAAACTTCAATCAATTGCCTCTCCTATGCTTCTCAACAGGGTACTGAATGCAACCTAGGCATGTGCCCTGAAAGGGAATCAAACAGGTGAACTTTCACTTTGCAGGGATGACACCCAACCAACTGAGCCACACTGGTCAGAACAATAGTTTTTTTTTTTTAAGCATTTAAGTTTTTAGTTTTGATGGATCCAATTTACCTATTTTTTTCTTTCATTGCTAGTGTTTTGGTATCATATCTAAGAAACTATTGCCCAATCCAAGTTCATGAAGCTTTACTCCTACATTTTCTTCTAGGAGTTTTATAGTTAGTTTTAGCTTTAGTCTTTGGTACACTTTGAGTTAATTTTTGTATATGGCACGAGGTAGGGGATATGTAATTTTAATTCCCATGCAGCCTCTTAGTAATCATGTGCCCTTTGGTAAGGTTTTGAACCTAAGTTTCAGTTTCCTCATTTATAAAGTGAGAATAACAAATAGTACCTAAATCATAAGGTCATAGGGAAGATAAACAATGTATATAAAGCATTTTCACAGTGCTTGAAGCATCCTAATTGCTTAGTAAATGTGATAGTTATTATTGTTATAAATGGACAATGAGCGAACACTTTCACCGTGGAGGTGCCAGAAAGATGGACAGCATTTCTAAGGAGGTAGTGGGGATGAGCGGAGAAAGAGGCGGCTTAAGTGCATGTAGAGGAGCAGGTCTGGGATAATTAATGGGGTTGTCTGCCGCTGCCTCGCGATCACCTCTGGGACTGACAAAAACTCTAATTCCCGGGCTCTATCCCAGAACTACTGAAAGGAGTCCGCTGGAGACAGGGCCCTAGATCTGCATTTGTATAAACTTCACTTGCATAGCACTTTCTCAGGCGGTGTGGGAGTGACGCTGGTCTCGCTTGCAGCGCCGCCTTCGGCCTGCAGGGGGCGGCCTCGGAGCCGGGGCGGACACAGCGGCTGCGCAGAGCCCTTCTTCCCCCCCCCCCCGCCCCCCCGCCCCACCGCTGCCTGAGCCGGATCCATCTGGCTCAGCTGACAGCTCCTAAGACGGAAGAGGCGGTGCGCAGGTTGAGCTGGGCGTCTCCACACAGGTCTGGCATTAGGCGGTGAGGGGCCTCGAGATTAAGGCGGAGGGCGGAACTTTCGGGCCCGGCACTGTGTGGCGGCCGGGAAGGTACGGTGGGGACCGCGCTCCGTGCGCGCGGGACAGAGAGGGGCTGCCGGGCCGGGACTGCTTTGTGGGCTTTAGCCCCCCGAACACCGTACGGGGCGCCCCCTCAGCCCGGCCCGGCTAAGACCCCCCCGGGGTGCTCAGAAAAGGAAGGGTTCACGTCCTGCTTCTTCGGGACCCCACACGGCCGCACAGCGCCCTCTGTGTCCAAGCGCCGGGGCAGGCAGCGCGGCTCGGGCCTGCTGCCCGGTTGTAGGTGAGTCGCACAAACTACGACTCTCCACGCTGGCTGGTGAGCGGTGGAGACACACCGGCGGCGGCGTGCTGATTCCGGAGCCAGGGCTGGCTCCGGATCTGTAGTACCCACGGTTTGGCAGGGGAGAATGAGAAGGATTTTCCCAGGCCGCAGGGAAACCCGGGGAGAACGGGCTCGCCTCAGCAATGTAGCGGTTTCTGGTTTGCCAAAACGAATATTAAACTGGAATGATCTCTTGTCTGATGGTGCCGGGGTTTATTCTGGTTCCTGTTTACAGGTGAAAAAACAGGGCGGTCTGAATCCAGATTTAGTTATATATTAGCTGTGTGACCTTGGACCAGAAAGGGACTTCAAATGTCAGTTTTCTCATCTGTGTAATGGATATAGTGATAGGACTTGCTTCATGGGTTGTGGAAATCTAACAGTTAATGCATTTAAAGGGCTTGCTTACACACGATAAGAGCTCACCAAGTGTTACTGCTCTTGCTGTTATTGTGACGACCAACTCAACCTCCTTCTAGTGGGATGTGGCAGAGCAGTTACTGCACCTTAGGGTTCTGCCCCCCATTTCAGCTCACTGCCTCTCTCGCCATTCACTACTGATTTTTTCAATGTCTAATGCAACTCACTGCTAGTTGCTGAGAACAATACACAGATGCAAAAGACTTGATTCTTGCCCTTAAGGAATTTATGCAGCCTGGTTGGAGAGGAAGTAAGTGCAAACTACTGCAATGCAAGGTGAGATATGACCATTGCCACAGGGAAGTTACAGTAAAAAAGTTTGCTGGATTTTTAAGCACAGCCATGATGTCTGATTGAAAATTTCTACATGTAGTAGGGGTTTGGAGTTGGGTCTGGAAGGCCGAGTGGATAGAATCAGAGGGAAAGGTAGGTCAGTGACCTGAATTTAGGGACTGGGAACGCCCTTGGCAGCTTCAGAAGCTGGGGTTTGGTGGGGTGGGTCATGAGGATCTGTTCATGGGAAAAGCTGCTTGGGGTAGACCTGGACCCTGGCTGCACATAGGAACCGCCTGGAGAGCACGGGTAGCTGCTGATACCTGATTTGATTGCTCCGGTGGTTCTAATGAATGGAGAAAAGTAACCTAAAACCAGAAACTATAAATTCATCTCTAACCCCATTTATAAATGTTTAAACAGGGAGAAACAAAGCTTAATTTGTTATTGAAGCTTAATATGTTATCACAGGTACTACACATCTGGTAAAATTGTTTAAGGTACCTTGAAAGGACCTAATATAGTAGTACATGGTAGGTATTCAGTAAGTGTAAGTTGATTTTGAATTTCAGTTTTTGGCTTATTTGAGAGTCATATATCTGAGACTCTGGTTTTATATCATTTTTGCATATAATTTAGGTTTGTTGATAGGATTCTCCATAACTCATCTGTGGGCCACCCTTCCCCATCCCCCTCACGGCCCCCCCCCCCCCGAAGACTGGCTCTAAAGCATCTAGAACAGAACTTAGCCTTTCTCTGTTACCCTGAGAGGGACCCACATGGCATTGTTCTCAGTTCCCACATAACTTAAAGGGAAACTTTCACAAGGTCAGGAGCCCTTGATGTCCTGCAGATGAAGGAGGAAGGTGTCCTCAAATTCCTTGCAGCAGGAACCCGCTTAGGTGGCACCAGCCTTGACTCCCACATGGAGCAGGACATCTACAAAAGGGGGTGCGATGGCACTTACATCATAAATCTGAAGAGAACCTGGGAAAAGCTTCTGCTGGCAGCTTGTGTCATCGTTGCCATTGAAAATCCCGCTGATGTCAGTGTCATATCATCCAGGAATACTGGCCAGTGAGCTGTGTCGAAGTTTGCTGCTGTCACTGGAGCCACTCCTGTTGCCAGCCGCTTCACTCCTGGAACCTTCGCTAGCCACCTCCAGGCAGTTTTCTGGGAGCCAAGACTTCTGGTGCTTACTGATCCCAGGACTGACCACCAGCCTTTCACAGAGGTGTCTTGTGTTAACCTACCTACCACAGACTCTCCTCTGGGCCTTTTGGACATTGCCATCTCTGGCAGCAACAAGGGGGCTCACTCAGTGGGTCCAATGTGAATGCTGGCCCAGGAAGTTCTGTGCATGCACGGCACCATCCCATGAACACCCATGGGAAGTCATGCCTGATCTCTCCTTCTACAGAGATATGAAGAGATTGAAAAGGAAGAGCAGGCCACCACTGAAAAGGCTGTGACCACAAGGAATTTCAGGGCGAATGGATTGCTCAGCTCCCAAGTTCACTGCCCCTCAGCCTGAGGTTGCTGGCTGGTCTGAAGGCTCAGGGGCCCTCCGTGCCTGTTCAGCAGTTTCCCACGGAAGACCAGAGCGCTCAGCCTGCCACCGAAGACTGGTCTGCAGCCCCCACTGCGCAGGCCATGGAGTGGGGGGAACAACTACTGAGTGGTCTTAAGCTGTTTTTCCACAAACTCAAACAGAATGGAAATAAGGTTGATGGAAAATAAAGATTCTTAAAATAAAAAAGAAAAGTTTGCCTGTGTATGCACGTGTGTGAGTGCTTTTTTAAAATCCTCACCCAAGGACACTTTCATTTGCTTTTTTTAGAGAGAGAGAGGAAGGGAGAGAGAAACAGCTATGCTCTCACATTGATTGACTGCCTTCATACGCATCCAGATCAGGAATCCATATCAGGGATCGTACACATCCCAGGTGGTGGTGGGGGATTACATGTGCCTGTACCCATGCTTAGACCAGGGATGAACCGCAACCTAGGCATGTGCCCTGACTAGGAATCGGACCCGCAACCTTGGGGTTACAGGACAATGCTCCAACCACTGGGCCACACCGCCCAGGACACGCAAGTGCTTTTGTTCTGTTTTGAAAGACCCTGCTATCATGCTTAAATTAACCTAATGTGGAGTGTCCCTGGCAAGATTAATTTGTAAGCAGGTGAGAGGAAAAACTGGAGGGGGACAGGAAATGAAGGAATAGAAGCAACAGAAGAGGGAAGGAGAAACAACCCTAGAAGATGTTTGTCAAGGGGTGTGATATGCTGTCTTCTCATGACCTTGATGGTCCTGAGCTCCTCCCAGGGCTGAAAATGGCAGATAAGACCTCTCTCTTTGCTGGGTACATGAGCAAACGCCCCTTTAGCCATGTGGCTTAGTTAGACTGTTCTAGGAGAGTAATTATGCAGCTGTAGATTAGGGTCAATTGTGTGTTAGGATGGTAAGTGACAGTAATGGAAATTCAGAATTTAAATTTGGAGAGGGTCCTAACCATCTTTTGTGGGGGTTTTTGTTGTTTTTTTCAGATGGCAGGATTTCTATAGCATACCTAGTATGAGTTCCACATCTTGGCCTGTTCTCCAACTTCAGCAGTCTCATCTCCACCATCTGGTGAATAAATGGAATATTTGCGTGAATTCCAGACCCTGAACTGAAATAGACTGCAGTGTCGATATTCTTTTCTTCTGGTTGTTATCAACAGGTACCGACTGACTTCGGATGGAATGTGTCCCTGTGTCTGAGGGGTGCAGCTTAAGCAGAACTATTATCTGCTGCAACAAAATTACTTTTTGAAAGTGGAATTATTTTAAATGAATTTGTCTAAATTTCGTAGGGTCACCTTTTATAATGTGAAAAACCATGTCCTAACTTTTTAGTTTTGTGCATTCCAATTAATTTTTTTTTTTTTGGTCAAGAGGGAACATATTTACAAATGCAGTTATAGTCCCAATATTTTAATTGACAGAATGTTAATTTTTTGTTGCTATATTAAATAATTTTCATAGTCTCATTACATATTTTTTCACATTTAAATTATGTGAAATTGTGGTGCACCTCTAAGTTGCTGTGCTTAAAAAGCATTGATTCACACTTTAATTGTAGCATATTTGTGTTACCTAAAATAATGGTAAATCTTAAAACTGATTTGACAAAATCTGGTATTATTTCCAAAATTTAATGTTACTTTGCTGCTTCTTCAGTTATCTAACTCTCTTATATAGTGTCTGTGCTATAACATTCTCTAGAACAAGGTGTTCTAAACCGGGAGTAATTTTTCCCCTTGGGGACATTAGGCTATGTCGAGATATTTTTAATTGTCACAACTCTTGAGGGAAAGAGATGCTACTGGCATCTAGTGGGTTGAAGCCAGGGGTGCTGTTACACATCCTGTCATGCACAGGCCAGCTTCCCACGACAAAGAATTGTTCCAAAGTGTCAGTAGTGCTGAGGTTGAGAAAACCTTTGCTAGAGATTCCTGTGGATTTTAAATATTTATTTATTTTTTAAAGTATGTCAAATATATTTTGACTCCTTTTGTGGGCAAGACATGTTGCTAGGTGTGGTGGACAAGTCAAAGTGATTTGTGATTTGTCCTTTCTAAAAATATTTTTAAAATTATGCTTTTTTCCCCTATATTAGGTATACCTAACTGATAAAGACAGCAATTAAAAGTACTACATTCTTTGAAAAAAAGGTCATTACTATTGCAAAGCTACTAGAGTATTTGACATGTCTGTAATTTTTTAGTTTAGCAGAAAAGTGGGAATATTGATTAATTCTTGGCAGTCATTGGTGAGGAACTTTTTTTTTTTGGTGCCACTAGACTTTTCCAGACCCTGAGTTTTTTCTGTTCTTAACTGATTTGAATGATTATCTTCAGCTCCTCAGAAAATTAAATGTCGTCAGAAGACCGAGAAGCTCAGGAGGATGAATTGCTGGCCCTGGCGAGTATTTACGATGGAGATGAATTTCGAAAAGCAGAGTCTGTCCAAGGTGGAGAAACCAGAATCTATTTGGACTTGCCACCAAATTTCAAGATATTCGTGAATGGTTAGTTAACAATGTTCTCTTAAACTGACTTTTCTAAATAAAGGTTATTCTCAATTTCTTAGTGAAACCTAAATTATTTTTTTAATTTTTCAAATACAGTTTACATTCAGTATTATTCTGTATTAGTTTCAGATGTGCAGCAAAGTGGTTACACACAGTTATGTACTTTACAGAGGGGTCCCACTGATGCTCCAAGTACCCACGTGGCCCTGTGCATAGTTATCTCGATATTATTGACTCTGTTCCAAGTGCTGTAATCTCTCCACCCCTGCGGCTATTCTGTAACTACCAGTTTGTGCTGCTTAATCCCTACACCCAGCCTCCTCCCTCTCTCTGCTCTGACAGCTCTCAGTCTGTCCTCTGTTTATCTCTGAGTCTGAAACCTAAATTATTTATCACCTAATTTTTATAGGTATTTAATGCATGTTTCTGTTTTAAGTGAACATTAGACAGGGAGGTAAAGAGTTTTCAGTTTGATTCCACCTTTTGACCGTTGAATTTGGGGTGTTATCCTGCATATCCCATGCATCCTAATCTTCTAACCAACAGTTCATCAGCCATGAGTCATTGGCTGTTAACAGGGGTAATAAAAGAGGAAATGAAATAATGTATTTGGAAACCTTTAAAGTACCATGGTGGTTGTTAATATTACTTGGTTTCCAGAATCACTTAAACTGCCATGAACATGAGACATTTGCTGTTTTTCTGTGACCCTTTGCTTCAGAGGAAAAAAAAAACTGTATTTGATAAAAACATTTACAGAAGACTTTGATGCACACTTTCCCAGATGTGTCTATTATAGAGGCATTGAAAAGAATGTGTGATGAACTTGAAACACTGAGTGTTGTGTTTGGTATCTTGCCCTCAAGCCTGAGATCACTGTGTTGGCACAAATTGTCCCAACTATGATTCGTGGGTAGTTGACACATGGTGGTCTAAGTAGGTCACAGCTCTTTGATAGAAATGAACATCCTTTACATTGTGTCCTTAATCATCTGCTATAAAACAACAACAAAGGAAACATTGTGTATTACTTGCTCACTAGTGTTAGGAATTGTACTCAAAAGTGTATACAAGAATAAGTTGTGTATCTTCATTATAAATTTCATGGTACTTAATAGATTTTTCAAGGGCTTACAAGATTTTTTTAAAAGATGGTGGCTATGAAGTTAAAATTAGGAAATAGTGCTGTGGGGAGGGTTTTTATCCCCTCAATGAAAGCATTACGTCTTCTTGAGCACTGCTCAACAGTAACGGACACTCGAGTGTTGACCAACTGATCCTTTCTAATCTTTGTTTTTGGTTCAGGCAATTCAAATGAGTGTCTCCAGAATGGTGGCTTTGAATACACCATTTGCTTTCTGCCTCCACTTGTGCTGAACTTTGAACTGCCACCAGATTATCCATCCTCCTCCCCACCTTCATTCACACTTAGTGGCAAATGGCTGTCACCAACTCAGGTTAGACCCAAAACTTAATTTCTCCTCTCCATTTTTAGAAACTTAAAAATCATCTCTAACTGAAGACTACCTTGATCTTGACTTCAGTGCATGAAGAACAATGGCTTTGATTTTGTAATTTTTTCCCCTTGGCTTCGTGAATCCTAATGTTAATGAACTGAAAATGTTTGGTATTTTAGAAAGGAATGGCAGTAATTCAGATGATTAATTATGAATTACAGTGAGTAATTTCTAATCAAGTATATTGTTTCTTGTCTTGCTATTTTCCCATTTAATCTGTGTTGTGATGAAACCATAAGGTCCTCCTTATTTTCCTTAGATGTTGGAATTTTTCCTTAGTTTCTTATCAATTCCTTAAGACAGATTTAATTGTAATTAGAAGGACTAAAATTGAGCTAATATAGTTAAAATAGACAAATATCCTAAGTAAAATTAATAAGTGCTTCTATTTTTAAAGGTCTTATAATAAGAACAAGTACTTGTTGACTGATCTCTCACACAGATGTGATCACACACGAATAGGAATGTACACAGTTCCTGGAGATAGCTCATGAAGCCTTGTAAACCGTCCTGACTGAGGCATAACTGTGACTGGAAGCTAATATAACATGTTCTGGGGTAGATAGTGGGTCAGCAGCAGCTACTTTTCTGGAAGTCATGATGACGATTGCTAGGTTGACATATATTAAGACAAAAGCTGTCAGAGTTACCTTAAGGAACAGCTTGTCAGTTTTCCTTTTTGATCATGTAGTTTTCATTCTCCTCTGCCCCTGCAGCCCAACCTTTTAGATGAGAGTGCTTTTATAGAATTGAGCTTAAAACTGAGGTTTAGCCCTGGCTGGTGTAGCTTAGTGGGTTAAGCACGGGCCTGTGAACCAAGAGATCACGGTTCGATTCCCAGTCAGGGCACATGCCTGGGTTGCAGGCCAGTTCCCAGCAGGGAATGCACAGGAAGCAACCATACATTGATATTTCTCTCCCTCTCTCCTTCCCTTCCCCTCTGAAGATAAATAAATAAAATCTTTAAAAAAAAAAAAAAAAAAAAAAAGAAAAACTGAGGTTTAAAAACAGAATTAAACTTTAAAGATAATACACATAGAATAAAAGGATTATTACCTTACATTTTAATAGCTATGCCAGAGGCAGTATATACTAGACAGTGGATTATTTTCCCACTTCCCAATATTAAGGATATTTGACATTTCGATCACTGATAGTTGACTGAATTATTTAGATATTTATAGTCTAATTTCTCAAGAGAGCTCTTGATACTTTACATCCATGCATGTGTATGTACACACACACACACAAGGACAGATTAATCGGGTGTGTGGTTGTAGTTTCAGGTTCCAGCCAAACAGAGTCTACTTAATGCTTGCTTTAGAGCAGGGGTGTCCAACCCACGGGCCGCATGCAGCCCAGGATGGCTGTGAATGTGACCAAATACAAATCATATATTTACTTAAAACCTTTTTTTTTGCTCATCAGTTTTCATTAGCGTTTGTGTATTTAATGTGTGGCCCAAGAAAATTCTTCTGGTGTGGCCCGGAGACACTAAAAAGCTGGACACTCCTGCTTTAGAGGGTGTGGAGAGAGGAGGGTTGTTCATTATTTTATGTTACATAGCTTACAGTAGGATCTTCTATCAAATAATTTTTTTATGCATGTAATGGACATTTAACTGGTCTCTTATGCTCCTCGGGGTTCGTTGCGCTGGGCCCTGACTCTTTGGCAGTGAGAATTTCACCTGCTGATAGTGAAGTTGGTATGTGGACCTGTCTTCACTGGACTGGGGTTGGTGTATAGAAGGAAGCAGGCTTAGTTTCCTTGTATTTCCCATTATTCCTCCATATGCAATCTTTTTCTTGCTCTTTTCCTCCTTCTATCTCCCCCCTTTTCACATTTATGTGCATCCCAGATGCCTCTTTTGAGAAGGGGTTGGAGAAGAGAAGAGGGTGGAGGAGAATGGCTTCTTCATTGGACTTGGTGGCTCAAACAGAGCTCAGAGCTTCCCTTTTAGTGATTATTCCATTTTACAGCTTCAGCTGGTTTCTAAAAAGTATATTCATGTAAATGTGGAAAAGCGTTAGTTGTCCAGTCTTGAGCTGGTCAATAAGTGTTTCAGTTCCTGCCTGTGTAGGGCTGAGTGAACAGCAAGGAATAGAAAATGTGGTCTTTGTTCACTTGCTATTTAAATTTACAAAATTATTTTACATCTAGAAGGCTTATTTTTGGATGTTTACCTAAAAAGAAAAACTGCTTATAATTCCTGAGCTCTACTTACAAATATTTCACATTGGTAACGGAAAGTTCTTTTATATTTGTCATTCAAATTGAACAGACTCCTTTTAAGGTGGAGTACTTGAAACAGTTTACACTTTCATGGCTTAGTTTGGAAAATGTGAATTTTTCCTATGGCAGCCAGACCATGTTGAGAGCTTATAATCATGTCCCAGTTCAATACTAGTCTGCCTGCTTCCATTAACCAGGATCTGGTGTAAGCCCAGATTGCTCAGTTAAAACCAGTTTGTGAATCTGAATAACAAGGACTCTGAGATTGGATCCTGTTACTGATTCTTTCCACATGAGTTGGCTTTTTAATAGACCTGAAAGTTAGAATTAATTTTTAAACCTTTTAACTATTCTCTTTCTAACCATTATTGCAAGACACCTACAGGGCTAGGACTCCACGGGAGTAGAACTAGTTGATTTTAGAACTGGATCTCTTTCTCCCGCATGAGGTGTATAGCAGCACTAATGCAAAGGACAAGCAGAGAACAGAAGAGTCCCTCCATTGAGTGGCACATATGTAAACCAAGTTCTACATCTTGTGAAGTCATTCCATCTCTTTTGTTTTCATGGCCCTTCCTTTAGCTTCTTCTGACTTTGTCTCTATGGCTCATGCTGCTGAATAGTTTAAGAAGGGCTCTAGTAAGAATATTTGCTGTTTTGCAGCACAGTTTATCACAGTTGGAAAAGAAATTGCATTAGGAGGTGTGAGAGCCTAACTTTAAGATTTTAAGGGAAATCAGGAGTTGAAGGAATCATGGTCTTTCCAAACTCACCAGCATCCTCATGTGTTTTCTCCTAGCTGTCTGCTCTTTGCAAACACTTAGACAACCTGTGGGAAGAGCATCGCGGCAGCGTGGTCCTGTTTGCCTGGATGCAGTTTCTTAAGGAAGAGACCCTAGGTTACCTGAATATTGTCTCTCCTTTTGAGCTGAAGATTGGTTCTCCGAAAAAAGTGCAGAGAAGGATGGCTCAAGCCTCTACCAGCACAGCACTAGATTTTGGAGGAGCTGCCGGCTGTGACGTAGACCAAGAGGAAGCTGTGGATGAGAGAGCTGTGCAGGATGTGGAATCATTGTCAAGTCTGATCCAGGAAATCCTGGACTTCGATCAAGCTCAGCAGATAAAATGCTTTAACAGTAAATTGTTCCTGTGCAATATCTGTTTCTGTGAGAAGCTGGGGAGTGAATGCATGTACTTCTTAGACTGCAGGCACGTGTACTGCAAAGCCTGTCTGAAGGACTACTTTGAAATTCAGATCAAAGATGGCCAAGTTCAGTGCCTCAACTGCCCCGAACCCAAGTGTACTTCGGTGGCCACTCCTGGTCAGGTAACTCTTTACTGACAGCTGCATCCTAATTTTCTTTCCCGGAGGGAGACATCTTCTCAGAGGCTTCCTTGACAGGGTGCAGGGCAGGCCAGGCCTTGGAGCCAGCCCGCAGGTTGTTTCCTGTGCCCCCAGGAATGCTGTGGTCTCACTTTCCCATTTAAGCATACATAAATGCTCCCTTTGCTGGCCTCAGAATGGGCAGTCCTCGGCAGGGATGAATGCTGAAAAGTATAAAGTAATTCTGGTGACTGACTTTGTATGTTTACTAGGATGTCGTCAACCTTGGGCAATCACTCGCCTATCTGTGTGAGGTTGGGATTTGAGGGGGATATCCCTGGGATCGGTTAACCACATCACTTGCAGACTTTAACACAGGACAGCCTACCTGGTGTGATTTTTTAAAGTTCATTAAGTCATTAATGTACCTATTTAATGCGTATAGTTTGCTTAGTTGTAACAAATGCTATGCAGATCCATGTAACCACCATCTTAGTGAAGAGACAGTCTTGCCACGCTTTGTTTGATCTCGTGAGGTGGAGGGGTTTAATTTATATGTGTCTGATTTGCACTGGCAGCCTGAGGATATCCTCAGGATCAGAACTGGTTGGGAAATTGTCAGACCTATGTTTATATACATGTTTTACAATATTTTCCTCCAGGTCAAAGAGCTAGTGGCAGCAGAGCTGTTTGCCCGTTATGATCGGCTGCTTCTCCAGTCCACCTTGGACCTGATGGCGGACGTGGTGTACTGCCCCCGCCCGTGCTGCCAGTTGCCGGTGATGCAGGAGCCTGGCTGCACCATGGGCATCTGCTCCAGCTGCAATTTTGCCTTCTGTACTTTGTGCAGATTGACCTACCATGGCGTCTCTCCGTGTAAGCTCACTGCAGGTGAGTTGTGGTTGTGTGAACTCAGTTCCTGTACCCCTACCCCCACTTATCACTTCAGAACCCCCAAAACTTATCACTTCAATTTCCCATTTGGAAGTGTTCATTCAAAAGGTATTTTTGTGTTAGTTACTGTCCTAGCGTCTGTGGATATAATTGTGACCAAATGCCCTCACGCAACTTACAGTCTAATGGAGACAGGCAAGCAACATAGATAAGAATATCAGATGGTAGTAAGTGCTGAGGAGGAGAGAAAATAAAGCAGAGACAGCATATGAAATGTTCTGAAGGGGAAGGGGCTTGGGATTTTTTACTTTGGGAAACTGGGAAGCCTCGTTGGCAAAGTGGTTTAAGTAAAGGCTTAAAGAAAGTAAGGAAACAAACCACGCATAGATCAGGGGAGGACAGTCCAGGGAAGGAATGGCAAGGTCATTTCTATCCGTGAACATGAAATAACGTAGATCTGGTTGGCAGATGCATAGCTGTCCCTCTTGTTTCCATGGCACATATGTCTGATCAGGCATCGAGTGCTTTCTCATTGAGCTCAGGGCGGCCTCAGAATCTTCCTCAACACAGCCCTCTAGAAAGCCACCTTCTACCGGAGCAGGCACAGGAGGTGAAACCTGTCTGCCACTCCTGATCTTGATAAGGATTTGGAAACCAGGCCCTTGAGATCGATTTAACTGGACTTGAGTGACTTAGTCTTTCTCAGACTAACAGGAGCGATGGTGGTAGCTGCTTCATAGGGTGGTTGTAAGGAAGAAAGGTTCTGTTGTAGTGCTTCTCAAAGTCGTCGTTATGGTTGTTAGTTACACTGGTCTCAGAGAATGTGCATGTAGAAATTGAGGGTCAGGATTTGAAACTTTTATAGGGATGTCTCAGAGCAATTTTATGTCAGTCAGATCTTAAAATGAAATGTTTACTTTCATTTTTCTAATAATTCACTTGATTTTATTTTATAAAATACAATCAAAGTAGGGGAGAAAAACTAGTTCTTTACCATAGATAATTTCAGAACAATGGGCTTAATACATGTCAAATGCAAAATGGTAACTATTGTTGCCGGTATTATTATAGTTACTAATGGGCACTGTTAGGGTGTCATTATCTCCAAGGAAGTGCCCCAAGAGGAAAATGAGTAGATACCTTCAGTGCCTAGAGTAGAATCTTGTAGTGGCTCCAGGCAGATAGGACAGAGAACTCAGCACAACATAGGATAAGCCAACACTTAGATTTCTGTGACCTTAGCATTGAGAGGCTAAAGTACATTTCACATGTTTCACAGCATTTGAGGAAGAAATTGAAGGTAGGCTTTGGGACTTCAGCAAAATTTGGCATCTCATTCTTTCTCTCTTTTTTCTTTTTTTTAAGATTTTATTATTCATTTTTAGAGAGAGGGGAAGGGAAGGAGAAGAGAGGAAGAGACACATCAGTGTGTGGTTGCCCCCCATGTACCCCTCACTGGGGATCTGGCCTGTAACTCAGGCACGTGCCCTGACTGGGAATCGAACCTGCGAACCCCGGTTTGCAGGCTGGCAGTCAATCCACTGAGCCACATCAGCCAGGGTATTCTCTATCTCTTTTATATATGTGTTAGATATTACCATATAAAATACATGAAATACAAGCAATTTTATTATGTTGAGAACATTGGCAAGGTAGATACTTGTCTGTTAGGATGTCTAAGAACACCGAAAGTTTTTGAATTATTAGAGGAATAAAAATGACAGAGTAACAGTTACATGTTTGCTACATCTAAGCAGAGGTGGTGGAGCCATGGGAAAGCACACTGCAGAGAAAGCATTCACGGGTGGAGGCGGAGTGCGGATGGGCTCTGCACCAGAAGATGGCCAGTGCATTGAAAAGGGAGACAGCGCTGTAAATATGAGGAAAGCAACCTAATAAAGTAACTAGAACATGGCTGAGAGAACATTGCTGAAAGTAACTAGAACAGTGGTTGGTCCTGTTGAAAAATTAAGATAATAGGATTATGAACAAAAGCCTTTTGTCTATAAGTAGAGCCTTTGGGAATGTCTGCCTATTTAAGTGATGAAGCAATAGAAACCAGATTGAAGAGTAAGTGTCAAGGGGAAAAGTTGGCAGGAGGAACTTTTCATTAGCTGTGGTGGTAAATTTTATTCACTGATTTTTTTTTAATATACTGAGCTGAACATTTAGTATTTGCCCTTAAGCCAGAGGTGCTTTTGTTTTTCTGGTATGCCTTGTTATTGTCAGATGGTGAATGATGCTGACTTAGTGGAACACCCGTGTCTGTTTCAACTTTTGCGTTTTTTTGTTTAGTCTGTATCTAACTGTGTGCTACTCAACATGTCAACATTAGTAAGTCAAAATCAAAGGAAAAAGTAACCTATTATTTTACCACCTTTAACAAGCTTAACTTTTCTAGTTGGAGGATTCCTTTTTGTTCTGTGTCACTTGTGCATGTCTAACTTTTACCTAGTTGTAGCCTAAATATGCTTTCTTTCTGGATTCTATAATAAGTATTTTAATTGAGCTGTAGCTATCCTAATGAGCAGCTTTTAATAACTGAATATTATGTCATTAAATGGCTCTTTCACACATAATTATTTCCTTGGACATTTCATTTGTTTTCCATTGTTATATGCATTTCCACTTTGGATTATTTTCTTTTCCTTTTTTTTCAGACTTTATATATTTGTTTTAGAGAGATGGGAAGGGAGGGAGAAAGAGAGGGTAATCAGCAGTGCAAAGTGGTATAAAAGTTAATTTTCCATTTCGCTTTCTAGAGAAACTAATAGACTTACAGAATGAGTACCTGCAAGCAGATGAGGCCACTAAGAGATTCATGGAGCAGAGGTACGGGAAGAGGGTGATTCAGAAGGCGCTGGAAGAGATGGAGAGCAAGGAGTGGCTCGAAAAGAACTCCAAGAGCTGCCCGTGTTGTGGCACTCCCATAGAGGTAAGCAGCCTCGTGGCTTGTTGCGATCATCTCAAGAAGCGTATAATTTTGTGACTAATTAAGAAAATACATTTTGGTATTTATTAAACCTTTTCACTTGGAAGATGCAAATGCACTACCTAATAATGTTATCGACCTTAAAAGTATGCAGACATCCCTTTTCAAAGTGCTTTCGCGCCGTGACGATTATTCTCACATCATGTCCCCCTCGACACTGAATGGGTTATGAGGAAGCTGTACTAGAGCTACAGTCCATTCTTAACTCATTTATGTGATTAAAAAAAATCAAGTCAGACTCCCCTCAAAACTGTTTATGCTGGAATGTAAAATACCTGTTTAACAAGTATATGCTTAGGAATCGGAGACATTTTCACATTAATCTGATTTAAAATACATAGGTCTGTTGCTTCTTGACAAAATCTCAATATGTTATAAAATAAAAATATATCTTTGTATTTTATTTTACTGTTCTAATCCATTATGGTAGTCCTCCCTTATCTGTGGGGGACGCCCAGTAGACACCTGGGGATCATACTGAACCCTGTATGTACTGTGTTTTTTCCAATACACGCATACCCATGGGGAAGTTTAATTTATAAGTTAGGCACAGTAACAGGTTAACGGCAAGTAATAAAATAGAATAATTGTAATAATACACTGTAATAAAAGTTATGTGAATGTGGTCTCTTTGCATCAAAATATATTATTGTACTGTACTCAGTCTTCTTGAGATGATGAGAGATGATACGAAATGAGGTGAATAATATAGGCACTGTGACGTAGCATCAGGTTGTTTCATAAGGGTTCCTTGAACACAAGCGCTGCGATAGGAGACAGGTAATCTGATCACCGAGAGGGCTGCTAGGTGACTGATGGGAAGGGAAGATTCACATCCTGGTTGGGATGGCACAAGATTTCATCTTGCTGCTCAGAATGGTGCAAATTTAAAGCTTATGAATTGTTTATTTCTGGAATTTTCCATGTAATACAGAGTGGGGCAAAAATAGGTTTACAATTGTAAGCGAAACAGTTTACTCTTGTATTATTATTTATCAATTAGTGTATTATTTTTCATACAAACAACTGTAAACCTGCTTTTACCCCACCCTGTGTTTTCAGACCACAGTTGTCTGTGGGCAGCAAAACTGCAGAACTGCTTACTCTGTGTCTGGAGTGAACCTGGGGGTTGTTCCCCAGTGACTCCTGAAAGGACGCTGACCTCCCGTTAACCACCCCTGATGTGCCTCAGCCCTGTGGTAGAGCGGGGACCTGGATGCCAATGCTGTCTTAGATTTATGTGACACGTTTAAAACCACACAGATTAAATCCAAACATTTTAAGTACTAATCTAACTACATGCTCTGCTTATAAAATACAGGGTGGGGCAAAAGTAGGTTTACAGTTGTTTGTTTAGGAAATGATATAATAATTAATAAATAATAACACAAGAATACACTGTTTCCCATACCTATAACTGTAGACCTACTTTTGTCCCACCCTGTACATGTTTGGTTTGTATCTATAGTTTACCAGAAGAGAACTTACTAAGTATCTAGTTGTAGGAACACCTGCAAAATATTTTGTTTTACTTATAATGCAAAAGACTAAGCATTAAATAGTTATCAGTGGGTTACCATATCTTTCATACAATATTTTGTATGAGAAAAGGGACTAGGAAAATGTTGTATGAGGTCTTTTTGGCATGTGCATTTTTCTTTTGCTTTTACAGCCTTGATATTTTTCCCTTTCTGTCTTTCCCACCAGAAATTAGATGGTTGTAACAAGATGACGTGTACTGGCTGTATGCAGTATTTCTGCTGGATTTGCATGGGTTCTCTGTCTAGAGCAAACCCTTACAAACATTTCACTGATCCTGCTTCCCCATGTTTTAACCGGTACGTACACATAGAATTCTCTAGGCTCAGCAGCAGTTTTTGGCACTTGATTTACAGACCACAGAACCACTGTTTGACTTAGTGCTTTGCTTATTAGAGAACTCTCTGACACATTTTCCCGCATATGTGAATTTTTATATTATTTCCTAGAAATGAGTTTTATGATGAAAATACACTATCTGCAAATTTTCCTTTTTTTATCCTCCTCACTTTTAAAAAATACATATTTTGTAGATTATGCTATTACAGTTGTCTCAGTTTTTTCCCCCTTGCCCCCCTCCACCTGGTACCCCCCATTCCTTCCAGCAGTCCTCCCCTTAGTTTATGTCCATGGGTCATGCATGTACATTCCTTGGCTTCTCCATTTCCTATACTGTTCTTAACCTCCCCCATCTATTCTGTACCTATCAATTTGTACTTGTTATTCCTGCACCTTTTCCCCCATTTTCCCCCTTCTCCCTCCCATCTGATAACCCTCCAAACGATCTCCATATTTGTGATTCTGTTTCTCTTCTGCTTGTTTGCTAAGTTTGTTTTTTAGATTCAGTTGTTGATAGTTATGAATTTATTGCCATTTTAATGTTTATAGTTTTGATCTTCTTTTTCTTAAATAAGTCCCTTGAACATTTCATATAATGATGGCTTGGTGATGATGAGCTCATTTATCTTTACTTTGTCTGGGAAGCACTTTACCTGCCCTTCCATTCTAAATGATAGCTTTGTCGGACAGAGTGATTTAGGTTGTAGGTCCTTGCTTTCCATCACTTTGAATACTTCTTGCCACTTCCTTCTTGCCTGCAAAGTTTCTTTTGAGAAATCAGCTGACAGCCTTATGGGAACTCCTTTGTAGGTAACTCTGCTTTTCTCTTGCTGCTTTTAAGATTCTCTCTTTATCTTTAACCTTTGCCATTAAAAAAATTATTTTATTTACTTTTTTAGAGGGTGGGCAGGGAGGGAGAAAGAGAGGGAGAAAAACATTGATGTGCGAGAGAAACATGTATTGGTTGCCCCCTCGCACGCCCCCAACTGGGGACCCAGCCTGCAACTCAGGCATTCACCTTGACCAGGAATCGAACAAGCAACCCTTTGGTTCATAGGCCGGCGCTCAATCTACTAAGCCATACCAGCCAGGGCAACCTTTGGCATTTAATTATGATGTGTCTTGGTGTGGTCCTCTTTTTGTCCATTTTGTTTGGGATTATCTGTGCTTCCTGGACTTTTATGTCTATTTCCTTCACCAAATTAGCAAAGTTTTCTTTCATTATTTTTTCAAATAGATTTCCAATTTCTTGTTCTTTCTCTTTTCCTTCCAGCACCCTTATGATTAAAATGTTGGTACATTTGAAGTTGTCCCAGAGGTTCCTTAGCCTATCCTTCTTTTTTTGGATTCTTTCTTTTTTTCTTCCTATTCTGATCAAATGTTTTTTTCTTCCTTATGTTCCCAATCATTGATTTGATTCTTGGCTTCATCTACTCCAGTGTTGGTTCCCTGTAAATTTTTCTTTATTTCACTTAGTGTAACCTTCATTTCTGCCTGGGTCTTTTTATGCCATTGAAGTACCCAGTGAGTTCCTTGAGCATCCTAATAACCAGTGGCTTGAACTCTGTGTCTAATAAATTGCTTATCTCCATTTTGTTTAGTTCTTTTTCTAGAGTTTTGTTCTGTTCTTTCATTTGGGTCATATTTTTTGTCTTCTCATTTTGGCTGCTTCCCTGTGTTTGTTTCTCTGTATTAGGTAGAGCTGCTTTGACTCTCTGTCTTCCTAGTATAGCCCATTGTAGGAAAGCACACTGGAACGTTGGTTGGGGTAATCCGTGTGAACCAGGTTGATGGAGTCTCAGATATGGTGTCGTGGCTCTGTGCCTCTGTGTGGAGGAGGGCTCAGAAAGGAGACATTGGCTGCTGCCTGGCCTGTGGAGTTTTTTCTGGGAGGAAGCTGTCCCTCAACACTTGCCCTGATGCCAGACCCTTCTGTCTCATCCTTCCAGCTACTGCCCTGGTGCTGGAGCTCAGAGGGAGTGAGTCTGCGTAAGTCCTAAGTCTGTTGTGGGCCCTTTAAGAGGAGATACCTGAGACTCCCGAGATTTCTTCTGCCGCCCCCACCCCCTAATGGTTTTTATAGTCAGAAGTTATAGGGACTTATCTTCTTGGCACTAGAACTCTGGGCTGGGTTTTCTGGTTTAAATCTGGGATCCCTTCTTCCCAAGGAATTCCTCTCACTTTTTGTCTACCACACGTGGGTGTGGAACCACCTGTAGCACGTCTCCGCATCTCCACCCCTCCTACCTGTCTGGATGAACATGACTTCTTTAATACCTTGGTTGTTAGACTTTCATACAGCTCAATTTTTCTGATGATTTCAGGTGATTAGTTGTTTTGTAGTTTAGTTGTAATTTTTGCTGTGGTTGTGCAAGGAGACAAGCTGTGCTTACATAAGTCTCCATCCTGAACAGAAGTCGCCCCCTCAGTTTTTTAAGAAAGATTGTACTTATTTATCTTTAGAGAGAGGGAAGGTAGGGAGAAAGAGAGGGAGAGAAACATCAGCATGTGAGAGATACATCAATCAGCTGCCCTCACACATCCCCAGCTGGGGACCTGGCCTGCAATCCAGGTAAGTGCCCTGAACGGGACTCGAACAGCTCTTTTTGGTGTACAGGATGATGTTCCAACCAACTGAACTACCTGGCCAGGACAGAAAACATGGACTTTTTGGAGAGTCCAGCCAGTTGTCCTATATAACATCTTACCTTCTGGGTTTTTGTTTCCCCATGGCATCTTTTAATTTGTTTCTCTATCCTCTCTATGTTCTATAAGCTAGTGTGAAGTTGGACTAGATTTAGAGTAACATTTTTGACAAGAATACTACGTGAGGAGTGATGGGTACTTGATACTGTGTCACATCAGGTCCATGATACCAGGCTGTTCCACTATTAGCATGATGCTTAGTTTTATCATGTACTTTATTGTAAAGGTAACTTTTAAATTATTATTACTAAGTGATCTGTGGGGATTCCTTAGCACAATGTGAATATCCTGTTCTCCACAAGCTCCAAATTCAGCATCAGTTGATCAGATGACCTTCGTTAATAGGCATCATAGTACCTGTTATCATTGGTGTTATCAAACTATAAGAGAAATTAAAGAAACAAGCTCTGCCCATGAACTACTGGAAATCTAGTGTTGAAAATTGCATAAATTTTAGGTAACATAAGGGAGAGAAGATAAGTTGGCAACTTACAACATTCTACAAATGGAGAGTGCTATGACCATAAGATAGAACAGAGTGATTAGCATGCAATAGAGTTACAGTGTCTTGAAATAGTTTAGCTTCTTCTGGATTGGCCACCTTCCTCAATCTTGGCTTATTTTATGTTTTGTATACATTGAGTGTCAGTTTTGTGATACCCATCTTCCATTATTGTTTATCCTTGGTCCTGGAGAGTTTGTCTGGAGCCTAAAAGGGCTATTCTTGTAAACTTTAAGGTAGCTTATTCAAATGAACCTATATTTCAGTCCTCCTGAGTAGAAAATTAAAGGTGAGGAAAAGATATAAGATGTTATCAGACGAGTACAGAAAGTATTTTTGGGAGAAGGGAAGAAATTATTTATAGTTTCTTCCAAGTTTATAACATTGTACCTTATTATATACTTCCAGGTTGTTCCATGCCGTGGACGTCAATGGAGACATTTTGGAAGATGAGATTGAAGACTAGTTAATTCCTGCTGCTCAAGATGTGGAAGTGAAATGGTTTGCCCTAACCTTTTGTTTAGCGTACAAAGTACCTTTGCAGGATATTTAGGGTTACCATGCATTCACTCTTGCGAGGTAGACGATAAGGAAGAATGCGATTTATATTTTCATGTGGTACTACTGACTAAGGCATGTTCATACATTGAGAAATGTAACTTAATTGAGAAAAGTATAAGCCAAAGGTTCAGAAAATGAAAACTAGAGAATATTAAATATTACTGTGTTCCCAAAGCTCTGAATAGTTAAAAATTTAAATATTTATTTTTTCCCCAAGCTTTAGGTAAGGAGAGTGGTCCGGAGTTCAACTTACAGACCTTTTTATCTCTCTGAGAAGCAACCCTCTAAGCTGTCGCGTGGGAGTCCCCTCAGCACTACCCCTTACAGTTGGGGTGGGTAGAAGCCTTATTAAATTGCACCAAGAGCCTGACCTCACTCACTCACGTTACATCGCTCCCAGCCTCTATTCTGCTACCTTCTCTTTGGAGGGACCCCTTTTACTCCACAACCGACTGGATGGCCCTGTGTCAATTTGGCCTGCTGCTTTTCAGAATAGAAATTTATAATTTAAAAGATATTTTTAATACCACAAACACTGTGGGTCACGTGATATTTGTCACCAATATATAGCCCACTGGTTTTGAGCGGTCTATTACTTAATGACGCTGGCGCGGAAGAATTCCAGCCCTGTTCGGCCTTTCTGGGCAGCAGGGCCTAGATTCAAAATGACTTGTCTTTGCTGCCTTTCTTCCTACCTTCTCTCCCTTTCTCCTCACCCAGCCTTCTGTCGGTAAGGACAATTCCACTATTAACCCCAGCAACTCCTATTTTTATTTCCTCTTCTGCAATAGGAGAAAGCCTAATATATTCCCAAGCTGAGCAAGCTGAGCTTTCTTTAATTATCAGCTTTGTGAACTCCACACCACTGTAGTTCAGTCCTAACTTTTAAAATTATTTTTAAAGCTTTCCTCCAATGAGCTTTGGGAATTTGGTTTCCTACCCTTTTTGCAACAGCACTGTTGGGATAATTTTGGCTTGCCTAGATCCCTGTTTCTGGGTTTTGTTGGCTTTTTGAAAAATTGTCTTTCCTTTTGGTTTGGTGAGTGGTTTGGTAGCAAAATAAGATTTTTTGAAAAAGGACAGAATTCAGCTGCGGCTGTGAAAATGTTCTTTTTTCCTACTTTGTCATTGAAAATCGAGGTATCACTTTAACCATTTTATGTGTGTGTATCCAAAGAGTCAGCAATGGCTGTTTCTGATTGTCAATGAGGATGTTTAATCTTAAAAATAAAAATAATTTAAAATTGTCTTATAATCAGAGCAGAGTTGCTGATGTGTGTTCTGTCACCAAGGGCTTGTAGAGGGTTAATTTTGAAGCATGAGTTATGAGCTAATTTGAAGATGGTGAAATTTTGGTGAGGGACTTTTGTCTCTAAAAGTAAAATGAAAGATTGGGGTAGCCCCCCAGATGTTCTAGAAATAGATGAGTTTGTCGAGGGTTGGTACATCAAGAAAGTCAGTGAACAAAGAGTTTTGTACCTAGCTTAATTTCGTGAAGGCCATTTTTACAGTGGGCTGAGCTGTGCCATCAGTTGACATGAACCTCAGTGGGTCCTTTTGGAGGGAGTGGGAGAGCAGAAGGGTCCATTTGCCAGCTGCCAGTTCATCCTACCCAAAACTAATTTGAAGAGGCCAGGTCTCTTGATTTTATATAATAGGTTTGGATCTAGAACTGATAAATGAGAACAAGATGCCAAATAACTTTTTAAGTCAAAGTAGGGTTTTGTGACTTTTTAAACTTGTGATTGAAATAACTTAATGGCCTGACTTTGTAAATTGAAATGCATCTTTTGCCATTTATTTTTAAGTAATTTTTTACTTAAAGTAAATATATTTAAAATATATATCTCTTCCTGTTGAGAATAATGGAGAAAAGACTTGCCAGCCCTATTCTCAGACCTGTATTTCTAATAGGGCCTTTTTTTAGTTATAGAGGATTCTAGTTAACATTAGATAGTAATATACTTACCCCATCTTTGTTAAGAGAATTAGAGTTAATCAGATATGATCATCATAAAGCTATTCACGTGGCTGCCTGTTTTGGAAGCGAACTTTAAAATTTCGGCAGGGATTTTGGAGAGCACACCAAGTGGTAACTTTGTCTTAAGCCTCACCAGCAGGTGGCAGCAGTTCCCACATTGTAAAAATGCAGTAAGTGGTTAAGACTGGGGTTTTGTTACAGAGCAGTTTTATTCCTGGGATTGTAATTTTCCTCATTGTGTTTCATTATAGACTGTTACACACATTGGTAGGTAGAGTGGCATCTGATGAGACCAGCAAGGCAGGAACAAGAGTCTTACCAAAAACTCTAAGGCCACTTAAAACTGTGCTTGAACTGTAGTTGATATCTAATTGTTATGTAGGAAGGTGTCACTCCTGAGAGTAGCTTATCCGCAGCTACTGAAGTAAAGAAAATAAGTTGTAGCAATAAACTATAGCTGAAGCCCCGAAGTAGGATGGAGAAATTAGGACATGGTGGTGCCCTCTGGTAACAGTAGCCCATAGTCTGCTGTTTGAACTTTGCCTCAATAAAAAAGTCGGCCAGCAAAGGAGGCTGAGGGTCTGTAGTCAGAAAGCTGGCTTTGAGGATGCCTTTGACAAATGTTTATGATGACTGTCAACTCTCAGCACCCACAGTCCAGTCTTTGCACAGTTACTCAGGCTGCCTAAGAGGTACCACCCCAGGAGTCCCATATTTCTCTAGGCTGGAAGATGCTTTGGCTTTGGAGAAGATTGTGCACAATGAAAACTTAGTGAGACTCTGATGTGAGAGTTGCTAAGTACGAAGTCAGCACATTTACTTCTTTTCCTTGCATGGCGCTCTCTTTCTCTTCCCCCCTCATTGAATCGACAAACAAACAAAAGTAACATTAGTACAACATAAAGCTGTATAAATTTAAAAGGTGATGGTGTGTTACTTTCAGTTCCATTCCATGTCTTGTAACCTGTTGTGTTTCCTAGTATTTATTCCTTAATTTAACACATATTTACTGAGTACCTCACAATGAGCCTTACTATTTATCTAGATTCTGAAAATGTAGCAGAAAGAAAACAGACAGCTCTCCCTGCCCTTGTGGAAGTTGAACTCTGGTGGATAGACAATCATGAAGCAAGTCACATGGTTCATCAGCAGACAAGCACTGTGGAGAGAAGCGGGGAGAGAGTGTAGGGGGGTTAGGAGGCAGGGATGCTGGAATTTTAAAGAGTGGAGAAGGCTTCATCAGATAGCACTTAAACAATGCTTGGCAGTATGGGACTGAACCCCGTGGACACCTGGGAGAAGAAAGTTCAGGCAGGGGGAGCTTCAAGCCAACGCCCTTGGGAACAGGAGCATGTTAGGGGGCTCCAGGAACAGTATGACAGCCAGTGAAGGCTGAAACAGACCAAGGAAGGGAGAATAGTAAGAGGTGGGATGGGAGTAAGGTGCAGACTGCCTACGGCCTCATGTGAAATTTGGCTTCTACTTGGAGACAGGAGCCTTTGGAGGGCTTTAGCAGAAGTGTGATAGGGTCCGACTTACATTTTAGGGGAATGGGGTGAGCAAGGATTGAAACAAACGAATGAGGAGACTACTGTGGTAACTCAGGTGAGAGGTTCCAGCACTGGGAATCTTGAGAAGTGGTCAGATTTTGTTCTTACCTTGAAGGTAAAATAAGGACGTGCTGATAGATTGGATGTATAATGCGAGAAAGTGAGGCATCAGAGTTGATTTCTCAGTCTTTTTGTCTGAGTGGTTGAGACGGCGAAACCTGTAGGTACTATAGGTGTGCAGATGAAGATCAGGAGTTTAGTTGTGGACAGGTGAGTTTGAGATGCCTTGTAGTTATCTTAGTGGAGATGTCAAGGAGGCAGTTGGATATTCTAGCCTGGAGTTCGAGAGAGAGAGATTGAGGATGGAGATGTACGTGGGAATGACCAGCCCAGAATGACCAATCAGACGCTAACACCCCAGTCACTCCACCTGTGGCTTTTGGACTTGAAATACACCTATTTGTGGGAATAAACATATGGGTGGTATTTAAAGCCATGAGACTAGATGGAATTACCAAGGGAGTGAGCTTTATAGAGAAGAGGTCCAGAAACTGAGTTTTGGGCCACACCGCATGCTGAGAGGTCAGGATTATGAGAAAGAGCGGGTGGAGGAGATGGAGAGTGGACAAGGCAGGAAGATCAGTAGAGTGTGATATGCTGGAAGCCACGCCGCGTTTGAAGGAAGGAGTGGTCCGCTGTGTGAGTCACAGCAAACAGGTCAAGTAATAGGAGCTCTAAGAATGGACTTAGTGACCAGTGCAGAGGTCATCAGTGGCTTTAACAAGTGCTGTTCCAGTGGAGGGGAGGTGAAAATCTGGAGTGTTGTTTTGAGGAACAATGGGGCATCCTTACAATAAGAAAAAGGCTGAGCAAACTGAAAATCAACTTTCTGTAGATCCATCAGAGAACTGAGGTTACAGACCACCACAAAAACTGGAGACAGGAAATTGCAGAAAATTACAGATTAGATGGCCTAAAGCAGAGGCTGCTGGAGCCATTAGTCAGGATTTAAACAAATTGCTGGAGGCTGAGTACGTACTAGCCTGAGAGTTAAGACTCCTGGGAATTAGTCTTAGGGGCCCCCACACTTGAGTGAGTTTTACCTCCAGAAGTTCCCCTAGGTTCTCACTGTAAAGATGGTAGAAATTCCCATGTAGCCATTTTGAAACACCCTTGAAGGTTCGTGTCCATGGCAGAAGCCTGCCCTCAGGGCTGGAGCCTTCTGTGACCGACAGGAAGGGCAATGGGATAGCTTGAGCCCCCTCCAGCCTTCCTGTCTCACATAAGATGGTGGGGAGGGAAGGCCAAGAGGCTTTGAAGGTCTCATCCCAGGGACTCGAGCCCACTAAAACCACAAACAAACCCCCCAAACAGATTTAATCATAAGATTATCGAATGCTGTTTCTGCCTAATACCATACCATCAATAAGGCTCCAGGATTGTAACAGCGGATTACAGCTCTTAAGAGAGCTGTAAAGCAGACTGTTGTAAGGAGTTTCTAGGGAAACCCAAAGACAACAATGGAGACAAAAACAAGGCAACTGAAGCCTCTGACACCTACAGCAGACTTTAAGCGCAGGCTAGCTGCTGGCCAGATAAACGTAAACCCTCATGCTTGACAGACCCAGGCAGGCTTAGGAAACTGCCTGCCAACCCCACACAGGACAGACAGACGTGTGGATAAGATTGTGGTCAGCTTATCTGGCACAAAAGGCTGCAGCAGTACCCAGAGGCTGACAAGGGGTACAAAGAACAAGGGTCAGCAGAAACAGTGCATGGCGACCAGCCCCAGCCAATGACATCCCAACACCTCTACCCAGCAGCCCAGAATGACCAATCAGACGCCAACACCCCAGTCACCCCACCTGTGGCTTTTGCACTTGAAAACCCCATCCCAAGGACAGTGGAGCTGAGTCTTAACCTCCCTTGGTTGGCTCCACTTTCCCCTCTTTCCCCCCCTAATAAACCCTGCTCCTTAGCTCACTGCATCCTTCTGGTTTCTTGAACCACTCTGACCTAACAAGGCTAAAGGCCTGTTTACCTCAGTTCCTGTTACCCAGTACATCAGGTCCACCTTTCAATACAAATTATAAGGATGCTAAGAGGCAGGGAAAAGTCTGAAGAAACAAAGCAAGCATCAGAACAAGGCTCAAATATGGCAGAGATTTTACGAGTTCTCAGAAAAGGAATTTAAAATAACTATGATGAATATGCTGAGGTCTCTGATGGAAAAAGGACAACATGCAAAATCAGATGAGTAGCATAAGCAAAAGACGGAAACTCTAAGAATCAAAATGCTAAAAAAAAAAAGCATTAGGAAAAAAAGTGAAGGAAGAAATGAATGCCTTTGATGGGCTCATTAGTAGGCTGAACGTAACCAAGGAAAGAATCAATGAGCTTTCCTTAGAAACACTCCAAACTGAAATTTAAAGAGAAAAAGGAATGGCAGGGGGAAGGTACAGAATGTCCAAGAACTGAGACAATTACAGAAGATATAGCTTATGCATATTGGGAATCTTCCCATACTTCCCATATGTGGAACGGGAAGATTAGAGCCAGAATATTGTAACCCCAGAAACTTTGCAATAAAGGGGATCAGAAAAGGAGGCTATTTCAGGAGGGGGCAAACAGGGTAGAGTTTTGTTTTTAAAGCCTGCTCTGTATGCTCATAGGAGTGATCCAGGAAAGAAGGACAATGTGATGCTGCAGGTGAGAGAGTCTTGCTGGAGCTGGGCCTTCAAGGAGGCAAGAGAAGATGGCATCTAGTGCACAAGTGGAGGGACTGGCCAAGGAGCAAGTGTCAGGAAGAAGGCAGAGTATGAGGGCAGGGCTGGCAGGTGGGTGTGTGTGATGGCGGGAGCTTGTTCTTTCCCGACTGCTTCTACTTTCAAGGTCATCAGCTGTGAAGCAAGTGGGGAGCGGAGGGGTTGGAGGCTGGAGACCATGTGCGTTCATCTTCGAGGAGACTGAGTGGACTAGGGCAATACGGTGTGCTCGCCCACTGGTTTTAAAGGCACCTTGAAGGTCCAGATTACTGCGTTCTGGTTTACCTACCCATCGTTATGTAACTCAGCATTCTGTCACAGGATATCCTATTAGCAACTTACTCGTGCTTCACTAGCATCTCATCATAATGAGGATTTGGTTCCCAGGAAAAAGGCATCAAATTTGCAGTTAGATTTCAGTAGGCCAATTGGCTAATCCATTATCACGTAATATGCTATTTCCCCCCCTGGTTATTGTACATGATCACTAGTTTTGGGTGCCTTCTAGAAATCAGGGCACTGATAGGGACAGGGAGAGCAGTATTTAGAGTCTGCTTTCATGAAGATTGCACTTAGTGGGAAACAATCATGCCACATGGAAAGGTTCTGAGTAAGTAGAGCAGGGAGGGGCGAGGAAATCGGGATTGCTGCCCTATGTTGGAGGGCCCAGGATGGTCTGATACATGCATGGCATTGGAGCAGAGATCTGAGGAAGTTAGGGAGTGAGCCATACAGACATCTAGGGGGAATAGTGGGCCGGGCTCTTGTATCCATCTCTGCTTTATAAATAGTCAGATTTAATAGAAGAAGTGACACATTGAAGTCAGCATGCTGCTACTGTAACTTTAAACACATTCTATCCACTCTTCCTGAAATACATCTCCATTGTCTTTTTTGCCTTTTGGGGTATCAGACTTCCTGTTTGACTCAACTGTTTCTACTTAGCTATATTTAATATTTCTTTATCGATCCGTTTGTCACAACCTGGCCAGTGGGAGCTGCAGTGAATGGGCTGCTTTGTCCTCTCAGTACTGCCTCATTTTTTTAAAGCACCTTTATCTTCTGGCAAGAAGATACTCCAGGCCCACTGTGACCCCTGCCCAAAACATGTAGTGAGCTCCCGTCTCAGGAGCTCTGCGTGGTGTCAGAGGCCCTAGCTGGCCCGGGATCCACAGGGGAACGGGTTGTAGCAGGAAGACACAGCTGTTGAGCCACCAGGGTAACACAGGCCCGGGAGAAGCCGACCTTTCTCAGGTCCGGAGTTCATGCAGACATCTCCAGGTTGGCTGTCATCACTAAATCCTGTTTCATTTCATTCTAATACAACTTTTTCTATAACATACTTACTTAAAATGAATCCCTTTTTTACTGGGTAAACAAGACGGCATATTCACATAATGGAATACTCTTTGGCAGTAAAAAGGAATGGACTGCTGGTCTGTTATAGAAACCTCAGACACACGTTGAGTGGAAGCCAGCCCCAAACAGGCCCTGCTGTGGGACTCTATTCACGCGAGATGTCCAGATGAGGAAAATCTGTACCATTCACGCGAGATGTCCAGAAGAGGGAAATCTGTAGACGAAGCAGACTGGGGTCGCCTGGACTCGGATAGGAGTAGGGGCTTTGGGGGCAGAGAAATGGGTTGTGGTGAGGACTTACATAGCCCCATACATGAACTTAATACAAATCACTGAATTTATATTAGAAGAGGTGAATTCATGGGCATGTAAATTATGTCAGCATAACTGGTAAAAAAATGAAACCCTTCTCCCAACTTCAACCGGTTATATTGACCCAAGATGTTCCATTATATTGATTTTTAATAACAACCAAAAAGCCCAAACCTGCTTTCCATACCATGCAGTTTTTATCTTTCCTGGTCACAGATCTGCCTTATTTCTAAGAGCTGTATCCTTGTCTGGCTCCCAAGTACAACTAGAACATGACAATTTATTGCTGTTCATTCCTGCCATTTTTCACACGAGCTTCATTTTTAGGAAATATTTTTCCCCCAGTAACTGAAAAAGACCAACAGCTGCTATGGCCGCGGTGTCCCGCAGCGCTGTCGCGAGGGGGAGGCTGTGTCCACCAGCTGTTCCCCAAATACCTACGAACCCAGACCACCTTCTGATGTTTTGGGGGGTAGGGGGGTTGTCGGTGAGGGAAGTCCAAAAATGACACATCTGAAAATACTGGATTTAATAGAAAATGTCACATTGTAAACACTGATCTATTAGCTTAGAACAGAATGACAGCACAATCACGTATGAAGGGGCCGGCAGGGCAGGGGTTTGAGGCGGGAAAGGCGACTGCAGGAGCAAGTTTGTGTGGTCTTGGCACTCGGCCCCTAGGGAGGCAGGAGAACACAGCACTCGCCTTGGAACTGAACTCGTAATTGCACTGCTTGCCCCGGGCCCTGTCCCCCCGGCTGAGCACCATGCTTCAAGTGTGCCAGTGTCCACGGCCCCGGTGGTCCTGCTCACCGATCGGTCTGTAAGATGGGGAGCCACTGTGAGACCTGGGGACAAGAACACAGGGCTCCAGCGGGAAAAGGGCTTCCGCCTTCCTCCCGGCGCTGGCGGGTCCCTGAGGGAGAGGGTTTGACGTCTCTGGGCCCCTTGAGGCTCTGAGTTTATCAGCAAAGCCTTCTCCTTAGCCCTATCCTCCCAAATCCTCCCCCAAGGAGTCCTCAGAGTTCATGGAAAGGCCAACTGAGAGAGAAAAAACTGAGGAAGGTAAGTAAGCGGCCGTGTTCCTTTCCTGGCACTTGTTGCTGGCTGGGGGACTGCCCCTTTTGCTGATTGTAGACACTGAGGATTTGTTCGCTCACTGGGAACGGTGACTTTCAAGTGATGGTGGCCTGCTCAAGAGGGGCCCTCAAGCCCCCCAAAGAGGCTTTGTCCAGTACAACATGCCCCCGTTCCCCCGAACTGAGAATCTGTGCATGATGGTAGGAGTTCCCCACAGGAGTGCGTTGTACGTGTGAAGTGTCACAGGCAGACCAAAAAGCTGAAACCCCTAATTTCTGTGGAGCACGTATCAAAATTACGGAGTGATTTTTTCCCTGATCATTACAAACAAGTCATTTTTCCCGTAGCTAAACTCCACGACCAGACCTCACGCTGTGCCACCAGGAACAGTGAGTTCAGTCATTTATCTGGAGTAATCGCGCTGGACTGAAGAAGCACAAGTCTGTCCCTCATGTTTGTCCCCATGAGGTCCCCGACAGCGGGGCTGGCGCAGGCTAATCGCTGTACGGTTTCTTAGAAGACTGGCTTTTCTCTGTTTCCTTCTCTTTGATGCTGTACAAGGGGTCTACCAACTTGTTATGAACAAGCATTAAACCTACAAAAAAATAGAAAACAAAAAGCAGTCAATGCAGGTCGAGGCAGAGTTCCACGACTGCCAACCCTAATGTCCAGAAGCTCTCGGATTTCGTCCTAGAACTGACATGCCAAGCAACGCACGCCCTCAGCCTAGGGAGACAGTCCACAGGATTTGGTAAATGCCACCTCTAGGATGACCACTAAAAGGTTAATCTTTCCAGCAAAGAACAGATTCCTAATTTTTCTGCTCAGGAAACGAGGATTCTTGCACACGTGTGCTTAAAGCCGTGTGTCCTTTTAGGTGGAAGAACAGAAGACCCTTGGGAAAGGCCTGTGCGAGCTGGCAGGTGCCCCGCGGCTCACGTTTTCTTTCCTCCTCCTCAGAG
This sequence comes from Trachops cirrhosus, assembly GCA_028533065.1. Classification (NCBI taxonomy): domain Eukaryota; kingdom Metazoa; phylum Chordata; class Mammalia; order Chiroptera; family Phyllostomidae; genus Trachops; species Trachops cirrhosus. The sequence goes on along the minus strand of CM052546.1, from coordinate 24,013,201 downwards.
CAAAGAGCTCTCCAGAAACGGGCCCGCATGGTTAGGGATGGACGAGACATGACTATATTCTGAGACAGGGTCTGCTTTTTATTAAGGCCGGAGTTGATGGTTAAAATGCCCAGAGCACGAAGGCCAGATCCACTTCTCACTGCCGGCACGTCCCGAACCTGGCCGCCTACTCCCTGACCCAGCCCTCCCTCACCTTTGAAATACTTGACGGTCTTCACCTTCAGCTCCAGGGTGGCGTCCTCGTCGCACACAAACACGGTGCGGGGGTGCTGCTGGAAGGCGGACACGGTCCACATGTGGTTCACTCCCTCCTCGATGGCTTTGTACAGAGCGAACGCCTTGTGAGCGCCTGTGATGAGGATCATCACCTGGGGCCAGAGAACAAGCCTGTGATGGGGGGCAGAGGCAGCGAGCCGGGGGTCCAGGCACCTGGACTCGCGTGTGGCCACCCCAAGCAGCTGTAAGGACTACACTGTTTTTATGCCATCGCAAGCCATTTGTGTGCAATGCACACTGTGCTCCGGGCTCCCCCTGCGCTGTCACACAGGTAGTCGGGGTGGGGAGCATCGTTACCCCCTTGTTCTATGATAAGGAGAGGGGCTGGGGTAGGTAACTTGCCCCAGGTGGTTTCCGACCCTAAGTGCATGCTCCTACTACCAAGCCACAGTGCCCCCTTGCCCCTCTGGTGGTGCCTGCGAGTCCCTGTGCACAGACATGCCACACAAAGGCCCACCTCTCACCCCAACAGTCCTGACACTGGGTTCTCTGAGGTCCCAGAATGGGTGAGTTTTCACAATCACAAACAAAAGATGGGTCCCGTCTGCCGGGGGCCTCAGAACACTGCTGAGAGTCACCTGAGTGGTAAGGTCCAGTCCCAACAAGGCCACGCCTGAACCTGGTCACTCTCCGAGTATTAGACCTGCTAATGTGACTTGGGCTGATGCTTCTTGTTTAAATAAAACAAGGGCACAGGCTCTCTTCAACAGTTAAAATACCAAGAAAGCAAGTGTCAGCCAGTGATTGTAAAGCTCTCAGCTCTGTGGATTTCGCTGTAATTCACTTGTACCATGGAGCTGCGAACAGGACTTACTATTCCTTTCTCAAAAGGTGAGAACAGAGGCACAGAGAGACTAGGACTCTGTGCAGGACCCCAGATCTCATCCGGGAAGAGAGGAGTTCCTGATTTCCGGCCCCGGCTCTCTCAGGTCCGGCACACTAACACGACAGGGAGGGCTTACGAGCCACAAGGCCAGGACCAGCGGTGCCCGCCCCAGGCGCTGGTTTAAGGCGACCCAACAGAGACCTGGCGCCATCACACAGTTCACAGACGTTCACCTGAGACGGAACCTCTTCCACGGGCTTAGATGTTTGTTTACAGACTTGGGCAGAGCAGCTTAAAGCTAAAACATCTGTAGCTGCTTCTCACTAACTATACCCCAGGAAGAAAAATCAGAACCACAAAAAATTCAAATGTTACCCAACTTTCTAGGGAAAGCCTTACTAAGTTCAGTTTAGGACACTTAGATTTCAATCCCACTTTTCCGCATTTATGAATCCCTGAACGCAGCTCTATGACCACAAACATCCTGGGGACACAGGAGGGGCTCGCTTCCAACACCCTCCGCCAACTGCAGGGCACCGGAGGGCCCCTCACATTCAGGCCTCAGTGGTGCTGGGCCCCTCTGCCTGCGAGAAGCCCCTCCCGGGTGGGAGAGCAGAGGCCAGGGCGCCTGCGGTCTCCCGGGCGGCCGGTGCTCAGAGCAGCCGCCTCGCACTGGGAACACTGGTTCCCGCCAAAGAGGAAGGAGACACCGTGCAGGGTCAGTCGGGACTTTATCCTTAGTTACGCCTTCATTTTGAATACAAGTGCCTTCGGGGGGTACCTGCACAGTTAAAAGTTTTGAACAGAAAGACCAGTCGACCCCCTAGAGCAGGTCTGTGGACCCCTTGTGCCCTTACCTCTCTGGCATCCATGACAGTGCCCACGCCCACCGTCAGGGCCATGGTGGGCACCTTGGCGAGATCTCCATCGAAGAACCGAGCGTTGGCCAGGATGGTGTCCATGGCCAGCGTTTTCACACGGGTCCTGGACACCAGACTGGAGCCCGGCTCATTGAAGGCAATGTGTCCGTCGGGGCCGATGCCTGCCCAGGAGAGACGGTCAGGGCAGCCCTGTCAGTGCCAGGGATCCACGGCTGCCAGGGTGGACACTCCCCCTTCCCCCCTGGGGTCTGCAGAACTCCCCGAAAACCCTGTCTCTCCTCTCCTTCACCCCTGGGCAGGTGCCCTAAGCACATGATCTTCCCCTCCATCCCTCCTGCCCATTGGGAACTTGCTACCATCCTCAAAAAGCTTAGCAAGGGGCACTCCAAATAGCTTCTGCCTCCCTAGATCATCAAAGTGCGACCTCCCTCTCTCTCCTGCCAATAGCCAGGGGTCCTGCTACCCGGACAGAGTCACAGCGAGGAGCACACACACAGGGCCTGGACAGGGGCTGCCAAGTCTACAGTCTCAGAACGTGAGCGTCCCTGGCCTCTCCCCATCTTGAAGTTAAGCCTAGAACAGTAAAAAGGAGTCCAGCTTCACACCCCGGTGAGTGGCCCCAGAACTGGCAACAGACGGCAATGTGAGAGGGCAGCCCAGGGCAGAAGCAAGGGCGCAAATCCAAGAGGGGGACCCCCTAGGCTCCTGCCTTATCTCCACTACTCTGGCCAGCTAACCCTGGGCAAATCACAAACCTTCCCTGGAGTCCACCTGGCTATCTACGGTGTGCTTGGGCTGAGCATGGAATCTTCTGAACTACGTGAGCCTGTGCTTTTAATTGTTTAGATAAGTCCCATGACTGAGCTATAAAACTTTAAGATTGGGAGATAAAACCTCAGAGCCCAAACTCACTGTTCTCCACTTACACACACGCACTGAAGTGCAGGAGATACCAAGGTTGCACAACTGCTGAGCAGAACCAGGGCAGGGAGCTGGGGGGCCCCCCGCCTTCCCTGCCTCCCCAGAGTAACGAGGGCCTGGCACTGGCAGAGAGAGAAGCAGCTGTCTGAGACAGGCACGCGTGCTGACCAGGCCGGGTCTGGCCTCGACGTCGCAGAGTGTCGAGCTCACCTCCCACAAACAGCTCGATCCCGCCTGCAGCCTTGATCTTCTCTTCGAAGGCATCGCACTCAGCCTGCAGGTCGGCCGCGTTCCCATCCAGAATGTGGGTGTTTTCTGGGTGGATGTCCGTGTGCTTGAAGAAGTTGTTCCACATAAAGGAGTGGTAACTCTCTGGATGGTCCCGAGGAAGACCTGTGGGGCCACGGACACACTCAGTCCTGCCCAGGATGAACCACAGCCGTCCTCCCCACGGGCGTGCCAGGATGTCCCCGGGCCCCCAGAGATGCTCTCAGGGGAATGCCACGGCGCACTTTCCAGCTGTGGAAAGGACACCAGCCCTCCAACCCTTCCCCCTGGGGACAGGTTGAGCTGACACCCCTAAGTGTCTAACCACCACCACCACCCATGACTACAGGACTGGGCCTGAGCAGCTACACACCAGGGGCCTGAGGAATCCCCTCATTCTGAACTCCTTTTCACAAGGCAACAACCACAGGGTGGGGGCCAGGGTTACTCCAGGCTGCTGTGGGCGGCCTGGCACCTGTGGGTGAGGCGAGGCCCATCCAGAAAGCAGGCAAGCACACCCCTCACCCTGTGCCTCCAAACCCCACCACTCACCCCCAGGGGTACCTGCTCAGCCTGAACCCCAGCCCGAACACCGGGTGTCAGAGAAAACTATCTCAGGGCTTCTCAGAAGAGACTGTTTTCATCCAAGAAGAAAAAGAATGTTTAAAGTAAGTATTTAATGTTTAATAACATTAAGAATGCTCACAGTCAGCCTTAAAAAGGAAGGAAATTCTGACACCTGCTATACCATGGATGCACCTCAAGCTCAAGAACACTATGTTAAATGAACTAAGCCAGTCACAAAAAGACGAGTTGTGGGACCACGGTGCTGAGAGGCAGCAAGAGCGTCACAGGCAGAGAGACGGTGAAACGGTGGGGCCCGGCGGGGCGGGGGATGGGGAGCTGGCGCTCGACAGGTGCCGAGCTTCCGTTTCACAGAATGAACACAGTTGTGGACGGTGGTTGAGCAACAATACATTCGTGCTGAACACTACTGAACGTACACAAAAACGGTTAAGGGGATACACTTTACGTTATGTATATTTTGCTACGAATTAAAAAAAATATTTCAAGTGAAGCCATTAAAATTACGGGGTGGGGGGCAGGAAAGGAGGTGACAGAAGACCACGGCGCACTTTCCAGCTGTGGAAAGGACACGGGTCTCAGCTCCCCTCCCAATGTCCCTGACAGGCAGGGGAGCTAGAAGGTGGACACCGGAGAGCATCTAGACACAGACGTGGGGACACACCCCAGCCACCATCCTGCTCCCCACCATCTGTTCTATAAAGAAATGGCATGGAACTGGGGAGGAGGCAGAGGAGAAAATGCCTGAATAGTTGTTAAGTGCTTGCTTTAAACTCAAGGCTTCCACATCTATTCTATCATTTCATGCTTATGGCCTATGAGGTCAGTTCTATTAGCCCCATTTTATAGCCGAGTCAACCAAGGCCTGGCAGAGATCGGTATCACGGGTTTCCTGAGACATCCGGGCTCCTATCCAGGGCTCAGCCTGCGGGGGGAGGAGGACGGACTCGCCTGGAATCCAGTAAGGATTGAAAGGGAAAGACTCACCCACGTACTCATCCATGTTGAAGGTCTTCACATATTTGAAGGACAGGTCTCCATTCTTATAGTACTCAATTAGCTTCTTGTAGCAGCCAAGTGGGGTGCTCCCTACAAGAGAGGCCGCAGCCACGAACACCCTTCACCCCCAGCTCCCAGAAGCCCAGAGGGCACCCGGGAATGAGTCACATCTGAAGTCTCCCCAAATGCTCCAGTCCTGATGTGCATCAATTGCTTGTTTACTGCCTGTGTCCCCGGAAGACCGTAAGCTCCAGAGGGGCAGAGCCGTGTCTGTTTTGTTCACTGCTAGATCCCCTGATGACCGAAATGACTGTAATTAGTACTCGAGTGGACATCAGACTCAATTACTGACACAACACTCGCTGAGCAACTACTATGTGCGTGGCAGGGATGCAGAGGAGCAAGAGACACAGCCGCCACCCTGGAAGAGCTCGCTGACTCGGAGTGGGGACAAGAAGCTGTAGTGTCAGCCGTGCCACGGATAAACACAGGCCAGCCTGAGGTTCAGGGAAACCTTCCCTGAGGAGCAGCAAACTTCCGGGTTGAGTCTTATTAAAGTCAGTTATAAAACACATAAAAAAGTTATAAAACACATAAAAAAACATATGCACACAGAAAGACAGGAGGATCGCTGCAAACTACAAGACTAAAGATTAGCAGGAGGCCACACGGGACATTGGATTTTTTAAGTTATAAAAGATAAATGTGGACAATTACAGAAAAATGCTTAAGATAGCATGTATATTAGCATTGTGGAATGATCTTTAATTTTCTTAGGTGTGATAATGGTATCGTGGCTCTGTAAGAGAATGTCCTTAACCGAGGGGATAGATGCTGAAGGATTTAGCAGTAAAGTGTCAAGATGTCTAGAACTTACTTTCAATTAATTCAGAAAAAAAAATTGTGTGTGTGTGTATATAGAATATAAGCCAGAAGAGATGAATACAATTGTGACAAAAATGTTAATAACTGGTGAATCTAGGTCAACGGTACAGTACTAACTATCCCTTCAGCTCTCCTGAATATTTGAGATTTTTAAGAGAAAAAGGTTCAAAGAACCCCACCGAAACCAGACGACTCTTTCTGTCACCCACCAACGACTTCTCATTTCACTTGGAACAACCACTAGTCCTAACAAAGGCTCTGCATAACCCAGCTCCTGGCTACCTCTCCCCGCCTTACTCATCCTGCTCCAAGCAATTCTACCCCAGGGCCTTTGCACACTCCTTTTGCCAGCAGTGCTCTTCCTTCAGGTGTCTGCATGGCTACATCTCACCTCTTCAGGCCTTTACTCAAAGTTTTCTCAGATCTTCCTGACCAGCACATCCACACTGCAACCCCCACCCATGCCAGGACCCCTCTCTGTCCCCCTTCCTCGCTCCACTGGTCTTTTTCCTTCGTATCACCATTTAACATACTCTACACTTTGCTAACTAACTTGTTTATTATCTCTCTCCTCCACTATGATTTAAGCTTCAGAAAAGCAGAAATTTGGTTTTTTTGTGCATTGCTGTATCGCTAGCACCTACAACAGCCTTTGCCACACAGCTTCCCTGTCCTTCCCCTGGGCTCCATTTACCATCTCACCCCTTTTCCAAACCTCTAGCCTTCCCATCCATTCTCTGAGCTCCCCAATATCTAGCCAATGAATTCCTTTTCTGTTTAAGTTAGCCGGAGTTGGTTTTTGTGATTTCCACCCAGAACACTGTCCAGAGCTTCACTGAACAGAAGGAAGGTTCCAAAGAACCTGTGTGGAAATGGCGTGGCAGTTTGTGTGTGAGTCAGAAAGGGGCCAGACCACTGTGGAAGGCCCTGAATGCCACTCTGAGGAGCTCGGACCCGATCCTGCAGTTCACAGGGAACCAGGGAGGGCTTCAGCAGGAGCCCTAACTCTGACCCGGACTCTGACCCAGTGAGAAAACAGGATGTTAGCGCAGCCCCTACGTGGCCCGAGGCATTGGTGGTTTCACAAGTGCTGGCAGGCAGACACTGCTCCCACAAACCTCCAGTGCTGAGGTTGGCCAACTGCAGCCCACAGGACAGATCCAGCCTGCCACTGTCTTTGGACAGCTCATGAGCTAAGAATGATTTTTACATTTTTTAAAGGTTTTTTAAAATCAGAAGAATGTTACCCTGTTTGGTGTGGGTCAGTGGACTGAGTGCCTGCAGGCGAACCAACAGGTCGCTGGTTTGATTCCCAGTCAGGGCACATGCCTGGGTTGCAGGCCAGGTCCCCAGTAGGGGGCGCACAAGAGGCAACACACATTGATGTTTCTCTCCCTGATCCCTCCCTTCACCTCTCTAAAAATAAATCAACAAAATCTTTTTAAAAAGATTATGTTGTGACATGAAAATTATACAGACTCAAACTTCAGTGTCCATAAGTAGTTCTGATCAATGCTCATTCATTTATGGATTGCCTATGGCTGCTTGTGAGCTATAAGGGCACAGTTAAGTAGTTGCTACACAGGCTGTATGGCCAGTGGAGTGTAACTTATTTACTATTTGGCCACTTACAGAAAAGACTTGAAGACTCCTGCTCTAGTGGCTGGGCCTTTGGGACAAACCCACCCCGCTTCTGAAAGAAAGAGCTGGGACATTTGCTTTGAGGAGCTGGAGTCAAAATATGTTCCTATAAAGGCAACATTCTGATTTTTCCCCCCAAAACTGGGATGCTTTCATGTAGGTCCTGTGTTTAATCAAGCCCCACAGAAAATGCTTTGAGTGACTATCTACTCAATTCCCCCAAGGAGAGTGGGACTTGCTGGCAGCACTCCAGATGCAAAGAGAAACTCATAATTACATAAAATGAATGCCTTAAGGTATTGGGACTTAATCCTGCTACGGAGCCTGTGGCTGACAGGGCTGACTCAGGAAGTAGCCAACAATCAAGTTCTTCCTGCTCCGGGGGTCTTCAGGAGCAGGCAGCACCTGAGCCAACCCACAAGGGAAGCTGGGCCCTGTTTTACCTCTGGGAGGCAGGGGACTTGTTCACTCACAGCACTAGTAGCTCAGAGCCCTCCTTCCAGTCCCTTGGCTGAGTGAGCCCACCTACTGGCCCCTCTGAAATCCCCTAATACCTACTCTCTCCCCCACCCCCAAACCATGGCACCCTCTCCACCTCACAACGCACCAGTGGGGAGCCCCAGGGTGAAGTACTTGTCTGGTCCTGGGTTAAACTGGATAATGCGGTTCCTGATGTATTTGGCGGCCCACTCGCTGGCCTGAGAATAGTTGTCCAGGATGATAAGCTTCATCTTGTCCTGCAGGCGGCAGGTGACAAAAGGTCTCAGTGGTTAACGGTCCGGGAGAAAGGGATGCAGGGGAGGAAGGCACTTTCAGTTCCAAGAGGAACTGACAGCTGGGCCCAGTGCCTCCACCCCCACCAGGAGGCGCCGCTGTGGCACAGATCTGGGTTCTAATCTCGACTCCTTCATTTACCTACTGCAGGATCTTGGTCTAAGGACCCAAGTTCTCTGAGACTGAGTTCTCTTATGGGAAAATGGGAACAAAAGTACCTACCTAACAAATTTCACGACGGTGAACATTAAATGACAGAATGCATGTAACCACAGTATTCAATACTTTGGCCATGATCTTGCAGCTCGGCCCATCCCCCGCCTTCCCACCCCTCCAGCCCCACCCGCTGGATATTGTCCACGCACGGGCTCAAGATATAGAGGGGACGTGGGTTTATGTTGGACCACTAGGGCCGGTGGGGGGCCGTGGGCTTTGCTGGAGAGATGTGTTCTCTCAGTACAGGAGAGGGGTGCTCCCACCGGCCGGCCTTACTTGTGGGTCTTCAGTTTCCCCCAAAGCACAGAAGGTAAAGGTAATCGCTCCTGACGTGAGCGCATTTGCTCCCCCGCACTGCGCTTAGAGTGGGAAGGCCCGGGCGGAAGTGACCGAATTGGCCGTCGGTGGGATGCAGGAGTGAGTCCATCGCCCCTCCCGCCCTGTCTGCGGGTGGGGTCCGAGCGAATCACTGGAAGAAGCCCTGGAGTGTCAGAGGCTAGAGCACCACCCGGACCCCGCCCGCGTCCGCCCCTGCCCGCGAGGAGGGTCTTCGGTAGCACGGCTCCCCACTTACGCAAACACCTCCCGCTGCAGCAGCAACAGCGCAGGCCGGCTCGACCCGCCCCGCGCGGGTCACGCGGCCGCGGGTCACGCGGCGCCGGGCACCGCCCACGGGGCAGACTCCGCCGGGTGGACTCGGGTCAGGCCGCACCTAGCCGGCTGCCTTTGATCCCCTGGGCGCCCCTCCCCCCTCCTCCTGTGCAGGCCTGGGGCGCGCAGTCCGCGCGGGGCATGGAGACATTGTGCAGGAGGGTGGAGACAAGGAGGCTCGGGTCGCTCTCTGGAACGCAGTCCCCCGGCCCGGGGGCTAGGGCTGGGTTTTAGGGCTGGGTTTTAGGGCTGGGGGGCGGGGGAGGGAAGGGAGCAGAATCCCTTACTTAGAGTCTCCCGGCGTTGGGCCTGGCTTTGCCTTCGGTTTCTTTTTTTTTTTTAGATGCCTCTTATTTACCTAGATATTACAACTATTGTATTGTTTTAAATATACTTGGTTCTTTTCTGCCTTGTTTTTTTAAAAGCTCATACTAGAGAAAAAATAGGTCCCTGGTCTCTCCACCTCAAGGTAACAGTTCAGACTACATTCTAAATGTTTTTCCTTGAACATACATTTTACAGCAACGGGAACGCACAACTCAAGCTGTCCACCACCAGCTCCCAGCCTGGTTCTCCCGCTCCTGCGATTCCCCTGTGTGGTCAGCCCCAAGGGTCACCCCTCGTCTTGGCCCAGCTGCTGCTCCAGACCAGCTTCGGGAAGATTGGTTTATTCTGGAGAGACCCGGATGAGACAGGTGGTGGAGCTAATCCCTTTAAGGTCGGAGGGGCGTGTCCTTTGGCCTCAGTGTTGGTATAGTTGGTTTTGAATTCCGTCAGAAATTTCATCTCAGCAGGAGGATTGCAGGTGTTTTACAGTGAGATTCCCACGCCAGTCTTCAAACGCATCAGATAACATGGGCCTGGTATGCGGCAGCTGCCTTCAGATCTTTGCAAAGTGACTTCAGGTGACTTAAAGAGGGCCTGTTTCTTCTCTGTAGGGAACCAGGACAGTGTCCCTGTTAAGCCTGGATGCTCTGGAGTCAGACAGCCTGAAGACTGAACAGAAAGACCTGGGTTTGAATACTGTCCTAGCCAGTCTCCACTGCTTGAGTGAGTGATTCAAGCCAAATGACTCAACTTCTCTAGCTCTCGATTTTCTTATCTGGAACACAGGAATTTAGTGGAAGTTAAGTAAAACTAACCTCATGTGACTGTTGTGAGTATTACATGAAAGATTAGCATAGTTTGGTATTCCTGGCTAGCCGTGATTGCCCTTTACTTTCTCCTCCTGTCCTTCCAGCCCATTCTGTAACCCTGGAATGCTCTCTCCCTGACCTCCTGCCCCCTTCACACCCCTCCCACTTGGTGCCTGGGTTTAAACCATCACCTGTACTCACCCTACCATCCTCTGGTTTTAGAACTAAAGTTGACTTCTCAGTTCAAAGCATTATAAGTTCATCCATACAGTGGGACATTCTGCACCTCTTGTGTGGATGGATGATTTTGTATTCTCTAATACATGCTTGCTTTGAGCAAACCCCTTGCTCCTTTGCCCCCCAAATCCTGCTTGGTTCATGGGTTCAAGTGGGCATGATGGACCTGGCCCTACCAATCAGAGCCCTCCCTGCCTCTGGCCATGATTGGTTCAGTGCTGGGTAGTCCCGGAAGACACCAACCCAACAGCCAGTCACAGCCTGTCTTCTCCCTTGCTTCCAGTGTGGGAGCTGGAAAGTCAAACACTGTCTCAGCTTCTCACCTGGGGGTGGCCACATAACCTCGTTCTGGCCACTGAAGTCAAAGCTTCCAAGAAGATATTTTATTTCCTGAGAAAGTGGAAAAGCTCAGGTGGCAAGAAAATGAGATCTCCTTCCAACATCCGTGTGAGTCAGCCACCTTGGAAGTGGGTCCTCCAGCCCCAGGCAAAACCTCCAAGGACTGCAGGCCCGGCCAGCATCTCGAGTAAATTTCATAAGAGACACTGAACCAGAATTGCTCAGCTTAGCTGCTCCTGAATTCCTGACCCACAGAAGCTGTGAGATAAAAAAAAAAACAAAACACCTTTCTTTTTAAGCTTCCAACTTACACAGTATTTGCTTAGGGAACAACAGACAGCTAATACACCGAAAAATTCCACAAGTGGAGTGGATATTGGACAGGGGATTCAATCTTTATCTCTCTTCCTTGTGCCTGGCAGTGCATCATGTGACCCACTGGAGACACTCCACTCCTCACCCCTACACCCCCACCCCTGCTGCCCTCCCAGTGTTTGTGGAATCCCCTGCCAAGGCTTTCCCTGTGCCTTTCTTCCTGTTACTTTACTTGCTGTCTTCTACCTTCTAATAACCTGAGGCCAGGTCTTATCTCCGTGAACGAGAGCTGTATCTCACTGACCTTTGCATTTTTCCCATACCACCTAGCTCAGTGCCTTGTAAGTAAAAGCCCAAGCCCCACGTGCTTCAGAGTGTTGGGTCTAGAGCCCAATGGGTTCAGATTCTGTACTGACCACTTATTAGCTGGGGCACTTTCTTAATCACTGTGCCTCGGTTTCCTGAACTGTAGAATGGGGATAACAGTAGGTACTGCATGAGGTCGTTATGAGGATTAAATAAGCTGACACTGGTAAAGCATTTGGAACTGTGTGTAATAAGTGGTAATTGCTCAATAAATATCAGTTACTAGGTTGAGCCATGTGACAATGCCATTTTTCTGCATCAAAAACTTAAATATTGGCAATTTTACATACTTTAACCTGATCTTATTTTTTCACCACAGTTATGTTCAAAGAAACAGTCTAGCCAACAAAAACAATTAAAATTGACCCTGGCTGGCATGGCTCAGTGGATTGAGGGCCAGCCAGCAAACCAAAGGGTCACCGGTTCAATTCCTAGTCAGGGCACATGCCTGGGTTGCAGGCCAGGTCCTCAGTGGAGGGTGCGTAAGAGGCAACCACACATTGATGTTTCTCTCCCTCTCTTTCCACCTCCCTCCCTCTCTAGAAATAAATAAAATCTTTTTTAAAAACAATTAAAATTATTAATGTCTCTAGAATAGTATCAGAGCGGATCCAAATCGGAGTAACTTAAAATCCTCCTTGCCTCATCCCTCTTAACTGCTACCAGGAAAGCGTTCTCCACGTTCATTCTAAACTCCTCCTAACTAAAACATGTCTTCGCCCCCACACCCCGCCCCACACAGAACCAGCCCAAGTGGGTTCCCGCCCTGTCCTTCCTTCAGTTCACCTCCATTCTCCTCCTTCTTACAGTTTATTTCTGTCAGTCCTTTGCATGGCAATTGCCTTGGTTTGGCTTCTCGGTAGTCTCATCCTCTCCTCAGCTCAAAAACTCAGACACTAAACTGCCAAACACGGGCTTCTTAGAGAGCAGAAGACAGGCAGAAGCTGAGAAGGCATAATTCCTTTGTTTTTTTTTCAAAATTTTTAATTACAGTACACACTGTAACATAAAGCTTACCGTCCTAACCATGTTTAAGTGTACGGCTCAGTGGAGTTAAGCACACGCACATGGCTGAGCAGCCAATCTGCAGAACGCTTCCACTGAAACTCTGTGCCCATCAGACAACAAGTCCTCCGTTCCCCCTCCCCCAGCCCCTGGCACCCCCTGTTCTCCTTCTTTCCCTGTGAGCTTGATTACCCTAGGTACCTCACATACGTGGAATCGTACAGTAGTTGTCCTTTTGAGACTGGCTTATTTCATTTAGCGTAACGTCCTCAGGGTGCCTCCATGTTGTAGCAGATGTCAGAACTCCCTTCCTTTTACAGGCTGGAAATCAATCCATTATGTGTACGCGCCACATTGTGTTCATCCATTCATCTGTCCTTGAATACCTGGGTCGCTTCCACCTCTAGGCTATTGCAGAATTCCTTTTAAAGGGGTGAAGTGAGCACAAAATCAGTAATTTTGGGCTTCGTCACAAGGGAAAAACAATATCATGAACTGCACAATTGTATGATTCAAACATTCCATGGGGAAGCAGGTCAGAGCCTCGAGAGGGCTGTGCGGAGCCAAATGGGACGGGCGTGGGTGGCCTAGGCAGGGACAGGCGGCTGCAGAGCCACAGTACCGACTTTGACTCCCAGCTCCACCACTTACTGACTGGGTGGCGTCTGGTAACTCACTTCACTCCTCTGTGTCCAATTGCTTCATCCATATAAAAGGAAAAATAGCGTTTTCCTTAAGCTATGTACTTTTATCACCAAGAATAATTACCTTAGGAAGGAATAACTGATTTAATACATGTGAGACAGTAGGTCCTTGCTTGGCACAGTCAGCCGTTACTGAGAGTCATTGTTATGACTAGGGCTTCAAGATGGACCTTAATGACAATCAGGATTTGGTCATTGAAGAGAAGGGCGGAGGCTTACAGAGAGAGATGATCAAAGGCGTGAAGGCACAGCACACCCGGTTAAATTAGAAGATCTCTAATTGCCTATGCATATGTATGTACTTTGAGATAAAAGAAAAATACTGTGTGTGAGACACACTTACTCTAAAAACATTTACTGTTTATCTGAAATAAATTACAAGTATCTAAATTACAGGCCTCTTTCAGTATATTTCCCTGGTGATTTGACTCTCCTTAATAGTTCCTTGTTTTGCAGCACTTGCTTTTGAAATTCCTCCAAGTTACAGTTTATGACCATTCGCGTCTTTACATGGTTTCTGCAGTGGTCACATCCAACTTCTCGGGTCCTTGGTCATTGAACGTTCATTAGTGAGAAACTGTGGCCAGCGTTAGCATCATGAGCCGGTATATGGAGCACGTGCTGGCGTGAAGTTAAGGCCTCTGAGACTTGCTCTTCACGGGGGGTGGCTGGAGCACATGCTCCCATCTTCCGTAGCTGCTTTTCCACTCTTCAGGATGACATCGCATTTCCTGATCAACAACTTTCTTAAATGTCCACCAAAAAAAGGAGCACTGTCATCAATTTTTGTTCCTTTTTTCTTCAGTGCTGCACATGATGATTCCGCCTGTCCCTGTGCTGAGAGGGGACTCAGTAACATCCATGTAAAAGTAATCGCATTTTCTTTTGCTCTGGCTGGTGTGGCTCAGTGGTTGAGCACCGGCCTGTGAATCAAAGAGCTGCCCATTCAATTCCCAGTCTAGGGCACATGCCTGGGTTGTGGGCTGGGTGCCCAGTTAGGGGTCTGACAGAGGCAGCCACACACTGATGTTTCTCTCCCTCTCTTTCTCTCTTTAATAAATAAAGAGAGATAAATAAATAGTAAATAAATAAAAATAAATAAAAAATAAATAAAATCTTAGAAAATAATAATTGAATTTTTTAATGGATGAAATCCATTTCAAAAGGGTCATAGCAAGTGGTACAGTGATTCCCCACTTTGGCCTGTCATTTATTTTCCTGTCTATACATAACATTGTCCCTTTTAAAAACAGCTTTGCTAGTAAAAGAGATAAACTTTTCATTAATTCTTTAACATATTCAATGAGTTGCTTTAAGCAATGGAGACCTTCACTTATCACTGTTTACTTTTCGTTCATTTGCATGAGCCTGTTACTAAATTGATATTGAAAACTGAGAAGGAAATAAGTAGACTTCATCCAGTGCATTATTTCAAAAGTCGACCAGAATTTTGGGGTCTTCTTCTTCCAAATTGAAGTATAATGTCAGTACTTCATATAAATGGAGGGTCCTCTCGATGGCATTTGTTAAAGAAAGTCTGTGGCCTTTGAATGTGAGGGAATTGAATACTGAATGCCAGCAAAATGGCCCGAGTCCTTAAATGGCTCCGTTAGAGCAGTGTACACGCTGGGGTCGGGAGCAGTTTCATGGCAGTCACTTCAGTCCCAGTAGAGAAGACATCGGATGCTACTGAAGAACACGGCGGCACAGGCAGCCTCCCACAGTCGTCCACGCTCTGCTTCAGCTTGGAGTGAACGGTCTGTGCCTCACGCAGACAGCCTTCAAAAGTTGTGTTATCTCCAACCAAGTAGTAAAAGATCTCTGCTAACTTCTTCATATGTATAAAACACTGCATATATTTAACATGTATAATTTTTTCAGCCATCATTCTTTCATTAATAATTAGGATTACTTAGACCTGTTTTTTTTTTTAACACAAAATTCCTGCCCATTCACTAGGAGACACAATGGAAAAGACCAGGTATTTAAACCAACAGTTCTGTCTTGCTGAGAGGTAAACACTAAGGACTGTACCTATACTTTATATGATTACGAACTCTATTTCCATGCCCTCTCACAGCAAATCCAAATATAAATATTATATTTAATCGTCCCATTCCACATTTTTAAGTTTCTTTTTTAAATTAATTTTATTGGGATGACCTTGGTTAGTAAGATCATACAGGCTTCAAGTGTGCATTTCTATGATACACGATCTGCACAATGCACCGTGTGCCCACCACCCAAAGTCAAGTCATCTTCCATCACCATGTGCTTGGCCCCCTTTACCCTTTACTACCCCCACCCCATTCCCTCTGGTGACCACCATGCTGTTGTCTACTCTATGAGTTTCAGTTTTATATCCCACATATGAGCAAAATCATGTGGCTCTTAGGTTTTTTGTGACTGACAGATTTTGCTTAGCATAATATTGTCAAGGTCCATCCATGTTGTTGCAAATGGCAGTATTTCAGCCTTTCTTATGGCTGAATACTGTTCCATAGTATAGATGCACCACATCTTCTCTATCCAGTCTTCTATCAAAGGTCATTTTGGTTGTCTGCATGCCCTGGCCACCGTGAATAATGCTGCAGTGAACATAGGGACGCATATACCTTTGTGAATAAATTGGTTTTTTTAAAGATTTTATTTACCATTAGAGAGAAGGGAAGGGTGTGAGAAAGAGAGGGAGAGAAACATTCGAGAGATACATTGATCGGTTGCCTCTCACACGCCCCCAACTGGACCTGGCCCACAATCCAGGCATATGCCCTGACTGGGAATTGAACCAGCAACCTTTAGACTTACATGCTGGTGCTCAATCCACTGAGATACACCAGTAAGGGCACAAATAAATGTTTTTGAGTGTTTTAGGTAGATACCCAGAAGAAGGATTGATAGGTCATATGTGAACTCTATTCTTAATTTTTTGAGGAATCGCTATCCTGTTTTCCATAGTGGCTGCACCAGTTTACATTCCCACCAGGAGTGAATGAGGGTTCCTTTTTCTCCACAACCCCTTCAACACTTGTTATTACCTGACTTGTTAATAAAAGCCATTCTGACAGGTGTGAGGTGGTATCTCATTGGTAGTTTGTTGTTTCAGATCTTATATTTAGGTCTTTGATCCACTTGGAGTTAATTTTTGTACATGGGGACTCAACTGGAATCTAGTTTCATTCTTTTGCATGTGGCTTTTAAATTTTCCCAGCAGCATTTATTGAAGAGGCTTTCTTTTCTCCATTGTGTGGTTTTTGGCTCCTTTGTCAAAAATTATGTGCCCATATACATGTGGTTTTTATTTCTGGGCTCTCAATTCTGTTCCATTGGTCTGTGTGTCTGTTTTACTGCCAATACCATGCTGTTTTGGTTATTGTAGCTCTGTAGTACAATCTGAAGTCAGGTAGTGTGATACTTCCAACTTCATTCTACTTTTTTCAGGATTGCTTTAGCTACTCAGGGTCTTTTGTGGTTTTATACAAATCTGATCATTTTTTATTCTAGTTCTTTAAAGAAATGGCATTGTTATTTTGATGGGGATTGCTTTAAATCTGTATGTTGCTTTGGGTAATATGTGTAATCAGATGAGTTTGGGCATCTGCACACATCTGTGAACCATCACCATAATCAAGGTTGATCTATCCATCACCTCCAAAAGTTTCCTGTGTCCCTTTGTTTTTGGTGTGCATGTGTTTATCATTAACAATAACAGAGTTTCTGCAAAAATTTGCTATTGTTTCTGAAGTTTCAGCTGGAAAGAATTCTACTTGCAATAATCTCATAAGCAAGCCTTTTTCACAAGAAAAATATTGCACAAAGGGAAAGTTTTTCTGCATAAAAAGGCAATACATTTAGATATTTGATAACCTCTGTAATAATAAATGGAGCTATTACACTTTTAATTATGGAAGTAGATTTCATCCTAGCATTTGAAAATTTGCTTGCAATTTTGGAGCTGGAAAATACTTCTGGTAGTAGTACATTCAAACTGTTATTTGAGCTGAAAGACTGGTGATGGTATACAGTGTGGAAGTCCATTACCTTTCTGCTGCAATTATTTTATATTAATCTGAATTTCTCTTAATCAAAAAATGTTAGTTCATCAGTTTTCTTAGTACCAATTGAAGAACTCATATATCTCTTATGCTTAACTGTTATCATATGCTGGTTTATATCTGACTTTCCACCTTTTTATGTTAAATGAACAATTGCATGCTACAGAAAGCTTCAGATGGAATTTTTCCTCATTGAATAAATGTCCGCTGCTCAGAAAGTTCGGCACAAAATTTATGCTTGCTTTTTAGTATTTGGGATTCAAATATTCACCAAAAAATAGATAATAGAAACCACTGTAAGGATCAAAGAGATCGAATTTGATAATCTCACAGCTGCAGCAGTGCACCTGCCATTCATGAGTCTGAACTTGTAATTGTTAAAAGGGCTACAAATTCATGAAATTGAACTTGACATCTGATGCAAAGAAGGTGAACTCCTGTTTGTCTGAAAGCGAGAACTGTACTTTTAAGGCAAAGTCTCCCACACAAAACTAGACCCGATTTAAGGGAAGGTTTTGGGAAGCCCTGCATAGGTGCTTAGTGACGTAAGGTCTTTCGGCTGCTTTACTGTATCTGGAGCAAGGCTGCCTTTGACTCGCTGTCTTCAAGCACTGCCCTGGAGTGAGGCACTTGCTGATTGGTTGTCGTTTAGCGTGGGGACTGTCACTGATTGGCTGACTGTCAGAAACTAGGGTCTGCCATGGGTTTGCTCACTTTCAGCAGCACAGTTACTGAGGTGAGAGTATTGCTGATTGGCTGATTTTCAGAACAAAAATTGTAAGTTATTTCTTATTAACTAAGGGTAGTTACTACTCATAACTCGGTCAAAAAACAGCGTTTTCCTTTCTTGAATATGAAAAGAAGTACCTTTAATTGCCAATCTCCCCTTTTGTACTTTCCTTAGCCAGACCTTCAGGAAACTAAGAAATTGCCCAGCTCTTTGTTTGTGGCCGTTCACTTTTCAGCTAGTGTTGTCAGGTAAGGGGTTTAAGTACCAATTATTGTAGCAGGGGTGTCAAAGTCATTTTCACCGGGGGACACATCAGCCTTGCAGTTGCCTTTAAAGGGCCGAATGTAATTTTAGGGCTGTATAAATGTAACTACTCATTAACTAGGGGCAAGGAGCTCAGCACTGCTGCGGGGTAGAAACAAGGTGCTGGGCCAGACAAAACAAGGTGCAGGGGCGGATTCGGGCCTTGGGCCTTGTGTTTGCCATCTATTCTGTACAGGAAATTGCTCAGATGCATTTTTGTAATTTCTTGAAAAAAGCTGAATACAAGCTATACAGGGTGTCCTGATGGTCACCCTGATGGTCAATACAGAATGCAGGACAAAATACAGGACACGGCCTGTATTATAGGCACCTCTGTGGGGAAAGTGCAGGGAAAAATGGAGCAAGCCCCACCTCTAACAGAAGAAAGTCGGATTCTCACTTGCTTCTAGAAGGGCATTCTCTGTAGCCCTGCTTGTTAAAGGAAAACGTTGGAAATAGCCTACATGTCCATCAATTGTGAACTGGTTTGATAAAGTCTTGTGTGCCTACAAAATGGAATACAATGAAGCCGTTAAAAAGGAGTTGGCATTCTGTGAACTAATATGATGACTACCACAATAGATAGTTAGGCTTTAAAACAAAGCAAGATGTAGGACTCCATGTATAGTATCATTTGTGCTAAAGTGTCTGTGGGGTCATGGCAGTAGGAGTAAATGTATGTTCCTGTATGATAGACTATCTCTGGAAGGATATATGAGAAACAGTTGTGATTTCTTCGGCGAGGGGAACTGAGAGGCTGAAGGGCAGGGGGCAGAAGTCTTCCTCTTCGAGGCATGGATAAGCACACTGAGCCTTGCAGAGGCTTGTCGCCAGCCTGTGCCCGTGCTGTCAACAAAGATTCAAAACCAGGTCAGTGTGTCTTCTCTCCACCACATCCTTCGATGTGTTTATCCTTTGTGAATGCATTACCCATACTAAACAAGTTTAGTTATTTTAAAACATGATTTTTTAACAATCAAATGTGCGACCTGGGCAGGGACAAGAGGCACAGGTTTAATATGTTTGGGGGAGGCAGGGTTTGTGCATAGGATGTTTTCTGAGCCTGGTGACCTTTCCAAACCAGGGTGGACCTCAGAGGCCCGCTGACCAGCTGTGTGGAATGTTTCCCGCACCTCAAGTCTCCTCCACATCACAGAGCACAGGAAATAGCCTGGGCCTGGGGGCAGCGATGCCGTCCCCAGAACAAGTGAGCAGGAAACAGCCCACAGCAATGTGCTCAATTGGACAAGCAGCCAAAGGGGACAGGGACCAGTCTAAATCATCCTGCACTGAGCTTGCTTCCTGGGATCTGAGCTCACTTCTTGGGAGCTCTCTGCTGCTGAGGGAAATAAAAACCAGGCAGGGTCCTCCGGGGTGTTCTTGGAATTTCACTGCCAGAGGTCTCATCTGGTAGTCAGCCCGCTTTGAGTATAAGAGCTTCTTTCCTGGCAAAAACAGATCTCTGCAGCACAAGTGTGTTACAGAGAGATAGTGTGACAAAAACCTTTGAAAATAGAGGGCTGAGAGCAGTGGAGCCCACTGTAGCAGATAATCACCATTATCACAGCTGTGAATACTTAATTGCACATTTATTGTGTCCTAGGGACTGTTGAAGTGCTTTGCGTGCATTACAATCTAGTCCTTAGGACAACCTTATGAGACAGGCACAGTTATTCCAATTTTACTGATGAGAAAACTAGCATACAGAGGTTTAGAAATTCACCCAAGGTCACGACACTGGGTGATCTGGGGTTTGAACAGAGGCTTTCTATACTCCTAGCCATGTGATCATATTCCTTCCAAAGAGAGCTTCTCCAGCACAGCCTAAAACCCAATTAAAAGCATCAGGCATTCATTACATACCTACTGTGTGCCTGGGGCTGGGGGATGTGCCATGGGCAACATTTGGTGTTTCTGAGTGCCCGCACAGCTTCTGGAATGTGTTTTTAAAAATGGAGGTGAAATTTACATGATAAAATTAACCATCTTAAAGTGAAAAGTTCAGTGGCATTTAGTATGCTCACAATGTATAAGACCACCGCTATTTAGTCCCCAAACTTTCGTCCCTCCATAAGGAACCCCCCTGCCCATGAAGCAGTTTTTCCACTTCCCCTTCTCTCTGACCCCTGATAGTCACCAAATCTGTGTTCTGTTTCTAGACTTACCTATTCTGGATATTTTATTTAATGGGGTCAACAATATATGATTCCTTTGGGTCTGACTTCTTTCACTTAGCATATTGTTTTTGATGTATATTTGCATTGTAATATGTATCAGTACTTTTTCCTTTTTTATGGCTGAATAACATGCCATTGCACACACATACCACAATCTGTTTACCCATTCACTCAGTGGTGGACATTTGGGCAGTGGCCACCTTTGGCCATTGCACACAGTGACTCTGCATGTGCATGGACTTGTTTGAGCGCCTATGTCCAGTTCCTTGAGGTACGTACCTAGGAGTGGAGTTACTGGGTCATATGGTAATTCTGTGTTTAACTTTTGAGGACCTGCCAAATTGGAATGTGATATTTTGACATTAGAATCTTTCCTGGTGCCTTGGCTTTGTCCTATCCAAGAAAAGGAGGGCTCCTTTCTAAGGCACATAAAGGAGCCTGGTATGGTGCACAGGAGAGAAGACACAGACTGACCTGGTTTTGAGTCTCGAAAGCATGGGTGAGGCTGGCTCCAAGGCTCGTTAAGGCTCAGTTTTCCTATCTGTGAAACGGAGACGATCTTTCTTTCTCTCTTTCTCTCTTTCTTTCTCTCTTTCTTTCTTTCCTTCTTTCTTCTTCCTTTCTTTCTTTCTCCCTCTCTCTCTCTCTTTCTCTCCCCTGCTCCCCCTCTCGCTCTCCCTCCTCCTCTCCCTCTCCCCCTCCCTTCCTTTTCTTTTCTTTTTTCTTTCTCTCTCTTTCCCTCTCTTTCCTTTCCATTTGCTGAGGGCTTACTGTGGCCAGGCACTGGGGATGTGGTTAGCCATCACGGAGTTTACAGAATGAGGGATTGGGAAAGGAAGGAAGGACCAAGGAGCATATTATTTTGCAAAAGGAAGATTCTTTTTTGTCATGAGAATAACACTTTCTTTCATCACAAGTAGTTAGTGAGTACATTTAGGTGGGCCTGCATCTTATTCCTCTGTCCCTGCAGCCAATACAGGGCCTACAGAAAGAGATATGTTATTCAGAGTTCTGGGGTGGCAAGCAGCAGAAATTGAGTGGCTTGATTTAATAAGAATTCCTGGGAAAAGATTGGAAAGCTTCCAGAATGGAAAGAATAACTAACCAACCAGCCCTCTGGGAGTCGGGGAAGAAGCCAGGGAGTGACAGGCATCTCAGCACCAGTGGCTTTTTGCTCTGCCTCCCCTGGGGCTTTGCCTTTAATGACCCTGCTCTGACCTTTGTCTCCCACCTGAGGGTGCCCTCATTGCCCCAGCTCAGGGCATAGTGGCAGGTGCTGCCCGTAACTGCAGGCTGGGCTCTATGTCACAGTCATCAGAGGTCGGAATTCTCATTATGACAATTGTCTAGCAAATAATAGTGAAGTGTGTTGTGGAAGGGTGTCTGTTTACAAAGTCACACTTGGGGCTACAAGAACCAAACCCAGTGTGGGACTAAAAGTGAAAGTCAGCTGGGATTGCAAAAGAAAAAAGTCTCTTGGAGGCGAGAGAAGATGGAGTCAGATGCAAGGCCAGCAGGAAACACAAGAATGACTCCCAAGGTGGCAGCAGCTGTGAAATGTCATGAGGACCCCTCGTTGGGTGACCACCACTTTCTGACCTATGACAAAAGCAAAGGCTCACTGTGCTGTTCTCATCTGTCACTGGGGCTGGCCAACTGCTCAGCATCCTCACCTCCCGACAGCACTCAGTCCCTGCAGTTAATCCCTGCTTTTCTCCATCCCGAGTTCAAAAGAGCAACCAGATCAGAAGTGATTCCTGCTTCACTTCAACCCCACTCAGAATCCTTGTTTACAAAATTTACAAAAGAGCGGCCCTCTTTCCACCGGTGCTCTGGGGTGCCCTGCCTCATCTCATCAAGTGACGAAGTGAGCTCTGGCTGGCGTAGCTCAGTGGTTTGAGCACGAGCTGCAAACCAAAGCATCACAGGTTCGATTCCCAGTCAGGGCACATGCCTGGGTTGCAGGTCAGGTCCCCAGCGGGGACCACATGAGAGGCAACCACACATTAATGTTTCTCTCTCTCTCCTTCTCCCTCCCTTCCCCTCTCTAAAAATAAATAAATAAAATCTTAAAAAAAAAAAAAAAAAGTGACGAAGTGAGATTCCACCAGCCGGCGGGCAGGCTCGGTCCTGGTGGCCTCTGGCTAGTTAGGCTTTAACCGGACTGTCAGGGGCTGGAGTAGAAGCCTACGATTGGCAGCCCTGCCAGGGTGGTGGGATGGAGGGTGAAGTTCCCCACAGGAGAGCAGACTGCTGTCATCAGGAAAAGGTGCAAGCATTCAGACCCAAGAGATGGAGCTCTTGGGGTGGTGCTCAGTTAATGCTATATTTTTAGAGACACTATGGCAAATATCTTACAAAATTATAGATCATAATGATGACTAAATACTGGCTTTTAGCCAGGTATTCTTTGTCTATGACCTCATTTAATTCTTAAAGCAGCCTTATACCTGCTTTATAGATCTTTGCAGTTTCCGGGACATACTCACTTTGCAGGGAGAGTCATCCAGCACCGTGAACGCTGGAGGCAGGTGGCTCCCAGCTCCAGGCACCGCCTCAGTGACTACGCGGGCCTGGCAGCCGCCTGCCCCCACCCCCAATTCCTCTGGATCTTTGTGGGGACTCGTGAAATCAGAAGTGGCTGTAGATCCAAGTCACCCTGCTTCAGGACAGGGGACTCACACTGGACTCTGGCAGTAATAATGACAAACCATAAAAAACATTGTCAGCTGTTTTACTACATGCAGGACTGTGCTAAGAGCTTTGCATGTATCATTTAATCTACAGAGCAGCCCTGTGAGGTGCGTGCTTCCTTATCTGACCAACGAGGACACTGAGGCCCAGGGATGTTTCTTGCTGAGGTCACACAACTGATGAACGACAGCCAGAGCTTGGGGCTGTCCAGAGCCCCCATGCTAAACTGGAAAGCTGCGCTGCCTGCCTGACCTGCCACCTCTGTAAGTGCAGCCTCTGGCTATATTTTTGTGCTTGTTTGTCTATGTACTCGTTCATAAGTAAATATATTTTTAACAAATTAAGGGAGAAAGCACTCGGCACAGGGCCCGAGTCTCATGAATCATTATTATTACAGTTACAAATGGGAGTGTTCCTGAACAGAATGCAAATCAAATCCTATTCTCCCTGTAACTTTAGCTTCCGATTCTCATTTTATCTTCATTGCTCAGTGATGTTCAGTTTGCCAATGGCTCTCAAATGCTCTCCATCGCTCCTCTGAATGCCAGCTGCCAAACTTCTCCCACTCCCACACCCTCCTAATGAGGCAAACAAACACGTGAAGGCATAAAAAAAATAAAGGCACCTGTTAGCAAATTCGGGAAGGGAAGAATCCTGTTATCATGGGGTAAATAAGCCCCTCCTCCAACTTTTCTGTTCCTAAACTCAGGAATCTGCGGAGGGACTTGGGGAGGGGAAGGGGACCGGAGACTACGATGGCTGTCCCAGGGAAATCCCAGGGGAGTGTCCGCCACTGAGAGTAGCCAGCCAGAGGGGCTCCGAGTGTGGCCTCCAGCCATTGGCATCGCCAGCATTGTGAGCAGCAGGGTCAAAATGCAGGTTCCTGGCCCACACCCCTGGCCCACTGGAGCCATGTCTCTGGAGCTGGGGCCCATGAACCTGCATTTAGCATGTTTCTTGGTGAATAGCTAGAGTCTTATTCTAATATGGGAAGGAGCCTTGGGCAGGGCTGAAGTCGCTGTCGGGGGAGGAAGTCTGTTTAAAAGGGCCTCGTGGATGGCGGCCTGTGGAGGGAGGGGGGCTTCCTGAGTGCGTTCTCACATGTATTCCCTGCACAACTTTCATCCTGGATGCACCTGACTTATGAACACCATTTACTTATTACACGGCTGTGCTGAGACTCCACCCCCGGAGAATGTGACAGGGAAGCAATCACTCTTCCTGCTTCTCCCCACCCCCGGACACGGCTCTGCTCCCAGCAGGCTGCTTGCACAGGACCCAGCATCTTTCTAGACCCCTCACTCTTCTTCTTTCTTCTGATCTTGGCTGCTGCTCTTTCATTGTGGGGGAGGCAGGGAGGCTTCTCCTAGAATGTGCAAAGACCCATTCCCCTTGGGAATTCAATGATGAAATTCATGTGAATCATTTCACATTTGGATTTGAGGCAGAGATTTTATACCTAATTTAGTATGGACCGGATCGAGAGAATTACTGCCTGTTTGTTTGTCATTTTGGCTGACCTTTCCCTCCCTCCTTTCTGCGTTTGTTTATTTCTTGTCTCTAGCTACTGTCGCAGGTTTCATTTATCAGTCTGGGCTGCCTCTGTGATGCCAGAGCAGGCTGGGCCTGAGTCAGCGCCCTGCTGGGAATTAAGAGGAGGTTCCAGGGGCATTGTGGGAAGAAAGGAATCAATGCACATAAAACACCTTGCTACAACTCAACAAAAAAACCTCTCAGACTCAAAAACTAGCAAAGGACTTAATACACGTTTCTCCAAGGAAGGTATACTGGCATACTACTGAAATCATCAGGTATATGTGCCCCTGCCCCACCTGGGAACACTGGCTTAAATTATAGGGCTCAGAGTACATTTACAGAGGTGGATTCTCAGGCTTGAGTGGAACAAGGGTCAGCTGTGGCTGTGAGCGCCTTGTTGGCCGTGGGTTGGGATCTCACCTGCCTCTCTTCTGAGTCCCAGAACATTCTCTTCACTGGGGGCAAACAGTGGGAGGCGCTGTGTTTAAACATTTGTAACTACTCCACACTCTATTGGCACAGTGTATACTCCCCAAGTTTCTGTTCTTCCTTCTTTTCGTGGAGCTGGTTGCGCCCTGCTCCACCACACCCAGGGGAACACTCTGCGGTGCTGCCCAATCAGCTGACTTGACTTGTGACCCTGGGACTCTGAACAGTGTCCTCTGCTCCAGAGAGGGCTGGTCAGCTGAGCTGAAAAGACACAGGCTGCTTTTCTTTGCTGGATATAGCTCCTAACCCTCTTCTTAAAAAGGTCTATTTAGCCCTGGCTGGTGCAGCTCCGTGGATTGAGTGCCGGCCCGTGACCTGCCGAGGGTGTGCAAGAGGCAACCTCTCTATGCATGGCACATCGATGTTTCTCTCCCTCTCCTTCTCCCTTCCTTCCCTTCTCTCTAAACATAAATAAATTTTTTAAAGTTTATTTAAAAACTTTTATGTCTTTTGTTGTGGTATAACTTTTATATCTTAAATGCGTAGCTTGAGGACTTTTTACATAAGTATACACCCTCTCAGGTCAAAACACAGTCCTGTCTGTTCACAGAGCAGCTTCCAGCCGCCGCGTGGCTGCTGAGCAGGTGCGGCGTGGCCAGCTGGGACGGGCGTGCTGTCAGTGTAAAACAGTGTGGCAGCTGAAGTGCAAAAAGTAAAAGGAGACATACATCACTGATCATTTAAAAATGGTGATTGAATAGCCACGTATTTTGGGTATATTTCTGTTTCCTTATAGCTTTTTAAATGGCTACTAGGAAATTTTTAATTACACGGACAGCTTGCACTACGTTTCTTTTGGACAACGCAGCTGTAGAACACTCACGGCACCCTGAAGGCTCCCTCGTGGTCCTTTCTGATCTCTGTCATCATAGGTTCACTTGGCCTGTTCTTGACCTTCCTGTACATGGAACAATATAGTATGTGCTTTTCAGTACCAGACTTTTTTTCACTCAGTGTTAAATCTGTGAAATTCATTCACATTGTAGCATGTTGTAGTCATTTGTTCCTTTTCGCTGTTCTGTGGAATTCTATGGTAACGAGTCATTTTACCCGGCCTGCTGCTGGTGAACACTGGTATTTTTCCGGTGTTGGACTCTTGTTCATTAAGCTCTAATGAAAGCTTTCATACATGTGTACTTTGGTGTATATAAATATAAACACTCGTTTATATGATATATACCCAGGAAAGGAATGGGGTGTATACCATGTCCCTGGGTCATGGGGCAGAGTACATTCTTTGTTAGTACTGCCCAACCAGGTTCCCAAAGTGGTTGTGACAACTTACGCTCCCCTCTGCCTTGGCTGAGGGTCCCGGCTGCTACATATTCTCACCAACGCTTGGCACTGTAGTCCTTTTGATGCCAGCCATGTAGTAGAGAGGCAGTCAAGTTTTGAGTTGAAAATAATTCTTACCATTTTTCCTCTTTACAAGGTAATATACACCTACCTAACTGATGTATAGAACATATACATAGACAAAATGAAGGCAGTAAAAATACCCAACATCTCAACTACTGTTGACATTTGAGGTGTATGTGTATCTCTCTCTCTCTATATATATATATATAAAATCCATATGTTTATCAGTGTGTATATTAGTGGTATCATACTATAATAAATTTACCATGACCATCTTTCCATACCTACGAGTCTCCATGTACAGCATAGTTTTTCAAAGCTATATAACGTTTTTCAAAGTTTTATGGATGTGCCATCATTTAATCAGTGCCCTTACTCTTGGGCATTCACTAGAAGTGACCGAGTCCAGCTGACTCTCGGGGGGATGGAATTACATTCCAACTAAAGGGCAGTGCTGTGGATTCCTGCACATACTGTAGAAAAACCACCACCAGTATACAGCTTCCCAGTCTGCA
This sequence comes from Trachops cirrhosus, assembly GCA_028533065.1. Classification (NCBI taxonomy): domain Eukaryota; kingdom Metazoa; phylum Chordata; class Mammalia; order Chiroptera; family Phyllostomidae; genus Trachops; species Trachops cirrhosus. The sequence continues at coordinate 23,986,319 of CM052546.1, read as the reverse complement.
CCTCTATAAACCATTACTGGTAGTGAAGAGAATTATTAGTCAACAAGTTATTATGATAACTGATTAGCCATCTGGAAAAATATCTGTAACAAAACAGATCCCTAACACACATTGTACACCAACATAAACTGCAGATAGTTTAATATTTAATGTACAAAAGTGTTAGAAGAAAATTCAGATGAAAATTGAAGTAGGATGGATATGGGAGCAATGGCTCCTTTTTTTCCTTTCAGTTTCCAGGTAATTTTACTCAGAATTCTGAGTTTGTTTCCCGAATCAGTAAATACTATACAGAACAATGTAAAGATAGCTACTATTTTTTCTCCCGTGCTCTCCCCACTTGGGGAGAATCCCCTGGGCCACCTAACTCAGAGGTTCCCTCTCGAGATTTGGTCTAGTAAATGGGATTCAGTGACATTATAGTCTCCTTGGATCATTTTCAGAGGAATTTGTCTGGAGCAGGCAGAGCCTCCAGGGTTTGGAGGTTGACTAGGTTAGGGAAGTAGATTAGTGTTTTGGGAAAAAGAGTCAGTGCCTGGGGCAAGAGCCAGCCCCAAAGAAAAGGGTATCCAAAATGTTCCCGGTTCCTTCTTTGCTTCAAAAAGTAACATTAATGCAAAGGAAAAGAAAAACAAAAAAATAAAATGACACGATGGATGTCTATCCTCTGGCTCCCTTCCCTCCCCCGCCCTTCCTCCTCCTCAGCCCCCAAGGACAGAACCCTGGCTGGGGTGAGGTGGCAGGCCAGCCCCTCTCAGATGAGGTCAGCAACACTGAGGGGCCTCTCCTCAGGGGAGGTGTCGTGGAAGGTCTTGGTGTCTCGAAGACTCCTGTTTCTGTCATCTGTTAATGGCCACACCCTTACAGCCAAAGCATCCACCCTGAACAAATCTGTGGATGGAGCGTTTGTTCCCTGTTGGTGGGAAGGTCAGAGTCAATAACCAAAGAAATCTGCTGCGCCCTGACCAGTGTAGCTCAGTTGGTTGGGCACCATTCTTCAACGTGAAAGGTCACTGGTTCAGTTGCTGATCAGGGCACCTGCCTGGGTTGTGGGTTTGGTCCCTGGTCAAGGCATGTGTGGGGAGGTGACCAATTGATGTTTCTGTCTCACACTGATGTTTGTCTCCCTCTCTTTCTTCCTTCCCCTCTCTCTAAAATTAAATAAAGTCAAGAGAAAAAGAGAGAGAGAGAAAAAAAGAGAGGAAGGAAGGAAGGAAGGAAGGAAGGAAGGAAGGAAGGAAGGAAGGAAGGAAGGAAGGAAGGAAAACCCACTGTACATCAATGCCTCTACTAGAGCCAGAGCAGAACTCCCTCAGGATTGCACCTCGGCCCACATCTCCGTACACTGCAGAGATGGTGCAGTCTCGGGTGTTTATCTTTTCATTGAGCCAATCAACCTTTCTCTGAGTGTTGATGAAGATGACAGCCTGGGTGATGGTGAGAGTTGCTTTCACACAAGTCACACAGTGCATCCGGCTTCCCCTCCTCTCATTCCACGTTGATGTAGAATTGGCAGATACCCTACAGAGTCAACTCTTCCTTCTTGACAAGAATCCAAATGGGGTCCCTCAGGAACTTCTCGGTCACCTCAAGCACATTGGAAGGCATTGTAGCTGACAGCGAAACCACCTGGGTATTGCTGTTGAGCTTTTGGAATATGTCATAGATCTGGTCCTTGAATCTACAGCTTAATATTTCATCAGCTACACCGAGTACAAACATCTTGATGTATTTAGAAGGCAGGTGTCTGCGGTTAAGCCTATCAAACACACAGCCTGGGGATGTGATCATGGGGATCTTCTATTTGCAGCTTCTGTACTTCAGCTCCTGCATTGGTACCTCCAATGTAGGCATGGCAGGAGGCACCCATGTAGTCTTCTAAAGCCATGCTGCCTCTGTATCCTTGACACAGGAAGAATGGCTTGCTGTTGTATGGCAGAGGGCTCCTCAAAACCACAGGCATAGATGCTGTGGAGGAGGGAGTCCGAGCGGTTCATGGTCAAAGCTGTGGATAATCTCATTCCAGTAACTCTCGATGATGCCTGCAGGCTCCATTCCACTTGGGCCATTGTCTCTGGTTTAAAGTATGAGTATGCTGAGTAAGACCTGTTAGAAATCCTAGCACCCGGCTCTTTCTACCATCAACCGGTCTTGAATGATGCCATCTTCATTCCCTGACCCAACCCCCACCAGTCCCGGGAATCCTGACTCGAAGACATGGTCCTTAGAAACTCTGGGGGCTGCTCCATTTTGTCGTGTTCAAGTTATTGCACACTTGAGCTTTTAAGGGATGGTTCATGGTTTTATAATACACGATTTTCTCTGGTTAAAAAAATTGTAGAGAAGAATATTGAATCATGAGAGCTTAGGCAACACAAAAGAAATGATTGATAGATATGATCATGTGAAAATTAAATACTTTAGAAGAGAAAAACCAGTTAAAACAAATGAAAGCTGGAGAGAAATATTTGCAATTTATAAGACAGACAAGAACTAAACTCTTAGTATAAAATATTCTTCCAAATTAGAACAAAAAAAAAGACTCTGATGGAGTACGTCTCTTCTCATGGGTGACTGGACTGTAAGTGGCGGGGGGAGGCTTGGTCTGACCTGTCTTTGTGCCGCCCACACAACCTCACGAGTCATCAGTACTCAAACCGAATTTGTTGATTTCAGCTCTTCTTTCTGTTGCAAAAATGTCCGCACCTCTTTCTGTTCCTCACCCTTGAGAACTCTCCTCCCTCACTCAGAAATCTCATTAAAATGCTTCCTGTGCAGTTTGTGACTCACAGCCAGAGTGTGGCACAAACAAAGCTGATTTCAGCAGGAATCCTCCCCAAAGCATGGACTGGGTTCCTGCAGCGCCCCAGGAGTGAAGCAAACCCAGAGGGTGTTTGCATCCGTACGGCACCTACTTCTTACGCCTTTAGTATGTATCTGCACCCATATTTTTTAAATTCTCACGTGAGTTTTTTAATTCTGAAGACATGTTTCCATTGATCTTTAGAGAGAGACATCGATGTGAGAGAGAAACGCTGATTGGTTGCCTCCCGCATGCACCCTGACCAGGAATCAACCTGCAACCTCTTTTGGTGTATGGGATGATGGTCTGACCAACAGAGCTACCTGGTCAGTCTGTGGAGCCATGTATTTTTTAATCGAAGTTTGTGCTCACAAGGGAGAGTGTGACAAATGGCCTGGTCAGGAAGAAGGGGCACAGGCTGGGAGATCTGGATTTAATGCCAGCCCTGCCTACCACTTCTTATCTGCGTGAGCAGGCAGGCCCCTTCCAGCTCCGGGCCTCAACTGCTCCCTCTGTGAAGTGAGTCGGGGGGACCAGGTGGTCCCACAGGCTCCTCCAGCTCTGCCATCTGAGGACTCAGCTCATTTTCTTCTTTTTACTGTGTGGGCTCTAATAGCTGTTCATTTAACCTTATTTGAGAAGTTTTGAAAGTCCCTTGAGCACCCTTCTCAGATGTTAGAAACCACTGAAAGTAAAATAAAAAATGCTTTCGATTACTGAAGTTGTTTCTTCATTTCTGAAAAAGACTCAGTTCCACTCGTTTGGAAGAAATGAAATTGCACAAAGTGAAATGACTAAGGAGGCAGTCATCGGCAGTTCGGGCCGCGGGTCTGCCCTGGTCTCCCCGTGTGCTGTGGTGGTGCGTGTCACCCCGTAACCTGGAAGGTGTCTGTTGGTTTTCCAGGGACTCCATGTCTTCTGTTACCCACAAAGCACTGGCTCCTGACTCAGACAGAGTAAGCTATGGGGTCATTCCAGGTCCTCTGGCCCTGTAGCATCCTTCTGTGTGTCCACCGTGTTGTCGAAAATCTCTAATGCTAGAACTTCCCCTTTGAGTTAAGGTCTTTGGCCGGGATTATTTTCGGTTGCCCAGCATGTCCGTCTTACCCCCTTGCCTTGTACATACATTCCCTTCTTCTGAGCTGGCCACAGACGTGGGTGTGGGAGGCAGTGTTGGCCAAATATTGGATTTCATTTCCCCGGACACGTGATTGATTCAGGGAAGGGCATGACGTACTTGATCCTGGGACAGAGAGGGCTCCTGTGCCTAGATCTAAGCTACTAAGCTGGAGGGATGTCAGTCTGAGCTGCTGGCAGCCACATTCTCGTAGTTGGAAAGAACCTGGCATTGAACGAGGCCAAGGAGAGGCTACAGGTATGAGATATGGAGAGAGTAGAGGGCACCAAAGAAGCAAGAGGGAGATTTGTAAAGGTGGGGGCAGTTAGAGCGAGAGGGCGAGAGATTCACCTTGAAGCTTTCATTCCCATAACCCCCTCCTTAAATCTGGAAATTATCCCACAATCTTCCCGGCTACTTAAGTAAATAAGTCTTGTTTTTGCTTCAGACAAGTTGAATTTGAAAGTGTCCTGAATAATGTATTAGTGTATCTCCAGAAAGCTCTTCTTAAATTGTGAATGCCTTATCCAGAGGGATGACACATGAAACCGGTAATGTAGATTCACTCTGAATAAAGCATAGAACATGTAAATTTTGACAAGGTCAGGCAAGGGCATTGCTAGAGAAGGAGATATTGCTAGAAAAGGGCAGAACCCTGGTACATTGCTGATGGGAATGTAAGATGGAGCAGCCCCAGGGGAAAACAGTTTGATACTCCCTTAAAAAATTGAACAGAGTGACCTTATGACCCAGCAATTCCAATCCCAGGCACATGCATATATACCTTAGAGAACTGAAAAAATATGTTCACACAAAACCTGCACACAAACGTTCATAGCCGTATACTATTCATAATAGCCAATATAGGGAAACCACCCCATTTCCATTAACTGACAAATGAATCAGCAAAATATGGTGCATCCACACAATGGAATATCATTCAACAATAGAAAGGAACGCGGTTCTCAATCACACAACAGCATGGATGAACTTTGAAAATGTGATGCTGAGTGAAAGGAGGCAGTCACAAAGGGCAACATACTGCCCGAGTCCGTGTATGTGAAGTGTGTGTAAAGGGCAGACGGAAGTAGGTGGACGGTTGCCAGGGCCTGGGGTAAAGTGACTGTATACATTAAAAGGGATGAATTTTTGGTATGTGGATTACATTTCACTTTTTTTAAAAAAGATTTCCCTTATTATCCTGGTTGTTCTCATCTTTCTCTTGTACCGTGCAGAGTACATTTTGTGGTTTGACTCTGATTCATCCTCCCCTAGCTCTGGAGCCGCCACAATGTAGAACATTGGACACTGCCTGGTATGACTAGGAACTGTGGCTGACCTCCCTTTCCAAGGAGCTAGATCCTTTTTTGCTTGCTCAGTTATCTCTCTGGAGTAAAGGACCAGTCCTATCAACTCAAAGGGGATAGGTAGCAGTAGACTGAAACTAATTCACAATTTTGTTTAAATTTACTTGTCAAGGACAGAAATATTCAATTTCATGCATGCTCCCAATTCTCTGCACTGGGAGCAGATTTCCAGGAAGCAATTATGTAGAACAAAATGTAATGGGTAACAGGGGGTGCCTTGTGAATTATTCATAATCCGATAATGATTTTAACCCATTTTTAACATGACTTGCTATTGGTGTTAGCTTCTGGAAAGTTCCCAAAGTAAGCAACAGAGGCTTCCTTTAGTTATGCTTATATAACCATAAACCTCCTGCCTTTCCCCAAACCACCTGAATAATTAAAATCTAAAGAGGCCTGGGATCCCATTTCCTCCCCAAGTCTACAAAGCAAAGGTAAATGCTGCCTCACAGACGTCATCTCCCTCACCCATCACTTCTGTCTTCTCTGGGAGGTGGTGAGGCTTAAGGCCCCTCCAAGGGCCTGGCTCCCTGGGCTGGCTCAAGAAGACACAATTCATATTTGTGTTTGATTGTTGGAATGAATGAGTGAATGAATGAACGACCTAATAAATGAATGAATGAACAAAAGAAATGAACTACGGCCCTGGCCAGGTTTCTCAGTGGGTTGGAGCGTTGACCTGATCCGCCAAGGCTGGGGATGGTGGGTTCGATCGCCATCCAGGGCACATACAAAAATCAACCGATGAATGCGTAAATTAGTGGAGCAACAAATCGGTGTTTCTTTCTCTCCCTTCCTCTTTCTCTCTAAAAAATCAATTAAACAAACAAACAAAATCCCCAAAATGAACAAATGACGGTGGAAAGAAGGAGGTATTTGTAGTAATGAGGACTTGGGCTAAGGACTTTTGCTACTTCCCAGCTGTCTGATTGGCCAAGTGTCCTGCTGTCAGTTTTTTGTTTTTGTTTTTTAATCTGTAAAATGGAGAAAATCATACCTGCCTTGCTGGGCTATTGGAAGAATTTGAGAACAGAGTAAGTGTTCAATAAGCAATAGCTGTTTCCTTTCTAGCGGCAGCCCTATCATTTTCTCAGTTCTGCTAAACGATGAGAGACTTAGCCGAAGCTTTCTGAGGAAACAAAGGTTCCCCAACCCAGCTGTGTGCCAGGAGACATGGGGAGTTTTTTAAAATACGTATTTTCAGATTCTGCTGCTGGAGATTCTGACTCACTAGGAATGGGATGGGACCAGAGGATGTATATATTTTTTGTTTTGTTTTTTAAATGTAGGTAAAATTTATGTACAGTGCAATGCACAGATTTTCAGAGCATAACTGGGTGAATTTTGACAAATGTACACATAGAAAACGTTTCCATGGACTCAGAAAGTTAAATCCATTTCCATCCTGTGTAAACAATCACTGTTGTGATTTCTGTCCCCAAAGGTGAGTTTTGCCTGTTCTCGAACATTGTATCAATGCGATTACAAAGTATGTACTTTTTTGTGTCCAGTTTCTTTTGCTTCTTATACTATTTTTTGGATTCATCCATGTTGTGGCATGTATCATACAACACCTCACTCCTTTTTTATTCCTGAGTAGCATTTCACCCCATGGCTACCTCTCAGTTTGCTTCCTGACCTTCCGAGGGGCTATCAGGGTTGTTTTGGCTCTTTGAATACAGTTGATGGAGATATGTTTTCATCTATCACGGGGTAATACCAAGGAGTGGAATTGTTGCATAGTAGCATAGGGGTATTTTTATTCTTTATTTTTTATTTATTTTTTAAGTTTTTGTTTAAATTTCTCACCATTTATTGATTTGAGAGAGAGAGGGGAAGGGAGGCGAGAGAGAGAGAGAGAGAGGAGCATCGATCGGCTGCCTCCCATGCACTGGCAACCCAGACTCACGCCCTGACTCGGAGTCCAACCCACAGCCTTTCAGTCCTGGGACGATGCTCCAACCCTGAGCTGCCCGGGCCAGAGCCCTGGGGATGTTTTTAAGTTTATTTATTTGTTTATTTAATTTATTGGGCTGACATTGGTTAATGACATAATAAAGGCTTCAAGTACACAATTCTATAATATATCTTCTGTGCATCGCATTTTGTGCTTGCCCTTGAGTCTAGTTCTCTTTTGTCACCATACATGTATCTGACCCCCTTTAACCTCTTTCATTTTTCCCAATTCTGGTATCTGTGTCTATGAGTTTGTTTGTTTTGTTTATTTGTTGCTTTGTGTTTCATATCCCACACATGAGCAAGATCATATGGTTCTTGTCCTTTTCCATCTGACTTATTTTGCTTAGCGTGATACTCTCAAGATCCATCCATGCGAATGGCAGTGTTTCATCCTATCTTATGGCTGAGTAGAATTCTATTGTATATGTGTGCCACTTGTTTACATTCATTTTTAAAAACCCTTCAAATGATTCCGATGGTCAGCCAGATCAGAGAATCTCTGAGGTAGCAAAGAGCAGCCCTGACCATCAACTGGTGATTTGTTTAGTTTTTGTTTCATTGTGCAGGTGCCACTCTTTCACCCAGGAAACTCCTTCTGTTTCCCCTCCCCAGCAGAGGTGCCCAACTCTCCCTTCTATTGCTTGCCAGTTTCTTACCAGAGAAGAGAGTTCCCAGCCACAGATCCCCATGAGTCTCTTGGACTGTGTCATCCAAATGGTTCCAGGAAGCAGTGGGGGATGAAGGGAGCCCGAGATGCCAACCCACAAAGACTTGCTCCAACCTTGGGATCACTTGCTTAGGATCAAATGCCAACCCTACGCCCTGGGGCATGGGAGGCCCCCCACTTGATGCAGGTACAGGCCTGGGGTAATTTGGGCTGAGGCCTTCGTGAGCTCTGAGGTGCCTCTGAGGGAAGAGCAGTGGACAGGGCCACTGTACTCCTCAGGTTCACATTGGGGTCTGGAAACTGTGGCAGGAGAGGAAAGTCAAAACACAATCATTCTGTATCAAAGGTCATGCTGCCCATTGGCTAAGGAAATATATATATTTCCTGTGTATATATATATCTGAAATTGCCTTTCCTTTTCGGGAGTATTAGAATTCCACAGTAGAGGTGAAGGCATGTGAGAGCTGAAGAGATGCTCCAATCCAACATTTCCCAGGGGGTGGCGCATATGGGCAGTGCCCAGCACGGTTTCAGGAGTCACACAGATAAACGTGATTAAAAATAAGTATTTGTTTTAGTGAATAGTAGAAAAAATAAAACTAGTACTTTAAACATATGATTTTGTACATATATTGCTAAACATAAAGCCAAGTTAAAAAGGCAATTCAATTTTTAAAAAAAAACACATTACATAACAGTACAGGTGGTACACAGGTGTGACATATGGCAGAGATGAGTGACGGGTTAGGAGACTTCCCCTGTCAAATAATGCATTTAACAGACAAGAAAAGCGAGGCCCTGAGGTGTGAGCGATGTGCTCTAAGTCAGACTTCATCAGAGTTGGGACTAGTCCCCAAAGCTACCTGGTTTCTACAGCCATTCTCATGCCACTGCACGGGTTACTTCCCTCTAGGAAGGAGGGAAAGAGATCGCAGTGACCGTGTAGCCGGGCCCAAAATTCAAAGTCAAATGCATTTGCAGAAACAGCCTGCAATTTGCTCACATCACAAACTCTGGAGTCTACTAATAAGTCCAGACTTCAGGAATCCTTAGTTAATGAGAAGGAATCAGGCTTCTAAGGAATGAGCACCAAGATTTTGATAATTCTCCTCCTAGGAAGTCTTTGGGGAAAGAGAACAGAAGTAGGATGGGCGGCTGGTCTCTCCTACCTTCGCCTCCCATCCCTCCAGAAAATTAAAAATGGCCTTTATGACAAGATGCTGGAACGTGCATGAATGCCCCATGTGGGCAGGCCGCCCCTGCGTGGGTTTTTCAAGGCCACAGAGGGGCTCTGTTTACTCACAGAAATCGCTTCGGGCAGCTGGAAATGGGCAAGGGCACAGCTTCCCAGACGACTGTCGTCCTTGAATCTTCACACATCCAGGAGTGGGATTTAGAGGGGACAGCTCGGTTAGAAGTCCCGGATTTGCTGATTCCCACAGCACTGAGAGTGAAAAGGGCAGGCATAGGGACTGCAAGCTCGGACTTGAACTTCTTTAGCTGGAAAATATAACTGACTGTGGGAGAGGGGGTTCCTGTACTCTTTCTCTTCTCTGAAGTAGATTTTGTACCCTTTACTGAAGCATCCCTGACCTCTGCTGTCTGGTGGCTGTTCATTTTTCCTCTGGGTCACCCTTGAAGTGCTAGGCTGGTGTGTGACCTGCTGAGCCCGTCCTTCAGAGGAGGCCTAAGGGAGCGGAACATGCAGCCCCATCTAAGCAAAGGTGCTGCAGTAGGATTTACCTTGTGTAGGTTCTCCTGTTCGCCCTTGCCCAAGCTCAGCACTGAGGCAGATGGCACTTCATCCTGGGGCCAAACTGGACTCTGTGCATGAACCCTCCACCCCCCACCCACCTCCTGCCCTGGCTCTGGTCGCTGTGCAGTGGAGCCCCAAGAATTGAGTGGATAAGTTAAACCACTGACTTTCATTTCAAAGCTTTTCCTGACCTTTGTAGGCTCAGACCAAAGGGTCTTTGGTTTAGCAAAGCACCTTTGTGTGTTTTTAGGGTGTACCAGGGTAGGCTCAGGAACCTGATTTGAGTGGAGGCAAAAAGGTGACTACCTCTTCAATGAAAAGAAACAGGAATTTCAGGGTGCCTGCTGTGAGTTCTGGCGGGGAGGTCAAGGAGGGTAGAAAACAACGTGATATCCTTAGTATGAGCATTAAGGATAGAAGACAGTGAGAATCAATTCTATTCTACAGGTAGAGTTCACATGAGTTCTGAGCTACAGGGTGTTCCCAAAACTTCAGAAAAACCCACTGTATGCAACAGCCAGTGCTGGTGGTGACTTGGGGTCACACACGGTGTGGGTGGGACATCATATGAAGGTGATGCAGGTGAGGCAGGAAGAGAAGACCTCTGAGCAGAAGGTGACCTTAAGATTGGAGACTGAACTGGGGCACTGGCTGCAAAGCTACCTCTCAGGAACAGAACGGAGACCATAAAAGTGCAAAGCCATAGGGGTGGAGTGAGGGTGAGGAAGTGAGGGGGCACACGCCTGGGTGGGCCTCACTTCACAGGCTGGGTGGGCCTCACTTCGCAGGGGTGGTTTGGATCCTGAGATACCTGCCTTCCCAACCACAGGGAGCTAATTGGAACTGAGGAGCCTCATTGTTAGAGCTCTGATCCACCATCCTTGGCCTTCACTCCTCAGTCCAGGCCTGGGAACCTCTGATCTGGCCAATACCTCTCTTCCCTTGGAGTTTCGGTCTTGGAATGGAGGAATGCTTGAGGTCAGGCTGTCTTCCATGGCTGAGGCTGTAGAAAGTAAACTCGTAGGATCTGTCAGCAGCCACCCTTCCCATGTTTTGGGAGGAGGCACAACAGGGAGAAACAAGGAAGCTGGCGGCCCGAGAGAGGGAGGAGATGGTGATGAAGTCCTGATGACTTCCAGGCCTCTGGCCCCAGCTGCATCTCTGAGAAGCCTAAAGAGTCTTCTCCCTAAGCTTGGTCTCTGCCATTTGTGTCCAAGTGTGTCCCTTGGACACCATGAACCCTGTCCTCATCCCTGGCATCTGTATCCCTCTCTCTCTGGAAGTGGGGAGCTTGGCTGAGGACAGAGGAAAAGTCCATCCTGAGGACTGCAGCTTCTTAGATCCTTTATCTTCACACTGACCACCATCCAACATTATGTGTATTTGTTTGTTGACCTGTTTGCTTTTATCACCCCTCTTCCCTGGGAAAATGCACGTTCTACTCTCTTGTTTACTGTGGTATCTCTAGAGCCTGGAACATAGCAGGTGCTCATGAGTCAATGAGTGATAAATGAATGAGTGAAGAAATCAGACTTTAAATCCAGGCACTGTAGACCCCTGACAAGGTCACAATTGCAGCAGAAAGATCATGGTGCCAGATACTAAGTCCAGGATGTTCGAAACTTGTGTGTCCAAGCTATCTGCCAGTCTGGGGTGTACAACTGTACTGGGGGCAAGCCTGGGCACACAATCAGTGCTTCAGAAACCACAGATAAAGAGCAGGGGGCCCTGGTGTGACAAATGGGCTATTGGGAGAAGTTCAGTGCAGAGTACAAAGGTTTCAGGCAGGACCATGGAATTGAAAAGCAGCTGTAATGAGAAAGCACAGGCATTCAAAGCTGCCTGGAGGTCAGAGGGGCTGGGCTCGCAGGCTGGGGCACTTGGGCAGGAAATGGACACAGTGGCACTGTGGTTTGGGCTGACATAATTGGACAGAGATCTCAGGCCAGTTGCCATGGTAGCAGCCAATCCGAGGGGCTGCTTGTGCAGCGAGGAGTCAAGGTTTCTAAAGAAGGGGCTAAAAGAGGTGCCTTTGTTCCCTCTCTGAGCGAGCGGGCTGCTGTCAGATCCCTGCGGGGGTGATGCGGCATGGGGCCAGAGCCAACTGCTGGCCACCGTGGCCTGGAGGGACCACGTGAGGGCCCAGGGGACTGACTGGCTGTGGCTGGGGAAGCTAGCTGTGTCATTCCCTGTAGCTGCTTGTGCCTTGCCATGCAGAGCAGTGGCCATGGCTTGGGTTTCCGAGTCTGAGAGTGCAGTGTTCAGTAGTCAGCGTGGCCTCCTGGCCGCTCAGTGACCCCAGGGACGATGAAGCCTCTATCGTCACAGATAAAAAGGACTACAAATGCGTTCTTTCCAGGCAGTTGTAGGGATTGTGAGAAGTGACGCATGCCACATCTCCGCTTAGTGAGTACTAGATGCTATTGTTATTATTTTGACAAATAGCACAAACTGTTTCCTAGCAGCCTCCTCAAAGGGCTTTTAGATTCTGGGAAGTAAAAGCCATGTTTCACCCAATTTAGGGGCACCAAAAAGGCAGCTAACAGAGACCCAAATACTCCAGGAGGTGACCAGTTAGACTAACAAAGTGGTATTTGGGAAGAAAACATTTGAAAGCTGTGAGCCATCAAAGACTCTTTCCCCTTTGTTCTTCTGGCCAATCTGTGGGCCTGGACGGGATAAAAAGATGAGGCCATCCGTCCCCTCTCCTCCCACAGAGGGAGAGAGAGCAGAGGGGAAGACTCTGGAGGCAGCGCTTCCTCCTCCCAGGTTCAGTGAGTGGGCGGAGGGACAGAGGAGGGTGCTGTGAGTGGGTGGAGGGACGGAGGAGAGAGCAGGACAGGCCAGGGACAGACAGAACGAATACAACTATGCGCCCACGCCTCCTGCCCTTTGCTCTCTCCAGAAGCACTGGGAGATACAAGCATCCCTATTTGGACTCTGGCGCAGTCCTCTGTTGCCATGGCAACTCGGTGGGCTCTCTGGTGGGAGGAAGAAGGCAAGGGCTGCATGGAAATCAGCATTGGAGGCAGCAGCTCTGCCCTTTTGCTGTGGTGGTATAGGCATTTCTGAGCGATGGGAAGACATTCCCTCTGCCATCTCAGGGGACCACGGGGAAGGGGGCTTCAGGGCTGCTACTCCTGGCTCCCAGCTACTCCTGTGTCATCGTGAGGAACTGGGCTCCTTTGTGGAGAGGTAGCTGCCTTGGGAACCCTCCCGTGGAGTGCCTCCTTCAATCACAAGTTCCCCTGGTAGTTTTCTCTCCATTTTCCTTGTTGATGTATTCATTTGTTTGCTTGTTCATTCATTCATTCAACAAGTATGTACTGTGTACCTACTGTGCAAGGTGCTAGGGCAGAGCAGGGAATAAGAGACAAAGCACCTGCCCCCATGAAGCTCACTGCTTTACGGGGAGCAGACAGCAACATGTGAATAGAGAGACTGGGAAGGTAATAAGCAGGGTGGTATGAGCTAGGGAAATTGGAGGGATGAGCTGGTAAGAGCAAGTGGCGGGGAAGGTCTTTCTGTGCTGAAATTGGCAAGCTGGAAGGAGCCATTGGAGCTGCTTCAGGGGAGGACTGACCCAGGAAAGAGCCGGTGCAAAGGCTCAGGCGGGTGGGGCCCAGCGTCCAGAGGAGGAAAAAGGAGGTAAGCTGTGAGGGTAGCAGAGGGCGGGGCCGGAGACACAGCTGGGGGGTCAGACAGAGCCCTTTTGGTCTGGTCCTGGAGCCTGGATGTTCCTCTGAGGGCAATAGGAAGCACTGACGGGGGGTCAAGAGGGAGAGGGGAGTGATCCGACTGAGGCCGTCACATGGCTCTGCTAGCCTGGTGGACGAGGGACTGTAGCGAGGCCAGAGGGGCCACAGGGGGACCAGCGAGGACACAGCAGTGGCCCAGGTGGGAGCCGATGGTGGTGGTGCTGGAAATAGAGCATTTGCAAGTCAACCCAAAAGGGCTTGCTGGGGACTGAAGATGGGGGATAAGGGAAAGGATGACCCCCAAGTGTCCTTTGTGAGCCCCTGATGGGGCGGAGGTGCCATCTGGGAAGGGTGAGAAGGGGAGTGATGGCTCTGAATCTCAGCTCTGTGGCCAGGGCGGGGCTCCTTCACGCTGTCCCAGAGCCTCTGGTCATGTTCCCCAGAAGTCCCTGAGAACGGCAGCATTTTGTAAGCAACACTCCTGAAGAGTTAAACTGAAAGGAAGCTTTCTTTTTTAAAAAAAGTTATTATTATTTCTTTAATCCTCACCTGAGGACATGATTATTGATTTTAGTTTAGAGAGAGGGGAAAGATGGGAGAAAGGGAGGGAGACAAACATCAATGTGAGAGAGAAACATTGATTGGTTGCTCCCTGCATGCAGTCTGGCCAGGGATTGAACCCACAACCTAGGTATGTGCCCTGACTGGGAACCGAAACTGCAGCCTTTCGATTTACAGGACAACGCTCCAACCAACTGAACCACCTGGCCAGGACAGAAGCTCTCCTGCAACACACTCATGGGAAGGAAAAGAATTATCTTAAAAGTCAACTGCTGGGTGTCCTAGGGTGGTGGCAGAACTCATACAGGATAGTAACTGCTCTTTTGAGAGGTAATCACCTTGAGGGGTCATTTCCCAGCACGAGAAATGATGTCCTCATGGACATGATAAGGAACTCACGTACAAGGGATGGTGCTAAATGCTTTAAACACATTCTAAAGCAACCCCTGCTACATGTTGTATTAAGAAACTGGAGCTCAGAGAGGCTGAGTAACTTGCCAAAGATCATGCGGGAAGCATGCAACAGAGCCCAGATCCGAACAAGTGGAGTCTGTTAACCACCCTGCAAGACAAGAGAGTTCAGTTGTGGGCACAAATAGGGATAAAGCAGTAGGAATCGAGGAACTGTTCCCTGGTCAGTGGAATTGGAAGGGATTTGGGGAGATGGCAGAGGGCCCTTGGGAAAGGAGAGGTGACCTGGCCAGTTGCCGTGAGACGTTCAGCCAGCGGGCCCTGCCAGGATACGGTGGCTGAGCGGTTTGTCTGAAGAGTGTTGCCTGTTGTTTGTTACAATGTGTTTCCTGTTCCGCACTGTGCTGTGACCCCACTCCTTCACCCACAGCCCTCAGTAAGGTCGTTGGTGTTTGGGAGCATAAGGAAGGAATGGTGGTGATGGTGAGTGTGAGCAGAGGTGAGAACGGAGAGGCCAAGAGCATGTTCAAGAGCAGGACAGGGACAGGAAGTGACCAGGAGAACGTAAGCCACCCTGGAACCTGCAGAGGTTCTAGGGAGGGAGCTGGCTTGGCCGTAGGCTGTGCAATGGGGAAAGAAGCTGCTTTATTTGGACTTTGAGGGAAAGGGTAATGTGTGAAGGCTGGAGAACTTGAGGAAACCTGGCCACTCATGATTTCATTACATCACAATCCGAGGAGCCGAGCACCTCCAAACAGAGGCCCAGTGGGAAAAGTCCATCTGGGTCTGTGCAATTAGCCACCAGCAGTTTGTTCGAAGCGTCAGCTGATGACAGTGCCCTGAAGTCTGTGTTAGAGCAGATATTCCCTGCGCTCCGCATCACTCCCGCTGAAGCCCCCGACCCTCTCCCTTCCACACTTCCCTTCCACACTTCCCTTCCGCACTTCCCTTCCGCACTTCCATACTGCTTGTTAGACCAGAGAGGAGGAGGGAAGAGGAGCAGGGCCTGGAGGAGGGGACAGTGAGGAGGGGGCTGCTTGCAGCTCTCTGCCCCCAACCCCTGATGCCGGTGCGAATGGCACTTTGTTTATTTTTTAGAGTCTGCGTTATGCTGTGGATTTGCATGCCTCTTTTTGCTGGTGAACCGATGAGTTTCAGACCACAATCTCTTGGGGTAAAAGCAATCTTGTACAACTTACTGCGCCACTGCCTCATGCAGACCCGGACTTCCTTTTTGAAGGGTACTTTTGGGGTGTCTTAACATTTTATGTGTGTGTACCCTTTACCTCCAAAATTTCTCTTCTGTATTTTAGAGAAATTACTTTACCTAGTGCATAGTTCTCGCCTGCAGCACTGGGTGTCACCACCAAAAATTAGGGATCAAGAGGAAACCCTTACATAAACTATGTTACACGCCTACAGTGGAGTCGTGATGTGGTGCTTACAAAGGACAAGGGGGTCTGCCGCTCTCAGGTGAAAGTAAGGCCGAGACAAAGTGAGGAAAGCAAGCTGTAGCCACATCGAGTATGACCCTGTGCAGGAAAACAGAACAGATACAACCTTCCCCACACAGCAAAGGCTCAAAGACAAAATACCAAATCGGCTGCCGTGGATACTTCTGGGTAAAGTGGATGTGGGTTTGGGGAGTTGAATGGGCTTTTACTTCAACTGTACTGTTTGACCTTTTTCTCCCCCCAGAGGGAATATATTCTTGTATTTCCTTGTCAATAAAAATGATTTAAAAGCTATAAAGATAAGTGTGTCCCTGAGTGATGTGCAGAGGGAGGCTCAGGCTGATTGTCTGACCCCAGGTCGGCCCACCCTGCCCTGTTGCCCCAGAGCCGCCCTTCTGCAAGTGATGAGCCCCGAGGTCAGCCTGAGTAAATGTGCGCCCAACTCCCCAGCCCCGAGTTGCAGTTTAGCCGCAACCAAGTCCCTCAGGCCCACGAAGAACCACGAGCACGCAGCCCTGCCACTGTTCCGACAGTCACGGGTAGTGAAGCTGGGTCTCACAGTAAACCACTGACTGGAAAAACAAGGTGGGGAAGACAGTGAGGCCTGGGACACTGTGAAAGGATTCCGCTATTCAAATGAAAATAAAGACTGTGAACGTGCGGACTTCTCTGTATGTAAACTATTTCTGGAAACTGGTGACAGTGACTGCTTCTGGAAGAGGCCACAGGGCAGCTGAAAGGCAGGGATGGGGGAGCCTTTATTATGCGCACTGTGCCTTTAGAATTTTGAAATATCTGTGTTGCCTAATTTAAAATAAGTACTTAAAAAAACTAAAAATAAAATTGGACCACCAAGGAAAAACTATCGGAAAGGGCCCTTTTCTAAATTCTAACGTGATTGGGGGTTTTCCTTGATGTCAGGACAGGGTGCCACTGCTAACGGGACATCAACACAGAGGCTGCTCTCCCGGGAGATGACTCAGTTTCTCCTAAGGCACCTGGGAGTGCCCTTTTCGGTGATCTAGAAGTCATCCTGATGCTGAGCCAGGGCACCTCTGCAGGCGTCTTGTCCCTTAGTTTCCTTTTGGGGGTTTTGGGGTAATAAAACATTTATTATTATTTTATACTGTAGTTGGGTCATGCCACGGGATTGATGTTTCCAGAATGCAGCTGAGAAAGCTTCCTGTGGTTGCCTTCCTAGGAAACATATTATGTGTGCATAGCCACTCCAATTCCTCTGTGAAGTGAAGCAGCATCTAAATAAATATAAAGGAATAGGCCTGACTGGTGTGGCTCGGTGGGTTTGGTGTCATCCCACAGACCAAAAGGTCATGGGTCCTGGTCAGGGCACATGCATGGGTTGCGGGCCAGGTCCCCAGTTGGGGGCGTGCAAGAGGCAACCCATGGTGTTTCTCTTGCACATCGATGTCTCCTTCCTCTCTTTCTCTCTCCTTTCCCCCTCTAAAAGTAAATCTCTCTCTCTCACACACACACACACACACACACACACACACAAATAAATAAATAAATGTGCCCTTCTGCGTGTCACACAGAGCCTGAACTAACATCATGTGCCAGTTCAAATAGTGTGAACCCTCCTTTGTGAGAGTGCATGTGCACACACACACATTTTCTCACAAGTAAGTTCTTTTTCCACGGGTACTGAGGACAACAGGAAGCTGGTGAAGGTTTTAAGCAGAGGAGTTACCGATTGGATTTGCATTATTAAAAGATCCACGCATGCCCTGTGGAAAACAGAAGGGACTCTGGTGAGGCCAGAGTGGATGAGGGGAGAAGAGGTGGGAGGGGAGGCAGCAGCCGTGGTTCAGGCTGGAAGTGATGGCAATGATGATGAGCGGGGTGGGCTTGGTGGGACAATAGACATGCAATGGAATTTGTAAATTCCTTACAGGGGTGGGGGGACTCACTGTGACCACCCTGTGTCAGCCCTCTGCTGCTGCACCCCACCTCCAGTCCAGGCAGAGACAACAGGCTCTCCTTAGACGCAGCCGAGGATGGAGGGGCAACAGGTATGCTCAGGGTGCCACAGCTCGTGCAGGGAGAGGAGGACCTGAGTCTGTGCAGAGCCCGGAGCTGCTCAGCGTGGCAGCCTCCACCGTGCCACTGACAGAGGGGCTATGGGAATGGTGTGTGGGGGAAGGCAGGCACAGTTTCAGATGGAGAGGCAGCACTCCCCCTCTTTTCCCTGAGTTTATTTCGACACCCCTCAGCTCACTTCTTTGGAAGTCCCAGGTATTCAGTGCGTGACAAGCTCTGAGAGAGCTGCAGAGTTAGAGACGTGTGACACCCAAGTAAGAGGGAAGGGGCCTGGCTTCCGGTCTCACCTTCATCATGCCCCACCTGTCATGAACCTGGGTCTTAGCCCTTAACCTCTTGTTAAGGAGCTCATTTTCTGCCTCTGTAACATGGTGCTTAGCAGCCCTCTTGCGGAATTTAATACGAACCAACTATTAAATGCTGTTCTTCTTGTAACACAGAGAACCCCAGGCTCAAAGAGCAGTGATGATTCAAATGTACTCCGGGTGATGAGCGAGGAGGGGGTCTGTGGGTGGGACTCTAGACCTCTCTCTCCCTTCCCTGTTTCAACAAGAACCGCTCCACCCTTCACAATTCCGGAATGTTGACCAAGATCTCATGGGCTCAAAGGGTTCTGTCACTAAAACAGTTTTAAAACTCTGCGCAGCATTCCTCACTCTGCAATTCAGAGAGGTCTGGCCTGAACGCAGGGATGGCAATGAAATCAACCCCCACTTCAGATCCCTGTGCCTATGGCCGACCTCGTTAACGGGCCCGGCCCTTTTCTGCTGAACCTTAATATGGCCTCAGGTTTATCTGCAGCACTTCTAGCAGCCAGTTCAGCGGTGGGCATGGGGGACGAAACGAATTTTCCACTCTTTTGACTTTTCACTGCGTTCAACCTTGAGCATCCAGCTGCATAGAGGACAACAGCTGCTCTAAAACTTCATTTAGATAAAGAAGTTTTAAAGCAAGTCGAAGTTGTTGCTTTTGTCTTAGGCCATTTGTGCTGGATAACGAGATAACACAGATTGGGTAACTTAAACAACTAGCATGTATTTCTCACAGTTCTGGGGGCTGCAAGACCGAGAGCAGGGTTCTGGTGAAAGCCCTTTTCGTGGTTTATAGATGGTGTTTTCTTGCTGTATCCCCATGTGGTCCAGAGACAAACCTCTCTCGTGACCCTGATAAGGGCACCGATCCCAAAAGGAGGGCTCTGCCCTTACAAACTATTACTTCCCATAGGCCCCGCCTCCAAATACCACCTCACTAGGGATTAGAGGGTCAATATAGGAATTTTGGGGAGACACAGTCGCAGCAGCTTGCCTAATCTTGCTTAACCACTATGTATATTAGAAAATAAGACCAGTTACTTTAGATCAGTCACAGACTGTCCATCATCCCAGTATGCCCACCTTCCTCTCGTTTTACACGTGCAGGCAATACTCAATCCTTTAAATCCTTATTCGAATGCCACCTACCTACCTCCGCCATGAGGCTGAACTTGCACAGCATTCCGTTTGCCTTGCTGTTGGTATTTAATGCCTTTGAAGTGTTTTGTTGTTGTTTTTCCTTGTAAATGTTTTGTTTCCAACTACCCAGTGAGCTCCATGAAGTCCTGTCTTTGCACACATTTGTATTGTTCCAGAGCGGTCCAGTAGTTACTCAGTAAATATTTGCTGAGAGAATGAATCAACACAATGGGAAAAGCTGAGTGCTAGTCCAAAAGGCTTTTTCATTTTGTTAAACTGTGAACCGAAGTGTACATGGGTTCCACTGGTGAGTTGAAAGTGGTTGCTGAAATGTGAATTCTAGGACAGCAGGTGGTCTTTGGTCCATGCTTCACTGGTGTCTAGGACAGTGCCTGGCATACAGTCAGCTCTGAGTTTATTTTAGTTGAATAAATAAAAGCATGAATGAGTCAATATGGTTTGGGACACTACTGTAACCTGGCAATGACTTTTCTTGTGTTTGTCTTGCAGGAGTTAAGGTATTATTAAATGATCAACATGGTCTGGCCACTTTTGAAACCAGCTGGCCAATTGCTTGGCTGTTTCTCTGGAAACTTGCACACATCCGAATAGTTAAGAGTTTGTGGAGATGTTATGTGGCTAAGGGATGACTTTCACCTCTAACTAGTAATTTACTCATTTTTGTCTTGTCTATAGGTGGTCCTTTAAAGGATGCTAATTTTCTGCATATTTGGCATATTTTAAATTTTGTGTTTGTTATCAGAATAGCTCCTGAAAATTCTTTTATTTATGCTGTGTTCAGCAAATGGAGACTTCAGCCTTCCAGGGCCACCCTGCCGGGAGGGCTGCTGTCAAATCTTCAACTTCCCCTTGCTGTGAGACATTGTTTGATGGTTTGCTATCACACAGGACTGATCGGAAGTTTGCTTTGCTGCTGGTTGTGTGCTCATCAATGGAGAAATCCGGTGTTTGTCGTCTGCTGTTTGGCACATAGTAGGCGCTTGAGTAAACGTGGAGTCCTGGCATTTAGTTATTCAACAAATATTTATCCAGTGTCTGCCCTCCGTGGGAGGTTACCGACATTAAATTCAGATTCTGAGAACATTATTGATGTTGTCTGGCAGCATCCAGTTGACTAATTAACGTGGGTATGCTATTATTTTCTTGTCTGGCCTCGTACTGCCAAATGGCTCAATTAAAGCAATAAAACTGAAGAGGGCTTGATCTTCCCTTAACATTTATCATTAACAGGGACTCGGTTCTGTGCTAAAAAGGCCCTGGTAGAGATTTTATTGGGCCCTTTGCCTACTCAAACTACTATTTAACCATTAACTAGTTAATCCAAATAGGTCCTCAGGGAGGCCTGGCAGAGCCATTAAGTTCACATCACCAAAAGCCAGGTGGCTTGTTCAGGACCGTTGGGTAAGGTCAGAGCTGGTTCACAATGGTGGCAGACTGGAGCCCAGCCCTTCTCTGCCAGGACTGGTCAACTGCCCCCTCCCCCAGCATCTGCATATCTGTCTTTATTTTCCCCACTTTAGAGGAGCTCTGTTTTGCCACCTTCTAGATCTGTCCACTCATGACATGACCTCATTCTGTCTTCTCAGACACCTGCTCCAAGCCCTCTGGTTTTCGTGCTGGCCCCCAGAAGTGAGGCCGGATGGCCTTCTACTTTAGAAATTATGCCCACCCCCCCAAGTGCTATGCAGACACCAACAACTAAAGCTTTGGAGTCAGGCAACTTGGGTTCAAATCTTGGTGTTGTTGCTTAGTGACAGTATGACTTTAGGCAAGTCATTTAACACTTCTCAAGCCTTAGTTTCCTCCTGTCTAAAATGGGGGTGTTAATAATAGTACTCCCCTATAGCATTGTGGCAAAAATTAAATGGCATAATGTCTGTAAGCATTTAGCACATTACCTGGCACATACTGCATGCTTGATCTATAGGAGCTATCAAATTATTAGGCAATCATCACACAAGGCCTCCAGTCAGAACAGTAAGAGACTGCTCATCCAGTCATATCTGATCTTTGCAACAAAACTCACTCAAAACCCTACAGACAGAATAGAAACCAGGCCCTCAAAGTGAGATGGAGCAGATCTGACCTATAGACATCTGTGTTGGCTAAAACTTGGGGGGAAATATACATATAATGAAAAAGGAGTATGCCTTGTAGAACTTATTTACCCGGATGCAGCAAATTGAAGAGAAAGCAGAGACACTTTGGAGACATGCATTTATTACCTTTGAGAGGCTGAGCTGAAGTACAGCCGAGCAACCAGGATTTTGACATTTATCTGCTTTCCTGATGCTTTATGGGCTCTACATAAAACCTGTCTAATGACCTTCCTACCAAAGCTGAACAGTTTGCTGATAGAGCTGCAGGTTTCAGTGGCCTTTTGTGTGTGAGAGAGGGAGTGGCTTTAATTTCATTTCTGGAATAAAGGAAGTACAAAGACATTAACTCTGCATCCATCACAGAAAGAGCTCTGTAATTGCAATTTGGCAGTCGCTGTGCTTGGGCTGTGCGCACTCTGAAAGCCAGTGGTGATTAATCCCGCACATTTATCGGGGCCCAAGAGCAGACGTGCGACTGCATCAGGCAAGAGAGCGTTGCGTTTGATCACTACAGACTTGTCCTGCTGTGACGTGTGTGAGCAGGGTAAGCTCAGTCGGGTCTCAGCCCACTGTTGTAGCCATTAGGCCCATGTGGCTATGGAGCACTCGAAACGCTGCTAGTCCAAATTGAGACGTGCTTTAAGTGTAAAACACATAGTATATTTCAAAGACATGTATGGTGTCTGACAGAAGTAAGGCCTGCTTGAGTGTGGTTGGTAGGGTAAGAATATTGGTGTAATGATTTATAGCTTTCATTTGAACATTTCACCTAAAATATCATATGATGTGCTCGGTTGTGATATTGTTATGTTACAGAAATACATGCTTATGATTTTGTAATAAAAAGGGGGTGTTATTTGTGCTGGACCCTGTATAAAAGAGAATGCAAAATATTTTTTGCATGGGCTACATGTTAAAGTAATTACATTTTGTATATAGTGGGCAAAATGAAATGTATTATTAAAATGAATCTCATCTGTTTCTCTGTACTTCTTTACTGTGTCTGCTAGAAAATCTGAAGTCCCACGTGGCTCACATTTGGGTCCCACATCATGTTGCTATTGGGCAGAGCTGCTCTGCAGTCAGAGACTAACAGGCCAGGCAGATACCGCTAGGGCCTGCTCCCTGGCTCTTTCCCTCATTGTTCCCATCTCAGGGCTGAGTGGCCTCCTAGTTGCCATGGTGATGTGTTTTTGTGTGTGTGTGTGTTTTTTTTTGCCGCGAGGATGGACAGTGACTCAAGTCTGTCCGTTACAAGGCTTCCTGGGGAAGCTGCATTGGGCAGTGCTGGTTGGAGCAGTTGGTTACATGTAAACTGGAGTGTTCCGAGAGGCCAGGGTGTTCTCCTCCATGGGTCAGAAAAGCATACGGAGCTGACCTTCAAAGAGGAAGATAAGAACGAAGCACGTGTGTAGGTGTAGAGAGGAAGAGATGAAACACAGGGTGTCCTGCTGGTGTTTGCGTCTCTGGTTGCAATACGTGTTTGGCTCAGCTAGATTCTCATCCTTGGGCCCTGTGAGGGGTCCTGAATCCATATCATAAATGCCAACTTTTTTCACATCATCAGACTCAGAGGGTTTTCTGGCCCCCAAAAGAGCCTGAGTAATTCATACTTCAACCTACTTTTCTTTTGTCACTTCAGGTCTCAACAGGGATGAATTTTCCAGGAAGTTTATAAAGCTTAAGCTACAGAGCCTTTCACTTGCAAAGTCCCCTTCCAAAACTTCATTTTGTATTTGTACTTTTGTACTATTTTTCTGAAACAGCGTCCCCCAAATTGTATAAGTTTCAGGCCGCAAAAAAAAAAATGTGGATTTGCCCTGCATATCCATTTTTTTTTCCTGTGGTTGCAAATGCAAACACAGACCTTTGGTGATTTCTGGACTTTTCCTCCATAACATCAAACTCATACCTACCTTAAGGCTTTTGACCAGTTTCTCTGCCTGCAATGTTCTTCTTGCAGACCTTTGCAGAGTTGGCTCCTTCTTATGGATTAGGTCTCACCTTCAATGTCACCACCTCCAAGAGGCCTTCCCTGAATACCCCACCCAAGGAGCTCTGGTGTCTCTATCATGCCAATTCTCTTTTGTTTTCATGCCAATTTCTTGTTTATTCATCCATTTGCTTATTATTCATCATTTCCTGCTCTTTCTAAAATGAAAGTAGCATAAGAGCACAAACACTGTCCTGTTCATTGCTGTATTTCTAGGATCTAGAGCAGAGCCTGGCATATTGAAGACATTCAGTAAACATTTGTTAGGATTATATCTATTTATTGAATATTTATAAAGTGTTTCTTGTGTGCCAGACATGATTTGAAGAACTTTACAAATGAATGAATAAAGTTTCTAACTTTCTATTATAGTCCGTGCTCTGTGACAGATTTTCAAACCCTAATCACTTTTACTAGGAGGGAAATTGTATCTCATCAACCAACATATATTAAGTTAGGCCTGCATTCCGGACACTGGACTAAGTGCATGACAAATGTCTTATTTGAATCCTCATAGCAGCCCTATAAGGTAGTGTATTCACATAGGACTGCATTTGGCTGCATGTAACTGAATCCTAACCATAGTGGCTTAACCCACTAAAGGTTTATTTCTCTCATGTCACATGAAGTCAGGGGTATATGGCACAGGATTTTTACAGCATGTCCATGAAGTCATCAAGGACATGGTTTCTTCTGCTTTTCTGTCATTATTAACAGATGGCTCTTATAGTTGCTAAGATGGCTCCTAACTCTTTAACTGTCATTCCTGGCTTCAGGCAGGAACAGGGACAAGAGTTAAGGGCAAAGAATATGTCAGCTGAATCTCTCCCCTCTGGTAAGGAAAAACAACAGTTTTCCTTGGAAGCCCCTTGTAATGTATAAGAATATTACTTACTCATTTGCCAAAGTGGATCACACGGCCACCTCTAACTGCAAGGAAGTCTGGGGGGTGAGTATTTTTAATTGGGCACATTGCTGGCCTGCATAAAATGCAAGTTCTGTTGGTAAAGAGAAGGGGAAGAAGAGAAATTGTGTAGTGAATTAGCTGTGTTGGCCACGACTAGGATCTCCTTTTGTACACAGGGCCTGGAAGAGTGACAAACTCACGAACACTTTAGGAATTCAGAGTGTTCGGAGTAGCTGGAAACACTGAAAGCTCCAAAGATTATATAGGGTTTGGGCAATTGGAAAAGCATTTTATTTTATAGATGGAGGCACCAAAGCTATAAGTGGTGAAATGTTTTGCTCAAGGTGTAGTATCTAAAAAGATCAAGAGGGGGAAATAAAGATATAGAACTGGGATTTAAACCCAGGACAGTCTGATTCCAAAGCCCATATTCTTAAGGATTGGGCTCTGTGGGTCTTAAATATTGTTACGTGGTGATTTTCTGGGATCGAACAAACCATCTTTTCATGATAGGCTCTCACAGTGATCACGTCTACTGCTGAATGAGCACTTACCATGTGTGATTTCCTTTATATGCATTATTTGGTTTTGAAAATGGCTTTATGTTTTTTGTAAAAAATTATTCCTAATTATTATAAATTTTTTTAGATCCCCAAAACAAAGAAACCCTAGCAGTGTGGCAAATAAATAGATTAATTAAATCTCTAGAAATTCCACGTCGAGAGGAAACCGAGGTTTACGTGTTGGTAGACATGTTTCCAGATGCCTCTCGTTGCAGGTTGACATATCGGATACACGTTTAAATACACGAGTGGGAGCACACCGTCTGTTTTCCTGTGGACGTACATGGTCCCAGCTGATCATCCCAACAACCCCACGGGCTAGCCACCATTTTATAGGCTTGGATGGTTAGGTGACATGCCTAAGGGCACACAGCTAACAAGTGGATAAATGAGGCTGGTTTCGATTTTACCTGAACTGATCACCCTGATACCCTGGCAGAATTAGACCTGGACAAAGCAAAGGTCTCTTTCTCTGGAGAATTTTAAAATATCTATACGCACAATGATGGTCCCACTATCTAGGCACCTTGGTGATAGGAAAGCATGGCTGATTCAGGGGACTCAGCAACTGTACTGAATATACCCATTATGACTAAAATAAGGCATATTCGGGGCTGTAAACCTTCTGAGATATTGTTAATCTGAAGTCTCTGCTCAAAGCCACGCTGGACTGACATCATCCAGGACGATACCCCCTGGCCCAATCATGGGGCTGAGTCTCTGCTGACTGGAAGTTTTTATGGCTTAAGATCATTGCAAATCATCTTCATTCTGGTGCATTGCAGATGACTTTTCATTCCACACATGGCCACCAGCTCTGCGGATGCTTTGCTTTGTACTTGTATTTGCCAGATGTTGTGGGCCAAGCTGGATAATCTTTGCAGCTGCAGGATTGTGAATGAATGAATGAATGAATGAATGAATGAATGAAATAGGGATCCTTCCTTCATGTGGATGAATGGCATGTCAACTGCCAAGGTGCACGCTGAACTCTTTAAAAGTTGTTTTGCCATTGATAGGGTACTGGTTAAATAAATTATGACGTATCTGTATGTTAGAAAACCACGTGCTGATAAAATGAATGAGGTGGGTCAGGAAAGAATGCCAAGATGTATTATTTAGTAAGAAAAAAGCAAGGTCTAGAACATGATATAGAACACAATCCCTCTCCCTATTTTATTTGTAAATTAAAAAAGAATATATAATTATATATATACATATATCTGTATAAATACATAAATATATATACATACATAAATGTATGCTTTTCCTGGAAGGATCCATGACAAACTATTAGTAGGTAATAATTGTTACCATTAGGAGGAGCAGAAACAGAAGTTATCACTTGTTATTGTATACTTTAACGTTTAAAATTTCAAAACCATATATACGTATATATAAAAAGAGGCTCCTACTCGGAAGGCGCCTTGGCGATAGGAAAGCGTGGCCACTCCCCTGGGCTCAGCACCTGTGGTGGCTACTGGAGTTAGTGTTGTAATCATTGCCTAATGTCAACGGCAGTGGTCTGACCAATGAGAACACGGGCCATCCCATGTTTTCTTCTCTGTACTTCTCCATGCTTAAGAAAACGTTAGGACTTATTTTTAAAAGACGTTTTCAGAGAGATCTGCGCCCTCTGGAAAGGAACAATGGCCTCTCACTTGACAGATGTTCGATGTGGGAAAACTCACAGAGCGGCACCGTACACACAGGGAACACGGCCAGAGCAACTGTGTGAAGCTGAGCCCAGTTTGGGGGCAGATTTATTTCTTCTCTGTCAGTGGTGGTTCTAAATCACTAGGTCTGCCAAACAGTGCCCATTGAGTTCTGCTGCTGGTGGCTGCCCGGGGTGCAGTGGGAAGAACCCAGAGGCCAGTTCCAGGCTCGGCTGTGACTGGTGAGCTGTGGCTGCCCTGGGTGACCAGGTGGGGAGTCAGGGGCGGGGGGCGGGGGGGGCAAGCTCCAAGGGGGTGGGTGTCGCCAAGGGAAAAGTTCTCCCCAGGTTGGCTGTGGCCTGCCCTGCCCCTCAGCATGCCAGCACATTGCAGTGTGCTCCCCAGAATGTTTCCACACCCCAAAGGGGGACACAGGGTCTAATGGAAACAGGAGAGAACAGGAGACCTGATGGTGCATCTTGGAGACCTGAAATTAGCAACAGACACAGGGAGACAGCTCTGCTTGTTCTGGGACAGGGGAACATCACAATCATTTCATCAGAATAGGAGCTAAGCCAGAGAAGAACTGAAGGCCAACTCATCAAAAGGACCCCCCCTTGCGGACGGTGGCCCTGTCACCCGACACCCTCGCAGAGCCTCTGTGAATAAGGGGGAGACAGGATGAGGGCTCTTCCGACTGAGATCGACAGCAGTTTCATCTTTAGCTTCTCAACGGCTTTGTGAGGCGCCGGGGAGCCCCCTCTGAGGAGGACACAGCTGAACTAGTGACCAAGTATGTGGTACAAAGGGAGCCAGCCAGTTGCACATCCACAACCACTGCTTTCTCGTCCGGGCTGAGTCTTCCATGGGTTTTCTAGGCACCTACTGATAGAACATGTTGCCTCTGGCCTGGCCTGGCTGCCCAGGTTTAACTAACAGTGGCAAAGAGGCCTTTTCCCAAAGGGGGCTTTTTGGACCTCCCCGCAGTTTGTCTTCAGTGGGTCTGGGGGGTCAGTACATGGCTGTGTGGTCTGTGAAGGTGCTCCCCACAGAAAGCCCAGCGCCCACCGTCAGCATCCGCTGCCCAGACTCGGTGCTTAAAACAGCAGCATGGAAGGTGGCTTGTTCTGCTTCTCCCAGAGATGCAATGAGAGGGCGCACAGAAGGTCGCAGAGCCCTGGGAGGAGGGTGAGAAGTTTATGATTCTGAGTCTGTTCATCGCACAGCCACCTTTGGGGTTTGGGCAAGTCAATTTGATTTAGTATTTAAACTCTTTGATTGTTTGTTTTTGTTTCTTGGTTCAAACTCCAAAGTATGAAGAAATTACTTTCCTTTCGTAAGTTGCAGGTAAAGGATATGACTGAACGGAACCATTTGGTTTTCTGTGATGATGCTGCTCCCTCCCATCTCAGAACACCGAAGACAGCCTTCCAACCACACCTGCCTTAGACAGATCAAAATTTGGGAATCTTCCCATTTGTCCCTTAGAACTGGTGAGGCTGGGGTCTGTGGGGAGCACAAACAATGGGATGGGGGGCAATGGCTAGATTTTTTTTTAATTTAACAAATACATTACCTGTATAATCTGCCAGTCCTTGTTCTCAAGAACTTAACGTCTGGTCGTGGGAGGTAAAAGAGGGCAAAGCGGGGATAAACAGTGATGGAAGGAGACTTGACTTCGGGTGGTGAACACAGGGTACAATGTACAGATGATGTATTATAGAGCTGTACATCTGAAGCCTATGTAATTTTATTAACCGATGTCACCCCAATAAATTTCATAAATTTTTTTAAAAAAGAACTTGAGTCTGGAGTGGGAGCTGAATCTGTTAAAAAACTGTCTGTCTTTGTTTGCCTCCTTGATTCCCTCCATTGAACCTTGTTGTGGCAATGCTGTTCATGGCAGGATTAATGGGCAAAACCTATTAAGTGTTTAAGCTAGTTTAAAAATGGAACCTCTAGCCCATAAACAGATGGATGAAATTACCAGGATCCTATCCATGCAAAGAAAGGAACTTAAAAGTGTAATCAGAGACTTCGGTGCTTTGCTGTGCTTTACCACCACCTCCATCACTGTCACTGGGTCCTTTCGAGCGCCCATCCATTCAGGACCTTCGCCACATTGCAGTTTTTCTTAATTAATATCTTCATTTCTTAATTAACTTGATAGTAGTTCAAACTAGCATAGGCTAATAAAATTAAGGCCTCCAAAAATAAAATTACATTTGGCTTTAAAGAAACAAGGCTGTGAGCAAATAAACTTTATAATCATCCTGAACAGATGGTACACAGGACTAGGGTTGCAAAGTATATGACTTTATGCAAAAGGTAGTGCTCCTTTTAAAAGAAGTGTATAGTTCCCACAAAACATGTACATGAGTGATCATAGCATTGTTATTGATAATAGCCAGAAATTCAGAATAATCAAAATGTCCCTCCAGTATATCCATACCAAGGAATATTCAACAAGGAAGAAATGAAGTTTGGATATACACGCTGTAATATGGATGAACTTTGAAAACTATGTGCTAAGTGAAAGAAGCCAGACAAAAAAGGTCCCATGTCATATCATTCTATTTGTGGGAAATGTCCAGAACAGGCACATCCACAGAGACAGAGAGTTGATTGGTGGTTGCCAGGGACTCGGTGGGAGTGGGGGTGGGGAATAGGGAGTGACAGCTTCATGAGTGGGGGGCTTCCTTTGGCAGTGATGAAAATGTTTCAGAACTAGACAGAGTTGAGGGTCACACAACATAATGAAGGTACTGAATGCCACTGAACAGTGTACTTTAAATTGTTAATTCATGTTATCTCAATTTTAAAAAAGAAAGAAGGTACAGGTACATGTTAAATTATGGATGAACGTTGAAAACATCATGCTAAGTGGAAGAAGCCAGATACAAAAGACCATGTATTGTATGATTTCGTTTATATGAGATGTCCAGGACAAGCAAATCTACACAGACAAAAAGTGGAGCAGTGGTTGCCCAGGGCCAGAGGGGGAGGGGACAAAATGGGAGGTGACTGCGAATGAATGCGGGGTTTCTTTAGGAGTGATGCAGATGTTCTAAAACTGATTGTGGTGCAGGTTGCACATTGCAAATATACTGAAAAACACTGAATTTTAAATTGATGAATTGTGTGGCGTGAGAATTATATGCCAATAAAGCCTATTTAAAAAGGTATGTATAAATTTAAGCTTTGAAAAAAATGGACTCATTTCAGGGACCATTAGGGCAACTTGCTATTTGCAAACTAAAAGACTATATCCCTTCAGTTTATGTAATTTGTACATTGAGGTTTTTGTGATGTGAGTTTTCTCAAAAGCAGGACTCCCGTGTATGAAGAGAGGAGTAAAAAAGAATCAGGGATTCAGACGTAAGCACAAGTATATATGAAGATTTTGTACATGATAAAGGAGACTTTTTAAATGATTATTCAAAAAATGGTATGAGATCTAGCTAGCCAGCAAAAAAGCCAAAATAACAACAAAAAACCCAAAACTGGATTCCTACCATATTCCTTTCCCCCAAATAAATTGCAATTTGATAAAATATGTTCACATACAAAAGAAAACTATAAAAGTATTAGTAGAAAATATAGGTGAATACTTTTTCAAGACCTTGGGAGTGAGGAAGATCTTAAATGAAAGCCAAGAAGTCATTAAAAGAGAGAGAAACATAGATTTGACTACCTATTTTAAAAATGCAAAAAGCTTTATTATAGCAAATACTATTTTTCCTCCATCCTCTTCTCTACTCACTGGCTCCATCTGAATTTGATCGGTCCTGCAGGATACTGCTGAAATGGCCCTCCTCTGTGGCTCCTTTCCCAAGCATGCCATTTCTTCCTTCTTTGAACTGTTGCACTTGGTCAAAAATACATGGACAGAAAGGGGAGAGAGATGGATGGTGTTTTTCCTGCCACGTCTAGACACCTGGCAGGGGGCTGCTCAGAGCACTGTGTTGAGGAGGACTCTTTGGGGCATCTACCCTCGGGGGGAGTGTTGTGATCATTGCTGTCTGTCCTGGGCATGGGTGGAGGAGTCAGATGCACATCCCCTGCCTTTGGGCATTAACTCTCTCGCATATTCCCCTTCACTTGACCATGCCGTTGTAAGTACCTAAAACCCAGGCACATCTAATAGTTCTTGTTCTTCTTAATGATGCGTTTGTGTTGTTGTTATTGTTATTGCTTTTATTTTCCCCCAGAATCTCTCGTGGAGACAGGCATTTGAATGCTCAACAAATGCTGTACTAATACTGTAACAAATACTATAAAAAGAGTACAATGGCATTCTGAAAACAGTGCTTTCCAGGAACACAGTGGTTCCCAGGACTAGAAAATATCCCAAAAGTGCCCTCTGGTTTATGGGGAAGTTCAAGGAGGGTGGCAGGGAGTGGATACGATGGAAATAGGCACAACTTTACTTCTTGTATTTAAACAAAGTGTGTTTACCCTCAAGCTATGCTCACCATGTGTGGGCTTTGTATGGGCATACAATAGAAGAGTTTTTTAAACAGAGAAGGCTGCCCATGCAGTAAGAATTGAATATGCATTTACTGAATGAATGAATGAACGCATGAATAAAATAAGAGAACTGGAAACACCTCTAACGTGACAAAGTGTTCCATGGAGCCTTCAGCATGATGAGCCTTCATCATGCGCCCCTGGCAAGAGGCTAGCAAACTTGTCTTTGCCTAGAAAACAACTCCAGGTTCACACAGTGGCAGAGCCTCCCTTGGGAGGTCCTCCCAGGGCCAAACAAGGCTCTCTCCCTGTCTTCTCAATCTGCTGACTGACGGAAACTCATTTTTGTTAGGTTGGAGTTGCTCAAGAAAGCAGATGGACACAGTGAGCTAAGGAGCAGGGTTTATTAGCAGGAAAAAGAGGGAACGGTGGAGCCAACCATGGGAGATTGGGACTCGCAGGGGAAGGGGGGGTAAGTGGAGCCAACTAAGGGAGGTTAAGACTCACTCGGTTGTCTCAGGGAAGGGTTTTTAAGTGCAAAAACCCTCGAAGGGTAACTGGTTGGGGTGTTAGAGTCTGATTGGCTGGAGCTGGTTGCTGGGTGCTGTTTCTGCTGACAATTGTTCTCAATACATCTTGTCAGGCTCAAGTTAAAGCTGTAACCTGTTATGCCGGATCGGCCGTCCCCAGACCCCAATCTTAGTCGGGCATCTGTTTGTCCTGGCTAGGGTCGGCAGGCAGTGTCCCAGGCTACAGTCTCCCGCCTGGTGATTTTCCATTCCTCCTAGGCCTGCCTAGGTCTGTCAATTTCAACTCATTCTAGCATCTCAGCCCATTTTAACTGGCATGAGCCCAGCCTCAGAACTGCTTCTATGCAGTGGGCCTAACTTCATCTCAGCACACAAACAGTTAGTAACCCACGGAAAGCCCAGGCCAAGAAAACGCCCTGGGTCTCTGTGCTGGAAAATCTGTGTCACCCTAGGTATCACAAGAAAAGTCATTCCTTCTGCTCACTGAGGATGCAGGAACACGTGCACAGACATGCGATCGTTC
Organism: Trachops cirrhosus; assembly: GCA_028533065.1. Lineage (NCBI taxonomy): Eukaryota > Metazoa > Chordata > Mammalia > Chiroptera > Phyllostomidae > Trachops > Trachops cirrhosus. Next base: position 23,954,256 of record CM052546.1, on the reverse strand, counting down.
CTGGTATTCGCAATTTACAAAGCACTGTTAACACATTGTCCCAATTAGTTGATCTTCAGGAGGTGAAAGACTAGGTCAGAGACCCACACCTTCTTCCTCGAAGTCACTTGGATTTAGAGGAGCGATTTTTGCTAGTTCATAAGAAATGTTTTTTCTTTCTGCTGTCAAGAGATAATTCTCTCCCTTCCACAAGATGGAAGGCTAGTCTCCAGGTGGGAGGAAGGCATCTCTTTAAGTAATTGCTGGGTTGGGAAGGAAGGGTTTTGCTCCAGGAAGTGATGTCTGTGTTTTGGAAGGGAGGAAAAAACTGACATTTTTAGGCTGCAAGCCTCTTCTGGGAGAGCTGGGGACAGATCTATTTTTAGATGTGTTCTATGCCACCCACAATAAAACGCAAAAGGTAACCAAGCACCTGGAGGGTTTCCTGTGGGGAAAGTTGTAAGGGCCAGAGAGCTTCTGCGTATTATGAGTCACAAAATTTGACGTCATCATCAATCTGATGCAGAGAGAACAGGATGCTCCCCCTCCTTTGAATGACAACAGACTTGGGGATGGCATACATCCTCAAATCACAAACTACTGGACCACAGACTCAGAGAACAGGAGTCCAGGGTGATGTGTGCTAACCCAAAGTGGCAAAGGGTGCAGTTCAAGGATGAAATGAACCTTGTGTTAGGTATCAGCTCTACCTCTTCCTGGCTGTGTGATCATGGGCACGTGACTTAACCTCTCTGAACTCACCTTCCTTATCTATAAGGTGAAGAATCATCAAAGGACTTCTAAAGCCCTTTAGCCCTAATTTTCAAGACAATTAGCTTCCATGGGACTTGTTCCCTCATCCATAGAACAGACAGAGAAATAGACTCCACTTTATATGTTTACTGCAAGTGGTAAAAAAAAAAAGAATAAATGGAAATTGCTTGGCACCTATGAAGTAAGAAATCAATACATGTGGCCCTAGCTGGTGTGGCTCAGTGAATTGAGCACTGGCCTGTGAACCGAAAGGTTGCTGGTTCAATTCCCAGTCAGGGCACATGCCTGGGTTGCAGGCCGGGTCCCCAGTTGGGGTGTGTGAGATTGATGTTTCTCTCATACATTGATGTTTCTCTTCCTCTCTTTCTCCCTCCCTTCCCCTCTCTCTGAAAATAAATGAATAAAATCTTTAAAAAAGATACATGTGAGTTATTGAAGTAGCGTTCTTGGGGCCAGTGACATCAGAGCACATCTGTTAGAGCAGTGAATAGTAACAAATGTGCTTTAAAGCTTTTTATGATGAAAAACATCAGTGGGAATTTAAGCTGGTATTCTGGATGTTTTACAGACTGACATATTGACCATGATTGCCCATGGAGTGACACTGACTTAATAGGAAATGGAAGGACAAGGCAAGAGGATGTCTGGTGTTTCAAGAGCCCAGATCAGCTGCTATTCAGCCACTGAGCAGGAGGCCTATTGTACCATTTAAAATCGAAATCTGAGTTTTTGTGACTTGCTTTATCACAGTCAACTCTGGAGAGGCTTTGTTCCCCAGGTGCCGCCCACCTTGCATCCCTACCCTATTGCACACAGCACTGCTGACCCCAGGGGAGGAATTTGGCAGAGAAGGGGGCTTGTCTTTCCCTCTGGGGGCTTTAGCTACTGAAGATGGGATGCGGGAGAGCACCACACAGGATAATGTTAGAGAGGAGCTCTTGAGTAATTGGCCAGGATTTCTGCTTAAAAACTAAGGCATTATTTATGTCCCGGGCCTCGTGCCATCTTCTTTAGAACAGGAGGTTCTCCGTGTGCGTTGCCCGAGGCCTGCGTTACTCTCCAGGACAAGTTCCCCGAAGGCCCCAGGAACCAGCGTCCTGCCCTCGAGCTGCTGCCAACGTGCCGCGATGTCAGCTGCCCTCCAGTGGGGCCCCTGGTGGGTCACCTCTCTTCCGTGTCATAGTTAACGCATTTTTTCCCTCCCCTGGCACACCGCCGGCAGCGCAGAGCTCCCGGCTTTCGTATTTCCCTGGTGTAATTGTGTTTCTTACGATACTCCGTAAACACAGTAAGAAAACTGCCATCCTGGGAAAGGTGAGAAACCCTTTTCTTGCCTCACTAACCAGCCTCAGGGTTTGACGGTGAAGAGCTTTCCCTACTCACCTTGTTCTTTTTTTTCCAAGGTACTTAGTTATCACAATTGGTTGGTACAGGGTGTCCAAAGGTAAGGATCGGACACTTGATTTCCTTGTGGACACTTCGCTGTTCCTCATGCCCCTCACAACACCCCAAATACAGTGTGAGCCATTTGTCAGGGGAGGACTCACTCAAAGACTTTACGGGGCCACATCCTACAGTTGCGCAGGCTGTATACCGCCAACAGGCGCGGGGCGGGGGTTTTGATTGCGTAGACTGTAGCGGGATGGCTGTCGCGGGATGTGGCTGTGCGAAACTGCACTGCGTCGCCTGTAGCACCCCTCCTGGCGGGGGAGATTCCCAAAACTTAAAGCACGCGTTCTGTCTGGGATATAAGGATCGGTATCTTTGTAATTAAATGTTAGTGAGGACCCTTGGGAGAAATGTCTTCCTCGGTTTTGTATCGTCTCTTATGTTATTTACCTCAGGCTTAACATCAGTTGTATAACCAATCAGGTCCCCACTTCAAACGCACACCGAATTTGTGGGGCGCTTACAGCACGTAGAGCTTCATTTTTGTGTTAGCCTCATTCCTGATGTTCTTTCAGTCCTACAAGGGCCTACTGTGCACCAGACTCTGCTCACGTGGAGACAGCAGAGAACAAGAAGGGAAAGTCTGTTTCACCTGCTACTCTTGTTTTGCTTTTTTCTTTCTCATCTACTTCTAACGCATGATTTCTTGCTATCCTGTAACCACTGAAACAGTTTTTGGATCAGCAGTGTATAAAATAAATAAATGCTACAAACATACATGCACCTAACAATAGAGCATTAAAATGTGTGAAGCAAAAGTGACACAATTGAAGAGAGAAACAGACCATTCAACAATGATAATTGGAGACTTGAACAACCCACTTTCAATATCGGCTAGAACAAGCAGGCAAAAGATCAACAGGGAAACAGAAGACTTGAATTACATTCTAAGTCAATTAAAACTAATATACACTCCACCCAATGATACCAGAATATACATCCTTCTCTAGTAGACATGGAAAGATTCTCCAGCATAGACCACATGCTAGGGCATAAAACAAAACTCAATAAATTAAAAAAGATTAAAATAATATAAAATATGTACTCTAACCATAATGAAGTAAAATTAGAAATCAGTAACTAAGAAATTTGGGAAATGCACTGATACATGGAAATTAAATCACCTACTGCTAAATAACCAATTGGTCAAAGAGGAAATCACAAGGAAATTAGAAAATACTGAGCTGAATGAAAATAAAACATAGTATACCAAAACTTGTGGTCTGCAACTAAAATAAGTAAATAACCATTCTTAGCATTTAATTTCATTTTGGAGAATAAATGGGAAACTACTACTTTATAGTTTCAGCTTCTGTGCAGAAGGCCACAGCACTTGCCCGTATTGGTGCTAAATCAATGTTTGTTGAATGAATGAATACATTGTGTTCCAGTGGGAAGAAGGTAGACCATAGACTCAGGAGTTCATGTCGGATTCCTGCTCAGCTAACCCTTATCCTCTCACAGTTTTGCACAAGTCATTTATGTTTTAAGCTCTTTTATAAATTCTCATCCTCTTCTCTTTTTTCATTCCCTCTCCACGAGGCCTTCTGCATTACTCTGTGGTTTAAACTTCCTACTCAAGCTCTTAGCACATAAACTTTTTTTGTCCTGCTACCAAGCTAAGGGGTTGGCAGGCTACTGCCTGGGAGCCGAATCCAGCCCACCACCTGTTTTTGTATGATCTGAGCCTTAAGAATAGTTCTCACATTGTCAAATCCTTGAAAAAATCAAAAGAAAAATAATATTTCATGATGTGAAAATAATAGGAAATTCAACTTTCAGTTCTCATAAATACAGTTTTATTGTGACACAGTCATGCGGATTTGTTTGATACGGTCTATTGCTGTGTTTACGATACAATGGCAAAGTGGAGCATTTGTGACAAAAAGCTTGTGGCCCATGGAGTCCAAAATGTTTACTGTTTATCTCTCTACATAAAAGTTTGCTGCCCTCATTCTGAGTTTCTGCACAAGCATACCCGTGACTTGGTGTGCCTTCCCTTTTCCCATGGCAACAAAATCTTTTTCTCATGCAAAGCCCTTTCTCCTGAATTCTTACCTGATTAATTCCACCTGGTCACATAACTCTCTATACCATCTCTCAGCATTAGTTAATGTAGCTCAACACAGATGTAATTAACATGCAATTTTTATATTTAAAAATGTCTTGAATATGTGTTTACTATCCTCTCTCTTTCATTGTGAAGACCCCAAGGGTGGACCTATTCCTTTCATATCCTGTGCTTCCCTTCGCACCCAGAGCAGCGCTCAAGCTTTGTAGTCAAACAGATCACAGTTTGACTTGAGATTCAATCACTCACTAACTGAGCAAGGGGTGTGTATGTTTTCTTAGCCTCTTCATCAGCAGAATGGATTTGAAATGAGAATTAAGGAGATGATGTAGTAAAGGGTCAAAGACCCAGGAGGTGCTCCACAAACAGTAATAATCATCAGTGAACAGTTTCTTTAGTTGAATATGAAGATATTACCTTTTGCCATTAATGAAACTTTTAACAACACAGTGAGAATAAAGAGAAGTAGTAAGTCAGTAGAAATGGAACTCCACATTTTGGTTGGAGCCCTGTAAAGATTAGCTGGAGACATTTAAGGCCTGAAATGTGATATTAGACCAATGAGGCTTTGTTTAAAATTTAACAAACCCTTCTTGGTTTCTCATTGAGCTCAGTGCTGTGTAGGACTCAGGTGCATGTGAACGACAGAAGACCTCATCTTTCCAGAGGAAATTTTTGTCTAAACTAGGGGAATAAAGAAAAGCAGACATGAGCTATGTTCTTGCTTGTCCATAATATTTCTCTTCTCTCTCAGGATGGATGATTCAGAGTCAGCAATTCACATAAAAAATATTGCACATGGAAATTATTACTGTTATTCTGTGGGGAAATAAGTTTCTAAGTGCAGCAATCTGAAATTAATAACTTTCTCTGTGGAAACTCTCTTGACAACATCTCAAGATGAAGCCGAAGAGTGCAGTTTTTATAGCCTTGGAGTATCTTCCCATCTGCTTGGCTTGCAGCAGTCAGGGATCCATGAGTCAGAGATTCAGAGTTTTTCACTTCCCTGTACAATTTGCTTGCCAACTGGAGACCGTATACAGCGGAGCCTCAATTTCTCAATCCCACCTTATATTCACCCATCAAATCAACACAAATCTTTTCAATTTACTTATTAAAGGCTTTGGGGGAAAACTCGAAGGAAAAAAACCCCAGTCTTTACTGTTAACACAAAACATTTTGGTTTAGGACATCAGAAAAGGAGCAGGCAAGGGCAACTGGAAACTTTTTTTTCTTTTGAGAGGAAATAATTCCTGTAAGAAAGTCTCATATTTATATTGAGATAACTATTGATGCCCATATACAGGGAGTGTATAGCTATTGCGGGAGAAAGTGGTTTAGGAAAGAAGCAGATGGGGAGGGCACCAGCGTGCTGTGGACGTGCACAGAGAGGCAGCTGCACTTCCAGTAGCCACGTGTGGCGGCACAGATGTCTTTGTCATTCCTTCTTACCTGTAGTCTGGGTTTCTACTTTCTATTGATGGATTTTTAAAAAATTTCAAATTAGACTTTCCCCCCTTATATAAGACCACAAGGCAGGACATTATGTTTAGGATGATTCACTGTACCTTATTACATTTAAAGTTTTTTTTTTTCTGGATTAAAAACTGAGGGACAGAGTAAGGAGCATACTACTGTGGGACTTTCAGATTGGCATGTCACTGGAAATAGGGACAGACATGTAGGAGTTTGTATACTAGCAGAGAACTCAAAGTGAGGAAGATAAATATCTAGAAATTTTATTGATTACAATTGGTTCCTTTATACAGAACTTCAGAGTAGTTTTAAAACACAGCTATGTTTTAAAATATACAGTCAGCCCTGGCTGGTGTGGCTCAGTGGATTGAGTGCCAACCTGTGAACCAAAGGGTCACAGGTTAGACTCCCAGTCAGGGTACATGCCTGGGTTGCAGGCCAGGTCCCTAAGTGGGGGGTGTGTGAGAGGCAACCATGCATTGATGTTTCCCTCTCTCTTTCTTCCTCCCTTCCCTTCTGTCTAAAAATAAATAAAATCTTTAAAAACATAAAATAAAATATATAGTGAGCTAGACTTGAAAATTAGGAGCTAAACCAATAACCATATTGATGCCAACCCCAGACTACCAATGTGGAAAGGCAATCAAGGCCAAATTACAACAAGCCTCAAAGATCAAGTTGTCTCCTGTGTTGGTCCTGTGAGTAGAAGCAATCCCAGATGACTGGGTGTGATAGAATGAAAGAAGACACCTCAAATTGCTAGATAAGCTATATTATGCTATATGCTAAGGGAGATATCAAAATATTTAAAAGACAAATACTCTTGTCCTCAAAGTTTATACTTTAGCTGCATGATAATGGTTTATAAAGCTGGCTGAATGGGTTTGCATTCTAGTTTCAGCCCTTACTAGCTCTGTGTTATTGGGTCAAATATTTTATCTCTTCGGGCATCATTTTCTCATGTGTGAAACAGTAATAATTATCTCCTTATATGGCGGGTATGCCTGCCCCCTCTCAGCCCTTCCACAAGGCAAGCTCTCACTTCCCTCACCACCTTTGCACGTGTAACCACTACCCAGAAGGGTAGTTGCACGGCCCACTCTTGGAAGTTTTGCCTTTTGTGCCATCTCCTCAGAGAGCTTTGGTTCAGAAAAGATCATGTCTATATCTACGGATGAGGCTGTTAAAACAAAGAACTGCGTGGAAATGAGGATGCTAATATCATCACTCACCCTCAACAGGCTTTGAAATTTAAGAGGTTTTCGAGGACTTAGGGTTAGCCAACGTTTTCTGTAAAGGGCCCAAAAGCAAGTAATTTAGGATTTGTATGTCATTCTAAACAAAAGGGAGTGGCCATGCTCCGAAAAAACTTAATTTATGGACACTGAGGTTTGACTTTCATATACTTCCCACGGTCATTGGATAGACCCCTGCCCTGTATTTGACCCATCCCTGCTCTAGGAGGATGGCAGACAGGAAGGGAGTGAGTGGATAAGAACCCAGATAGAGTCTGCAGCCAGACACCAGGGATCAGGTCGCTGGTGTATTAAGACTGTCACCCTCCCTGGGGATTAAAGACCTTTGCCTTAAGGGACTGTGTGGCCCCTGCGTGCAATGAGGGCTGGTCAGAACAAGTAGGGGAAGCTCAGTGCTGGCTACGAGGTGCTCGTCACCGGCGTCACCCTCTCGGTGGTGGCCTGTGAGCAATTCGCTCTCAGTGGGCTGGAACTCGACGCTTCATCTGGGAGGCGCGGGAGGAGAGGCAGCTCCCCACCCGGACAGAGGCACCGCCGGGCTGCGCGAGTCAGGGGCGGGGCGGCGGCGCAGCGTCGTCGTCGTGGTCCCCGCCTCCTCCCCAGGGGCCGTGTCGGAGCCTTCGCGGCGGCGGTGCTCACAGCCCGAGGAGAGCGTCTTGCCTAGAAACAGCGGCGGCCATCGAGACCCACTCGAGGCGTGACCCCTCAGCCTCCCCGCGCTCCCCGGCTGCGGTGCCCGCGCCCTTTCGTTCAGCTCGCTCACTCGTCAGCCCTCGTCCCTGCGGCCGGCTGCGCCATGGCGTTGGCGTTGGCGGCTCTGGCTGCGGTGGAGCCGGCCTGCGGCAGCCGGTACCAGCAGGTGAGCAGCACCGAGTCCCGCCCTGGGCGGGGGATCCCGGCCCTCCCCTCCCCGCCGGCCGCTTCAGGCCTCTGCAGCCCGGCCTGTGGCCAGCTGGACCCCGCGGCTTAGCAGGCCGCGCTCGGCCTGGGCGGGCCGGGCGGGCCCGGGGCTCGGATTCGAGGCCGCGGTGGGCCAGGCGCGTCCCTCCGTGACCTCGGGCGGGGACTCTGGCGGTGGAAAAACCTGTGCCCCGCCACGTTTCCTGCATTTCCCACGGTGCACGGGTCCCCAAGTCAGAATCCGCCAGCGCCCAGGAACGTCGACCTGGGGACATTACGTTTTCCATTTTCTACCTTTGGTCTGACGTCATTGGGAAGGAAAATAAAAATCAAGCATGAAATGGAAAAGAAAACTGGGCAGAGAGAAAAGATTAAAATCGCTGCCACTGCCGCCGACAGCTCCCCGCAGGGAGATGCGATTACTCAGGGTTTCACAGCCCCGTCTGTGTCGAAACCCATCCCCCTCGCCTCCGTTTTAAGACGAAAGTCAAAAATGAGGCGACAGACAAGCCTGCATTTTGCAGTAAATTTGGGAAAGGCGCTATTCAACTTAGATGATGTCCCAAAATGTCGCTCTATGTGGAAGGCTGCAGGGCGTGTGCCTGGGTGTGTGCCTTAATAGCTTGGAAATGTCGTGCAACGAGGTTTAATAGCATACCTGGGGAGGAAATGTATGGGGGATGATTGGATTATTATCTAGCGTATGATTTATAAGTTGAGGCCCTAGGGGAAAGAGCTGCTTGTTTGACTCGCCACTGCGTGTAGCCTGGTTTCCTTCGGAAATTCAGAGACCTTCTGCAGGGGTTTTGTGGGAATTGAGCCAGCTAGTAATTGATGTTGATTTGGACCGCAGACAGCTGCGTTCTGTCGTGTTTTGAATGCTTAGTGTAATTTGCGTAAAATGGCCGTTGTGCTTCTATGAAATGAAATGTTCTATCTGTATTGTAGAAATAAGGAAAAACAATGATTAATACATCCGAGTTAACCCTAGTGCGGCCAGTGACTGGTTTGTTTTGTTGTCCTTAGCCCTGTGTTGTCATTTCCTCCTTCCTTCAGCTGGACTCCAGAAATGACTGGTTAAGAATTTAGATCCTTGGTTTCATAAACACGCCCAAATTGTGGCAAAGCGTTCTAGTCCTTAGATCTCTCACAGCCTGGGGTCTGGCACATGCTTTTTTGTATGACCTTGGGCAAAGCTCTGGTTTCCTCTCTGCTTTAATAAAATATGAATGATAGGTGTCACTTAACTGTCACCAAGGTGTTTGCAAATCATCTGCACCCGATAGTGTGATTAATTCATTCTTTTCCTTTGCCTTGGGTGAGGCAAACAAGCAAAATGCTGTAGCTTTTCTTTGTGCTGCCATCTTCTTGAGCTGTGAGGTAGTGCTCACATACTGCTAGAATACAAAAAAATTGGTGGAGTATCAAAATTATGCGTTTCTTGGTATGGTATTTAAATAACTTTAAATACAAATAATTGAGGTATGCCAGGGAGAGCCCGTCATTATTTTGAAGAGATAAGCTTCAAAAGAGTGGAAAAGCGAAATAATATTCTTAGAAAAATTGGAAAATATTTAAGCCAAAAAGAAAAAACCTCACAACAAAAACCTATCTTCCATAGATAACCAAAGTTAATATTTTGATGTGTATCTCTGGGTTTATAGCTCTGTAAATATATCGAAGTGTAGATCAATGTACATGTGTACAGAGAAGGAAGGCTAATACTGATTTACCATGAGCATTTACTATGTGCCGATCACAGTAATAGGTGCTTTACAGCCGTTACTTCACTTAATCCTCACAGAACCCCAATGAGGCAGGGTTTGGTACTGTGCACATGACAGTGACGACTCCAGGAGGCTCAGTAACTTGCTCAAGGTCACAGCTTCTAAGTAGTGATTACAAGGATAATACACACTCACCTACTTAAAACACAGGCTCATGGTGCAAATATAGGCATGTGCATTAGCAGACATACATGCACCCATATGTACATATACAGCCACATCTTTGTACACACACGTGCCATTCCCCGGGCCCCTGATTATGCTGTGTGCGCACATGCACATGTGTGTGCACATGTACGGTCACATACCCACATATGTGCCTATGTGTGTTGTATTCACACACACACATTCCCACATTTTTGTGTTTTCATGCACATGTATGTACAGAGGCACACGATGTAATACGATGGGTTCACATTTCTATGTCTGTATAACGTGTAATTGCATGGCTACACCGTAATTTAACCAATTGCCCAGTGTTGGTCACTAAGGACGTTTAAAATTTTTTTTCATTCACTGTAGTTTCTTTTACACACATCTCCATCTATTTCCTTAGTATAAATTTCTAGATGTGGAAATGCTTGGTCAGGGAATACATATATTTAAAAAATACATATTTTTCTGAATTATAAGATGGTGAATTATCCAGGCAACTTAACAGAAGCATGATACTCTCTGGTTGTTACAAAAGACCATTCTGACTTCTGTTTGATCTGTTTAATCAAATTGAGCTTGTCTTCTATTGAAGTAAATGCACCGAAAACTGTATGGTTCACTCATAAATGCAAATGAAATTTTCTACTTTAAAGTCTTTTTATTGGTAGTGCAGTATGTACACAGCTTGGATTTAGCATCATGACAGACTGCACAGAAAGGCTGGGCTTTACCCACCCTCCCCGCTTTTGTGTTATGACACTGGGACTGTGTGCCCAGACATTCTGAAACACCGTTTGAGAGTCTAGGTCGGCCCATTGTCGAGATACCGAAGTGTTGCATTTATTCCTGTTCATCAATTTCAAGCCCTCTTTGCCTCCCTGGAATAGATCTTTGCCTATATCATGAATTTTGCCAAATACTTCCTGAAATGTTTTGAGAAATTTGAATTTGAATCCAATATGAGTGGGCAATTTTGACACTGCCATATAGGTTTAAAAGTAGACTGCAGAATCTTTAGTTTTAGACTCGACTCATTGTCTGCAAAAGAAGCTGCCTGCTTGTGAGCGTCGCCGATATGTTGGCACTGTAGTTTGATGACGTTGTGGAGCAGCTGCAGGAATGGCATCTTTCTGGATGAGGTCTCTCAGGATTGTGGAAGAAGGGAAAGAATTTCGTCTCTGGTAGGCCAAACCATAATTCGTGTTCAGATGGAGTCAGGATCCTGAAGGAAGGGCCAAATGGTGCCCATGTGGTTTAATTTTTAGTTTCAAAAGTTGTAATTATATAATGCAATGCCCCTTAGAATGTTATGTCAAGATTTTAAGGTTATTTTGCTGTTTTTGTGGCCTGTACGGCCAATGATCAAAGAAAACGTTTATAAAAACATAGAGAAGCTGGGTAAAATTATTTCTTTAAAAATTGTGGCATATATCTGTGTTTAAAATTTACCATTTTAACCATTTTTAAGTGTGTAGTCTGTTCATGGCATCAAATACATTCACATTGTTGGGCAGCCATCACCATCCGTCCCCAGGACTTTTTCTTCTTCCCCAACTGAGACTGTGTGCCCATTAGAAATGATAATTTCTCCCCTTTTCCTTCTCCAGCCCCTGACCGCCACATTCTACTTTCTGTCTATGAAACCTCTTTCTGGCTCCTCTGAGCACCTCCTGTAAGTGGAGTCACAGAGCACTTGTCCTTTTGTGACCGGCTTACTTCACTTGGCATAATGTCCTCGTGGTTGGTGCATAGAGCTGCATATATCAGAACTTCCTTCTGTCTCAGGCCGAGTAATACTCCCTTGTATGTATGCGCTGTGCTTTGTTTATCCATTCTGCATAGATGGACACTTGGGCTGCTTTCCCCTTTTCTTGCCTTGCATCGTTTGATCGGTGTAAGTAATGCTGCTGTGAACACGGGCGTACAAGTGTCTTGAGTGCCTGCTTTGAACTCTTTGGATATGCACTCAGAAGTGCCCTGCTGGTTTATATGGCAATGCTATTTTTAATTTTTGAGCACCTGCCATACTGTTTTCCACAGGAGTGCACCATTTTGCATTCCCACCAGCGGTGTCTACGGGCTCCAGATTTTTCACATGCATCAACTCGTGTTATTTTCTGTTTTTCTTTTTGATAAAGTTACCCTAATGGGTATGAAATGATATCTCATTATGGTTTTGGTTTGCATTTCCCTAGTGACTCGTGATATTGAGCATCTTTTAAATGTGCTTATTGGCCCTTTGTATATCTTTGGAGAAATTAGTATTTAACTCCTCTGCCCATTTTTTAGTTGGGTGGTTTGCTTTTTGTTATTGAGTTGTAATTTCCTAACTTTATTTGTATGTTTACTGTGAAAGTTTAAAATATGTACAGAAATATACTCTAATAACCCTTATGAATCCATTACTTATATTCAACAGCAACAAATGTTCCCTTTATACTTCCCACCATTTTGAAGCAGATCCAGAAATGATAACATTTATTGATAAATATTTCTGTGTGTGACTCTAAAGATAATAGTACGATGTGTTAAGCAGACATTGTCACATGAGAAATGTGTCACAGGAGCACTTCTGCCGTCTGTTACTGACAGAGAAGCAGGGTTAGTGAGGGCTGGGGCCGCAGGTCTGACTGTCCTCTGCGTCTCACTCGGGAGCTGTGTACACTCGTGTTGTTCTTGTGGCCGTGATGGATTACTGTTGATCCCTTCTTATTTTCTGCCTGGTCCTACTGCTCCACCACTTGTTAGGGAGATGCAATTGGTTTAATCATTCTGTCTTTGGTCTGAAAACAGGGCAGGGCTCCCTGGCTTGGGCTGAAATCAAGGCCCGGTTGAGATACTCTAGGAAATCTAGTTTGTCTGCACATAACTTTATCCCACACACCAATTATATTACATTGCTTTACATTCAATTATATTATAAAATAAATTTCACCATGATAGTGATTTTGTATTTTTTTTAAAAAAAGGCTTGAAGAGATTCAAGTGACATCTTCTAACTTATTCGTTCTTAGGGCTTTAAAATAATTACTTTGGTTTCTTAATGATTTATTCTTACGTTGCCTTTGAACAAGGACACTGTTTAGTGGAGCCATATTCCTGTAGTGATGGTGGATGATGCTCATTTAGATAAAGTGGCTTTTAACACTTTAATTAGAGATTAATGCTGTAAATCCGCTCAATAGTCTTATCTTTATTTTCGAGTCATTTTTTCCAATATGCCTAGGCAGTTAGTAAATATCATACATCGAATTTACATTCTCAGGTTGTGCTTTTTCACGTAATCCAGTTAGAGTTGCCTCCAGTGGCCGTCTGGGGAGAAGCACGTGCCACGGCCGCCTTCGCGGCGCTGTCCGGCCTCACGCAGCACATCCGGCTGCTCCACTGGGCCGACTTGTTCTTTCTGAGCAACACCATTTATGTTCAGAGTTCTAAATACCCGCTCTAAATACTGATTGATTTTAAGAATGAATCTAGCAGAATATTTCCTGACCAATTAAAGAAGTTATTTTCACATGTATGTACCCTGTCCAGCAATGTAGTATAATCTTTGACAATTTTTCTTTTAAATTCATGTAATGCAGTACTATTAGTAGTTAATCAGAAGCTTGAATGTGATCGGCAGGCCTTTCCAGAGATAGAATAGTTTATTAATAGAAACACAAGGGTTTAGGGAGTGGTTCTATTTAATAACAATTTTATTTTTATCATTCGGTGCTTAAACGTGGCATTTAAAATGAAACATTTCTTGTTGTACAATAGTACACAGATCCATTCTTCATATACTAGAATCAAACAGTAACTTGGTAAAGGAAAACTTGATTTCCCTTCCTTCACATTTGGTGTGCATTCTTTAGGCTTTTTGTTTTTCTTCAAAACACAGGGACCAGCAGAACTAAGGCCTGCTTGAGTGTGGTTGGTGAGGTAATAATATGGGTGTAATACTTATAGTTTTAATTTGAACATTTCACCTAAAATGTCATATGGTCTCCTTGGTTGTGATATTGTTATGTTATAGAATTACATGCTTATGATTTTGTAATAAAAAATTTGTAATAAAAAATTTTGTAATAAAAAGGGGGTGTTATTTGTGTTGGACCCTGTATATTTTTAAAATATTTACTTTTTAAAATATACTTTACTTTTTGAAACGTTTTTAGAATTTCAGACACATTTAGAAGATAGTTCAGTTTTCATACACCCCAGACCCAGTTTCCCCTGTGAACATTTGACATCCATGTGGTACATTTGTGCCAGCTAATGAACCAATACTGACACATTATCGTTCACTGCACTCCACACTCTAATTAGATTTTCAGTTTCTGTCTAACTTCCTTTCTCTGTTCCAGGATCCCACCCAGGTCACCACATTACAGGTGCCATCATGTCTCTTGGCTCCTCTCGGCTGCGATCGTTTCTCAGATTGTCCCTGCTTTTGATACAGGAGTGTTGGCCACGTGTCTGTAAAGTGTCCCTCAATTGGGACATGTCTGATGCTTTCCTCATGATTAGACGGGGTTGTGGGTTTGGGGGCAGAAGACCATAGAAGCAAAGTGCCATTTTCATCACATCTTGTCAAGAACACATGTGGTCGGCATGACTTACCGCCACTGATGTTGGCTGCAGTCGCCTGATTGGAGTTGCACCTGTCAGGTTTCTCTGCTGTAGCCCCCCCTCCCCCGCCACGCACCCTCCCCCTGCCACACACACCTTTCTGTACTGCACTCTTTGGAAAGAACTCACTGTGCACACACACCCCCCCCCCCCGTTAGGATTGGGGAGTTACACTCCACCAACTCATCGAGGGCAGAGTAACTGTGTGAATTATTTGGAAATTTTCTGCATGGGACATTTGTCTCCTTCATTAATGTATTTATTCAGTGATATCAGCATTGGCTCATTTATTTTATTCTTTGGATTACAGTCCAAAGCTACTCTATTTTGTTGTTCAAATTTTTCCAGTTTTGGCCAATGGGAACTCTTTCAGTTGGCACCTGTGTCCCTTTGACATAGCTCAATTTTTGTGTTTAATTTTTTTTACTTTACTTAATTTTTTAAGAAAGATTTTATTCTTAAAGGGCAAGGGAGAGAGAGAAACATCAGTGTTGAGAGAAACAGGATTTTTTAAATTTTGCCTTAAAATTAACAAAACTGTACTAGCATTTACATTGAAGAGGGTTTTAGAAGGGATAAGAGGCAAGTGTGTGTGTTTAACTGGAACATTATAATTGTAACTATATCGTAATTACTGTTTTTGATTGTCCTCTTTGGCTAAGGTACAGACTTGGTGAGGTCAGACACAGCAGCCACGGTCACTGCTGTGTCCTCAGACCCCGCGTCAGTCATGGTCTGACGCGATCACTGAGTGCTGCTGAGTTCATCCAGCAGCCAGATACTTGCAAAACGGAACATCTGTGATGACGAGGTAGAGGGAACAATACGAAATGCCTCCTGCACTTCCCTCTTGGCTCTCTGCTCTTGCAGGACAAGGAGACCTCACGGCCAGGCCTAAATTAAGGCAGGCTCTCTTGAGTAGAATACTCGTCCCACCATAATCTCTGCCCTATCATGCTCTACCAAGGCTGTCCAACCTTTTGGCGTCTCTGTGCCATACTGAAAGAGGAGCCGTACATTAAATACATTGCGACACATAATCACACACAAAAATCTCATAATGTTTTAAGTAAATTTACGGTTTTTTGTTGGGCCGCATTCACAGCCATCCTGGGCTGCGTGCAGCCCGTGGACTGCAGGCTGGACACCCCTGCTGCACCGGCAGCAGCGAGCATAGCCCTGGAACTTCTCAGCCTGACAGCTCTCTGGTAGCTCGTGGTCCAGCAAAGCCAAGCAGGCCGCATGCAGTCAGCACACGTCCCTGGGTTGTAGGCATGTCCCTGTCACTTTCGGTGTTTGTACACTTGACTTCATTGTCTTTTTTAGTGTAGAATATTCCATTTTTTGGATATGCCAGTTGGTTGTCTTTAATGAATGTGAACTGGTGAATGAAGATGGCGTTAAGATTAGCTGCCATTTCTTGAGGTAGTTTTCTGTCCGAGTTCCGCATCCTGCTTTAGTCAACATGCACTAGGAAGGTGTCCGTGACCTGCCACTCACTGTTAGTGCCGGGGCGAGTGTGGCCATAAACATGCAAAGGCCCCAGTCTGCAGAGCTCACCGTCTGCATCACTAACTCTCCAACAGGCTCCTTTCCCCACTCTCTGAATCGTTAGTGAAGTACGATTTATATACAGAAACAAACACAGATGATAAATGTGCCGCTCAGTAACTTCTCCCAAGCTGAAAACACATTAACTAGCACCCAAATCAAGAAAGAACGCAAAGCTCCCTTCAGGTGCCCTTCCAGGTGCCCCCGCCCCAGGATAATCTCTTGCTGGCGTGAGAGGTCTGTGTGGCGGTTCTGTATATCATGTGCACCTTAGAAAATACTTCCTTCGCTATTTCACTGTGATGGCATATAGGAACAGTGCCTCTGCCAGCAGTCTTAGTGAAAAAATTATTTGACCTTGTTGACAGATGTTGATCCTGATCATTGTACAGGAAGCATCATTTAACAAATCTCATAAATTACATTAACATCCAAAATTATCAACCTAAATAGTACTATTGTGATTTAAAATAACGACCAGTCTTTCTAGTAAATTAATGAAAACATGAAAGTGTCCTTTCAGAAACATTAGGGGGAAATAGTCACAAGCTGGTGTGATCCTGGTATGTAGCAGTGCCTGGTCAAATTTCACTGAATGAAATATTCAGATTTCTGACTATCCCGGAGGAAGGTCGTTGTGAGCTATGGCAGAAGAAAGCCAGTGGAGACAGCGGAAAGCTTGAATCCCAACATAGCATTGACATTGGATGAAGCAGTCACTCTCCCTTCTTTTCTTGGGCACCTGGCAACCACTGATCTACTCTGTCTTCGTGGGATGCCCTTTCTGGACGTTTTATAGAAGTGGAGTCTTACAGTAGTACGTGGGTTTTGTGACTGGCTTCTTCCGCTCAGCGCAGTGTTGCGAGTTTCATCTGTGTTGCGGCACCTGTCATACCTCACGCTTTTCGGATAGGGTGGACTGCTCCTCTCTGTCCCTTCCCGCGGCTGTGCCGTGTTCTGTGTGCCCGTTTGTCAGGTGACGTACATTTTGGCTATTTCAAATAATGCCTCTGTGACCATTCACGTGTTTTTCTGTGAAAACTGCTTCTCTTAGGTATGTAATTCGTAGTGTGAGTGCTGGATCTGTGTGTACCTCTGGTTAGCCTTCTTGGAGGAACCACTAAGCTTTTCCACTGTGGCTGCACCACTTGACATTCCCACCAGTGGTGTATAAGGTTCCTCCACTTTCTCCACATACTCAACAATGCTTGTTATTTTACTTTTTAATTTTTTATGGCCATATTAGTGGGCGTGAAGTGGTATCTCATGGTTTTGATTTGCATTTCTCTGATGACTAATGATGTTGAGGATCTTGTGTATACTTCCATTTACATATCTTCTATCAAATTTTTTACCCTTTTAAAAATTATAGTCTTTTTATTGTTGAGATTCTCTTTGTCAGAATCCCCCTTATATTATATGTCATCCCCTAATTAATAACAATGAATAGAATTTTGGTGATGTTAGAATAACACACTTTATAGTCAATATACAGTTGAAAATCTACAGTCTGTATAGTAGGATAGACACTTTTCAGTGCTCACAAACGCTGGCCGTTTCTGAACGGCAGAGTCAGGGAGCCTCCTCGGTTCACGCAGTAGCAGGGCCAGGGCTAAGTACATGTGCTGTTTACTTCCTGGTAATTATACAGTCTCATTTGGTAGGGTTTAAAGAGGATGCAGAAATAGTGGGTTGGTAATGAGAGGTTTAAAATTGCATTTTAAGGTAAAAGTTTTATAAATTAACTCTAAAATTAGAAGTGGTTAAATAACCACTATAAAGCTAGAGTTTAGGCATTCGTCCAGGATTTTCTGAGACTTACTGATAATCGCTTAAAGGAGGGATTTAAAACTTAGGAGAATTTTGTATACTTGAAACCTGTATGGTTTTATTAATTGATGTCATCCCAACAAATTTAATGGAAAAATGCAACTAAAAATAACTTAGCATTTTCTTGCTGTTTAAATAGTACTCAGCCAAGAAAAAAGTAGTGAGTAGTACACAGGCACTTGTACTTCACGGAATTTTGGGTAGTTCAGCATCAGTTTCCACATGCTTGTTGTGTTCGTGCAAATTAGGTGGTGTGTTGCGATACCTCTTCTTGTGTACAAGGGGTTATGGTTTTTTCCTCTTTGTTGTTTAGTAGGGTGTTTTTGTTTTGTCATCCTATTCTTAGTAAACAGAGAAAATCTAATAAAAACTTTTAAGTGCCTGTAGGCACTGCCATTGGTACAGTTGTAAATGTCGCTCCTTACTTAGGTATAATCCTAGCCCTGGCTCTGCTATTGCTTAAAAATAGCTCATTTCTAAATTGAAGATTATCTTTAGAACTACTTAGGGGGGAGTAGTGAGGAAGTCTTCTTGCTGGGGTGGGAACTCAAATAAGAAACCTGT
This sequence comes from Trachops cirrhosus, assembly GCA_028533065.1. Lineage (NCBI taxonomy): Eukaryota > Metazoa > Chordata > Mammalia > Chiroptera > Phyllostomidae > Trachops > Trachops cirrhosus. The sequence goes on along the minus strand of CM052546.1, from coordinate 23,935,849 downwards.
AGGATATGTGTCTTTAAACTTCTTAAATTCAAGTTTGTTTCTATTAGTAACTAGAGTTACGAATGGTTATATGTGGGAGATTCCTTATTGTTTAGCTGAAAGTCATGGATTTGTTTTTAATAGCAGCAGTATAGATAGGCCGCAGAGGGATGCAGTAAGAGGAAGACATCTGTTATTTTAGAGGTGCTCTATTTCATAGCCTATATCTCAAGGGCAGAACATTATTACCACATATTTGTAGGTAAATATTAAACAATAAATTGAGGGTGATCGAGGCCAAGATGTATGACAGCAGATTGTGATAAATCTAAAGTGGGATCAAGGACGATTCCTAGGGTTCTTCTGGGGAGCCGTGACGGAATCTGCTCAGGGTGTAGGAGCATCAGGAAAGTGGGAGTGAGGCACTGCCTGGGATGTGATAGAGGGAAGCCCATCTGAATTTTCAGATCACTGAATTATTCCTACCTCAGCAACGGATACAGATAACTATAGGCAGTTCTGTGCTAAATGTAGTACTTTACTTAGCATACATAGGTAATTGTGTAATTCTTTTTGAAAAAAGCCAGTTTTACTTATTCAGAGATAAGTAAAATGGATCAGAATTGTTAAAAAAAAAACATGACGAAAGAACCCAGCCCCCAACAGGTGTTTCTTACCTGTCACAGTTACACGCTATCAGGATCCCCCAGCTAACAGCGCAGAGCAGGGAGAGGGCAGGAGGGCCACCACGGTCAGTCCTGCCTCTCACCTCGTCCCCTGCAGCCAGGCCTCTGTGACAGGTGGGTCGTACTCGGGCTCCCACTGACCCAGTTGATGGAGGAGACTGGGCGTCTTTCCAGTCCCAGCTCCAAAGTGACAATGCCACCTCTTTCCTGAGAGAGCCCCGGGGGAGAGCCTGAGGATCCTGAGCTCCAGGGCTGTTGTGGGGAGAGCGCACCCGGAGAAGGGAACCTGAAAAATACATTTTGGAACCAAGTACCCCCCCACCTCAGTCCTAGTGCACATGCCCTCCCCGCCATTAGTGTACCCGACTTGTTTGTCTGACAGTCCAAATCATGGCCTTGGGTGCCCCCAGCCCCCAAAGTGTAAAAAGATGTATACTTGGGCATTCAGTTGTTTAGCAGATGGTGGTCACTAAATACTTCTTGGAGGAGATGGCCTCTTTCCCTCCTACATTGTAGTATTTTAAACACATTCTTGATGGAGCCTAGACTTAGCAGCATTATAAAAACAAACCTGTACAGTGAAGTCCTGGGGCCTTCCCAGTATGTAGTCAGAGTGGGTATTTTTTGCTGTTTTTGTTTTTAGTTGGAAATGATATTAGTACATGATTCTGAAGGGGTAAATTTTTATGGAGCAAAAAATATCACCTGTAAATGTTTCTTTTTTGCTCACTAAAGAGAAAATGGGGGTTTCTGAGACGGTTGGAATTTCTTTGCTGTTATCTGTTACCCTGGTGTGGGATGATCAAATTTCTCATTTCCAGGTTGCTAGGAAACAGGCAGCCTATCTGTAGATACTGGCATATCAGACCTCGTTATTCTTTGGACCTCTGTATTTCTCAGAATTGTCATGCTTGCTTTCCAAAACCTAAATTATGCAGAGGCAACATGATTATATGACTGAGCTCAGGAAATATAAAACAGGTCAAAGATATCAAAGCCAGGTTTAAAAACCGTCAGTAGCTACAGTATATTAAGGCAACATTTTGCCTCTGTTTTTGCAGCAGGCCCTTCTTTCTGCGACATTCCCAGGGCACAAGAACGGTTAGGTGGGAGTAGGCCGAGAATAATACCCACTCCAGAGCTTCAGATAATGTTAAAAGTAGTCCAAGTGAACCATGGCCTCAGGAGCTCTATTTAAATAATGGACTGATTTAGTGTCCTAGGAACACTGGCTTTACTATAGCCCTTTCGCCCATATGTCTTCCTTTAAAAGGAGAATTCACCTTAGGTTACAGTAATTTTGGGAGTGCTTTAAGTTTAACATTAGATTTACAAGGGTTTTAAAAATGTGATCAGATGGTAGATATTTGTGGAAATTTGGCACAGGAATTCATTTGAAATTGAATGCTTTGCAGCATTAATCAAAAGTTTCATTGGTTTTGATTTTGAATAGCATAGGGATTGGCGGCTGAGGTGGTTGGTTAAAATTTAATGAATTGTGGAGCTCTGCTGCATGTTGTGAGAGGTCAGGCTCCCTGTCTCTCTCTGAATTCAAGATGGAGTTCTTCGTGGCAGATGGTTTGGAGGTAGGGTGCTGTATGAGTGGCTCAGTGGACTGCCTGTGTTATGATGGTGTACAGCCAGGACCCAGACCCCAGTGAGTACTCTGCTACTTTACAGAGTGATTCCCATTCTCGACCAGTTTATCTTTTAAACGAGCTGTAGTCTGTTGTCACACTGGAAACATTCAGCCAGGTGTTTTTGTTCTGTGAAGACGAATTCGGTAGACAGCGTGTGGGCAATGGCAGGAAGACACACGTCCAGTGTGAGTTACAGTAACTCACTGAAGCCGTAGATCTGACTGGTGAGGAAGTTGCTGAGATGTATTGACAGAGGTTATATGTAGAATTAGGTGGAATTTCATGTTTTCGTAAATATCTCAATTTAAGATCTAATTTCTGTGCGCAAACTGAATATAACGGTGAACCTTAGTTTGCTGTGACTTGTCTTAACATATTATTACCAGATTATTTTTGTAACTTAAAACTTACACAAGTGATAAGTGTTCATTACAAAAACTGAGAATATACATAAAAATTTTTAAAAAGCCTGTATGATCACATCACCTGAAGATAAGCCATGTAAACTATAGATGTCTATCATTCTGGACCTTCTTTCTATTATATATATTTGGTCTTTCAAAACCAAATTGCATGATGCATACTGTTTGGTAAATTTAGCTTTTTTCCATGTAACAGTGTAGCATGAATATCCATCTGTTTAAGTCATCAGGTTTTCTTCATTTTCATTTTTAGTCTGCTTAGCAGGCTTTTGTGAGATGATCTGTAATTTATTTAATGTTTCCCATGATTGGAATTTAGGTTGTCTCTAATTTTTGCTGCTTGGCATTTGCAGGGTGGAAGAACGTAGGTTTACAGTTGTTTGTAAGGAAAACAATACAATAATTAATAAATAATGATGCAAGAACGAAGTCTGTGTTCCGTGTCCTGAGCACAGAAGCCTGCTCTTGCCCCACCCTGTGTATCTCTACCTTGTTGCCTCCGTCAGATTACCTCCTTAGGATAAACTCCTGGGAGTAGAACACTTCGTGAAGGATCTGCACGTTTTAAGGCTTTCTAAAGACATTGCCAACTACCTTTCCAGAAAGGCTATTTCAGTTTTCAGGTTCTTCTGTCTTAACTGGCTTTTGTACTTACATTAAAACATGAATGTTTATTTAGTTGCAGAACGAGGAAGAGCCTGGAGAGCCGGAACAGGCTGCGGGGGACGCCCCTCCTCCGTACAGCAGCATCTCTGCGGAGAGTGCAGGTAGGTACCAGCGCGGTGACGCCGAGCCTTTGGAATGCGCGTAGCCACAGGCTTCGGCCCGTGTGTGTTTATTGGTATTTGCCTTTGCTTCGGCTTTCCTGAAGTAGTCTTGACATTATATTTAGTTTATGGCCTGAGGTGAAAAAACTCATTTTACTGTTTAGAAAAACAGGTCAAACCCCATTTTGGTGTAGCTTTTTTATGGAACTCAGTTCATTCCAACAGACTCAATATGGAAGAAGTAGAAATTCGGGAACCAGGTGATCACCTGATTTTTGTTCTTTTGTAGTTTCCTCATTAGCTCTTTTTGCTTTTGTGATTTTAGTACCTATGGTGTAGAATATAGTATGTTACATTTTTTATGCTAGTAAATTCTTAAAAAAAAAACAAACTAGAAGTCTCCTAACTCTTTCATTCTGTTCCTCATAATTTAAATGTTCCTCATGGTTTAAATCCTCCTTAATTTTCCTTTTGTCTTCCTGTATTATGCCAGATTATCTTTTTAATTTTCACATATAGGTGTAAAGGGATAGAGAAGAAGAAAAAATCTCAATAGCTGAGGACTTTTGGTAACTGGAGCTTCCTGATAACTAGTTCTGCTTTAATTGCTGAAAGTCGACCAGTTTTAATGAAGCCTCTTTCATATTTTCTAAAACAGAACTGAGGCAGAGTGGTAATACGTGGCCTGTGGGGCCGCAGCCAAACTCAGCCTCCTCCCGGGGTGGAGAGGCAAACTGAAGACAGCATTCATACCAGATAGCCTCGGAATGCTTTTCAAACGGCCCTTCAAGCAGCTGTTGTCATTTGATGTGAGGTTAAATCTATAGGTCGTCTTGCCCTGGCCAGGAGGCTCAGTGGATTGGAGTGTCATCCCGTACATCAAACTGCTGTGGGTTCGATCCCTGGTCAGGGCATGTGTGGGTGGGCAGCCAGTCAATGTTTCTCTCACATCAGTGTCTCTGTCTCTCTCTCTCTGTCTCTCTCCCCTCTCCCCCCTTTTCTTCCACCCCCTTCTCTCCCTCTCAAACCAACATGCCCTTAAGTAAGGATTTAAAAAAATCTGTTGGTAGTCTTTGTGGCCCTGAGGTTGCCATTATAATTAGGAGGAACTTAGAAAATTTCTCGCCTCTACTCTGGCTTCAAATTCTGAATTCTGTCTTCTTGTATTAGTTAAGTTACTTTTATTTGTCAGTCTCTGAAACTAACAGTGCTAACTTACAGTTTTGGAAGAATTCTAAGGTGTCTCGTGGAATTAAATTGGGACGACAACAGCAAGACCTGGGGGAGAATTGCAGCTCTGTCTCCAGTGCACTCATCTCTGTCTAGACCATCAGTACTGGTCTTCCATTAAGTGCATTAGTAGATGTGTCAGCCGATTAATAAGAAATTGGATTCCTGTTTTATTAGTGATAAATGTCCTTTATATTGATAGGCAATTGTTCCTGAATATCTTAGTTTCTACTCTGTGTGAAAAGTTATAACCATTTTAGACAGGAATCTTTCTCAGCCACTTCTTTCCCTTATTCGCTGACATTGACTGTTCTTGGTTTGAAATTTCTTCATGATTGAGGGATTACCAAGGAAACAGCCTCCGGAAGGTGTTCTGCTCTGTACTGCAGTGATGCTTTGATTCACTGAGACTTGTAGAACTTTTTGACTCAAGAATCCAGTCCCCCCTTGCTGGGGGATCACGCCTCATTTTGCTGTCACCTGTGGTCCTTTCCCCCTTTCTCTTGTTCTGGTTCATCTTGCTGTGGGCCTAACAACAAATAACAAAACTTCCTAAGGTTGGGTGTAAAGGAAAGGTAAACTGTAGAATAAGGCCTGAAGAACTCTCTCTTGAATAAAGTCTTTGGGTTTTGTGGCATTTTATCTGACTATACAGCGTCCTTAAAAAAACAAACAAAAGAACCTTAACTTTCTGGGTCTCTGTGAGCTCTTTTAGTTCCAGGTCAGGGAAATAGGTTTTTCGAGATCACAAATTACTCAAGACCATTAATTTTTTTATTATTTATGAACTAGAGTTTTCCATTTTTACTTTTTTAAAAGGAAATCTTTAAAAGGGCTTAAATGGCCTTCTCCCTTTATTAAATTAACACAGCTTTTATAAGGTAAATGCTTACTGTGTGTAGTTATTGTCCATTTATGTGAAAAACAGAAGCAGGATGCAGCACACAAGTCGGGGGGTCACAGCCGTTGTTTTGTGTATTCACTTTCCGTATTTTAACTTGTGATGTATGAATTCGAACAGTATAACAAATATGGAATTTTTTTTACTGAATAAACTTGAAAAGATTGTCATTAAACTTTTCATGGAAACTTAAAATTTTATGAGATCTATAAGGATGGAGTCTATCTTTTTAAAGACTTTATTTATTTTTAGAAAGAGGGGGCGGGAGGGAGAGCAGCATGGATGACAGAAAAAGTCATCAGTTGCCTCTCATGCACCCCCGACTGGGGGCCTCGCCTGCATCCCAGGCCTGGGTCCTGACCAGAAGTCGAACAGGTGACCTTTCAGTTTGTGGGACGATGCCCAACCCACTGAGCCACACCAGTCAGGCCTGGATTCCATTTGTAAAAAATCTTTTGAAATAGGGAAATAAAAATGTTCTTGTTTTCCTCAACTTTGAAGGTGGTAGACATCAGTTGTATCCATGTAGTAAAAATTACTATGACAGTGGGCTAATTCAACTTGCACATTTTTCTTTGCGATGTGACTTTAGTATGATTTGATTAAACTAAAACATTTTATAGGGAGTTCTATATGGAATATTTTATAAATATATGCATTCATGTGTGTGTATGTATGTTAAATAGTTATTTTGACATGGAAAAAGCCAAGTTACTTAAATTGGATTAAGTGGCAGCTTTGGTTTCAATAACACCTTTTCATATATTTTCTTCTGAAAGCTTTGATATTTTTTCCATTGAGATCTGCATTCCATCTGGAGTTGTTTTTTTCTGTATACTGTGAGGTAGCAGTTAAGATTAAGTTGTTTTTCCAAATAGATATCCAGTTGGTCCAGCATCATTTCTTGAAAAAACCATTCTTTCTCCATTGTGCCACAGTGTGGTCTTTGTCATAAAATAGGTGACCGTGTATGTGGGGGTCTGTTTCCGGACTCAGTATTCTGTTCTTTGGCCTATTTTTTTTATCTTTGCACTTAGGCCCTACTGTCTTAATTTGTGGAGCTCTGTACCCTTGATATTTAATACAGATCCTTGAACCTTTTTGTTCTTTAAGGTGCTTGGGTTCTTCTTGGCTGTGTACATTTTAGAATCAGTTTGTCGGTTGGGATTCCATTGACTCTGTGGATCAGTTTGAAGAGAATCAACATCTTCATAGTGTTGCATCTTCCAGTCTGTAAATATGACATATCTCTCCATTTATTAAGATCCCCTTTCATTTCTCTCAGTAATATTTTGTAAGTTTCAACATAGAGATCTTGCATATTTTTTGTTAGATTTATTCCTAGAAATTCAGTATATTTTGGTGCTATTGTAAATGATACATATATAATTTTATTTTCTGTTTGTTGCTGGTATGTGGGAATACATTTGGTAGTTTGTTAACTATGTACTCAGAGACTTTGCTAAATTCTTATATTCCAGTAGCTTGTCTGTAGATGCTCATGGGTTCTCTATGTATATAATCGCGTTGTCCATGGTTAGGGACCGTTATTTCTTCCTTTCCAATTCTTATGTTTCCTTTTCTTGCCTTATCGCATCTACTAGACCTTTGAGGTAATGTTTGATTACAGCTTGATAGTGGGCATTTTGTCTAATTCTCTACTCTTGTGGTGGAAGGCTTTAAAAAATTTACCATTAATTATGACATTTACCCTAGGTTTTTTGAAGACTTGAGATCAGATTAAGAAAGTTTTTTTTTAATTCCTAATTTGCTAGGTGTTTTTTTTATTAGTAGATATTGAATTTTATCAAATGCCTTTTGTGCCCAAGTGAAAAGAATAGGATTTTTTCTTCTTTCTGTCAATGAGGTGAATTATATTGATTGGTAATTTCAGTAATTATCAAATTATAGTAAAATTGGAAGTTAATTACAATTAACCAAAGGGGAAAAAAAAGAAAAATGTTAATCTTGATGAATTATAGAAATTTTTCCAAAATTCTTGTTTTTTCAAAAATTGTATAGACATTTAATCCATTTATAAATAGATTTTCTTTAATAGTAAATATTGAATCTTTTATAATGGAATTCAATGAGAATGAAGATGTAGCATTAAGAAGAGTCAATTAAAGATTTAATGCAGATAAATAATGGTTCTGTAACTGAGTAAGTTATCTTAGGCGTGCCATAAAAAACAATACATGGAAGAAATAATGTGAAAGAATCAAAGTACCAAAACGAACCCATGAGAGATGAATTGTAACTTCTTAGCTGATTTTCATGTTTATAGATGGGAGGAATCCACGGGACAGATTTGTTTTTCTTATACCACTATTATTATTAAATGCCTTTGTGAATCAATGAAAAAAGTGTTCAAAGCACTTAGGAGAGCAAAGAGTCTGGAATTTAAATAATTGAAAAATAGATAAATTTAGAAACCATTGCCACTGTCTTATTCACACACATCTTTTGATTCAGTTTTATATGTGCTGTTACAGTGCCTGGTTTTTGTTGGCCAGAGTTAGCAGGAGTCCTTTCTGTCCTCTGTGTAAGGACGCATCAGATAATTGTGACTTCCTTTTTATTCCGCAGTGTATTTTGACTACAAAGATGAGTCTGGGTTTCCAAAGCCCCCGTCTTACAATGTGGCTACAACACTGCCCACCTACGATGAAGCCGAGAGAACCAAGGCTGAAGCTACTATCCCTTTGGTTCCTGGAAGAGTAAGTCCATGGGAATCGAGTTATTTTCATTATCTAGTTTGATTTATTACTTATGATCGCATTGATTAGTAAAAGTACATCTGATTTTTAAAAACAAGCACAATTTCTCTTGGGATAAACTCTTACCTCTCCCTGAAAATGATGGGGTAAAAGGTACAAACGAACAGAAAATCACTAGTCAAGCCAGCTCGTTTTTTCTGTCTCTTTTCTGCTACCAGCACTCTCTCAAGTCTCCTGGCATGGCGGAGTGTCTTGGAACAGGAGCCGATGTAGGAAATACAGTGACTTTGCCTTGATTCTGCACATTTAAGTCTTTACTGTTGGGTAGATAGCTGTTAGAGAGATCTACGGAGATAATAAATAAGTGCAACTTTATGGAATTAAACTATAAAAAGGTCCTAACAATCATCTGAGAGATGACCCTTGTGCCACTAGCAGTCCAGATCATGCCGTCTGTGGGGGCACAGTGAAGTCAGATCCCATCTGGCCTGGTGTTAATTCACGGGAGTGCAGGTGGACTGAGGTGAAAGCCAGCACTCTTGGTTCTTGATGTCAGACCTGTAAATGATGTAGATGTGGTTTAATTATTCATCCAGGCTGAAGTCGATACAGGTACAGCCTTGGGCCAGATCTTGGGAGAATAAGGAGCAGGATAGTGTCCCCAGAAATGTGGGGTGATCAGGGCTCCAGACCCTAGTTCTGGCAGGACACTAGAGTGAAGGATAAGAAAGAACTGAAGCTCAGTCTGGGCAGCCCAATGCCACAGGCTCTAGACATTCAGGCTGCAGGGTAGCGAACTGTGACAGACCGTACCTTTAGGGGTGGAGCTCCTAAAACCTGTGCTCAGCAGAAATAATAGTTTGTAAGTCTTCATCTAGGCTGATTCTGCGTGGTGATGTGCATTCAGTCCTTGTAGGTTCTCCAGGGAGAAACTAAGAACCCTTGTGGAGCTTACTGCCTAAGGACAAAACAGTCTTAATGTAACTACCATGTATTGGAAACGAAAAACATGATTGGTCTGTGTTTGGTGCTTTTTTATACCGTAGTATTTTGTGTTATTTCCAGCACTCAGGTAACCTCACAGGATAGAGATTATATTATCCTCATTTTACAAATGCAGAAACTGAGTTTCAGCGGGAGTAAGCAGTTTGCCCAAAGTCATGTAGCTAATAAGTAACACAGATGAGAGCCCAATCCAGATATTCTAGACTCCAGAGTCCTTGTAGGTACTCTGTAGACCTGTTGGAATATATGGCAACTGACCTATGGAAGAAGCCCAGGAGATTAGCTCTGACTAATCACAGAACTCTTCAGAATACTTTCATTTCACAACTGTACATACAGAGGAAGGCAAAAATAGGTTTACGGTTATAATACAAATAAATAATTAATAAAGAATAAAACAATAATAAACTGTTTTGTGTACTCACAACTGTAAACCAACTTTTGCCCACTCCTGTATTTAGAACCATCTTTAAAGAGTTCTGTTATTCAGCAAACCTAAATAGAGCACTCTTTCATACAGTGTGTGCTGTGTGTTTTGCAGTGGGTATGTGGAAAGCTTTGTATAAGGCAACATTTCTGCCAAACAAGAGCTTAAAATCCCGCTGCGAAAAAGGCCTACAAATACCCGTATCTGAGCAGCAGCAGCACAGGAGCAGCGAGAACTGTGACTTTTCATTGTGTGATCCTGGGGAACAGGGTGAATAAGAGCAGTCCAGAGGGAAAAGCCCAGAAAGCAGGTGTGAAATCAGCCAGGTGCAGGACAGGTTCTGTGGGTGTAGTAATTGGTTTTGCTTGAGCAAAGAGTTTGTGAGCAGATCAGTAGGTTGTAGGATCTCCTGAATGCTAGGCTAAGGCATTTAGATTATGTGTAGGTCACATAGAAGCCTTCAGAGTTTTTCATTTTTTTATCCTCACCCAAGGATTTTTTTTAAATTGCTTTTAAAGAGAGAGGAAGGGAGAGAGAAAATCATCAATGTGAGAGAGAAACATGGATTCATCGCCTCCCATCCATGCATGGAATGAGGATTGTACATGCCTTGACTGGGAATTGAACCTGTAACCTTCTGGTTACAGGATCATGCTCCAACCAACTGAGCCACACCAGCCAGGGCTTCAGAGTTTTTGAGCAGGGGTATGGTTGACAAGTCCGGTGTTTTAGAAACAATAACCTGGCAACAGTTGGTAGGAGGCGTTTGCAGGTACAGATGGTTCTTGACTTTTAGTGGGGTTACATCCCGATAAGCCAGTTGAAGGTTGAAAATCCTGTATGTTGACAATACATTTTATACACTTACCCAGCAAATAGCATAGCTTCACCTAGCCAGTTTCTATTAACGCATATCACATTCACACCACCATATAGCTGAAAAATCGAAAGTCAAACCATCATAAGTTGGGGACTGTTTGTATTGGAAATTACTTCCATGCAAAAAACAGAATTAGTTTCTAATTTGGCAAAGCCTTATATGTCCTGCTAATACGAAGCCAGAATTCTCAGTATTAGTTTTAAAAAAATATGAAACATTCTTGTAAAAATTTTGTACGGTAGAAAAAATGTGCTACATTAGAAATGGAAGCTGCCACTGACCCTTCCCTTTTCCTTGCTAACAGCTCATTATGGATTTCCAAGCCCCTTTTCTGTGTAGGGCAAGTTCTGACTGCCCTTAAAGATTTTGTTTGTTTAATTTAAGGAACCCTCATTGGATTGTGTACAAGTCTACCACTTTTATGTGTATGTTCATTTATTTTTTAGTATCTCAGCACATCCCTACCTTGGTTGAAAAGGCAGGCTGCAGGATGTTGGTGTCAGTGTCAGTCCAGACTGAGTTCCTTCTAGACCTGCAGTGTCCTGTTTTCACGTCAGGGTGGCGGAGGCCCTTGCCGTCCGACCACGCTCTCCTTTCCCTCTGTCCGCCAGGTGAAACCCCGGAGCTACTCGGCTGTGGCTCCGTGACAGGCCCTGGGTTGCTGATATTTGGGGCCCTACAAAGGCCTGGCTTAACTGACATTCTAGAATTTAAGCCAAATGGTCAGTGAATTTTCTCATTTTTTAAGGTGTATATATTAAAAAGGAACTTTGTGAATTTTTATAATTTTTGAAGTGTATTGTTAAAAGAACTTGGGTTATAAAAATGAAAAAAACATTTTATTTAGAAAACTGGAGAGAAAAGAAAGATTTGTTTTTTTTTCTCTGTATCTTTCCGTTATGCAATAAATGAAAACAATTAATTAAAAAATTTAGGACTCCTAAAAAATTTTTTTTATTGAGGTAACATAGGTTTATAACATTATATAAATTTCAGGTGCAAAATGAAATTTTAAAAACATACCGAGCCTTAATGCTCATAGTTTTGAATTGAGTCAAAGCAGTAAATTTTCTTCTTGGTACTTACTACTCTTTTCCTTTCTCTTTGTCTAGGTGTCTTTCCTTTGCCTGGAAAGAATTCATTGTGAATTTACCTTGTTTTTTTTCTGTTTGTGTAGGATGAGGACTTCGTGGGTCGGGATGATTTTGATGACGCTGACCAGCTGAGGATAGGAAACGATGGGATCTTCATGTTAACGTTTTTCAGTAAGTATGTGCGCGTAGCAGACCCTCTTCCCACAGAGCGGACTGCTCTGGGTTATGCGTGAATCCGACTGAAATAAAATAACTAAGTGAACTAGTACTTTAATACATTATAATTATTTGGTGCCTTTTATGAAATGTCAGAGCTTAGTACACTTCCAGTGTCCTTTCTCTTCGTCTTCTACTTCTGTGAACATGGATGGAAAATATTAAAATAACAAAATAATTAAAGCAGTTATGGGAGGCAGCATTTTTGTATGAACTAAGTCTCATCTTTCAGGTCTGCAAGGGTACACTTAGCTGCACTCCTACTTGTACCTGACCTGGTGAATAAAAATTAAGTGCCTGTAATGAATTTTGTTTTGTAAGCTTCTGTTCTCTAACAGATCAAAGTCAGTGTGATTTTTCCCCCTTGGTGTAATTCGCATTTATCATTACATGTGCCTTGCTTAAAAGTAAGCAATTTTATTGCTTTTATTTGTTGTATTAAAAAGATATGAAGGAAATGCCACGTTTTTAGAGGTGACATTATGTAAGCTGTCAAAATGTATAGAAGTAGGAGGATGAATAACTTGAATCAGATTATTTGGGGGCAATAATTTAATGTTTAAAGCATTTATTTATTGAAGTATAACACATACAATAAAGCCATAAGTATACTAATTTGGAGAATGTTAGGGCAATTTTGAAAATAAACAGCCGAGTCATATTAGTATATCCCATGATATTCAGAGGGGGTGTTTTCTTGTTGGCTTTGGGGCTGCGTGGAGCGAGGGTTGTGGCGGCCTGGCGGGCCGTCTTTGCTCCTTGGGAAAGCCGCTTGAACAGGGGCCGTCAGCGGGCACTCCTGCTGGGGGGGCGGGCGGGGGGGGGGCGGTAACAGGGTGTGCCTGACGTCTTTTTTTCCTCTCGCGTTCACAGTGGCATTCCTCTTCAACTGGATTGGGTTCTTCCTGTCTTTTTGCCTGACCACTTCAGCTGCAGGAAGGTATGGGGCCATTTCAGGATTCGGTCTCTCTCTAATTAAGTGGATCCTGATCGTCAGGGTAAGTTGTACGCTGGAAAAGAGAGGCTCTGTAGAGAAACCATAAGTGGAATAACTTGGAATATTTGATTGTTTCATTTGCTTTCTTTGCATTATGTCAACATTTAAAATGATTGCTGGTTTGTCTTTGTTCCGGTTTCATGAAGTTGAACCTAATCAGTTTGCAGCTGGTTTGTGCATGCAAGGTTTGTAGTCAAATCTAGTGAACTTTGGTGGTCCAGGGATATCGATCCTGTAGGTGTTTCACCATGTACTTTCTCTGTTTCTAATGTTTATAATGTGTGTTTGTTCTGAAATTAGTTGTTTTTATAGTAAGAGGAAGATTTAATTATAAAAAATGCAGGTGTCTTGGTGTTTCTGGTATCTTGTCAACAGCTGGTCTTTCTTTCATGACTTTGGTTTTAGTGTATCTCCCCCCGCCTTTCCTGCCTGCTTCCTCCCTCCCTTCCTTGCGCTCTTCCTTGCTCCCTTCCAGGATGGCCATCAGTAGCATCACTGGTTATGCTGAAACGTTTGGGGAGTCAAAACTGTTTAGCAGGTGCTATTCCACTAGGAGGTCCTATCTATAAAGTAGAGATATCTTCAGTGATTTGTTTGGAAGTTAGCAGTTAGAATTATATGAAGTAATTTAAAATTATAAAAGATCTAGTCTCTTAAAGTGTCCTCTGATTTCAAATAAGTTAATTTCTGTTGACAACTTTGTAGATAAAACCAATGTATTCATCGTAAATTGTCATTATTAACTAATTAATGGGTGTTGACTGACCACTGGAGTTTATCAAACTTACTTATTCTAAAGAAGTTGCTAACATTTTTAGGATTCCAGGTTCCTTTGAGAGTCTGGTAAAAGTTATGGGTTTTTTCTCCAGAAAGCTAATATATGTACTCATCTAAAATGAAGACTTTAGGTTAAGAACCCAAGCCCTAAAGAGGTTCTTCAAATTGAAAAAAAAAATAGGTTTTTCATTCTTTCTCTAAATCTTGTTATATTATTAAGAAATAAAAATACAGTATTTTAATGCTCAAACTGTGTTACATTTTTGAACACCAAAACCTTTAATAGAAAACAGAAGTAAAGTAAGTTATCGATTTGTTTTTACTAAATTTTCAACAAAAATGACTAAATTTTAAGCTAAATTTAATGAATCAGTTTGTGTCAGGATGATTTTGTCTTTCAGGTAACAGAAAACTTAGTTCAAAATGGCCTGGAAAACAGGAAGTTAGTTACGTCAGCGCTCCCTCGGCACGTCAGGGACAGCTGACGTTTCCCTTGAGCATGTGGGCATAGCTGCTCCTCCCTGACGTGCGAGGCCCTGCGTCAGAAGCACAGCAGTGCTCGGCGGAAGGAAGGGGGCGACTGCTTCTTCCCTTCTCTTTAAGAGCACGGGAACCTCAGCGGTCTTCGCTTCCCATTGTCCAGAGTAACACCACGTGCCAGGCCCCAGTAAAGCAGTGAGATTATCATGATGCACATTAGGGGGCTTTCAAGGTCAGGGCATGGCAGGAGGAGTAGGAATGAATCAGGACTCATTAGAAAGGAAGACAAGTAGTTGGTTTTGGCACTGGGTACGCAAAGTAAAAATACCATTAAAACATATTTCTAGAAGGACCAATATATTATGTGGGAAAAGATTTTACAAACCAAGATTGGAACACTTACAAAACAAGAAGTCAGTAAAGGCTGAAAGCTATCATTTCAAGGTTGCTTTTCCATAAAAGTGCATATATTTGTTTATGTCATAAGTATTTCAAACCAGTAATATATAAAATAGTTTATCTTTAAGAACTAAATGACAGCTTTCATATACCAAATAAAGTCTTATGTTTTATGTGCCCCATTAAGTTAAAATGTAAGATTATATCTGCTAAGCTGCTGTGAAATGTTTTGCTGTATTTTTCAGTTTTCCACTTATTTCCCTGGATATTTTGATGGTCAGTATTGGCTGTGGTGGGTGTTCCTGGTTTTAGGTAAGTGCTTTTAACATAGACAAAGGAAAGACAAAATTACGTTAAATTTTAGAAGTGAAAGTACTTTTAGTAAACCCTTATCTTGCTTGCTATACTGTAATATGTTAGTCAGCAGTAAGTATAATTTAAACAACATTTCTCACAAAGATCAGGCTATTGTCACCATCAGAATAACATGCATGTTAGTAAAATGTCTCTTAGTAGTTGTAGGTTTTGTTGTGACCCATTCATTTTCACTTCTCAGGGTCCCCACGTGACTGACCAGTGGATTTTTCCCCCTTGTGAATTATTGCCATAAGGGGTTCACAGACTTAACCCCAGATTGCTTATAAGCATGTTGTGACCAGCAGAACTACTTACGAGTGTGTGTGTGTTGGGTCTGTCTGTAGAAAACAAAATATATGGCCTGCTAGACGTAACTTCTGGGAGAACGACTGCTGGGTTCCAGAGGTCTTCAGTTTGTTATTAGTGAGAGTAAGAATTGTTTTTGATGGGCACAAGGCTTTTTTTTTTTGTAAACCAGACATGTCAGGTTGTCTTAAAATCTTATTTTTTACTCTTATTTATTTTAAAATCTTTTCTTCCAAGATATTTTAAAGCAAAGAAATGAACATGGAGGTAAATGCTGTTGGCTTCTTCATTCTTTATGGAGAAAATATTTTTGGTCATAACAGACCACCTTCATTTCTGTAAAACAGTAGCAGGGCCATCCTGTGGCTCTTAAAGATACAGTTGCCTTGCTCTGCTTCTGTGACAGCACTTGCTCCTTTTTGGGCCTTTCTGTCGCCTCCTTAACTAAGATCCCCGGCCGGCAGAGCTGCTGGGGGGTCTGCCTGGCGCAGTGCAGCACTGCGCCCAACAGGCACTCAGTGCATTCAGGACTCGCCATTGTCTGGGGTGATAGCCATGCGTTGCTGACCCCAAGTTTTATTTGGAAAATACAAGTCGTTGGTCATGCCATCCCTCCCCTCCCCAAGAGCATCATCTGCTCTACTCTCAGTCATGAATTCCAGGGAAACAGACAGAGTGATCCCCTCCCCCACGATTATTGAGCAGCTCAATAATGAAAGTGATCTACAGGAGAGGTACTTTGGAGGAATAGTTCCTTGGCTTGCTTATTCTCTAAACTGTATCTTTAAGAGAAAGGCTGACTTCTCTTCTTGCCCCAAGCCTAAAGTCCAAGCAGATCCTGAATGGACCAAAGAAGAGCCATTAAGCATATTTTCAGGTTGACTGTTGATAGTATAGACAATTTAAAGAAATTTAATAGATGGATTTCCTTTTTTTAAAAAAAGATTTTTTTTTATTTTCAGAGAGAGGAGAAGGGAGGGAGAAAGAGAGGAAGCGAAACAGTGATGTGTGAGAGAAACACTGATTGGCTGCCTCTTATTCACCCCCAAATGAGGACCTGGCCTGCAACCCAGGCATGTGCCAAGACCAGGAATCAAACCGGCAACCTTTTGGTTCACAGGCTGGCACTCAGTCCACTGAGCCACACCAGCCAGGGTTGATTTCCTTCTTATAGTAAAGTTTTATGGGAGATAAATTTATAATACTTTATAATTGATTATTCTTGCTATCTTACTGCTTACTAGTAAGCAAGAAATGGTGAGACTCTGGATGTTTACTTAGTGCACTTGGACCCAGTGTTTGGGTCATTTTTGGAAGTTCTCTTGCAGGAGAACCAGCTTTTTTGGAGTTTTTCCTGTAAGACCCAGGCCTGTACAGAGTTCTTAAGCTGGCAGCTCATAAATTGCATCTGGCCTGTAGTTGTGGTTGGTTTGTTCAACAGTTATTTTCAGAAGCTTTTTAAATTAGTTGCCATCATTCAAAAATGAAGAATCTTCACATAAAACATGTGATTTTTTTTTTCCTTAAAAAAAATTGAACTATCTAGCAAAACTCGTCTAATTCCCACATGCTACCCACTGTTTTTCAGGAGCTGAGTTGTAGCTTTCCTCCATACAGGTTATGTGCTGTGCTCTCCAGTTCACTAGGACTCCCCCACCCCCCGCCCCCACCCCCGCCCCCGCCACTGAGGGGTTGGCCCCTCCTCTGTAGTGTTACTGCCTTTTTCACTGACCAGAATAGTGTTCATTGAGCTCGATGCTGACAATTCTTGGTTACTGCCAAAAATCCGTTTTGTCTGAGTACAATGAGTTTTCTGCCACTCAGTATATTTTAAAATGTATCTAAAAGAAGTGGGTGCCTAGAGCTGGGGAGAGGGGAGGAGGATGCAGGCAAATGGGGAGTGCCCTATTTGTATGTATTTTTTGAGAATAAAGAAATAAGAGTTTAAGAGTTGAGAAGATAATGGCTGTGTTAAGTAAGGGGATCCTGACATCTAGTGGTCAACATTATGTACTGTTGCTAGTAAAAAAAAAAAAAATCCGGTGACAAGAAAGGATGAAATTTCTTATTACTTAAGAAAAAATTTATAACCTCTCTCATTTGGGGGGTGGGTGGGGGCAGGGTTCATTATCTTGGAATGCTTTTTTGGTATTCAGAAGATGGGCTTTGGTAATGCTTTTCACTGAAGCTTTCAAATGTAAGTGGCCCCATCTTTTTTATTTCCTTTTTAGACCAATTAGATTCTGAATGTGCAAAATAGACTTTTATTCGACTCTTGAGATTATGTTTTTCTCACTGAGAATTGAAAAATTTGGTGTAGAAATCCTTTGGAAACTTGGGAGGAACTTGTTTATGTTTTGCTAGTTTTTAGCAGAAAAATGATGAAATGGAACTATCAAGAGGGATGTTTTGGGGGAGGGGACTTAATATGGAAATTATAAATTTATTCTTGACTTTTCTTTTTTAAATTAGGATTTCTCCTGTTTCTCAGAGGATTTATCAATTATGCGAAGGTTCGGAAGATGCCAGAAACTTTCTCAAATCTCCCCAGGACCAGAGTTCTCTTTATTTATTAGAGGTATTAAAGAAAAACAAACTTTATTCTAATCTCAGTGTAACACTGCAGATTTCTGTTGAGGTTTAGAGTAGAGCTGCCTCCTGTGGCGGGGGGGTAGGATAAGAAGAGGCTCAGGAAGCCACAGCCCTTTTTGGTGAGGGGTGTTTGTGCACAGAGCTGTGGGAAAAGGTAAGTTCGGAAAGCTGCCACAGGAGAAAACGGTATCTCAGGGCAGGGTCTGGGTAGTCATCAGGGAGCTGAGATATTGGGCTGGGACTCGGATTGTTCCTTTCCAGAAGACAGTGTCAGGAAGGAGACTTTCGGGCCTAATCACTCAGTCCAGTTATGCAGGGCCCCCACACCCCGGAGCCGGGAGAGACCATGGCTCTTCAGGAACTCCTTCTGCCTGGGCTGCCGAGGCTGCCGTTTCTTACAACTCAGTCATCAGAGAGGCTTCCCAGGCCCTGTTTCAGGGTTACACCCTGATGTGAGGACTCTGGAGGTGGAGGGGGTCAGAAGAAAGGAAGGGGAGGAGGGCCTTTCCCTGCCCAGAGCAGGAGGAGCAGGCCCTGCAGGGGTGCTCTGGTTCGCAGGTGTTTTTTCCCCAGAGGCTGACTCCATTTTAACATCAGTAGCTACAAAAAAAGAGATAGTGGGTCTTGGAAAGAGTACCCCAGAGAGGCCTGTCTGGTACCAACATCTGATAATGCCTTCTTGGACTTCCCTCTTCGCCCCTTAACACTGTTGAGCGTGGTGGATCCATCCAGGCCTGGCTCCTGGTATCTTAAGCAACACCTGGAGCCCAGGACAGTTGAAGGCCCCGGGCAAGGCTTTGTGAAGGGTATGGCAGCTGAGATAAGCCGTGAGTGAAAGGTAGAATTTATATTAGTGGAGATTAGCTAGGGAATTTCAGAATCCCCAGAAACAGTGGAGAGCAGAAATCACCTGGGAATTAAGAAGCCTGCTGGAGGGACAGCACTGTGGCTGTAGCAGAAAGGAGCGTCTCGGGGCAGGGCTGGAAAGCCAGGTTGAGCAGCTAGCTGTCCTGATCTCAAATATCTCGAGTACTAAGCCCATTTGCAGCGGAGCTGATAGGATTCACAGAGCAGCATTTAAACCCAGTGACATGTTGGCTCCATTCAAGGCTGACCCCATGTGAACATTGGCCGTTTGCTCTGTGTTCGCTGTTGGGGCATCACAGTCTATGTAGCTAATCGTATGCTAAGGGTGGAGTTCTCAATTCCGAAGATTCTTTTAGGTCTCAGAATGCATGTTTCTAGAAGAGAAAGTATTCACCATATTTAATTTGCTAATTGGTGGGATGGCATTGAAACTTTTTAAGCAACAGAATAATATGATGAGAACTTGAACGTAACAAGCATCAACTTTTCCATGTATCAGATACTGTATTAAGCATTTTACTTGTGTAATTAAATGTACTTTTATGCAAGCAACAGAAGGCATTAGTGATAGGTCAGCTCAGATACATGCAGGGTAAGGTGTGTTCATCAGGCATTTCTTGTGACCGTTAAAGTATACAAAGAACTTAGCCTTGTGTGGGTTAAAGTTGGTTCCTTCAAGGGAATATGTGCTTTATTTAAAAATGAAATTTTAGTTATTAAGAATACCAGCGTGTTTATGATTTTTGTAAAAGAATAGTTACAGTTTGCTGCGTGTTTAAAAGTGTGTGGCACGTCCTGAGTTTGAGGCAGGTTACGAAGTCTGAACACAGAAGGACGTCGAGGCCACTGGCCTCGGCCTGAGGCCCGGGCTGGGCCTGCCTTTGTGTCAGGGGAGGAAGTCGTGATTGTGAGAGGCTGGTCAGGGGTTCGGTGTCGTCCTGTGCCGGTACCATCGCCATCTTTTTTCCAGATCTTACTGTATTTTACAGTCGCTCCCAAGCCTTAGGTTTAGCTCCAGCCTACCGAAGATGCAGAAGTCGATTCTTTGGGGTTGCTGCCGCTCGCCTTCTCACGAAGGGCACTGAAATCAGCTGCAGACTTGGATTTTCCCTCATCCAGAATACGGAGAGGACGGGTTTTTTTAAACAATATTTTCTCTAAGTCTTGTCAAAAGATAGCTTTGAATCTCCAAATGGGTTGAGAGCACACCCCTGTCCATGCTCTTCATTCTTACATTAGAGAGGGAGCTTTCCATTCCTACTAGGGATTGCACACCTGCGCCTTGCTTCTGACACCTAACGGGTAAGCAGGTGGGAGCCTGAGCTTCTCAGTGTTCCCGAGGTGTTAAGTACTATGTGTAGGGTTTTGGCAGTTGGTGGGTTTTGTTTTGATTTTCTGAAATCTCTGAAATGTTTCATGGGAGCATCCCAAGTGTGAAATAAAGCTCCTTCAGGGCTAAGACTTGAACTAGGCAGGCCCGAGTAGCAGCGCTCGGGGAGCTGTGCCGTCTCTTGTTGCGGTGGAGCCTCACTGCCCTAGGCGTTCTCGGAAACTCAGAGCGTCCCCATTGGAGGGCGTTGAAGGGTTTCTTTGCTGTCTGCCTGACTTTGCTCTTCCAGTTGATCTGAAATCATTCCTGACATGCCCAGAGGATTCAGAACTCTAAATTAAGGGTTTGGGGATTTAGAGTAGCATTTAGAATTCTGTTGACTTTCTTACCAATTTTCAGTGTCCCCAGAGGGGGTAAGCTATAATGTCCCATGAGACTGGATTTCTTTTGTTCGTGGACAGGGATAAGAGCTGTCCATCCAGATTCAGATGTAGAATGTTTTCTTTCTGTAGTTCAGAGGAAATGTAGTTTAATTAAGTTTAAAGATGTGTTAGAAAACCATCATGTATAGAGTAAAGATTTTATTTTCTTTCATTGAGACTTCTTTCTTTAGTGGACATGTCACTAGTTAAAAGCTAGCTGGAGGCTTCCTTTTTGTCAGAAAGACACAGATAGCGAATGTTTAAAATAACTTTGCTAAAATAAAACAAAGTAATAACTTAATTCCCATGCTGTACTAAGATCTAGCATTTTCTTGGAAAAAGTTACAAGAATAGTGACTATTCTATTCAGGCCACCCAAAAGAAGGCATGCACACAGGCATGCACCTTGCAAAGACCCCAGGGGCCTCTTTCTAATGAGCCAAAGTAGGTGTTACAAAAAAGCCGACCACTGAATCTCACTGAATCTCACGTGCTACTATCACAGGGGCAGCTTCTGGGTTCCCTTTTGAAGCCCATTTAAGGTTAAAAAGGGAAATCTGGTTTGCTACCCCACAGCAAGGAAAGCCAGAAGGAGCTGCTGGTGGTGGCAGTCGGCATCAAGGGGAAGTGTGATTGTGAGGAAGCAGAAAAAGCAAAACGTTCCTTCTGTTGAAAAAAAGAAACATACCATCTACACTCGTATCTGAAATGCTGAAAACTGTAAGACGTTCATACTCATTTACCAGTTAGCTGGAAAGTAAATTTTATGGATTATCACTCTCCCTGGTGGCGCCAGGTAATCGAGGGGTAATTAAGTAGCTGTAAGGTGGTAACACAGTTGACTGGTATGTAAACTCTGTTCCAGAAGCACTTGTGCACATGAAATGTAATAGATTATAAAATTCTGTTACTTTAGCAACATCTCAAATAGGAGGCAAGAGGATTTGCAAGCCCAGCATCAGTGAGATCAGAGCCCTTTGTAGTTCGGTGGCCTCTGCTGTGACCAGGCCAGCTGTACCCGCTGGGCATCAGTTTAACTTTCTCCAAATGCTCTCATTCCCCCCTTTTCTGTACTGTTCCCCGCCTCCTAATGCCTCTCTTACTAGAGAAGATTCACCTCAAGTTAAAGTTTGATTTATTGGACTGTGATATAAAATAGCAAGTCACAGAAATGTTTCCAGTGCAATTTTTGCTTTTTAAAAAAATCACAGTGTCCAAGAAGAAATCGTGTCGTCCTCTTGAAATTTAATGATCCGTAGGCTGTTGGATTCCTTTTGTTTCTGACGCATGATCTATACCGTTTAGTGGAGACGTCCCCAGCCCTTGAAACCTGTCTGTCCTCCAGTTCGTGTTCCGCCACTGTTTGGTAACAAGCTGTGAGGTGGGGTGATCTGAACAGGCTCCCTCCAGGCCTTTGGGAGCAGTGAGTGCCTCTGCAAGCAGGCTTTTTCATCTGGAGTCTGTGTGGCGATGAAGGTCCCCCACAGTGACCCACCTAGGTCCTCTTAGTGGATTTTTGATGTTTGCCAGGTGACTCTGACTTTGAGGGATCTGTTAAAGGTGATTAACTTCTGTGGAAGCAAAAACTAAGGAAAGTGGCCAGGTAGTCATCTGGACCGTGATACATGTTCTTGAAAAATCTATTGTTTCCACCTAATAATTGTAACATTATGTTTTCTTTAAATCTATTTATAGAAACTGATAAAACTGAAGTTATTTAGGTTTGTATTGAGTCTAGGCTCATTGCAAAAACCCCCGTTTGACATCAGTCTACCAATATTTTTTCCTCTTCCTCGCCTCTTTCCTCCCCCCCCCCCTCCTCCTTTCTTAGCGATCAGGTACGTGCGATACTTGTGAGTTTACAAGTCGTTTTTGCTCTAAGACAGCATGACATCACTGGCACCCCCCTTACTGGAAACCTTCCTCTCGTGAGATCTGGCAGAGTAAACAGTGCTTTCAGGTGTGTTAGGAAAATGACCTAAATCGCTCGGATCCTGTTGTCTCCTTGTCTCTGGGTTTCAGCTGTTGAGCTTGAAGGAAGGGATTGCTACTTGCGTTCCATTTTTTTGTTAGGAAGTTTGGAGTGTGAGACCTTAACTTCATGGGTTTTAAAGAAAGCATTCAAGTTCTTTTTAGTTCTAGAGTCCTCGATAAGTTGAAGAACTGAAAATTTAATGCTTATTGAATGCTATGATGTCAGTGTATAGTAATCTTAAAGCCACGCTAAAATGTACTTCTTGTCTCTCTACACATCCTGCCTTTTGTGACCACATCCTTCTCTCCACCAAAATAGCAAGCTAACGGGAGTTTCAATATTTAATATCCTTCTCTGGCAGATGTTTTCTGGCAAAGGTCTTCCTGTGTTTATGAATTCTCTCTCAAGAAGCAAGAGAACACCTGCAGGAAGTGAATCAAGATGCAGAACACAGAGGAATAATCACCTGCTCTAAAAACATAAAGTACTGTTGCAAAAGATCATTTCTCTCTATTTGTTCCTAGGTGTAAAATTTTAATAGTTAATGCAGAATTCTGTAATCATGGAATCATTAGTGGTTAATGTTTGAAAATGCTCTCGCAATCAAGTCTGTGATGTATTAATAATGCCTTATCTATTGTTTGTAGTCATTTAAAATAGCATGAACCTTGTCCCTGTAGTCAGTAGGGGGCAATCTTGCTTTATTCATCTTCCATCTCAAAATGACTTTGAAATTAAATATTTTAGTGTAAGATATGTGTAATGCTGGCCATTGTAAAGGGGTTTTCTCAAAAGTTAAAACCTTTGTTATGACTGCATTTCTGCACATAATTCACATTTGCTGTTAAAATTAATCTAGAAATTTATTCACCTGTACTGTGAACACCTGGAAGCAAAACCATAGTGCAAACACATTCAAGGTATGGTCAAGAACATGTTCTTAATTGGTAAATGATAAACATTAATTTCATAGTCTGTATTCTCAATTTTGCAGTACCTATTGTTCTTTGTTGTGTACCTAAGAGACTGTAAATGTGTTGTCACTGTATAAAATAGAAAGGACAGGGACAAATACAGCTTAATTACTGAAATACAATTCTTGTTACTTTCTGTATGATTAGAGTCCCTTTCCCTTTTTTTCTTTCTCATATCTCCTGATGATTAGGCCGAGGGTTGGGAGTAGGGAGGGGATTAGCTAATAGGAGCAAAGAAAGAATTAACTTGGAACTTTTGAGATGATCCCTAACATACTGTATGTACTACTTGCTTTTATAATGTGTTAGCAGAAACTGATGCGTTATAAATGTAGAATGATGTGCTTTCTGCCAACTGGTTATTCACCTTGGTTTGCTATGTTAAAACTGTAAATACAACAGAACATTAATAAACGTCTCTTGTGTAGCAACTTTTGCTGTAGATTAGTGTTTAATTTCTTAGTTTGCATTTGTTGATTGCTAAGGCAATTTTTTTCTAATCTTCATTCACATAGATTCATACAGAATCATTCAGTAAATAGAAAATAAATTGGTCTTGGGCAATTTTTTCCTTCTTTTTCAGCACAGGAAGTTCCCTTCTTTTATATTATACTCAGGACATTCCTAGAAATTATGCGAAAATTGCTTCTTCAAAAGATAATGGACCAAATAGGGAGGAGTTGAAGAGATCTTAAATCATCCAGAATTCCTAATTATGCTTCATTTTTAGACATAATCTTAGATACTTTATATTCATTATTTTCTGCATGTTCTCTGCATTTGCCTTTTTTCTCACTCGACCATAGCCAATTGGTTGAAGTCCTGTGAGCACCCAGCTGAGGCAAAAGATTCCTCATTCCTCCTGATTTCTATTCTTAGCTCAACTATGTTACATTTAGAGACCAGTGGTTCTTAACAGTGTCAGCCATGTGATTTTTTCCTTCTTCCACTTACTCAAATAAAATATACAGAAAAAAATGCAGCAAAATGGTCAAATAACACACAAGCCAGCACTTGCATGGTGGGATAGCTGTGGATGTTCCCTTACCTGCGGCCGCGAGCGTCCGGGTGAGCACAGGAGGCCCGTGCAGGGCGTCAGTGTGTCGTGCACAGCGTGCAGGTGGTCTGAGAGCCGAGCAGGGAAACTGGCCTCCCGGACTGACGTGGCAATAATCATTCTAACTGATTTATCGATTGTTGTAAGTAATAGGACAATATGTTCTTGTTTAAAAGTTGTATTTTGCAATAGATAAGCAGGGGCTTCATGAAAGTTCATTGAAGATTTTTTATTTTGAATTAAATTATATGAACAATAGAGTTTGGAAGGGTATATAGCTTATAATGTTCTAAGTTTCAGAATGACTACATCTCTAACAATCTGAATAAATTATCTTGCAGAACAAATAGAAGGGCCTTAAATCACACTCACTCAAACATTGTGGACTCACCTGGTGCTTTTTCTTTAGGTCCTTGTGCTTTATTTTTATTTTATATTTTTATTACAAAATATTTGGAATTCCTATTTCTACCTATTTGGTGGTTCGTAAGACTTTTGTCAAATGTAACCCTACAATTTGATATGCTTTAAAAGTATTTATGAGGATGATTTTTTTCTTTTAAATGTTTTAGAAATTAAAGTCTTTTCTCATCCATAAAGTTGGTACCATAGGTCACCTATAGTCCTTACTGTTCAAGGCGGAAATGTTTATGCTGCACACTTCTCGTTTTTTCTTTCTCGTCTTTTCTGTCTCCCTTTGGTGGGCTTATTACTAAGAATAACCCTCTCAGAAAAAAGGTGGGTCTTTAAAATAAATTACTCGGAAGGGGACATTGAAGAACCCCCGTAACTCACCCACGGCTGTGAAGTAAACCGGCTTTGACCCTGGGCTCAGGGACAGCCCTCACCCAGGAGCACAGAGGCTCCTCGTGTTCCTCACTCGTTACCGTTTGGAATCGCACAAACGGCGTTTAAAGGGTTCTGCATAGCCATTCCTTTCTTTCTTCCTAAGAAAGTTAGATTGCTTTGTGTGAGAATAAAAGGTGTTACTAAGATTTACTTGATAAAAAATAATGAGTATCTTTACTAACGGGATCAGTTCCGTTCAGAATTTCGAAGAAACGAGATTTTTAGTTCGGCGTTCTTGGCGAGTATAAGCTAGCTGACTTGAGCTGTGGTCCATGGTGAGTCGTTAGAAACACATGAAATTTCGTTTGGCCTTGTCTGTAGCTTATATTGGGATATACTGCACTTAGTTGTAAATTTTTCACATTTAAAGGAAGAAATAATTAATGAAAGGGAGTTTCAGGACCAATAGAAGTGGTCATTTAAGTGATTGCCTGAGGTAGCAAGATTCTCAGGTGAGGATCCACAAAAACCCACCCCACGCTTTAACTCCATCCCTCACTTTAAATCCATGGCCTCGGCTTTAAATCCATCCCTCCCACCTTGTCCGGTGTCCGACCTCCTTAAAGGTTGGCATGGGAGATACTGAAAATCTCTTGGCTCTGATTCTAGTAAATACCAGTCATCAACTCTTAAAACATGCCAGAAATAGACATAGAACTGTATGTTTATGTAAAGCGTGAAGGAGTAATTTATGAAAAGGTAATTATGGCTTCTGTTACCTTCCCAAATCTGGTTCTTGACGCCTTGATGGTGCAACCAGGTAAATCATGTGCAAGATGTAATTCAGCTGTTTTTAGATTCTGCTGGTGTTTTCAACTATTTAGATTTTCACCTCAGGCTTTCTGAAGATAATTTCAGAGATAATAAGAGTCATAAGAAATGCAAAATATGTTTCCATAGATGGCTTGTGCATTGTTAAAAATATGTTTTGCATATTTTAAAGCCCAAATAGTACTGATAGTCTGTAAGGAAGATAGGTAGATTGAGTGAGAGTACTTGTTAATCCAAAACTAAAGCACTCTCAGTTTAGATTTCCCTTTTACATACGCCTGTTGACCTGTGTATATTTGTACTCATTTAAAACATCCTCAAAAAGTGTTGACAGGTAGCCTCTGAACATTGGTTCTTCATAGGCTCTGCTACAAAGTGGAGGACATGGCAAAGGAATAGACCAGGAATTCCCAAAGGGGCAAGTAAGCTTAGGTTGAGAGTAAAAGGTTTTCAGGAGGAAAAAGATCGTGACAGAAACTGATTTTGCATCATCCCCCTTCTAAAAAGAGGCTATTGTACAACCCAGCTCATTGTATCGCCTACAACTCGATGGCCTACAGAAAGGTCTGCTCTTACAGAAACCTTGGGAATGGAGAGCTGTCCACTTGAGGACAGTTTCCCTGTCTGTAAATGGTGCATTTACTATATGGCATTTGGTCCCCTCGGCCCTCCAGTTATCCTCAGAACTTGTCACTTGTACAATAGAGATATTACTCAAGTTTTGGTTTGATACCTGTTTTCTCTTAAATACCTGTTTTTTAAAATCTTTATCAAAAAGCATGTTTCCTGATTTTAAGAGCTTTAATTCTTAAGTTCATCAATTCGTGAATTACTAAGATGTAAACTTAAAGGCAAAGCTCTTAAACATGCATAGAGAACATATGAAATACAGAGAATTCTCTTGCATTTATGCAGGATTCCATGCCAGTCAGAAACAGATGCAATTGTATGAAATAGACATCTCCTGACCCAGGTTTGTACATTGTCCTCCAAAAGTGATTGTTTTGCTCATTTATGGTGGAGATGAAGTGTTTTACAAACTTTTCTCCATCCATATGTGATTGCAGGTTTATAGACACCAAAACTGAGAAAAGTGGTTTCCTTTATGTCTTTCAAAGATAAGTGATGGATATGAGACATGAGTAGTTATTGTTACTCATTAGTTGTCTGGAAGATTTCAAGTGGTATACACCATCTGGGGAATGAGAAATTGGGTCAAAAACCTAAAAGAAATCTCTCAAACAGAGAAGGTGATTTCTTGGCACAAAGCATTATCAGCTAAACTATAGAACTAAGAAAGTGTGCTGCCTTCTTCTTATTCTTCTGGATTCATCCTGAGCTGCAGCGATTTTTCACCTTGCACATCAGGGTCTGCCTTCATGTGCCTTACTGAGAGCTGCTTCCCCCATTTAAGCCAGTCACTTCCTGAGCCAAGTAGAGAGCATCGGAGCAACCTGTTATCATAACTCGCTAGAGTTACACTGGATGAAACATCCTTCTTTGCATTTGCACAGCAGTCAGAAATCCCTGAAATGCTCCCTTTAAATGCGGTTTTAGAATTTTGCCAGCTGCTTCCTGATTTCCACGTCTTTATTTCGACAGCACATTTCACAGGCTGTATTTGTCAGTCACTGGGTTTAGATGTCATTTTGGTATGTTTTCTTTGGTTATCGACCCTGAAGATTTTTATATCCATGATTTATTTCCAGTTTCCATTTTAACTAGGGTTGCAAATAAATTATGGAGTGAGCCACTGGGTAGATCAATATTTTCACCAACCCTTTCATTACTAGCATCATTTGGCACTGTACAGTTGTTTAAAAGAAACAAAGTGGCCACTGGTGGCCTAAAGAAACAAAATCAGGAGTCCATTTTTTCCTAAGTCTGACTCAGTGACTCTCAAGCATTAGATCTGTGTCCCCGTGGTCACGTGTCTGAGAATGGCCTTGTGTGGGGTAGGAATATACGTTGTACTGAGGCCGTATGTGTGAAATGGGGTTTCATCTGTACGAGATCTGTCTCCTACTTATTCAGGGCCTTAATCCCTTCTGTGATGTAGCAGTTCCCTAGACTTAGGTACTAAAAGCAAGCTTTTTTTTTTTCAATCACTCTTTTTGTAACACCCATCCTGTAGAATTATAAATGGTTCCTGCAGCCATTCCACAGAGCTTCCAAGTAAGGGTAATAGGTAAGTACTCATTTCAAGTCTTCACTCTATAGAAGGTAGAATAGAAGAAACTAACACTTAAAACTGGGAGTTAGTTTTTCATTAGTATATTTGCATGACATTGATTGTTGGGTAAAATTAAGAATTATTTTGTCTTCACATAAGTGTTCTCAAAGCTCATGGTTACAGTATTTTCCTCTTCTGTATGCCAGGAGTAAGAGCAGGACTTTGTATGCAGAGCTGTGGGGAATGGCCATAGGGAAATTAACTTCTAAATATTTGCCTGAGTGATTGTGGACTCTTCCTTGGAGGTCTTTAAAAATCGGGTAGAACCTCCTTGTTTGGACTGGTCGAAGGGTGAAGGAAAAGGAATGGATTAGCAGGCCCCTTGAAGTCCCCAGCAGCTCTAGAGGTTTGTATGTGGCCCATGTCAGTGACAGATGGAACAGTGAGCTCGACAGCTGTCACGTCTGCCGTTCCCAGGCTGTGCCCCCTTTCATGTGGTGGCTCTCTGGGAGCACTGTCCTGAATAGTCTGCGAGAGGAAAAAGAGTGTCTGAACTTGTAAACCTAACTTGGGTGGCTTATTACCTACTGCTGCATTTTTTTAAAGATCCAATGATCAAAAAATATTGCACTTTGCTCAGAATTCCAATGAGAAAACAAAAAACCACTCTCTAGTTTCTGAAGGCATTTCCAAACTTTTGTATATTCTGAAGGGACTTTGTTTAGGTGGTATTGCCTAATATTACCTTTAAGAATCCTTTTAAAAGACCATGGGTGGAAGGCAAGAAAGATTAGGTGGGTGAGGAGGGGTCTGGAGGAAGTGGAGTCTGATTTATTAGGAAAGGAGGACTGGCGAGGACTGGAGCGAATTGGTGCCTTTTGTCCTTTGCCCCAGCTGTCGTCCCTGAGACTCATGGGACAAGATTGCCAGGTGATTGCTAGGAGCCCCCTATAAAAGTGTTGATCTAAGTTGAAGAATAAATTTAAAGAGTGACTAAGGACTTTTTTTTAATTCCTCCCTTTTCTGGGTCACTTATGTTTACATATGATTATGTCTCCAAGAAGTGGTTTGGATACCCTCTCGAGAGGCTTTCTTTACAAAAAAGAAAAAAAATCCCCGAAATCCCAAAGACTCTTTTACCCTCCACTGTAGCATTTATGTAAGACTGTGATGAACTAAATTCACTGGACTGTAGTTAAACTTAAAAAAAAAAAGCAAAAAGACTAATGTGTTTTATGGTGGCATTTTTTATGCAAGTGACTCATTGGTAGAAGTATATGGACCATTTTAAAGTGCAATCTGATCTTGCTGGGGGCGGCATTTAAGTTCTCTGAGTATAGACACTGTATTTAGGACAGATTATTTTGTTTGTACCTTAGTGCCAATCTCAACCATGTCCACATTGGGTGCTTATTTTTGAGTAATACTTGATCCATCCAAAAACAGTACCGAAAATTGTTGTTAAAAACATATCATGTTTTAATAGCAAACCATGGATACTTTTACTGCCTTTTATTTATTGCCGGTTGTACTTTATTAGAAGGAAAGGTAAACAAATGTGTTTTGCAGAAAATATGTAGTGTAAATCAGCTCCGGTAGCAGTTAGGTTATTATTTTTTAACTAGATGAGGGAGCATTTACACACTTATTAGTGACCTTCCCATAAAATTTTTAGGAACACAGGGCCAAACAGAGGTCGTAAGTTTATCCAAGCTGGCCCTCAGGAGCATGGCTTTGGTGACATCAGACAGTTGAGGAGAAGCCAAGACACCTTCCCTACATCCTCAGACTCCAAGTCGCCTTGGCTGGACCTCCAGTTGCAGTATTTTATTCCCCTCAGAAAGACTTACAGATGAAATTTGGAAAGTCACCTGTGGAGTGATAAATTTTTACTTTTGAAAAATCCAGGTTCTAGCCCCAGCTGGTGTGGTTCAGTGAATTGAGTGCTGGGCTGCAAACCAAAGGGTCACTGGTTCAATTCCAGGTCAGGGCACATGCCTGGGTTGTGGGCTAGATCCCCAGTAGGGGGCGCATGAGGGGCAACCACACATTGATATTTCTCTCCCTGTCTTCCTCCCTTCCCTCTAAAAAATAAAATAAATAAAATCTTTAAATATATATAGTTTCTATATGTTAAAAATACTCATGCTCTGGCTTCTTTTTTTCTTTTATTTTAAATCTACTTTGAGGTGTGATTGACATACAAAAAAGTTGTACCTATTTAATGTATACACTTTGGCAGTTTTGCAGATAAATATACATCTGGGAAATTATTGCCAAAACTATGTCATAAACATACCTATCACCTCCAAAAGTTTCTTCTATACTTTATTATTATTATTATTATCCTTTTCTAGTGAGAAGAACACTTCTCACCAGAAAGATCTACCCTCTTAGCAAATTTGCAAGTACACAATACAATATTGTCAACTGTCAGCACTATGGCGTACAGTGGATTGCACAACTGAAATGCTCTGGCTTCTTGCATAGAGTTGTTTCAGGCCTTCATTTAATACATTTTCATTTGTATTAGCTGACTACAATGTAAATGACCTTGTGCTGGCTGTAGAGTACGCGGGATTTGTACAAGACAGCCCCTAGCCTCCAGGAGGTTCTGGTCTAGGCAGAGGGTTGGGCAAGACAGAAGACAAAGTGCTTTCCTGTCCCAGAAATCTTAGTGTGTCACCATTTTATCTGCCTTATTTGTGTTGTGCTGGAAGAAGCTTTTTATATTTTTCAAGTTATAATTACCTGCTTCTAGTTTTCACCAGAACAGTACTGAAGATCTTTATAAAACTAAATGCCCCTAAGGAAGGAAAGATTACTGCCACTTGGGGGAGCCACTCCTGAGGGGGCCTGGAAGGAGGAAGAGGGGAGCGTCTCAGGTGCTGTGAGTCTGGGACCCGGGAAGCCAGGTGTGGAGGGAGAGCGGGCAGCAGTCCACGAGGCTGGGGCTGGAACACTCCTTCCAGCTCTTACTGGCTGTGTAATCTTGGGTCATGGACTTGCCCTATCCAAGCTCTGGTTTCCTAACCTGTGTACCAGAATATTTTCTCCCAGGGCCATCTTTAGTTCTGAATAGGATAATGTAGGGAAAGTGCCTGGTGCATAGAAGATAGCTCCCCAAGCAGCTACGGTATTGGATCCAAGGGCAGGACATGAAAAGCCCAAACCTGTAACTCAAACCAAGGGCTTTCATTCCCTTCTCAGGACCATGAATGAGCCTTCCTAAATTCTGTCTTTCCTCCTTCCTTTGCCAATGGCTGTCATTAGATCATCCCTGATAAAGCAGGCCCCTCCCCCTCCTAAATTTATGCAGCCCAGATGAGAATATGATTTCCTCTTGCTTTTCTGGTAATAATACCATCATGTGTTTATGTAGGACGTTATATTTATATACATGTTCGTTTGATCCTCGCAGATCACTATAAAAGGGATTATTACGAGTTCTTTACCAGCAAGCAACCAAAGCCCCCTCCTGAGGCAAATAATTTTTCAACACTCATCACATCAAAACTCTGTAAATCCAATCAACGGACTCTCATTTCCTTTCCTGAGTTCTACGGGCTAAAATTCTGGCATCCTTTTTTCTTGGGCCATTTGTATTACATTACAAAATCTGCCGTACACTATCTGTGGATTTAGGTCTTCAAAGCCTCCTTTGAACTCTCAGCCTTTACCTTGTTTCTTTCTGTACTTGCCTTAAATTCTTTGCTACTTCTTCACCTCTTCTCTTTGCCAGCCTCTCTGCACCTCCCCCAACAAGGTTTTCTGTACATCTTAGATACTCTGCTTTCTTCGCCTTTTCCTGTCCTAAATTCCTACACACTTCTTTTCCACATCTGCAGAGAGGGCCATTCCCTTGGTGGCCGTGTCTCCCTTTCCTTTCTCCACATCTTGCCTGGGCCATGTCAACCCACGTGTCCCTTTCTGCCCTCCTTCGCTGTCCCACTAAGCCTCACCCTGAGAGAAAATCACAGGCTCTCTTTTCCTTCCGGAAGCCTCCAGTTCTCGTTCCTGAATGATTCAGGGTGGGTGTCCTCAGCCTGTGTGTCTGTCCCTCTGGCGTGCAAACCCAAGCCTACCCAGGTATGACTCGCCTGTTTCCTCCTTTCATTTGGGTCTGGGAGCTTTTCCCAGATGTAGCCTTTGTCGCAGTGTCCCCAGGCTCGCCACTTCTCCATGCCCCTCTGTGCTAGTCTGGGTCGCTCATTAAACAGAAGACATTGGGGTGCCCACGGCTCACTGCTCTTTCCCCGCTTCACACGAACACGAAGGACTTGTGCACAAATCCATGGCCAGCCTTGGGTCTACACGGAAAAGTGCCCAGCTGTTGGCTGGCCCCGATTTCCAGAGTTCTCTCGATGTTTCTGAACTACCTCCCAAGAAACAGGATTCTGTAAGCATCTCATTGGAATTTTGTCTTCTAAAAATATCTCCAATCTTTATTCAAATGTGTAGTTAGAAAAGCAGCATTTTATCTGCTTCATGTATGGGGTTTCAAGATGTTATTTACAAAAGAAAAAGGTTCTGCGGTTAAAAGAGGGTTTGGAATCCACCACTCATAGGCAGACACCCCAGGTCCTTTCCCACTGTGCCCGAAACCGTGAGCCCGTCAACACCGTCTTTCCGTTGGTCTCCCAGGAGTTTACAAAAATATCCAGATTTCACAAAGAAAACCAGCAAATCTAAAAGTCACCTTTAATCTGACTACCCACCAAAATCAACCTTTTGTTCTTTTTCAGCCTTATTTTTGTGAATTCATCCTTTTTTACATAGTATGGTACTGGCCTACAGCACAGCCTGGTGAGATGAGGTCTCTTATCAAGTCTTTATATTTATGTCAGAAATTACACTTTCTACAGTCTTTTTGCTACACTGGAGACTATGTTGCCTTTTCCCACTTTTCAACTAGTTCTAATGAATCTTAAATGATAGTGTTTTTTAAGCCAACTTCTAATGCCTCTTCTTTCCACTCTTTCATTGCTAAGGAGAATGATGAGGTTTTTGCAGCAGTTATAAACAAAGGCTCCTATAATGTTTCATTGACAAGGGTCCAGAAGAGACCCAGTTTCTCCGCTGATCTGAAATTCACCTCAAATTCCTTGACCCCAGGGATTAAACCTACAGTAAACATGTGTATTCTTGTTGTGTTGCAGATGCCCTTCATATATAGATAGTGGTGGGTACCACTGATGGAGCATTTACCATTAGTAGGTACCCTCCTTCATTCTTCATACACATTCCCTCAGTTTCATTATCCCCCCAAATTGTTGAGGTGGGTGCACTAGTACCCTCATGTCATACAAAGAAGGGAGGCTCCGAGTGGTTAACTGACTTGCCCTGTACAAGTGCAAGTGGCGAGGCTGAGACTAATTTGGTTTGTGGTGTTGTCAGAGCGTGAACTCTTAGCAGTGATGCAACACCTGCCCCTTCTGTGCGCACACCTGCTTCTGTTCCTACCTTTTATTCTCCTGCCCCTTCTTGTTCATCTTTAACACATTCCTTTCTCTTCCCTCAAGGCTTCCAGCCTGCCAACTCCCCTTTACTGGAGACAGGGATGGGGGATTCTGGCCAAGAGAGCCAGAATATCCCCCTAACACAGCCACCTAAGACGTTCTCTGGTCCTGGCATGTTCTGAATGAAGTGGACTCATGCATCCCTCTCCTCATCATTCTGCCCGCACCTGGCCTGACCCTTGACCTTGGCCTCCCCAGCTTGTACTTCAGGTTTTTTATTTTCCCTCTAAGCCAATGAGGCTGGCCTAGCAAAAGAGAGGAATCAGAATCTTTCTAGCTACTGCTGAAATAAAGTGATTTCTGCAGGCTCCTGGACAGAGACAGAGCAAGATCCTGGTGTCTTCACTCTCTCAAATTATGTACAGTGACACCTTGAGGCAGTATTTCAATACTAATTTCTTATTAATAGATTACATTTATTCAGCACTTAATGTGTCCAAATGCTAGTATAGTGCTTTTCATGCATAATATCTTTTAACCCTGTAATAATTCAATAGCAAAAGTGGTATTATCCCCCTCTTACACTGAGAGAGCTGACTCAGAGAAGTCCAGTAACTGGGGTAAGGTCACACAGTAGATGGAACAAGGATCCAAATCGTAACCACTGACAGACACTTCTTCCTCTCTGCCCACTCCCTCTTTTTCCCAAAGGTAATCCCTGTTGATTATGCAAACATTTCAACTCTAACTTTTGTAAAATTTGCCTTGGTCAGTAATACTAAAACTGGAGTGTTTTTTTAACCTCTTACAATGCCCCTCATTCTAATGTGTCCAGCTGTGAAACCTAATGGGAAGAGCGCGTAGTCTTTGGCCTTCTGAGAATAAGGCTGTTTCCATGTCGGAGGAGGGTGCTTGAAGCTGCCCGACTCATGCCATACCTATCGAGCTACTCGTGAGAAATAGTTCTTCATTTAGATTTGAGAACTGACTACTGAAAACAAAATTTATTACATTAACAAGTCTATTATTAGTTTCATTCTTTTAAATTGAACTTTATTTTTTTATATTTGATACTTAGGTTAAGCTCTGTTGCAAACCTCAAAGGAAACCACCCATACTATTTGATTATCCTTTAATACACCTTTCCAGGAGCTTTATACAGTCTCTAGCCAGTGCTTCTCAAACCGTAACATGCATGCGAACTGCCTGGGACTCTTCTTAACATGCAGATTCTGGTTTAGGAGGTCCGGTCTGGGGCTCAAGATCCTGTGAGTAACGAAGCTCGAGACAACGCGCCGGCCCAGCTGCTCTCATCCACTCGGTATTCAAGGAAGAAATTCACATTCCAAACTCGTACTTTACAAATGCTGTTTACTAAATAAGCCAGAAGTCAAACGGTTAAGAGAAACAACGCCTGTCCTTCGGCTTCATAGCAGTCTGGTTTGCTTGGAGTTCTCTGAGCTTGACTCTCTTTCCGGTTTACATTAGTGCAAGCAGGTAAACTCACCAGCTTCCTCTCTGTGCTTCTTTCTGAGCTGAGTCATTCATCTCTTACTACTGTGATGTGGGTGGGTCATGGCCTGAACTAGCCCCTATGTCCTGCCTCTAGGACCTGCAGTGAATTTTCCTGGAAAACGTTTTCTCAATCTCCATTGTTACAAGGCCTCTGTGAGGAGGGGCAGGGGGCAGGGACAAAGATTTGGAGGCCCAGGATGAAAGATCAGCTAGGTCTTGCCTGTGTGCACTTATCTGATAAAGTACAAGAACAGTTTGCCTTCCTCCCACCCTGACTCCGCCTACCCTGAGCCTTGGCCTTGTCTAGAATGGACTCCTAGATGGCAATTGTGGATGCTCAGAGCACAAAGGGTTTCTTGTTTGCCCAAGGATCTATCAGTGTTTAAATAGAACCAGCGGAAATGCAGGCACACAGTATCAGCAGCTTATCCGGAGCCATGGTTTTTCAGGTACATTGCTAGTCCCTTGAGTTTACCTAGCTCGATCAGCACTGAGCTAAAAATTGCAAGGCCAGGCTGTACTGCGCTGAGATAGGGCAGGGAGAACAAGCCAGTTATTGAGGGTAGGGGTGTGTGGGTCCTTGAGATCTTATTTGCGTTCTGCCCGTGTAGAAACTAAAGCTGTGGTTGCCTATGTATTAAGAGGCACCCAGAGAGCCCTGGCCAGGTGGCTCAATTAATTGGAGCATCATCCTGTGCACCAAAGGGTTGCAGGCTCTATCGCTGGTAGGGCACATGCCTGGATTTCGAGTTCGATTCCCCCCTACAGGCACATATGTGACACAATTGGTCCATGTTTCTCTCACATCGGTGTTTCTCTTTTTCTCTCCCTTTCTCTCTCTAAAATCAATAAAAACATATCCTTGGGTGAGGATTAAAAAGAAGGAGAAGAGGTGCCCAGAGAGGACCAAAATCTGTTTTTAGGAATGCATCCAGAAGGTGGGCCGACTCCAGGCCTTTCTGGGGCGGAAGTAGGTGGAGGCACCTCTCCATACCCTGGCTCTCCGTCTTAGCCAGCCAGGTCTGTAGTCAGCTCAGGAAGTGGTGAAAGGAGGTGTCAAGTGTGAACAGCTTAAAACTGTATGCAATTTTGGCATTTGCAAGCGTGTCTGCACACATATTTCTCTGGGAGGGGATCCAGGACCCACAGGGCTAAATGCTCCTGTACAATTTGGGCTGCATCCTCTTGGAAGGAAATGTTCAAGACAGATAGATGGGTAGCCTGCTTTAAAATGAGTCTTTTCTGTTTATAATCATCACTCCCACTGCCTAAGCACTTGCTCTCAGCCAGATGCTGTGCAAAGCACTTCATGAGGATTGCCTCGTTTAATTCTCAGAACTAGGTTATGAAATAGCAATTCTTAGTTCTATTTTACAGATGAAGAAACTGAGGCTTAAATAGTTGCGATTTGTCCAAGGTCACAGAACTAACTGAACAACAGAGCTACAGCACCTGAGCCTGGGCTTTCTGATTCTGTAGCTCTTAGCAGCATAGAAGGTTTGTCTCTATGTTTTAACATACTTGTTCGAGCTTCTCATATACATTGGCTAATTTGTTTAACTGGCACAGAATTACCCCAAACTTTAGCCATCTAAAAATTAGCTTCATGAATTTCACCCCATTTATATACTGCCAATATTATTAAATTACTATTAAATTCAATTTTTTTATTATTAAATGTATTAAACTTGTTATTACTTAGCCTCATCTTAAACACTGTCCATGCAATAACCATTAATGTGCCAGTTTCATTTTTCTTGACTTCCCACTGACATAACTATATAATCATTCAAGTGAAAAATGGTATTTCCCTCTAACATCATTTATGGTACCATCAGCGTACCACACTTTGAGGTACCACACTTTGAGCAATTCCGATGCAAGATGTGAAGTCTGTATATCCGTACTGCAGCAGAACTGTGGGTGCACTAAACAGCCTTTACACCCTCAGCCCCAAGCAGCCTTTCCTGCTCGGGCCCCACCACCTCATGGAGTGTGATGCTGGGAGGCAAGGCGGTGGCTAAGCTGACTCCAGAGAAGGCGCTCTGGGTCGAAGCCATGCTCTGTATCTTTCGGGGCCTGTTTTCACTACTCTAATGAGACAGTGGTGCCAAGAAAAAGAATATTACTGCCCTGGCTGGTATAGCTCAGTGGATCGAGCACTGGCCTTCGAAGCAAAGGGTCATCAGTTTGATTCCCAGTCAGGGCACATGCCTGGGTTGCAGGCCAGGTCCCCAGTAAGGGGTGCACAAGAGGCAACCACACATTGATATTTCTCTCCCTCTCTCCTTCCCTTTTCGTCTCTCTAAAGATAAATAAATAAATAAATAAATAAATAAATAAATCTTTGAAAGACACTATAAAACAAAACTTGCTTTGAGGGGCTGAAGGACTCCCAGGACTAGGGCAGGAACCTGTACTCCATCACTGTGTGCTCCTGCTGAGGAGAATTTCTGGGGTCCTGGGTGAGGGAAGAAATAGCCTGGCCTGGGGCAGAATTTGGGTGGTTAAGGGGTCCCAGCCTACGCTGAAAGAGGCCTCTGACGAAACTCCATTTGTTCCCATTTCTATTCTAACCAAGTGTCTTTCCCTAAGTTCCATCCCCTCTGGGACAGAAATTAAAGGGAAATTTGAAGCTCTATGGTCTGAAATTGTGTGGGCATTTGACCTACATCGCTGCATCTTACAAGCAGCCAAAGAAGGATTCCTAATTTCCTGACTTTGCTGTTACACCAAAACTGTGCTCAAACCCTCAGTAGCCGAGCAACCTCATCCCCTCTCCCCCCAGGAAAGTTTCATTTTACACATTAAATTTCCCAGTCTTGGGCCTTTAGCAACTTAAAAAAAAAAAAGATTCTGGGTTTCTTTTTTTCAGATCCTCACCTGAGGATATGTTTATTGATTTGAGAGAGAGGAAGGTAAGAGGAAGAAAAAGAGAAACACTGGTATGAAAAACATCACTGGGTTGTCTCCCATACTTCCCAACCAGGGATCAAACCCTCAGCCTAGGGATGTGCCTTGACCAGGAATTGAACCTGCAACCTTTTGGTGTACAGAATGATGCTCTGACCAATTGAACCACAGGGATGGGCCAGGCCTTTAGCAACTTTGTAATTTGGCAGTTCGCTAACCCGCAAGTGAGACAGAATGGCAGTCTACCCCTGTGGAAAGGGGTGGGATGGGTGGTGTTTGTCTTCTCTCAGCAGCCTGGGGAAATCAGCGAGTGGGAAAGGTTCTTTTTGAGGACCACCTGGTCCTGGCTCTCTGACTAGGCTCCCCTACAGCAGAAAAGTGGTATTTTCTGCTCCTCACCTGAACTGGTATCTTGATCATCTCAGACACAGTGACTGCCTATCCGTCGCGATTCTGGCTGTTACTATTCCAGGACAGTCATTCTTCCTTTCATTGCACTTTACTTTATTGCGCTTCCTTGATACTTCCTGTTTCATAAATTGAAAACAAGACCTCCGCCAGCAAAAAGATCAACCGCTTTACCGCAAGACTTGCTTTACGGCAAGACTTGCTTTACGGCAGTAGTCTGGAACCGAACCTGCTGTGTCCGGGAGGAATTCCTCTGTCAAGATGTGAAAAAAAAATGTGTGGAAAAAAAAGTCTACTCTTGGATTGGCTGGGCATTTCTCGTTCTGACCGTCCTCAGCCTTGTGGGTCAGCAGTAGCTGGCCAGGGACAATCCTCCGGGGACTGCAGCAGCTCTGGTCGCGAAAGCACAGTGGTAGCTCTTGGGGGCGTGGCTCCTAGTCTTCCTGTGCTGTCTAGTCCCCCCGAACGGCCAGGGACTCACAGGTACGGCGCTCTTAAAATTGTCGCCAGTTTTCAAGTTCACACTCCACTCGCCAGCACCGCCCCTCCTCCCACCGGTAGCCGTGCTCGCGCTCGCTTGCATTTACAGAAACACCAGGCGCAGATGGAATGCTGCCAGTTGCAGGAGATTCCGAGAGAGATAAAAAGCACATCTTTGACCACTTCTTTACCAAACAGACTCGAGATGTGTAATTAAAGGCCCCGGGACTCTGCTGGAAATAGGTTTAAACTTGAGGTAATCCCTTCTGGCACTTCCTCTTCCTAATAACCATCAACAGAAATCAAACAAATCCACCTGGCTCCAGCCAGTGAGTCTGTAACCAGCAAAGGTCACAGAGGAGCGATAAGAGAAGAAAGCGGCCACAAACAGCGTTACTGGAAACACATGTTGGGACGTGTTAGAAAGCGACTCCTGCCGGGCCCATCCCGACCCTGAGATGGACCCGCTCTGTGGTGGCGAACCCCTTTCTCTCCCACAGGGAGAGAAGCGGAACCGGGTTTGGGTGCTCTTGGTACCTGTGTCTTCATCTCTTCTCTCTCTGAGGTGTGACTCAGCCAGAAAGACTTAGAGGTGAGGCAATTCTTAATGTTCTTTTAAAGTTATTTTTCCCCGCTTTCCAAAAGTAAGACATGGTCATTATTGAAAATACTGATAAGCAAATCAAAGGGGAAATTTTTGGTTCATCTTCCAGTCTGTTTCTGGTGCATGCACATGTACACAGGTGTAAAATACACACACACGTGTGCACAGAAAAGTTTTCCTTTAACTTTCAAACTGCATTACACTGTGCAAAGTACTTGTAGCCTGCTTTTTGTTTCAATCTATCTTGAGCATCTTTTGCGGTAGTCTGGCCTCACATCATTTTAAGTGGCTGAGTCGTATTCCATCACCTGACTGGATCAGAATTTACTTTAATAATCTCCTGTTAGTGAATGTATCCCAATTCTAACCCCCTCCCCCCTCCATTAAGCTGTGTTGTGGAAACATCCTGACTGTTGGGTTTTTGGCTGAAAGAGCAGGTGTCAGCTGGTTTGAGCCTGCCCAGGTGAGCTCAGCAGCAGGGAGGGGAGGAGACTTTGGGTTTCTCAGAGATGGCTGCATCCTCCCTGGGTGAGCCTGTGCCCCCGTGTATCTTGAGGACAACCAGAGAGCAGCCCCGGGGGTTAAGGGTCAAGTAGGTCCCTCCCTGATGCTGAGGGGATGTGGGCTGCAGAAGCTGTCGGGGTTAATCCAGGATGACGTTGCTCAGGGGTGCTGAGGGCAGTGAAATGTAAAACTGCATGAGAGCTTTAAAGAACCGGAAGTGGGTGTCTGTGGTCCTCTGTGCTC
The DNA here is from genome assembly GCA_028533065.1 of Trachops cirrhosus. Lineage (NCBI taxonomy): Eukaryota > Metazoa > Chordata > Mammalia > Chiroptera > Phyllostomidae > Trachops > Trachops cirrhosus. The sequence goes on along the minus strand of CM052546.1, from coordinate 23,895,430 downwards.
AAGTGGTGGGTCTGTACCAGACGGAGGGTGATGATGCTAAAATATAGTCATGTCATTGGTGAACAGGGCCCCCAGAGTTTTCAGACTGCGCACCTGTGTGTTGCCCCCATGTGTTCTCTGTGACATTTGCCACAGGGGACCGCAATTAGGGAAAACTGCAGAGTGAGGACAAACAACAAAGCGAGTGGTGAGCATGTGTGGAGCACTTACGATGTGTGGAGCACTCAGCTTCTGGCTGGTGCATGTTACCCCTGCCCCCCGCTGGCCCCATGTTCCAGGACAGGAACTTCCTTCCCATCCCTGGGAAGGAAGGAGCAAAGTGTGGCACTGAGCTACTTGCCCACACTTAATATGAAATTCCAGCCCACGGAGGCATGGACATTAGGAGAGAGATATTTCCTTGGTAGTGGCTGCTGTTGCTAAGATTCCAGTTTGGCCACCCACCCCCTCAGTCAGAAAGACAGTTACAGTGGGTCTGTGTGGTGTTATTTGCTTACCAGGTACACTTCGGGGAAACGTCCTTGGGCCCTGAGTGCCGAGAAACAGTGGCACAGCTGTATGTCCTGCTCTCGTCTTGCCAGAGCCCAGAGGTCTTGTTGAGAGAGCAGAGCTGACTCGGGAGATAGTCTTAGTAGCACCACCATGCTCACACGGTTTATCTTGACTTGGGGGACCACCTATGCTCTCCTTCCCCTTGCCCAGCTCTCAGTCCTAAATTGAAGGCTGCGGATCCCATCTGCCTAGTGAGTCCCTGTCACCCATGGAGAAAAGTGGGTGGCCTAGAAGCCAGGGGCTGGGGAAAATAGAGACTAGCACTGACAAGGTACCCACCTGCCTGAGGATGGAGGGGGCCTTTGGTTCCAGCAGGACCCTTAGCCTCTGTGCGTGAGGCTCTATCAGAGGTAACAGTGCCCCCAGCACAGCTGGGGAGGAAGTCAAGAGAACCCAGGCCACCCCTAGGATTCCGGAATGGTCGGGATGTGAGGAGGGTAGCGAGGAGATTAGAACAATTGTGTGATTGGTTTCCAGGGCCCGGCAGGGCAGGTAAGGTGGGGAATCAGGTGATCTCTGCATACCTCGTTACTCTCTTTCCCCCCTGCATTCAGTATGGCCCACACCCTCTCTGTGGATGCAGCACTATAGAGGCAGAGAGCCCTCTTTTAGATAACCATCATTACAAGGCAGTGTGGCAAGCACAGCAGAAGGTGCAAAAGGTAGTACTGGTGTGGGTGCTGTACCATCTAGTATGTTATGCCTTCTAGTTATGTCATGTCTTCACAAATGGATTATAAGTGCTTTCAGGCTAGAGATTAGTTTCTGCCTCTGGCTCCCGCACGAGCCTCACCCAGTTCAGAGTTCATGGTAAGTAGTGGTCAGTGCTTTTAAATTGACCAGCCAATCTCAAACGCAGGAGTGGGGGGGTGGGACTGATATGTGTTGTGAATACAGCCTCCCAGTCTTTTTAGGGCTGAGGAGTGTGGTTAACACAGGCTCTGCTTTCTGATGTCTAAAATCTACCACACATCAGCTGAGCTACTTTGGATAAATCACTTAACCTCTCTGAGGCTGTTGCCCTAGCTGTAAGAGCGGAAGACAGTGTGACCTCACAGTCGGGAGAGCTGTCTTAGAACTGTGCCTGGCTGTAGTAAGCACTCAGAACAGGTGTGGCTTCGGAGGACTCCAGGGCCTGAATCTCTTTGTCTTGCTTCATTAGGCATTGGCTCTTTCTAGAACTGACCTTATCCATTCTGCTCTGAGCCAGGCTCAGCGGAACTCCTGAAAGGTCCTTATTAAGGTTTACTTTTAAGAAAAAAAAGGATTTTGAAAAAAGTGCTTTGACCTCCTATTGGCTTTTGGAAAGACTCAGGGTATGACTAGGAAGAGACTAAAAACCAGGTGATAGTGTGTGACCATGTGGGTGTTTATTTGTCTTTTAAAAAATTATTTATTATGAAAAAGTCCAAACTAACAGAAAAGTAGAAAGAAAAGTAATAGCATAATGAACACCCACCACCTTAGTTTTTATTGTGGCAACGTAAGCATATCATAAAATTGACCATTTTAACCATTTTTAAGTGTAAAGTAGCGGTATTAAGTACATTTACAGTGTTGCATAACCTGGTGGGTAGGGGAGGGAGAAGGGTGGAGAGAGCAGTAAGGTTCCCTTGCAGTTAGTTGCTGTGTTGGTTCCATCTTTGGAATGAGCTCAGGGGGCCTTTGGAGGGGGTACTGTCGGCTTTTCTCAGGCGTTATCGATCCTGGCTCTCTCCTTGTAGGAGATTATAGACCTCACTAGCCTTTTCCTGAATGGCCAAATTTTCTAGTCTTTATTTTTGCCCTTTTTTCATATGACTAATAGTGGGTCAAATGGGTAGCAGTCCATCATTCGCTTAATATTTATGGAGCAGCGTCTGTGAGCATCATCTTCAGGCTAACTCCGGAGACGGCATCCCTGAGGAGCCCACTGTCTGGTCTAGTTTGGGGGAAAGACATGTACACATAGGAAGAGAAAACAAGGTCAACCCAGAGACTGTAGAAATAAGTTCCAATAGCTTGTCTGGCCTGATGGCAATCATTTATTGAACACTTATTGTATGTCAGGCACTTACCTTTAAAATCCCTGGAAGGTAGGTAGGTATTACCATCTTATATTTCTGATGAGGAAACCAAAGTCCAGAGACGTTACATAACTTACCCCAAGCTACATAGCTCTTACATCTAGGAGTTCAGCTCCCTCTGTCTCAAAGCCCAGCTCTTTCACCACCTGTGGTGTTCTGTTCCCAGATGTCAAAGGACACAGGAATTTAGTGAAGGTGGGAAACTAACTACAGTTATTATGCATGAGATGTTTGTTATTTTGGAAATTAAAAAATTTCCTATTTACATGTAATTGTCAATATGGTGCTAGCAGTGTATTAAATAAATTATGTCAGTAGAGAAAATTTTCATAGGAAAAAATATGCCCATAATCTTACCACCTTAATCTAATAAGTGCTTTTATTTTTACCTGTGTCCTTCTAGTCTTTACCCATGGACATTGGTATACCTACATAGTGCATATATTATTTCATGTTTTCTTGTTTGGTTTCATATACATTGTAAACATTTTTATTAAGTCTTTATAATTTTTATGTTATTTTATATTTAATTATATTTTGATTATGCTATTACAGTTGTCCTGATTTTTCAGCCTTTGCCCTCCTTCCACGAAGCACCCCCTACTCCCAAGGCAATTAATCCCCTCACCATTGCTCTTGTCCATGGGTCATGCATATAAGTTCTCCTTTGACTGCTCCATTTCCTATACTGTACTGCACATCCCCGTGGCTATTCTGTAACTACCTATTTGTGCTTCTTAATTTCCTCATCTCTTCACCCATTTCCCCACACTCCTCTCCCATCTGGCAACCATCAAAATGCTCTCTGGCCCTGGCTGGTGTGGCTCAGTGGATTGAGTGCCCGCCTGTGAACCAAAAGGTTGCCAGTTCAATTCCCAGTCAGGGCATATGCCTGGGTTGTGGCCCAGGCCTTCAGTTGGTGGTGTGCAAAAGGCAACCAGTCGGTGTATCTCTCACACATTAGTGTTTCTCTCCCTCTCTTTTTCCCTTCCTTTCCCTCTCTCTTAATAAATAAATAAAATCTTTAAAAAAATGCTTTCTGTAACCATGATTCTGTTCCTGCTCTTTGTTTGCTTAGTTTGGTTTTTATATTCAATTGTTGATAGATTTGTATTTTTTGCCATTTTATTGTTCATAGTATTGATCTTCTTTTTCTTAAATAAGTCCTTTTAACATTTCATATAATAATGGTTTGGTGATGATGAATTCCTTTAGTTTTTTCTTGCCTGGGGAGCTCTCTCTCTCTCTTTTTTTTTTAAGATTTTATTTATTCATTTTTAGAGAGGGGGGAAGAGAAGGAGAAAGAGAGGGAGAGAAATATCAATGTGTGGTTGCCTCTCAGGTGCCTGGCCCACATCCCAGGCATGTGCCCTGACTTGGAATTGAACTTGTGACCCTTTGGTTCACAGCCTGCACTCAGTCCACTGAGCTACACCAGTCAGGGCTGGGAAGCTCTTTATCTGCCCTTTGATTCTAAATGATAGCTTTGCTGGGTAGAGCAACCTTGGCTGAAGGTCCCTGCTTTTCATGATTTGAATATTTCTTGTCAATCCCTTCTAGTCTGCAAAGTTGTTTTGGAGAAATCAGCTGGCAGTCTTATGGGAACTCCCCTGTAAGTAACTAACCGCTTTTCTCTTGCCACTTTTAAGATTCTCTCTTTATCTTTAACCTTTGGCATTTTAATTATGATGTGTCTTGGAGCGGGCCTCTTTGCATCCTTGTTATTTGGGACTCTCCGTGCCTGGACTTGCATGTCTCTTCCTTCACCAAATTATGGGAGTTTTCTTTCATTATTTTTTCCAATAGATTTCCAATGTCCTGCTCTTTCTCTTCTCCTTCTGGCACCCCTATGATGTGTATGTTGGACTTCTTAAAGTTGTCCCAGAGGCTGCTTATACTGTCCTCATTTTTATGGATTCTTTCTTCTTCTTCTTGTTCTGATTGGCTGTTTTTTGCTTCCTTATGTTTCAAATCCTTGGTTTGATTCTTGGCTTTATCCACTCTACTGTTGTTTTCCTGTAAATTGTTCTTTATTTCATTTAGAGTATCCTTCATTTCTGACTGGATCTTTTTTGGGCTGCTGAGGTCCTCAGTAAGTTCCTTGAGCATCCTTATAACCAGTGTTTTGAACTCTGCATCTGATAGACTGCTTATCTCTATTTTGTTTAGCTCTTTTTGTGGAGTTTTGTTCTGTTCTTTCATTTGGGCCCTATTTCTTTGTTTCCTCGTTTTGGCAGCCTCCTTGTGTTTGTTTCTAGTATTAGGTAGAACTGCTTTGACTCCATGTCTTGGTAGTGTGACCTAATGTAGTAGGTGTCCTATAGGGTCTGCTGGCACAGCCTCCCCTATCACCTAAGCTGGGTGCTTGAGATGTGCCCTTTATGTGGGCTGAGTACACCCTCCTCTTATAGTTGATCCTTGGTTGCTGTTGGCAGATCAATGGGAGGGATTTACCCAGGCCAGTCAGCTGCAAGGATTGGCTGTGACCACTGACCACCAACCTCTGTCCTCTGTGGAGGATCAACTGTGTAGGGGCAGGGTGGTGGTGCTCCAGTATGGTCTGTAGCTGTGCACTGGGTGTGCTGGTCCTGGGGTTTCCTGGGTGGTGCAGGCCAAGTTCAGCTCCCACCTGTGTTTTGCTTGGGGTTATGCTGCCTTAGCTGTAAAACAATCTGAGATGGCTGCTACTTGTGGGCTTGGAGATTCCCAGGCAAAGCCAAGCTATGAATCTTGGCTGGCTGCTGCTAGTGCCGGGCCTGGGGCTCACTGCGGCCAGCTGTTACTTGTTTGATAGGATTTAGGAAGTTGTGAAGCATGAGCCAAGGCCAGTTATTCATACGGAAAAGCAGCTTGGGTGGTCCTTTAAGTTGGGGGGGCAGAGTCTTTGGGGATCTTCAAGGCGGGTCAAACAGTATTAGCCAGGTTGATGGAGACTCAGATATGACACCAGCTTGCCAGCTCTGTGGGGGGAGAGTTTAGAAAAGCGACCATGGCCTCTGCTCACCTTGATGCCAGAACTTCAGTTTCTCCCTGTATGCCACTGGTGCCTTTCAAGTTGCTACCCTGGGTCCTGGAGCTCAGGGGGACTGGATCTGAGTAGGTGGGTCTATGTGTATGTTCTTTAAGAGGAACTGCATGGGGCTCCAGAAGTTTCTTCCACTGACTCAATCCCCATTGGTTTTTGTAGCCAGAAGTTGTGGGGACTTATCTTCCTGGCACTGGAACCCTGGGCTGGGGAGCCTGCTGTGGAGCTGGGACTCCTCGCTCCCAAGATATCCCTCCTGAATTTTTATCTACCACACGTGGGTGAGGGACCAGCCTGTTCTGCATCTGAACCTCTCCTACCAATCTGGATGGATGTGGTTTCTGTAATTCCATAGTTGTCAGATTTACATTCAACTCAATTTCTGACAATTCTGAGTGATGGTTGTTCTCTATTTTAGTTGTAATTTTGATGTGGTTGTGCAGAGAGGCGAGCTATGTCTGCCTACACTGCCACCTTGACTGGAAGTCCAAGTCTTTACAATTTTAAAGACTGGATATTCCAGTGAAGGGATAAAACCTAGTTTACGGAACCAAAACTCTTTTGAGTCTCTTTTGGATAGTTCTAGTTTTTATACTTAAAAAACGCAGAAGTAAGGTTCTCTGTGCATTTCTTTTTCTATCCTCTTGTGAACTGTTTCCTTGGGAAGAGTCCCAGGAGTTGGTTACGTGGTTCAAAGATCTGAACATTTTGGGACACTTGACCTGTTTTGCTGATTGCTCTTCAGAAGGACAGTACACCGCACATTGCTACCAGCAGTGGAAGAGGTGCTGGCGTTTTTACCAGCCTTGCCAGTGTGTGTGTTACTGTCTGCTCATTTAAAAGGTGGAACAAGGTTCCTTGGAGTTTTTAATGTACCTAGATTGTATACTTCCCAACATTTGTTTTGTTTACCATTTTGTATTTTTTCTATATGGGCTGTGTGTTCCTAAGCTTTGTTCATTCATTTCTTGGGGCCTTTGTAATAGTTTTATGTTTTACACGAGATATTTATGTATATGACACACTCAGCTGGCTAGTTTATGGAGAGTTAAATAAAGAGAGAATTTACTGCAGTGTGGGCAGGGTTTAGGGAACCCACAAGGATGGAGCAGCCCTCTGGGTGAACAGCCTGCCCTGACCACTCTGGCGCCTCAAGAAGCAAAGAGAGAGCAGGTACCACAGCCTCTACAAGCATGGGTGTATGGAGGGGGCTCCCTGGCAGGAGCTGTGGCTTTGGGGGAGGGACCCAGCGAGCCTGAGATGACCCCAGGGGAGAAAGCCAGGAGAGCAGACAGCCACCTCGTGTTGTGTTCTCCCTCGCCTCTCCCGTTGGCGCCCCAAGCGCTGGCCCCCAAACCTGCATTTCCCAAATTGTGGGGTGACTTTAGGAGGTTTGTAGTAAAGATTTTTCAAAGCTTAATAGTCATGTATCAAAATAGACACACACATTAAATGCTTATATTTATTTATATAATAGCGTAAAGATCCATTATTTCACAGATTATTTTTTTTTGTATAAAGCTAAATTATATATTTAAGTTAAAAAATGGGCCCTGGCTGGTGTGGCTCAGTGGATCGAGTGTCGGCCTGCAGGCCAAGGGATCGCTGGTTCAATTCCCAGTCTGGGGCACATGCCTGGGGTGTGGGCCAGGTGGTCCCCAGTAGGGGACATCTGAGAGGCAGCCACAGACTGATGTTTCTCTCCCTCTCTTTCTCCTTCCCTTCCCTTCTCTAAAAATAAATAAATAAATAAAATCCTTAAAAAAATGGACTTGACTTGGTGGATTCCATAGAAAGAAGTATACAGGTGGTGTGGAGGCATGGCAAACAGACTGAAGTCTGAGGAAATGAGCTCCCCTACATGGACTGCCCCACAGTATCTGACCCTTTGTTCTCCTATCTGTCTCTCTCCCTCACACACACACACACACACACACCTGGAATAACTATCCTGGGATGTCAAGGATTCTTGGCACTGATGGTCACTGGTTCCTTATTTCCCAAGGTTACAGAGGGAATGTGGGAATGCGATGGAAGGTTGCCAAGGCAGCACCCCAGATTTTCCCTCACCTTACTAATAGGGGAGCCAGAAGGGGAGCCCTGTGTCTGCTTGGGCTTACTGAGCACTTGGCCCAAGTGCTGGAGCATTACCCCTGAGTCCTCACTGCTCTGAAACCGAGCCCTGGGCTGAAGCATCTCCCACAGCAGAGCCAGAGGGAGGGAAGAAGGGGAGCCAGGCTGGGCCCCCATTCTGGTCTGGAGGGAGGAAGAGAAGTACCATCTTCTTACTCCATCTCCTACCTCCTTAGCTTATGGGGGCACCCCAAAGGATGCTCCACAGCTCTACCTGGAGATCAATAGCTGGACACCCTCTCCTTTCCCATCTGGGAAAGTTGATTGAAGGCCCTGCCTCCCTCCTCCCAACCTCTCCACTCCCCTGAGCCCCACCCCAAGAAGTTGTGGCACTGACGGGAACCATGCAGGAGAACAGGCCACTTAGTGTTATCTCAGCCTCTCCTCTGGGAGCGTCTGCTCCTCAGAGCAAGCCTGGGGCCTGCGCCTCTGGGCAGAGCGTCCACAGGAGGAACCAGAGGATGTTAGGCAAAAGATAGATTGCATTAGGATTTATTATGTTACACAGAGAAGTGGTTTGCCAGAATTTCTTTTATAAGTGACCATATCTTTTGGAAAAGTTTGAACAGGTTCAAGGTTTGGAGCAGTGCAAACTTGAACTCTGGGGAAGCTCAGGTTTGAACATGCTGGTTTGCCTGAGGTGGGCCAAGTTTATGCCTGTCTGACGCCTTTCATTTAAAACAGTATCTTGGTTTGCACAATAAATTCTGGTCCCCCTGCCCGCAGGGACGTGTAACCAATCTCCAGAAAGAACATAGAATTTGGGGACTGGAGAGCAACAAGTAGAACCCACCCCCAGAGCCCAACTTCTACCCTGGCCCCTCTCAGCATCCCTGGGCCCAGCCCTTTGTAGGTGGCTCAATGGGAAGATTTTCCTTTCCTCTCCTCCCTCGGCTCATAATTCTGATGAAAGATGAGAAAGGTAAGAAAATCAGATACTTCTGGGGGAATGGCCTCCTGTTCTGATGGAGAGAAGGTCATTGGGCTTGAATACAAACAAGCCTATGAGGTAGCTTGTTCTCCTGGCTCCCTGTGACAAAGGTAATGAGACCGTGGAGAACCCGAAGAGAGGAAGCGGCCAGGGAGAGTGAGGGCCTGGAGAAGACTGCAGTCGTGGCAGGGTTGCTGCTGCAGGCCCTGTTTGTGGGGTCAGGGCTGCACCCAGAGCCCAAATGGCCTTTAACCGTCTGAGCTGGACCAGCACCTTGCCCACCACGATGCCTGCTGAAGGAGGAGGGTGGGGAGGCCAGTGCTGGCTCTTCCTGAGCCTGGACCACTGGCCAGGGCTGTTTAGGTAGTCTTGGACTATTCTTACCTTCTTTTGGCCTCCACCTCATTCCATTGGTCAGCCATTTCCTGGGCAGCAGATAGGGAGCCAGAATAGGCCTGTCCTGGAATGGGTCGAGCTGCTTAGTGACAGGGATATATGTTCCGAGAAATGCTTCATTAGGTGATTCCGTCCTTGCGTGAACGTCACAGAGCGCACTCACAGAAACCTAGGTGGTCTTGCGTGCCGTGCACCGAGGCTGCATGGTGTGTAGCCTACTGCTCCTCAATTGTGGGCCTGAGCAGCACATTCCTGTAGTCAGTTGTAACATGTGGTAAGTGTTTGTGTATCTAAACAGACTTAAATGTAGAAAAGGTACAGTAAGCATTGGCAGGAGGGATAAAAATGGTACACCTGTATAGGACATTTACCGTCAATGGAGCTTGCAGGACTGGAACCTGGTTTAGGTGAGTTAGTGAGTGACTGTGAAGGCCTAGGACACTACTGTTCACACTGCAGACTCTATAAACAGTGCGCACTTAGGCTACACTGAATTTATAAAGCAAATGAGATTAAATCAAACAAAATGGTGCAGTCGAGAGATGTGGTAAATGTGGGATGTGCGAGGCTGCTGCTGGCATAACGGCACAGTCTTACAGCAAACTTCATTGTTTATGAGCAGAAAGAGCATGCTTTAACATAATGGTGAAAATGTAGTAACTACATCGACCAGAGACATGGTTGTCTATTATCGTTTATGTACTGTACATGTTTGTTACGTGCTATACTTTTATAAGCTGGCAGTGCAGTAGGTCTGCTCACACTGGTGTCACCACAAACACATGAGTAATGCATTGCTCTACGATGTTCGGATGGCTGAGACATCACTAGACAAGAGAATTTTGTATCTTCATTATAATCTTATGGGGCCACCATCATATCTGTGTGGTCCCTCATTGACCAAATGTTGTGTTGTGGCATGTGACCATGCTGGGTGCTGGAAATACAGTGGCACTGGATCCTGACCCTCCCTGTGAGGTTCAGGCAGTGGGTTTGTGACAATGTTCTCAACTGAGGACACAGGAGTGGTGGTTCTGCCTGCGCTGGGCGTGGCAGCTGCAGAAAGGAGCTGCATGTGAGCGCGGTCTTGAGGATGAAGCAGCCTTTCCATGGTGGGCAAGATGAGAAGGGCTTTCCAGGCCAAGGAAAGTACTTGAACAAATGTGTGAGGGGTTCGAGAAATGGATGCAGTTGGGTGGCATTGGGAGCTGCTGTGGGCTGCGGAGTCAGTGCTGAGAGGTGGGGTGAGAAAGCCCTCTGCAGTCTCAGGCTGGTGGAGTGGTCTTGGGCCAGTTGTTTCACTTCTCCCAGCCATAGTTTATTTACCTGTATAATGGGAATAATGTGACCTACTTCATAGGGTTTGGGAGAATTAAAGGACATATTGGATGTAAATCAACCAGCGCATGTCTGGCATATACATGCTAACAAGATGTAAATTATTGGCACAGTTTCTACTGCTCTTAATAAAGGTGGGCTGTTCTTTTCCAAAATATATGGCTTGAGTCACTGGAGTGAGCTGGCAACGATCCACTCGCAAAGCAGGTCTGGCCTTCTGACTTCATTTAGGAAGATACTATCTGGTACAGGATGCTAATGGAAGAAAACTCATGTGGCTGCCTGGTTTGGGGATCTGCTGCCAGCTTTCTCGGACAGTTACATCATGTCAGCGGTGTGGAGCTTGACATCAGGAAATGCATTTGTTAATTACTTTTCATTCCACGAATATTTATTGCAAACCTGCTATGTGTCAGGTCCTGGATCCAATGTCTTAGTAAGAATATGTAGGTAAAGGTGATGGAGAGAGGCAGAGAGAGGAGAGGAAAAACTCAATTCCTTCCAAAACTGATTTTATAAAATCTGGAGGCCATAAGTTAGCTGCTTTTTGTTTCCCTGTACCCGGAAATTTGGTGAAGGTGGGGGAAGAGTTGTTTCTATGTGTCTCTTTCATTGGAGTGTGAGTGCCTCAAGAGTAACTACTGTGGGGTTGAGATCACAGGTGTCCATTTGGTTGTCGAATAGATAATTACTGAGCACCTACTACATGCTTAGCACTCTTCAGTGCACCAGCTCTTTAAATGGTCTTTGAGGTATGAAGGACTCTCTTCTTGTCAAACAGACTGGGAAGGAGAAAGGTGGACAATCCATGGACCTGTGTTGTCATCCGTGCTGGAATCAAGTGCTACTCAGGGGAGTGAGGGTGGGGAAAGGCTGGGGCCTTGCTGCTGTTTTACAACTCCCTCTCTAGGGGAGTGGGCTGTTTCCCTAACGGACAGCCTATTGGACGCTCCCATCCCAGATGTCACATTTCACTGTGAGGGGGTTTCATTCTGTTTAGGGAAGGAGCATCTACTGCCACACTCAGTCTCTACAGAAGGAAGTTTATCTTCTTGTATTTCATTGGAGGAAATGGCTGCCTCCTACGTGTTGAAGAGACTAAAGAATGATGAGATTAATTTGATAGCAGCTGTAGCCCTCACGTGTGAGTACTGATAATGTTCCAGGCAAGCAAGTGGTTTGCATTCATCATCCTGTTTAATCCCGACAACAACCCTGTCAAGTTTGTACTGTCCTCCCCGTTTCACAGACCAGACAAATTGAGACCAAGAGAATGGGTCAGTAACCAGGCCACAGTCACAGAGCTGCGGACACTGTAGAAGAGCTGGGAGTTGCACCCATATCTCTCAGGCTTCAGGCGCCTTTCCTGGTGCAGGGGCGGACCTGTTCTCCTTGATCTTCCCCTCCCCTCCCCTCCCTTCCCTTTTCCCACCCTTCCCTTCCCTTCTCCTACTACCAGTCCCACCCTTTTCCTCTTTCATAATGATTCTTCAATTAACCAAACCAGGCTTAGAAAACCCAGAAGAGCTTTCTCTAGCACTGGGGCTATTTGTAGCGAGGCATCCACCCCAGGGCTGCAAGGGTTAACTCTGGTCTGGTGCTTCAGAGATGGATGCCTTGGCCTTGGGAGGCGGCTATTAGTCCTCTTTTCTAATTAAAAATCGCCACCACTGGCTTTCATCCCCGTGCTAACTAGAAGAGTGTGTGTGTGTTTGCGCGCACAGCTCTTTATCTCCATTTCCTGTTTCATATTTAATCCGGCATGTTTTCCAGTTTGTGGATGTGGAACACGTGTAAGGTTGGGACACGGTCTGTTAGTAATCATTCCTGCATATTGGGGCTGGTTTGCTCCCATTGAGCCCCACCAAAGACTTGTGAATCCCAATCTTCCTGCCTCATGTAAGTTTCTTTGTCCCGATCACCCCGTTTTCTGAAGGGACTGCCTTTGGAGCAGTGGCTTTGCCTTGCAGGTTGCTCTCCAGAATGTTTGGGATGGTCCTTGCATGGGCGGGGGGTGG
>CM052546.1:23737999-23882871 GCA_028533065.1 Trachops cirrhosus | reverse complement strand
CTTTCTCTGAGGTCTGGACTGGCCTCTCAGGCAGGCTCGGCAGCACAGCCTCACAGACCCCCATCACGGAGTGTGGAGCTGGGGCCACAGGGAGAAGGGTGGCCCTGGGGACTCGGGACACTTGCCTTCTCGTCGGCTCCTCCTTGGCCTAGTAGTGGGTCTGATGGGGCAGGAGGAAGTCCTGTCAAGCTTTCAGTGTCCCAGGGACCCCTCCCTGCATCATGGGTGAGAGTTGGGGTTCCGAGCTGATATCCAGGGGCCTGCCCAACAAACACCCTGGTCTCTCTGGTGGTAGCAGTTCTCATCCTGCTAATTGAGCCTCAGCACTCTCCTGGGTGTTTCTGAGCCACTGAAATTTTTTTTGCAATCAGACTTTGATAGCTAAGAATTATCTCATGGATGGAATGGAAACAACGGCATTGTAGAATGAGAGCTGGAAGGAAGCGTACCAGTTGGTCTGGTCTGAGAGGGATAGGACCTGGGGCCTTGAAGCCTTAGGATGTGCCTGGGGGAGGGACGGGGGTGCACTGTGCATTTTTTAGGGAGTAGCTCTGTCTGTGGCCTTCATGAAATTCCCAAGGAGTCTGGGGCCTCTTCAGAAAGTTGTGAATCGTTGTTCTGATCTCCCCGCGCCTCACCAAAGAGTGTTGTAGAAAAAGTCCCAGCAGAATAGGGCGAGGTTCAGAGGGCACAGAGGGGACATGGGTGGGTCTGAGCGCTTCTGGATCTCACAGTCAGTTGGCTCTGGTGGTGGGAGGGGACACTCATAGAAGGTTAGATGAGGTCGAAATAAATAGTCTGTATTTCTTTTCAGACGAGAGTAATCCATTTTTATTATTTGCTGTTAGCATTGAGGGTATACAGTGAGGAGTCTCAACTATAAAGAATTACAGCCAGCCCAGACGCCCTGACTTTGAATAATCCATTATAAGAGTACAGTTCCTTTTATCACAATATTCTTATCTTCTGTTTGTTTCTGAGCTGAACAGAAATGCCCTAAGCTACACCCCAGCTGTAGAGTTTGTAGACCAAAGGCTACTGTTTTCTTCCTGCAGGAACCCTGGGGTGTTTGGGGGTTAAAAGGCCTGGGCCAGCCATGTGTGTTTAAAAAACAAGGCTGATTCCGCAGCCAGTGGCTCCAGCCTGACTCCATCCTGCTGTTAATGGAGGACAGAGGACCACTTATAGCTTCCTCTTCACCCCATAACAAATAACCCGGTGCTCCCCCAGGCCTTCCTGCGCCCCCACCCCCACTGCCCTCCCTGTGGTGGCAGTAGCAGGCCTGTTCCGAGTCTGGTTTCTCGGCAGGGCCCTGCAGTCAGCCCCACAAAGTGTCAGTCCAGTTCCTCTCTCTGATAAGGCCCTAACTAACTGCATTGGCAGGGTGGCGAGCAGGTTTGCCTCGCCTCTGTCTTGTCTTCGGCCACTCCAGAGCCTCCTGGACAGGGTGGAGGCCTGTCCTGCAAACAAAGCTTAGTTCAGCTTTGAGCATAGGCTCCTATGACACCTCCTCTGGGAAGTCTTCCTTGACTGCTCTAGCCCAGGTGGGTTGCCTCTTCATTGCATTCACTTAACACGTTATTTCTCATGCACTCTTTTAAAAAGTCCTTTATCACAGCCATGACATACATAATGGCGTGCAGTTGTTGCGTCCAGCAGTGCTTCTTACACGTGTGAGTTCTTTTCCCAAGCAGACCTTTAGCTGCTTGGGCAGAGCCCAGTCTTACCTGAAAGGACACATGGACTTTGGAGTGCGACCCACCTGGGTTCAAACACTGGTCCTGCCATTCATTTGGGTGGCATTTGGAAAGCTGCCTATCGATTCTGAACCTGAGTATCCATATTATGAACTGGGGAAAATAACACCCACTAACCTGCCTGGGTTGTGAAAATCAGAAGTGCCGTGTATGTGGTCTGGGTGACTGTAGGCGCTCAGTGAAGTCACAACTGAAATGAAACCGGGCTCATTCTAAATTCTCCTGAGTCAGGGGACTGGGTTAAAAAGGCTTAGAAATCCATTTGTCATCTTTTATTAGTTTATAAAACTAATACATGAGTACACACTCATTGCAAAAAAACAATGCAGAAATAAAAAACTAGAAGTTTCTGCACCCTTCTTTGCCCCCCAGATCGCCTTTGCCCCGGAAGGAACTACTGTTAATGGTTTGGTTGGTGTGCCTTTGTCTACATGAACATACGTATTTTTTCACATGAAAAAATTTTCACATATTTTCACATGAACCTCGTTGTGAAATTTGCCCTCACCAACCTGCCTTGGCAGCCTCTCCCTGTCCCCACATTCGGAAGCACTTCAGTCTTCTCAACCGCGCAGCCCCTGGACCGGTGGCACCCTGACTTAGGGACCCGTTCTTCTGTGGGTGGCCTTTCAGCGTTTCCAGTGTTTCCCCATCCACACAGGATGGTGGCGAATCCTGTTTCTGTTGTCCGTGGCCGCAGAGCAGAGCCCTCGGAACACAGCGACTTTCGTCTTCCTCCTGTTCCGTGGACCGCCTCGGCGGGGCAGCTTTCAGCCGCTTCTGACTCGTGAGGCACAGGAATGACCGAAGTTCAGTGGCGCACCAAAATTAACTGTTTTTGCTGATCTGACCGAAAAAGTAGGTGCAATTTTGATTCATTCACACCACACAGCTATTGTTGTGTTGGCTATTGTCACTTTTTATTTGTCAGTCTAAGGGAAAGAGGTAAGTGCTCCTAAGTAGTCAGGCATTACAGTTTTAAAAGTTTTTGCAGCACACCAGTTGAAAATCGCTGCCTCAGTGGTTCTTTTGCCCGTGGTCTTGGCAACGATGGAGCATCCAAAAGGAGCTCACGTGGCTGGCAGCTGGTGCTGGCTGGGAACTGAGCGGGGGCGGTACCCAGAGCACCTAGGCTCCCTCTGACTGGTCTCTACCTGTGGGTTGGGTTTCTCACAACATGGGCCTGGGTTCCAGAATGTCAGTTCTGCCATGTACTGTTGATCACATCCAGTCACAGGGCCAGCCCAGAATCGAGGGCTGAGGGACAAGCTCCGCCTCGTGATGTGGGGGAGCATGTGTGCCCAGGCAGGGACAGGGCATGAGTGTTTGGAGGCTGTTTTTGGAGACTGAATCCTGTAAATGTATGAATATGAGTGTGAATATGAGTATAGAGAGGAAGGTTTATAGGACAAGTAAGTTTACAGTTTGTACAGAAAATAATGCAATAATTAGTAAGTAATAACACAAGAATGAACTGTTTCATGTACTCACAAGTGTAGGCCTTTTGCCCCGCCCTGTGTGTGTGTGTGTGTGTGTGTGCACACATATATCCCCATTCTTCATACGTCTTTGTAAATAGATGGGATTGTTTTTGTAGGTTCATTCCTAGAAGGGAGTTGTTGGTTCAAAACATATAGATGTTTCTAGACGGGAGGGAGTTGGGGGCTGGGTGAAAAGCTGAAAGGGACTCTGAAGTACAAACTGCAGTTGTGGAAACAGTTGAGGGAATGTGAAGTACAACATAAGGAAGGAATGTGGCCGTGATCCTGTAATCCCTGTGATAACTGTATGGCATCGATGGGTGCAGACTTATTTGAGATGATCACTTTGTAAGGTACAGAAATGTCTAATCACTATGCTGTACACCTGAAATTAATATAATATTGTATGTCAGCTGTAACTGGAAATAAATTAATTTTTCAAAAAAGACCTGCACATCTCTGATCTGGACAGCGACAGCAGAATTGCCTTCGACGGAGCTGTTCCAACGACACTGTCCTCAGGGAGGAGCGGGGGTCTCGTCTCTCCCTGCCCCCACCCGTGTTGGCGGGCATCAGTTGTTTTCATCCTTGTCAATCTGATGGGCGAGAAACTGTCTGGTTTTCACTATTAGTGGCATGAAACATCTTCACAGTGTTTCATTCTTATCTATACTCGAGAGATTAATTTGTGCTACACTCATGAGCGTCCTATTCCTCTGGCACCGTCAGAGAAACAGGGAGTTGGTGTGGGGGCCTGTGGGGAGCAAAGGCCCCCTATGAGGACTCTGGATCAGGGCCCCTCAAACTGCTCTGCTGCTTGCCATCTGCTTTTGAGAGGGTATCACAGTGTTGGTGAGCAAATTATTAACCTTGTCCTATCTTCAGGCTCATTACTTAGTTGGAAAGCTTTTTCAGAGGGCCCTGTAATCCCCAGTAACAGAATGTTCTGCGCTACATGGGAAGTGTGAGACCAGCTCTGAACTCTGAGCCTGGGTGGGGCTGCAAAGGCCTGGTCAGAAATGAGGACAGAGTGAGAGCAGGGGATTAAAACATCCAGTTAATGCCCCCCTGTCAACAAACTACAGGCTTTCCCCTTGTATTCCCATATTCATTCTCTCTCTCTCTCTCTCTCTCTCTCTCTCTCTCTCACACACACACACACACACACACACAAAGATAAGGGGATATAGGCAGTGATGACTTTGGTAGAATAGTCGTCCATGGTTTAGTTCAAAGACACTCACTGGTCAAGGTTGGTCTCACTGCTTTTCCAGCTTTAGATCCAAGCTTCAGTCTTCTAGGCTTCGCACACTAGCATGTTGGACAGTTTGGTTATAGGAGATGGAAAAGCCAACCTCCCACACTCTGCCTTAAGCAGGAAAAACCAAAAAGTGTTTATTGGATCATATACTGGGACGTCTGGGCGTGAACTTGGGAATGGATTGGATTCAGGGCTCAAAATCAACGCTCATCGTCCCTGGACTCTGTCTCTTGGATCTCCCCTCCTCACCTTAGACTCCTGTGAGCAAGATGGTGGTGACCTGTGGTCCCTTATCCTCGGTGGTTTAAGTCCAGGCTGAGAGGGGAGCTGTGTCTGCTTTCCCAGCAAAGGCCTCTGTGGCCCATGGGCTCTGGCGGCTCCAGGACTGCTTTTTCATCCCTGCTTAGGAGCCTTGTGGCTGGGATTCTGGCACAGTGATTGGCTTAGGCTGGGATGTGTGCTCCTCCCTGAAGCCTGCGTTATGGAACCTTGACTTGATCATGCAGGGGGGATGGACCCCAAACAAGCCCTGAGAGCCATTTCCTGAAGGCAGAAGAAAGGATATCGGAGATGTCAAGATCGAAAGTCCTTGGTTCCTTCATCGTGCCCCTCGAGTGGTCATTCATTCAGGATTTAAGTGCAGTGGGAGGGATTTGGGGTTCTAACTGATTCCCAGGTAAAGCTAATTCATTTCATCCCGGGACCACCAGCGGCAAACAGGAAACTACAGATAGTCCAAGAACCATAGCCAGTGATCCCAAAGCCTGGCTTTAGTCATGGGTTGTGGGTTCAGTGAGTGCGTGAGGAGGAGGCTAGGTGTGACCCCTTCTCCGGCCCTAAGTAAGGGAAGGTGTTTGAGTGGAGAAAAGACCAAGAAGGTCGGGCAGGTAGGAGCTGGCAGAGATGGAGGGCTTCCTTTCAAAAGCCAATTACGGGATTCATATTTGTAAAATTGATTGTCTTTATTGCAAATTGTCTGTGCTGGTTTAGGTCAAGGGTATATATTTTCTTCATCCACAGATCTAAGCAGTTTGGAAGGCAAATGTCCTTCTTTGCCAGGCTGGGCGAACAGCCGTTGGATGTGCCAACAGGCCCCGTGGGATCATTAGTCTCCTGTTAAACCTTTTATGGTTTGCTTTTTCGGTTTTGTTTTTTTTTTTTTTGAGAAAACTCAGGTTAAATATTTATTGTAGAGGAAAGGAATGCTGCTGCTTCCTCCTGCTTCTCCTACTTTGTTGCTATTAGCTGTTTAATAGGCAGTAGCATACAAATAGTATAAAACCTAAAAGATACGAAACGCTGTAGTGAAAAAGTCTGTCCGCCCTGGAACCTCTGCCCCACCCCCGCCCCACAGTCCGTCCCGGGACCAAGTTCCATTGCATCCTCCCCGAGAGAGTCCAGAAAAAGGACCACATACACAGTACTGAAGGACAACTTATTCTTTTGTTCTTTAAATGAAACAATTAGAGTTTTCCACCACACTGACTTTAAAGCATCTGAGTTAAGGCCACAGAGTTAAAGAAGCAAATGAGACCTCAGCTCCAATCACCTAACCTGTGGGCTTCTAATGAATGCTCGCTGGTTCCAGAGGTTCGTACTCACCTGTGGGTTCCCTCCCCACTGTGCTCCCCCATTCACAGGGCCTGTGCCTTGAGCACGTTTGACCAAAAGCGGCTTCACTCAGCATTGCTCAACAAACTCCCCTTCGCCTTATTGGCTGTCTGGGCTCCAAGTGGCCCACAATTTCCATGATTAAAGCCCATCCTCTAAGGTCAAGATTCGTCACCACAGAGGGTATACCAAAGCTACTGGTTCAGAACCTGAAGGCGTTTCTGCAAGAACAGTCCAAAAACTCTCAACCAAGGGCTCAGCTCCCCTGGGGGGTGTGATGTGGCCCCTCCGTACTCCAGGCCTGGTGTGGGGCCCTGGGGGCAGAGGATGACTAACCACATTCTCTTCCTTGAACAGCTAGTGCAGCCCCGGGCGACAGGCCTGAGTGCTGTAGTGACACAGTTGTTGGGTGCCCCTCCTGTAGGTCTCAGTCCCACTCATGTGGGCCTCAGTCCCCCGGGAGATGTCCGTGAATGAATGGCATTCATTTTAGACATAAAAGTGCTGCTGTGTTTGTTTGTTTATCACTCTCTAGTCCCTTACAATGTGGCAGTCAGAGGGATGTGTAAATAATAATACTGGTAACAATCTTCACTTTCTGATGAATGTAAATAATAACTGCTGTGCACAGAGGTCAGGCCTCGTCCCAAGTTCTTCTAAGGTTTACCTCGAGAGAGCCCTGCGAGGTGGGGCTGAGTGTCACTCTCACTTCACAGGCAAGCCCTTGGCCTCAGAGAGAGGAAGTCAGCAGCTGAAGGTCACAAAATTTGGGCTCAGTGGAAGCAGCATTCACGACACGTCCTAAGGTGCCCATGCCTCAGGCCCTGTGCAAACCACTGCCCACCTGGCACTGGGAAGCCACCAGGCCAGCCACTGGCAATTTGTTACAAAATAGAAGTAGTTTTTGAGGTGGACAATTAACTATTTCTAGAAGAAATCCTTGATTCCCAGTAGACACCTTCTTACTACTAAACTAGATTTGTGTTCTGGCAAGAGGTAACATCATTGTTTAATAAAAAGGAACACCTCCATTAGTTTGTATAGGGCCATGAGTTTTGTTCCTTCCACTCTCAGATGCGCAGAGGGAGGATAATGTCTCTATTTAAGGCTGTACCTGGTAGAAGCTCCACCCCTCCTCTGTGTCCTAGGGGCAGGAAAAAAGGGCAGCTTATAATGGAGTCTGATTTTTTAAACCAGTCTCTTGAGGTTTCACTTGTTCCCATCCCGATCTGAGAGGGGATGTGGGGAAGGGTGTGGGCAGGGGTATGGGAGAATTCACAGTCTGGGACAAGGGTCCTCTGTCTTTGTTCTTGTCCTTGGGTGTGAGCTGGTGTCAAAGAGGACTGTTGCCTAGTGCTGTCCCTGGGCCATCCTGGTGTCTGCTGTACATCTGATTGCATGCCTTCTCCACTCAGTGCCTGGTCGCACATCCTCGCGGACTTGTTTACTGCTGGTTGAGTTCCCCTGTGTCTGTGTCTGGTCCCCCATCTTGGCCCCTGGCAGGAGCTTTGCCCTTGGCTACCGGCTCTTAGCTCAGTGTGCCTGCTGCACGGGAGCTGAAGAAGTCTCCACCGGCAGCCCAGACGCTCTACCCCTGGCCATCCCGCTTGGCCCAGCATCTTCAGCCGTGGGCTGTGTTGCTAACCCTTCTGGAGCTCACGGCAGAAGCAGGGCAGGACCACACACACACACACACACACACACACACACCCCCCACCCCCCCACCCCCCCGCTGCTCACCATGTTCTCCTCACCTCATCTAGCCCCCGGTATCTCTTGGAGAGAAAACTGGGGCTTACACACCTGTATGTCAACCTCTTGATTCTTCTGCTGGCCATATTTTTCTCACAAGCCGTTGGGCAAGAAGGGTGGGCTTATTTCCCTCCTCTGCATTCTATTTGTTTTCCCAACCCCAACCTCATTAGCTAAGTCCAAATGGCCAACAGCAGTGAGAGGCGCCTCAGCACACCAGCAATTCTCTGCAGAGAAGTGGTCCTTTCTAACTGCTTCCGCCCTTTTCTTTGGTGCCCTTCAACTGGATGTTGGCCAAGGGTTGTGAAGTCATTTTTGACACTTGACCTTTTCAGGTCTCTCACTGGTAAGTTAGTGCCCCGTTTCAGCACATAGGAATGATTGACATCAATGGTTTTGTTCTTGGCCGTGGGAACCTCAGAGAACACCAAGACGTAGGAGCCATCTTTAACATCTGGGGTCTGGTCTCAAGAACTGCAGTGTGCTGGAAGTGGGTGTATAGACACGCCGTTCAGAGCCCCTCGACAAGCCTACCGCAGGGTGGCAGGTGGACTGAAGGTTAAAGAGCTTTAGTTATTGAATAGAGCAAAATAAAAGGAGGGCTAATAAAAGAAGGTCATGGTAGACATTGTTGGATTTGAGTTAATTTTTCCAATTTTAGATTTTTCTTTTCCCCCATGGATTTACCCCATATTTGTTTGATTTTGGTTGGCTTGTTGAGTTTGCTTTCGATAGGTAGGCTAATGTTGGTTTAAAACATTTTTAAAAATCATTTAATCTTTCAAACATTTATGAAGTCATCTTTGTTTTTGACACGTGGAGGCCACATTCATATGAGAGAGCCATCTTTTTCAGGAGCAAAATATTCCTGGTTTTGGTTGGAACTAAAGATGTCAATATTTTATGGTGCCCTGTGTGGTGGATCCCAGACTCAACACCACCTAGACAGTCGGCCAGGAACGCCACTTTCTGAAATAGGTCCTTAGAGCCGATGTTACCAGAGAAGGAGCAACGACAGGAGGTGCACATCCCCTGGTCAAATAGGCTTGGGAAACAGGTTAAACAGAGTCCGCCAGCCAGGCTCCATAACTGCTGGGCTTCTCGTCCCTTCCATAGCACGTACCACTGCATTAGTCCCAGGATGGGGCTATTGTGGACGGCATTGAACAAACTCGTTTTTTGACGAGCATTTCGTGGGGCTAATGTTGTAAGGAATCCTCTCTGGAAAGTGCTGATCTAGGATGAACCATGAAGAGGAAAACAAGAAACTCTGTTATCTTAGTATTTCCTTGTGAACAAAATCTGTGGTCCCTGAGTCAGGGAAAGCCTGCGGGATGGAACAATCTCCATGGTTGGCGGAGAGCCCAGGGTCACAGTGCTTTATTATTGCTCTGGCCCACCAAGTCCTCTCTCACAAAGGAACCAGCACAAGCTTCCTCATGCCTCTGACAGAAGCACATCATTCCTGAGGAAGGGATGGGGTTGTGCAACTTGACCTAGAGGTGGGGGAGGGTCTGCTTAGCCCCAAGAAGCAAATATCCTTCAACCCAAAAATGAACAGGAATTTCAAGAATTTGCTTTTGTTGCCCTAGCTCCATATTGCTTTAGACTGTTGATTTTCAATCTCTTTCATCTCATGGCACACATAAACTAATTACTAATATTGTGCAGCACACAGAGAAATATATTTTTTACCAATCTGACAAAAAATAGGTATAATTTTGATCCTTTCACACCAGATGGCTATTGTTGTGTGAACTGTTGTCATTTTTTAAAAATATATTTTAATTAATTAATAAAATTTTAGAGGGGAAGGAAGGGCGAAAGAACAGGAGAGAAACATTGATCAGTTGCCTCCCATATGTGCCCGACTGGGACTGAACCTGCACCCCAGGCATGGGCCTCAACCAGGAATCCAGCTGGCAGCCTTCGGCTTTGTGGGATGACGCCAACCCACTGAGCCATACTGGTCAGGGCTGCTGTCATTTTTTTTTTTAGTTGACAGTCTAAGGGAAAAGAGGTCGGTGTCCTGACTCAATAGTCAGGTATTGCATCTTCTAAAAATTCTTGCAGCACACTGGTTGAAAATCACTGCTTTAGAACGCAAATGTGATTGTAGCCACATCAAATTTGAATGATGACTGCAGTTAGTTTTAACAGGATTCCATCTCTGTTTTGTTGTCATCTGGCCCCTTTAACCTTCGAGATGATTAACTAGAGCAGGTGGGTACTAGCAAGTTGGATTGACTCTCCAGCCTGTGGACTAGTAACAGTTGGGTAACTCAGTGAACATTTAAGGGCTTCAGGAGGGAGCTGGGCCCCATCTCCCAACTACACTGGAACTATACATTGGGCTGACTTTCCTAATGAATAAAATGAATAAAGACCACCTGAATGTGTGTGTGTGTGTGTGTGTGTGTGTGTGTGTGTTGGTCGTGGGGTGGGAGAGTCAGGTTGAGAGGCTTCTGAAAGAATCCATAGATGGGAACAAAATCTTACCCACCTGGGAAAGGCCTCTTGGGCAATATACTACCCTCTAACAGATTTATATGTCTGAGGTATGAAGCCAGCTCTTAGAGAAGCAATTCTATAAAAACAAAGCCACAGAGGGTATAAATTTGCCAACTGCACAAGCCATAAATCAGTGGTGAGGGTGTCCAGGGCCCTATAGAGGCTCACTGCCTACAGAATCAGAGGACAGCGTGGCTCAGAGGGCCTCTGCTGGGCCTGTCATGTCTACTCTCATATAATCAACGATTTTCCTCCTGCCCTCCCCCCACCAGCCTCAGTCCTGGGAGCTGAGATGCTGCTGATTAGAACCTGGGGGTGGCTGTGATTTGTCCATTTCTGAAAGCCACCATTGATTCTTGGAATTTCTACCACATAATCCTTGTGGTCTTGAATCATTTGAGGGGTGGTTAATAATGGCTAATATTTATTGAGTGCTTATTATATGCCAGGTACCATTGAATCATTTTCTTACTCTTTCGTGTTTTAGTTCCTTCAGAGACTGTTGATACGGGTTGTGTCTTGTCTGTTTCCATGCATTTCATAGCAGCTGCACAATCCTTTGCACTTAATAGATGAATAGATGACATTTTGGGTATGTGTCTCACCTACCCATTGATCCCCTAGTTCCTAAAGAGTGCCCCCTCAAGAGTGGGCCCAGGAGCCAAGTTTGTACTTCATAACCCTGCTCCCCTGACTGTAAGAGGTGAACCACTCAGATTCTGTCTCCTGGGATTTTGGAACTGGGAACCAGACACTGGTTGGGGCGGATAAAACAGGAGCTATGGATCATCATTGCCATCTTCAGCCACAGGCACAGAGAGCAGAGGAAGGAGGCCTGACAAGTGACCAGAGAAGGGTGCCTGCCCCGGCTGCTGGTGGCTCTCCAGGTCCTGCTCCTTCCCCTCCTGAGGCCTCACTGCTCTTCCTGCCTGTGGGTTCTGAGAAATATGCCCAAATCCTTACGCACTCATCCTCTTTGAAACTAGTTTGAGTTGTTTTCTCCTTCTTACAACCAGAGAGCCTTGGACTAAGCAGAGTGAAACATAAATGATCCTTGGTTTAATTCCCAAGTGTTTCATCGGCACATCTTACTGGCTTTATCTTTAGAACGTATGTAGAATCTGATCATTTCTTACCACCCCCCTGCTGCCAAGTCTCCATTATCTCACTTGGAGTATTGAGACAGACTCTTGGCTGGTTCTCCTTCTACCCTTGCCTCCCTCCAGTGTATTCTTCCTCCAGCAGCCGGATGGGCAGAGCACCCTCCCCTACTTCCCCTCTCTTTCTCTTGCTTTCTGTGTTCTCCAATCCCTTCCTGAACAGATTGGGCCTAAAGCCATTAGGGGGGACAAAGCAAGGGTGGCACTTGCTGCACCTGGGGAGAGCTGCCTTGGTTCAGAATGAGGTTGGAGCCTGGATGGGGTAAGGAGCGTGTTTCTGTGGAAAGACTACCTGACATGAATCAGAACCCAAAGGGAAGAGAAGGCATCGAAGGAGAAGCGATGCCAGAGCCTTTGAAGGGTAGAGGTGTCCAAGTGGTGTAGGGGCACTCTCACGTGGGAAGATGGGAAGACTGAACCTGGGTGGGAAAGGAGCGTGGCCACTGGGAGGAGAGGCCTATTATGGGATATAAGGGCCCAAAAAGAGTAAGAAAGGTGTCTGCACAAAGGAGGGCCTGGTATGAAGCGTCAGATTCCAAGCAGAGGGAGGAACATGCCCATATGAGTGGGGGTTGTCCTGGCACAGGAGTCAGAGGGTAAGAAGAGTATCCAGGGGAAGGGATGCTGGCAGCCGATTGGTGACATCAGAGAGAGGGATCAAATAAGTAAATGTTATCAGTACTAACGAAAGCCAGGTTTCTCACTGCCAGAGAAGGGAGTTACGATTGTAGAGAAAAACAGAACTCACAAGAACCCTGCAGTGGTGGGTTGGAACCAGAGATATCTGTCAGAGCTCATGGCTTTCAACACACAGCTAGGTAGACGGCAGGTAGATGGATAGATGTAAATGTCCACTGTAACCGACCACTGCAGACCCAGGAATAAATGACACCTTACCAGCAGTGAACCCATCTAGAACAAACTCCGCAGAGAGAGAGCTGATTTCTAAATTAGAGCATGGCAAGTACAAGAAGAGCCTGGAACAGCTTGTGCCAGGAAGCAAGGATGTGCTCCAGAAACGATGGGGAAATGTCAGATGGACACAGAAGCCAGCTAAAAGGGGCTTCTCCTGGCCAAATTTGGGGCAACTTGGACATCAAAATAAATAGTAACAGTGATAGATTATAACCTACTGACTAAATTAGGGAACCATTACTCCATTACTTCATTTATATTTGTTCAGTATAAATGAACAAATATCAATGTAGTTTCAGATATTCCCCCCACAAGATATTTTTAATTTCAAAGGGGAAAAGTAAGTTTACAGTGAGGTCTTGGAGACATTAATGAAATGATCAAAGTGAGCCTCACCAGCAAGGGGACACGTTGAAATCAGGTGGCACTGATAGGATGCACTGAGAACACGGCCTCACTTCTCTGATGTTCTTGTCAAAGATGCATAATCAGAATCTAATCATAAGGACTGAACTGAAAGACATTCTATTAAATAACTGACTTGTAATCTTCAAAAGTGTCAGGTTTGGGAAGGCTGAGGACATGTGCCAAATGGAAGGCGACTAGAGACGTGGTGCTGTGTGTGACTCTGAACTGTGTCTGGACCGCAGGGGCTCCGTGGATCTGAACCAGGCTGTATTGGTCTTGGGTCTAGGTTTTGGTTGAGGCTAGGTCTACCACATTGTCACTCAGCCTCCTTCGATCAGCAGGGACCTGGGGCACATTCTTTTTATGGCTAAAGAGCCAGTCAAGCCCAACAGTACAATCACATTTCAAGTTTCTGCTCACCTCCCACGTGAAATGTCAAATTGGCTGCTGCAAGTCACAAGGCCAAGCCCAACGCCAAGGGTGGGAAGGCACATTCTGCCCTTCATAAAACGATGACAAAGGCATGGATGTGTGGCACTGCTTCTGTAGGCCAGTAAAGCATCAAGACCGGTAATCCAGCCTACCACACTTCTGTGCCTTAGACCTTTTCTAGGCATGCTGTGTGGTCTGAAAATGTCCATGTAGGGTCCCTAACAGTACCAAGCACACTGTGAACTCCGGGAAGGTGCTCATCCTGACTGATCAAGTGCTGCCAAAGGTTTTTCTGGTTTTGGGGGGAAGAGACTAAAATGACCATGTCGATGTCCCTTCCCTGCGTTGGTTCCAGGCATAGGTAGCCTTCCTTCAGTCTGGACCCATCTGCTGAAATGTGAAATGTGCCAACTTTTGAAGTTCTGAGTTCCATTTCTCTATCCTGGAGAAGTAATAATAGATGTGGTTTAAGAAAAAAAAAAGAAGGAGAAAAAAGGACATGAACAAGGGTGCCTCTTAGAGCATGGTTTATAAGCAGGACAAAGGGGAACTTCCCAAGGGTCCTTCAACATGGGAAGAGGTAAATAATGCTGACTTTTCCATGGTGGTTAAAAAGGCTGAAGAATGAAGTATAGTTATGTGTTCTTATGAGCTCAGTTAAAGAAGAGGAACTACTAGGAAGTATAGTGTGTGTGTGTTGTTGTTGTTGTTGTTGTTGTTGTTGGACGATCTTTCAAAGTCTGTTGTCTTCTCACCTGATGCTTGAGCCTGGAGTCCGTGAGGCAGGCAGGTGGAGAAGAGTCGGGCTGGCCAGGCATAGCAGCTTGAGATTTCCCTCTGCCCAGTGCTCTGCTGCCTCCTTCCTTTCACAGATGTTGATCCCTAGTAAACATCTTGGACCCTCAACTTCCTATCAGCATCTGCTTCTAGAGACCCCAATCTGTGACAACTGGTATAGGGAATGGTCCAAGAAAGCAGGTGGAAAGGTGGGCCTGGGAGCTGGGTCACTTATCCCAGGACTGGCCATGAGTAGGGGTGGAGCACGGGCAGCCCCTGGGATGAGGTGGTGGCCCAGTTTTTTAAATTCCCCTGGTGGTGAAGTGGGAGGTACGAGAGTAGGCATGGGAGGTATCTGAGAGCTATGGAGATCCTAGAGCAATGTGGGTGAAGGGATTGGATGTCTATTACTAAGCCCCTTTGATGCTCGGTGGAGAGATAATGGAGAGCTGAAAGCCAGTAACGGACACCTGAAAGGCAGGTGGGAAAGCCAGAGGGCATCTCTATTCCTACAGGGAAGTTCTAATCTCCTTCAGAAGAGGGCAGAGACCCAAACTCAGGATTTAATAGGCCATGTGGCCAAACCAAAGAAAGTGAAATGCCCATCTAAGCAGTTCTGTTATGCTGAGGTTGAGAGCCAGGGACTCTGACATCACTAACAAGTTCAGTGATTGCTCTCCTTTGTAAGCCAGGGCTGAATGGCTGCTATAGACTTTGTCTCCCTGATAGTGATGGTGATGATGGGCCCTCAAGTAATAGGTCGGGGCAAGACTTTAACCTCCAAAAGCCAGGAGACCACAGCAACAATGGCTGGCAGAATTGAAGTGGTCACCAAGAGTGCCTGACAGAAATTTATGGGAATGGTTAATTTATCCGTGTCTCTGGGGGCAAGTAGCTGGAAAGTTGATTAAGGTACTGCTATTCAGCTTGTACCAGCAGAAGAAATCAAGGAGAGATGAATAGAAGATTGGGGTCCAGTAAAAAAGATACACTCCCTTGCCCACTGTCCAGACCTAAGCCAGTTTTTAGGAGCAGGAGCCACTGACTGCAGAAGTTGGCAGGTTTTCAAAAAGAAGAGCCCTGTAACACTATGACATGCAATACCTCTGTCCTTCCCTCAAAGGGACCTGTGGTCATTGATTCAGGCCCTTCTGCAGTGGAGAACTGGGAACACACAGACATTTGAGAACTGTTGGAGATGAGGTCAAGCTGACATTGCTACCCAGAGACCTGAAGAGTCGTCGTAGTTCTTCTGCTAGAGGGGAGCATAGGGGTCCGTGGAGTATGTGGGGTCCCGACCCAGATCCTGCTTTCAGTGGGTCTGCTGGGTCCCTCCACTACCAATGTGCATTTTTCCCCATCCCCACCCCACCTCTTTACCCTCTTGATTCAGAGTTTTTTGAGAATAGGACCAGTGTCTTTGAATTCCCCTCACTGCCTGGCGTGATGCCCGCTTTGCATCGTGGGGTAGGTACTTAATAAATACAAGTTTAATTGAAGCTTTTCTTGACCATTCCCTGCCAAACCCTCCCTGGATGCCTATAGCTTCCAACATTTATTATACACATTTTTGGACCTTTAACCCATACTGCCCTTATTTTTTTAACTTTCTATTTTGAAATGATTATAGACTTCAGGAAGACATTCAGAAAATAGCACAGCAGAGTCCTGTCCATCCCTTGTCCCTTCACCCATTTTCCCCAATGGTAGCATGTTACGTAACTGGAGTACACAAAGAAACCAGGAAATTGATGGTGGAGTACCATTAACTAGGCCACAGATGGTGTTTGGATTTCACCAGTTTTTTTATGTGCTTTTCTGGGGTGTGTGTGTAGTCATATTAAATTTTTATCACCTGCAGAGAGACTTATGTGACCACCACTACAGTGAAGATACAAAGTTGTCCCATCACCACAAAGGAACACCCTCCTGCTATCCCGTTATAGTCATATCCTGTCCCTATCCCTGACAACCACTGATCTGTTCTCCATCCCTACAATCTTGTCAATTTGAGAATGTTGTATAAGTGCAGTCATGTAGCATATTACCTGTTGGTCTTAGCTTTTTAAATTCAGCATAATGCCCTTGAGTTGCACCCAAGTTATTCTGTCCCTTTTCATTGCTGAGTGGTACTCCAGTGTATGGTTGTACCACAGAGTTATTCTAGTCACCCATTTAAGGACATTTGGGTTGTTGATGCTTTTTGAGAATTGCAAATACAGCTGCTTTGAACGTTCATGGACAGATCTTTGTGTGAACACAGTTTTTGTTTCTCTAGGATGAACGCCCAGAGGTGTGATGGCTAGGTCACATGGTAAGTGTGCATAATTTTCTAGGGAACTGCTAAACTGTTTTCTAGAGAGGCTGGACTGTTTCACATTTCCACCACTCATGTGTGAGAGCTCTGCATCCTCGCCAGCACTTGTGAGAGTCGATGTTTAGTTTTTAGCTGTTCTAATACATGTGCAGTGGTTGTCATTGTGGTTTTTAATTTCCATTCCTCAGTTGGCTAATGATGTTGAACATCTTTTCATATGCTTGTTTCCATCTGCATACTCTCTTTGTCTGTTGAAGTCCTTGTCTATTTTCTAATTTGTTTATATTCTTACTGTTGAGTTTTAAGAGTTCCTTTTATATTCTGGATATAAGCCCTTTGTTAGAAATGTGATTTTCAAATATTTCTGTGGCCTGTCTTCTCATCTCTTAATAGAGTCTTTTACAGAGCAAAAATTTTGAGTTTTGATAAAAACCAATTTATCAATTGCTTTCTTTTATGTATTGTGATTTTGGTGTCAGTTCTAAGAACTCTTCACCCAAGAATGTTTGTGAAGATTTTTCTACTGTGTTTCTTCCTAAAAGCTTTGTATTTTATATTTAGATCATTGATCTATTTTGAATTAATTTTTTATGAGGTGTGAAATTGAGCTCAAGTATCTTTTTGCTTATGAATGCCTTAAATAATTATTCTAAGACTTTGTTGAATGCTATCCATTACTGATTACTTTTTAACACTATTACCTTTTCCACTACCTAAATAATAAGACAAAAAGTAGGTACCACAGCTCATGTTTCTTGGCATCTCCCTCTGAACCTAGTGTTCATTCATTCATACAACAAATAGTAATTGAATACTCACTATATGCCAGAACTACGTTAGGTGCTCAGAATACATCTGTTTTCATAGAGCTAATAACCACTTAGTGGAGGAAAAAGACAATAAACAATCAAAAAATGGATTACATTGTGAAGAAATGCTCAGAAGGAAAAGAAAGACCTTACGGTGACAAAGACCAATGGCCAGGGTGGACCTCCGACTCGGTTCGGGAGGTGCACTCGGAAGGAGGTTATGCCTAAGCTACAATCTCAGATCTGTAATATCATGTGACTGCCACTGATATCATGTGAGGAAGAGGGATGGGTAGAAGCCCTGACTCTTTATTGGTCCAGCCATCTGTCTGTCTCTATACCTTCCAACTCCCACAGCTGAAAAAGGCACTCGAATATATCATTTTACATTATAAAATAAAAAATGTATACAGTACAATATATCTCTTGACATGGAAAATATCCTCAACATATTGTTCAGTGAAAAAAAGACAGTTTCAGGAAATTGTTGCCTTCCCCTGCCCCTCCCCCATACCGTCCTTTAGCCACCAGAGTTCCCCAAACCCCTAATTCCTTCCCCTTGGGCAGTGATGAGGCTCCAGATACTTGGGAAGTTTCCAAGTAGTCTGTATTGGTTCCCGACCCTCTGAGCTATGTCATGGGCCTCCCACCCTGACCCCTCCCCACCTCCATTGTCAGGTCTACCTGGGGGGAAAGCAGGTGTTCCCAGCTCACCGAGCTGAATGGCTAGACTGGGAGGCAGTGCGGCCTGAGTGGACCAGGCAGAGCCCAGCCTAGGAGGAGGATACAGGGGCGTCCCCGATGTCTACAGCCCAATGTGGTTTTGTGGTTCCCTTTGGATTTTGGATGTTCATAAAACAAGCTGCCAGCTGCCTGCCTGCCACGTGGGTGAGGCTCTGCGGGTCGAGTGCCTTTCTGAGAATTGAGTGGGCTGACGGGGCCCAGCACAGCGCTGAATGGCTAGACTGGGAGGCAGCGCGGCCTTAGTGGACCAGGTAGTGCTTCACGGGGCCAGGCCGGGAGACCCAGACAGCCTGCTTGGGGCCTTCTGGCAATGGAGCAGTAGACAGGCAGGATTCCACGGGGCGTCTCTCAGGGGTTCCGAAGGGCCTCCAAGTTTTTCATTCTTCTCTCTGTCTGCTCTTGTCTATACCTTTCTCTGGGCTTACCTGTCAGCATCCAGCTCTCCAGAAGCCTGGCGGCACTTAGCACATGCAGACAGAGAGGGGTGAGCCTCCCCCTTTCCAGGGCATTCTCAGCATATGTGTGTTTCAGGAGGCACAGAAGTGTGGAGAGTGAGGATTGAGCAGATTTTTTTTCTCCTATGGGCATTGTCAGCCAGTAAGAACTTTCAAGCAGAGACAAAAATTGTTGCTTTTAATATTTGAGGGCAATCTGATCTTTGCTGGAGGACCTGGCAGGGCCTCCCATTGCTGGTGGGGGAGAGCAGTAGAGGCCAAGTGCCTTGGGCCTGGCACTCTGAGAATGTGGCCTGCCAGCTCTGGGGCTGGGGGGCTCCTGTTCCAGCCCTGTGGTCTCTGGATGACTTAACCAGGAGGTTGCCTTAGTTACGCAGGCTGAATCTCAGTGAGCCCAGTTACTCATTACCTCTCCCTGGGCTTGGCCCGACATGAGTAGGCAACCTTGCCTCCTGGCACTTGGTCTGCCCACCCAGACTCACGCCTCTGGGGGTGTGTCCCCAACCTTTGTCCAAACCGGCAGGAGGAAGGCCAACTGGGCTGGGACGGGACTCAGTCGCTTCTTGTACTTGACACTTCCCTCAGACCTGATGTTTGTTCTGTAGTCCCTCACTGTCTGGTCTGGCTCTGCAGACAGGCCCTTCTCCTCCTTGGAAACCATAGACACCAGGATCCCTGAGAATGGCCAGGAACTGAGGTGTGGCCCACAGGTCACCCACTGGGTTCACGACATATCATCTACCTGTTCCTTTTAGACCCTTATTGCAGAGACTCCGGTCACGAGGTTCCTGCACCGGTGCCCCTCCTGGAGGCCTTGGTAGTGCCCCAAGCCTCAGAGAAGCTCAGGAGAATGGGCCATAGTGCCAGGCTGCCTGGGCGCAGACTCTGACGCCACTCCTCACCTGACCTGAGATCTTGGACAAGTCTCACGACTTTGCTGAGGCTTAGTCTCTGTGCAGTGGGAATGGGAACACATCACCACCTCGAAGGACTGTTGTAGAGATTGGAGAGGATCAAGTATGTGAAATGCTTAGCACATTGCCCAGTTCACAAGTGTGTGCTCATTAACTTGTGGTCATTGTTTTCGTCATGTCTTTCAGCATTGACCCATCTCGTGTTCTCTTCCTCAGGATTGATCTTCCTGCTCAGTGACAGTGGCTAGTAGAGAATTAACTTATGTGGTTAAGATATTAACAACAACAACAACAACAACAACAACAACAGTAAATCCTGATACAGCACTTTCGATGTGGCAGGCACAGTTCTAAGCACTTACTATATATTATTTACTTAACCCTCCTAACATATCTCTAAGATGGGTACTATTATTATACCCACTTAAATGAGGAAATTGGGGCACACTTGGATGAGGAGACACAGCGAGTGAGTAGCAGATCCAGGATTCAGCCCCTGGGAGTCTGGCTCCAGAATCTACAGTCTTGACCCCGACGCACACTTGATTTGCTTCCCCTAGAAAACTCAGGGCAGTGGAAGAGTGTGCCTCAGACGTGCATGGAGTGAGGGCCAGGCTGGGCTTTCAGTGCTTTTCCTGCCACCCCAGGCAGGAAGCCACCATCTCTGCTTAATGCCTCGTGTGCCTCACTGTTGCAAAGTATTTTGTGATTTGCCAGGTGTTTTTCGCACACCTGCAATTTATCTGCCCCTTCCAGCAATCAGGTGGGGCAGGCAGAAGGGAGTAATTGTTATTTCTATTTTACTGAGGCTCAAAGAGGTGAAGCAACTTGCCCAAGGTCACCCAGATAGAACCAAATTATAGGTCTTCAGTCTCTGGATGCAAATTGTTTCTCCTTTATTATCCTGCCTTTTGTTGAGGTCAATGGTAATTTTCTAGACCCAAAAACTGCAATATAATAATAAAATCCTGAAACTAGAAGGTACCTTAGAGCCATGCATTTTGTTTGAATATACTTGAACACCTCCACTGATGGAGAACTCACTACCAGTAAGAGTCAACTGGAGAGTGTATTCTGATGGTACATAAGGAGCAGGTGGCCAGAGGCACAGCCGGCCCCATAGATGTCTGCCCCGTGAGTGAGGCTGTGGGACTGAGCCTCTCTGAGGACATCCCTGAAGCCAGGCCCCCCAGGTCTCTCTCTTAGTCTTGCCCCAGAGCCCTCTCAGTCCTTCCTCTCTAAAACCACAGTCCCTCCCTCAGAAGGGAGCTGTCTCTGCACAGATTGGTTAAGGTTTATTAGCCCTTAAAATTCCTCCAAGATGAGTTGGTATTTATTTCTCTCCAAAGCTTATGTAACCGTAAGAGGATACTGAGGCTGCCAAAGCTGTCTGTGGTTTGGATGGCACTTTCAGTGGTTTCTTTTGGGAGCTAAATATTATAATGAATGATCTCATACTATCATTTTCTTTGGAATCAAGTCATACTTGTCCCAGTGGTACCCGGAGCTACCTCCCAGGTCCCTGCTGTTTTGATTCAGGCTAGTACCTGTGGGTAGAATGAAGAGGACAGGGAGAGCAAAAATTAGTCCCTGGAGGCAACTTGGCCACTCAGCTTCTTCGAGGAGGCTCAGATCTGGGTCTTCAGCCAGGGCTGAGGTTCTGGGTGGCCCTCTGTGATTGGGCTGCTGGAGAGATGATGGGGATGCCCAGCCTTCTAGCCACTGTCTGTTCCAATTTGAACTTCTGTAAAGAGGCAGAATGGGGACTTGGAATAGGAATCTTGTCTGGGGTTCTGACTGCTGGGAGATTACAGGCCAATCCTGAAGAACTGTCGGAGCTGGGGCAGCTTTGTATCAGGAGCCTCCAGCTGTCGGGTGAGAGGTACCATTTATCTAACCCAGCATAGCAGGAACCAAGCTAAGCACTTTGCCTGCATTCACAGGGGAGGAGTGTAAGGCAGTGGGTTGGAGGGTAGACTGTACTGAGAGTGGCTGGCTAGGTGACATTGTCTGTCCTCATCTCTAAAAAATGGGGGTGATAACAGCCCTCAGTATGTGGTTGTCGGGAAAATTAAATTTGATAATGAAGACAAAGCTCTCAGCAGTGCCAGGCACTAGTAAAGAGCTCAAGAAATGTTAGCTGTTATCATCATTGTCATCTAATCTAATCCTCATAGTAACCCTGGGGGGTGAGGACTCTTGATCTTGTTTTGTGGGGGGAGAAATGAGCTTAGGGAGGTCAGGTGATGAAGGTCATATAGTGAGTGGGCCACTGGGCTGGGATGTGAAAGCTTCATTCTTAGTATCCCCAGGCCTGGAGTCGGGGGAAGCGGGGTTTGTTGCATGATTCCTTCCTCGGGGAACTTGAAAGCAGCCATGTGCGGGGCTGAGGAAGGGAAGAGCTGGGTTCCCTGCCATGGAGGTCTGCCTTCCCAGCCAGTGGTTCTCAGAAAAGACTTTCAGGGGCCCGCTAGATCCTGAGCTCCAAGAGGGCTCGGGGACCATGTTGGTGTTGTCCACCATGTCCCAGCTCGGAGCATTGTGCCTAGCATATGGCCAGCGCTCAGAGTCCCTGCTGGGACAACTTATACCTGCAGTGACCCTTTGGGCACCATCATTTTAGCAAGTGGAGAGTGGCTTCTCTTTCTGTCATCAGTAACCTCTTTGACCTCAGTGACGTGATGCACGGGCCATCCACTGGGCTGGCTAGTCCCCAGGGAACAAAATGCCCGGGGCAGGTGAGGAGGAATCTGTGCTGGGAACAGACTGGCTGTGGCAGCCAGAGCTCTGGGACCTAAGGAGACTACAGGAGGGCAGGCTTGATGGGAGCTTTGAAAGCCCTGGTCGGGTGCCTTGAACTTAGTGGGCGAATCTTCACAAATCACCTACTATGTGCCTGCAGTGTGCTTGGGCTACAGATGCAACTTGAAGTGAGATTTGTTTCCTGCTTCCAGAGAAGGCCCAGGCTGGTGTGGAAGGGATGGCAGGGTAATCAAATAAATCATTGTTAATTATAAATTGTGATAATCGTTATGAATGAAAAGAGCCCTGGGTTAGAGACATGCAAAAAATAAAAATGTAATACAAAAAGCCCTGGGTACAGAGATGGAGGGTAACAGACAGAGGGGGAATTCCCATGTATGTGCAGTCAAGGCAGGCCTCTCAGAGGAGGGGACATTTGAGCTCCTTTGGAAACAGTGTAAGGCCTCAGATGGAACTCGGTCTACCTCCCTGATTGTCACAGGGGAATTTGAAGCTCTGGCTCCCCAAGCTGGCGCCAAAGCCTAAGTAAAGCCATGCTAAGACATTTCTGAAGACGGCCCTGGGCCAGAATCTCAAGAGTAGAGGTCCTGTCGCACCCAGGAGGCTGGGAGTAATTAACAGTGAAGGGGTTTAGAGAGGGCTTAATTAAAGAAAGAAACTATGGCTCCACCCAATTGGGTAAGAGGCGCCATACACCCCTGTTCCCCAAGGGTATGCATGATACTTGTTTTCAAAAGTTTTTCCATGTTTATTCCCCAGGTTTGGGATCTTCTTAAATTTTGTAAGTGTCCCCAGCATGAAGAAAACTCTGGATTTTTGCTTTACTCCTTTGCAAAGCATTTTCAACCTCTAGTGTTCGCCCTTGGTCGCCTTCACGCATACACAACAGGTCCTGTTGGTTCCACCCCCAAAGTAGCTCTTGAATCCAAATCCATCCTCTTCCTGTGTCCCTGTTGCATATCAGACCACCTCTGCTTGCAGCCGGGGTACTTTGCAAGATGTTGGCCTTTCATTGCTTTCTTATTGACATGTGGAACCAAATAATAACAACCACTTTCCAAGGTCTGGGAGGCCCTGTGATCTGACCCTGTCCGCTCTCCATCTTCATCTTACACCCTGCGCTGCGCTCTCCCTCCCTGCACTTCACTCACATTTAGGGCCTGCGCCTAGGCTGCCCCCCTTGACCCAGGATTTCATCTGATTAGATGAGGTCTGAGCTCCAGTGTCATGTCCCAGCTGGAAGCATGCAGCAGAGAGGGTAATATCTAGGCTGCTTAGAAGCAGGAGGCAAGGCACTCTGTGGGTCTCAAAATTCCTGTGAACGTGGGGCATAGGAAAGCACACCTTTGACAGTAAATGTTTAGTAAATGTTACAGTCTCTTTCCTACTTGGGCTGCAACAAGAATATATCCCTTAGAGTGCTTTATACTTGACACTTTTCAGGGCATTTTCCCATCCATTTATTACCTTCCTTAAAGCTGTTGAAATCCTACCGCCAGGTAGGGTGAGTACTGTGATCTCCTTATCAACCAGGAAGTGGCCTCAGAGAGGTTACAGCTCTGCTCAAGGTCACACGGGGAATGGACAGTGAAACTGGGACTGATGACAGCTGCATTTGATCTTCTCCAGAGGGTGACAGTGTGGAAGGGGCAGGTGAAGATGCTGAGGTGGGAATGATTTTGACATGTTTGAGGAAAAGGTCTTGGCCCCAAAATGTAAGTGTAGTGAGCACGTGGGAAAGTGGTTTGACTGGAGGTGGGAGAGGGAGGCGGGACACAGACCTTGCAGGGCTCTGGAGGCTGTGATACAATGTTTGAAAGTTTGGGTGGGTTTTAGGTTGAGCAAGGAAATGACATGATTGGTTTTGTATTTGAAAAGATCACCCCGTAGAGCTTTCAGACTTCCTGAGCTTCATTTTCCCCATCTGCTAAGATGGGAATAATCAAAGGTATCTCACAGGATCGTTGAGGGGCGATGAAAGACATGAAAGCACCAAGCGAATCGATTCACATTTGTGAAATGCACAGCAAATGTAAAGACCTTGCAGATTTGAAGCTCTCCACTTGGGAGTGGGTTGGCTCCTAAAGGGTTAATCAGACCTGTTTTGGGAAAAGCAATCCCACTCTGCTAATATAATGGTAAGGGATGCAATTCAGGCTGTTTATTTTTGAGAGATTTGGTCCTCCTATTAAGCAATCACCCTGTTTATGTCACTGCTAATTGAAGTAAATTGCTTTCTGCAATCAAATCGGGAAGTTCCCTCTTCTGATCATGAAGGGACGCGGACTCCGGTTCCTGGTTTTAGTATTTAGTCTGCCTTGAGACTTGCCCTCTAATTAATTGCATACATTCCACTGATTTCCTTAACTGTGCAGTTGGCTTGCTGTTGGGTCGACAATGCGTTGATTTTGAAATTGCCCTCTGGGACCGGAAGTGTTCCCTCTTCTTCTCTGCCCACCCCCACCCCACGTCCCCAACCCCAGCCCCAGCCAGAGCAGCCTTCCTGGTGGTGGGGAGTGGCCTTACAGCCGATGTGGGAGGTGGAGGTGAGCAGCAGGTGTGGCTGCCACAGGTCCTTGCCCGGTGGAGTGCTTCCCCAGGCTCCTCAGTCTTCTGCTCTACCTCTGTTCTTCCCACACGGGAGGAAAGTGGCAGAGTGGCTGGCAGAGAGTAGGCACTGTAATTCTTCTGGCTGTTCTGCCACCATACATGTACACACTGTCAGTTCTCTGTCATTCCCACGGCCTGGCTAGAAAAGGACTCTTGGGGACAGAGCAGGTTATGGGGAGACTTTACCAGAAAACAATGAGTTGGACAGAGCCCGGTCCTGGGGCATGGAGGATGGGGGAGGGGAGCTGGAGAGTATTCTAAGGGGGGGGGTGCAGTGACTTCTAGGGCCTGTAGCTCAGCCCCATGGAGAGTGTCCCAGGGTCTGTTCCTAGTCTTGGTGGTCAGGGGCAGAGGGTAGCAAGGAGGTATCTGATGCCAGACGGAGTTCTCAGGTTGGATGTCCTTGGAAGTCCTTCTCCCAACTTTTGCCAGGTGACCGAGAAAGTAGGCAGAAAGTGCCCCCATAATTCTTCCTCTGGGCCAAAAGGAAAATAAAGGGCCCCAGGGTTCAAGTCAAGGTGACGTATTTTGGATGCTTTACCTTTAGGTATGGAGAGCATCTCTTCATGGGTCAGTCCTATGCCCCCGCAGAAGGCAGCCTTCGAGGTCCAGTGCAAGTGCTGCCGCCTGCTGGCAGGGCTGCCTGCTGCCCTCAGCCGAGACTCCTGCCTGTCTGATCCCCAGGTACTGCACGCCTCTGGGGCAGTGTTGTGCCTCTTGTGCCCTGTACTTGGTCCTGTATTCGAGTTTCTGAGATTTCTAGGTCTGGGGATAAAGACTCAAATCAGACACAGCCCCTACCTTCAAGGAGCTCATGATATGGTGGAAAAGCTAGTCAAGTTATCAGGAGCTAAAATCACTAACTCTCGGAAGTGGCATTTTTTGAGTGCTTACTGGCAGCCAGGCACTTTGCTTAACATGCATTGACTCATTCAGATGATAAAGTCAAGGCTGGGTCACTTTAGAAAACAGTATGGCGGTTTCTTAAAGAGTTAGATAGCAATTTACCATCCTACTGTTCCCTGAGATTTGAAAGCCTGTGTCTACGCAAAAACTTAGACACAAATGTCCGTAGCAGCCCTGTTTATAATAGCCCCAAACTGGAAAGAATTCAGATGTCTATCAGCTGATGAAGGCATAAAGTAATATATGAAATATATATGCTCCATACGATGGAATATTATTCAGCAATAAGTAGGAATGAAGTACTGATATATTCTGCAATGTGGATAAACCTCAGAAACTTTATACGGAGTTAAGAGAGCCAGACACAAAGGGCCCCACTGCATGATTCCATGTGTACGAAATGTCCAGAAAGGCAAATCGCTGAACAGAAGGTGGGTGAGTGGTGCCTGGCGCTGGGGGCAGCAGTGAGGATCAACTGTAAATGGGCCCAGGGGATCTCCTGGGTCACAGAACTATTCTAAAACTGGATGATGGCGATGGCTGCACAACTCAGCAGATTTTTTAAAAAATATTAAGTTGTATACCTAAAATGGGTGAATTTTATGATATGTAAATTTTACTTCAATCAAGTTTCTGAAAAATTGAGGCTAAGGTCATGTAACCTGCCTGAAGTGAATGGCTATTGAATAGTGAAGCTGAATTCAGACCCGGAGAAGCTCCAGCAGGCCTGGGAGGGGGGCGGGCATTCTTGGAATGTTTTTGGACAAGATGGCAACACTTGGGCTGCATCTTGAGGTCTTGTGTACAGGTTCACCTTCTCTGCCAGAAGGCCTTCTGGGCTCCCATCTTTGACCTCCACTCACTTTAAGAGCTGGATCCCATTGCATTAGCAGAAGAGTGTCCACTCTTGGAGGAGGAGGAGGGCACCAGCCATCTTCCTTACGCAAAGAAAATCCATAATTGGAGACTAATGTGGCTTCTGGGGAGGTGCTGTAGCTGGAGCAGGGGACAGGCCGAAGACTCAGGCTCCAGCCCTGCTGGAGTCCTCCCCTGTTTTGCACAGGCAGACACAGTCCTCTACCCCACTTCAGGCTGCTGGAAGGAAAACTCCAGGCCCCTTGAGAATTCTTTCTGGAGGCTCCCTCCAGAAGACTACTTGGGGCTAAACAGGCAGAAGGAAATAAAGTGTTTAAAAACATTTCCCAAACCTTTCCAGAGTACTCCTCACTGACTTATCATAGCGGTTCCCAGAGAGCAGGGTGGTTGGCAGGCCCCCTCTCCCCCTAACCCCTAGGCAGGCACATTGTCTGCGGAGAACGAAAAGTCAAGAATTAAACCGACCTGAAGGACTGCTTGCCATACACCAGCAACTCGGAACAATGTCAGCGATGCAGTGTTCTGCCGCTCCCCCGCGCCCCGGAGGCAGACTGCCCCTCTGCCTGCCCGAGTGTGCTGCTGCTTGGTCGCTGACTTGCTGGCAGGTCACACAGACTCATGACACCCTGGCTCGAGACAGAAATGAAATGTGCTGTAAAAAACTGGGGTCTCTCCTTCCTCCGGGACCCTGTGACATGCCTCTGCTCCTCTGTGTGTTGGCCACTCTGTTGTTCCCTCTCTGGCTTTCTCAGCTTTATTAAAGTGACATGTCCTCAATTCCAGGAACTGGCAGAGACTGCCCTACCTCTTTTAGGTTCAATTCCAGATTCCTGAGAGTTAGAATCTAACAGGACCACGGTAAATCAGGACTCCAGTGCTAATCCAATGGCCAAAGGAGGGCATCCTGAAAACGAGGGCTACTAGGGCCCACAGGGGCTTGTGTGCTAGCAGATACCCCAAAACATGTGTGCTGTATTCATCTGGGCGTAGTTTGAGAGGATCCGACTGTTCTGTTCGGGACCCCCACGAATCTGTTTCTTTATATTATGTTTCTTATGGACATAAATCTTTTTTCACTTAAGTGACCTGGAGTAGATTTTTATTTCTTGCAATAGGACAGTCCTTAACCAAAAAAAGAACATAATTTAATGAGCAAAGTGGCCACATAAAAAAGGTTAACACCCTTGGCTGGAGATTCTTTGGGGTTTGGAGGGTAAGGGACAGTGTGCCTCTGAATGAGGCACAAATCTGTATGTTGATGCTTCCCAGTGGGGAGCTGTCCTTCTCAGAGTGGTTGTAAATGAGACGTGTTGTGACTGAGTGGGTCATTTGTCCCTCTCCCCTCTGCCCTCTCCTTTCCCACGGATTTTCCATTCTCCCATCCAGACAACTCTGAGTAAGGAGTTCCCCCGTCTGCATTTTTCCAAGGGTCAGCAAGCTCATCTCCAGCCCTTCCCCTCCTTCCTCCCTGGCTGGTCCCTGATTGCCAGGGGAGCTTGCAGGCCCCGAGGCCCTCAAAGCCTCCAGAGGAGATGCAGCAGGAGGTCCAGCATCACCTGTAAGGCATTCTTACCAGAAACGTGTAACCTGAATCCAATCTTCCATGGATTGCAAGTTTACAGAAGTAAGAGGAATACGGAAATGATTTAAATGACACTGCCCTGCTCTTTGGAAACCACTGTGACTAATCAGACAAGTAGGAATATGGAGTGCTCGCTAAGTTAGCAGCCCTGGAGCTGTCTCAGAGCCCCTGCCGTTTCATAAAAAAGCCGGGGGGACAGTTCTAGATTAAAAGAGGTTGAAAACACACAATAGGTACGTGTAGACTACAGACTTTAATTGGCTCCTGGTTCAAATAAATAGATAAAAAGGCGTTTTTAGAAAATACTAAGAAATTTGACTCTAACCTAGTTTGCTTGATATTAGGAAATTGGTGTTAATGTTCTTAGATGTGACAGTTGCAGACTGATTATGAGGAGAATATTATTATTTTTTGGAAGTTGCATGAGAGAATATTTGTCCCTTATTTTACATTTTCTTCTAAATAAAAACTACATATTTGTGTGTGTATGTATATATAAAGAGCAGTTATGACAAAATATTTACAGTTTTTGAATCTAGGTGGTTGTTATAAGGATGTTTATTGTTTTATTTCTTCAACTCTGCTTACATTTCAAAATTTTCATAATGAAAAGCTGGGAAGTGAAAATAAACAAGTAAGATTAGACTTGAATCCGAATTCCTCCATTTACTAAGTGTGGGCCTTGAGCCAGTTACATAAGCCTTTGAGATTCAGTTGTCTTTTCCATAAAGTGGGGACAATAATAGTGCTTACCTCATAGGCATGTTGGGAAGATGAAATAAGATCATTTATGTGATGCCTTTAATATAGCACTTGGTCCGTAAATGCTCCAGTGAGTTGACTTTGTCCACAAACAGCAATAATGCAGAGGAACACCATGTAGCTTTTTCCCTACCAGCTTCCTCCCCTACCAGCTTCCTCCTCGGTCAGAGGCTGGCTTCTCAACCAACCAGCAAATTCTTACGAAGGCTGCCTGTCTTCTTTTTGCCCCTCCAGACCCAATCTTCCCATCCTCTACCCTGCCCTGTGACCCGAGGGGCTGACAGGGGTGGGGTGCACCTTGGGCTCACTTCCCTCCAGTTTCTGGTTGGGTTTGGCCAATGGGCAGTGCAAGCAGGGGGAGCTGGAGGGAGGAAGGAAAGTGAGGTAGGCTGCCTTGGGTGGGCACCATGATCTCTTTTCAGGCCTAGGAATGTGCAGCTCCTCCCACCCCACCCCGACACCCTGTGGCTCTCTCTGGCACACTGCACTCCCTGTTGCTTTTCTGCAAGTCCCGATCCAGTGGAAATATACCACCTCTTTCCTACTACCACAGTTCCAACTGACACAGAGTCTGCTGCGTGCTGACCGTTTTGCCAGGCCCTGAGGGATAGCACCATTAGTGAACAGACATAGTCCTATTCCTTCTGGAGCTTACTGGTCTTCACATCAGGCCTGCCCTCTTGGGGATTTCTGAGTTGATATTGAGTTCCCTATTCCAATGCACTGGTATACATGAAAAAGACAAGCCAGGACCCTTTCCCTGCTTTCACCCCCAATTCGCAAACAGAGAAATCTGACTGACATCCTGGGATATCTTGGCCCACCCCAGATCTTCAGAT
Source organism: Trachops cirrhosus (assembly GCA_028533065.1). Taxonomy (NCBI): domain Eukaryota; kingdom Metazoa; phylum Chordata; class Mammalia; order Chiroptera; family Phyllostomidae; genus Trachops; species Trachops cirrhosus. The sequence goes on along the minus strand of CM052546.1, from coordinate 23,853,229 downwards.
CAACCAACACAGAGAAATGTAGCTGCACCCTCTTTCTCTCTCCTTTGTTTGTATAGGAGCCTAAGAGCTCACTGGAACCTCCTTAAATGACACAAGGCAAACAAATGTGGTAACACTTATAGCAGGATGCTGTGTGCAGTGTGAGGCTTTATTCAATCAAATTCATGGTGAGAACTCAGAAAACACATTTGTCTACAACAATAGGATTAGATGATCTTTTTTAAAAAAAGATTTTATTTATTTATTTTCAGAGAGAGGGGATGGGAGCAAGAAAGGGAGAGAAACATTGATGTGAGAGAGAAATATCAATTGGTTGCCTTTCATATGCACCCCAACTGGGGACCCAGTCCGCTGGGGAACTGAACCCAGCAGCCCAGGCATGTGCCCTGACTGGCAATTGTACTGGAGACCTTCCCAGCAACCTTTCACTTTGTGGGATGACGCCCAACCAACTGAGCCACACCAGTCAGGGCTAGATTATGTTCTTAGATGTTTCATTGAGTCTTTCGATACCTGTATAAATGACCCACAAATGAGACTTGGGGTTTACGAACTCAGGGCCTTGTTTTGCATCTCCTGTGAGAATGGTTTTCCCACTGTCACTGCAAACACAAGAGGTGGACATTGTTTGTGGGCAAGTTTTCTTTGCAGCCACGTGGCAAACAGGCCCTGCCCTGGTCATGTCCCTGCTGTGTTCAGTGAATGATTTCATACCTCTCTTCTCCCTGTGGGGAAGGTTTTCACGATGAGACCTGTCTTTCTGTCCAAACACCAAGGAGATAGTTGATGAGACTTGAGTCTGGTTTGGTAGTTCACAAAGGGTCCTCTCAGGGAGTGCAGTTTTCTCTCATGTAGCCCTGCAACATGATTAAAAACCTTCCTGGCTTGCACTTCTCAAGGACCCCAGAAAGCCAAACCATATGGAGAGTTTGTTTGCACTTGGGTCGCATCCCCTGGCTCCACGCATTGGCTGCAAGGTTGTGATTATAGCTCCAAAGTATGAGCCTCACCCAGAGGCTTTTCCGAGGTTGTGGTGAGCATGTGGACAAGTGGAAAACGAGTAGCCCAAGCCAAAAAGGAATTTCTGGCTTGGGAGCTGCTTCACAGTAAGATGTTGCAGCAAAGGGAGCAGTCAGAGCAAATGGAAGTTTTGCAAGTCCACAGTAAAGCCGAGCAAGATTGCTTCCTGCAGATGGCATCCTCCAGCAAGAGTGCTTCCGAGGTGACACCTAATGTTTATTGAGCATTTATTTATTGCATGCCAGACCCTGGGCCAAGCCCTTGATGTGTATCTTCACATTGGATCCTCACAACAGCCCCTGTGATCATTGTTACCCTTAACAGTAATGCTTATCTCAGTAATAAAACCCTATGGTACAGATGAGGAAACTGAAACTTGGCTATGAAAAATTCTCCTAAGGATATAGAATTTGTAAGTGTGTAGAAGCAGGCCTTGAACCCAGGTCTGGTTAGTTTAAAAAATCTAGTTATAATACCTATATCGCACTACCCACCTCCTGGCCTTGTTGCCAAAGGAGGCATTTTCTTGCCACGCAGACCTGACAGACAGGTGAAAACAGAAAACAAGGAAAGACCCACCTGTTAGGACATAAGCTTCGTAAGGACAGGAATCTTATTTAGTTCCCTGTTATATCCCTAGTACCTAGAACAGTGCCTGGCAAATGTTTGTTGAAAGCAGTGAAAGAACAAATTATTATTAGTCATTTGTCACCTAATCTTAGCCATCACACTCCCAGCCTGTGATTGAGTGGGTGATAACGACAGTAGAAGAAATGGATTTTGATTAGCTAAATCTACCCAATGTGGGAATGGTAGGGTGGGGTCTACAGGACTGGAGACATGTTGGATTTTAACTGTGGATGGTGGCTACAGACACATAAGGAATGCCACAGAGAGCTCCACAAGGCAAGTAGGGGCTGGCAACAGGTGGCAGGCATCTGGGCTTGGCCCCCTCTGCCCTGAGCTGCCAGCAGACAAGGCATGGGAGGGAGGGGAAGGGAGAGGAAGAAGAACGAATGTGAGAAATTGGGGAGGGGGGTGAGAAAGCACAAGAGCGGTAGGGAGGTTGGAAGGCCCCAGTTAGTGCTGCTCCAAGAGGTCAGACCAACTCTAAGGCGCCTCCTTCCTCCTACTCCTTCTCCCATTGTCAGGCTGTCTGAGTGAGAACAATGGGAATGGAATCTTTCTTCCCCTCCCGCATGGCAAGGCTGGGCCCACTTCCTCCTCGCCCCACTGAAAGGAATGCTTTCTTGTCCTGGCTGTGTGGTACCCACAGGGAAGAATGGCACTGGGGGCTCCCCAGGGGCGGAAGGCTTTGTGGCTTGAGCTGATGACAATTGGGGTTGGAGCAGGGAGGGGGTGGGTGTGGAGAATCTTTTCAAAATTCCTCTTGGGTTTCTAGCAAGTGTTTCTGCTCTTTTTCCTGACTCACTATGGGGTCTGCATTGTGAGGCGCTAGGTCCCTAGGGGCCTTGGCTGTCTTTCGAAGCAGACCACTCAGGTGGATCTGTGAATCAGAGGGACAGGGCCAGCAGCCCCAGCCAGCCCATTGGGACAGTTAGCTGGGCCTGGGTGCCTCCCGGCCTGGGTGCCTCCCGTCCTGGGCAGAACCCTTTGTTCCTGGCCTCCCAGTGGTCCAGAAGCCACTGCATTTCATGTGGAAATGACTGCATTGCCACACCTCTCAGCCCTTGGACAGACACTATGTACCCCTAATCTCTGCCAGTGTCAGCACCATGGGGTGGTGTGAAGGGGAGACTGGGCTTTTCATTCTAGGTTTGGAAGACACAAAAGCTGCTGCTTCTCCTCTTTCCCCACGTGGCATGGTCTCAAAGCAGCTGTTTAACCTTCCCCTTGCCTGGGAGAGGGCGTCCCTTCACCCACAACCTATGGGGTGGCCAGGAAGCTCTCAGAATGGCCTGTGGGGGGACCAGATCCGCTCTTTGGTACCATCTCACTCCTGGGCCAAAGACCCTGGGAACTTCTCAGATCTTCAGATTTTCAGAAAACCTCCCCCTCGTGACCTCTTAAGGCTAGAAGAAGGTGGAGGAGGAATCCCTGGGGGCTCAGAGTAGCATGGATGTGGGAGTGGGAGTGTTTTTGTGCTTAGCAAGGGCAGGGAAGAAGGGTGGCCAGGCCCTCGACATTTCTGAAGGGATTCCAGCCAATTCTTTCCACCATTATATTCTTGGAACTGGGGACAGTGGGGTGGGGGTGGAGGTGGGGGTTCAGAAGGGAAAGTCTGCCTGAGTTGGGGAGCCAGTGGAAAGTGTGAAAGAACATGGGCTTGGAAGGCCCGAGTGGGTGTCTGGGTTCCAGTCCAGCAAGTCGGCTGTGGAACCAGGGGAAGGGGACATGCTAATGACACAGTGATGAGAACTGACAGTGCGGAGCTCTGCAGGGGCCTAATCACCATACATCACCACTCACCTGTGGCCAAGCTCCTGGGGAACCATGGTGGGCAGAGGGCTGGAGGCATCTCAGCACACGGTACATGAACATTCACTTAACCCCACCATCGTTGCCTGAGCTGCTGCCCCCAGGAAGAGACTTCTCTGTGTTTCCCTCTTCAGAGAATGAAGCTCCCACGTCCGCCAGCCTCAGCATGGGGCAGACCCGATGCTGCATGGAGACAGGGAGTTAATGGCGTCTGGCTGCATCTTAAACAGCCTGTCAACCCATTCTTAGCTCTCGTGCTCCCTCTTCACCCCCTCTTCCAGAGATACTTGGTGGTGTCATCCCTGAGCCCTTCGCAGGGATCATGTGTAAATCATGTGGCTGCTGCTTACATGATTTAGGAGTCAGCTTTCAGGGGCCTGCTAATTGGTGACCACTCATCCATCTGCTCACCAGCTTTCTTTCCCTTGTTGCTGGGTTTTTGTTTGTTTTATTTTTTGCTGCTGTCTCGTTTCCTGCTGATGTTGTCCTTCTGGGTTCATGTGTTTCAGGGGGGAAAATCCCTTCATCTTATTTTAGTGGGCTTTGAAATGTTAAATGCATGTGTTTAGTCTTCCATCTTTAACTGGATGGAATTTATCCAGTCTGCTGATTAATCCCATTATCAGTCAGTCACGTGCTGCCCAGGATGTCTATGAATGTGGCCTAACACAAAATTGTAAATTTACCTAAAACCTTTTTTTCCGCTCATCAGTTTTCATGAGTGTTTGTGTATTTAATGTGTAGCCCAAGACAACTCTTCTTCTTCCAGTGTGACCCAGAGATACCAAAAGGTTGGATACCCCTGATTGGCTTTCATGCTTTGGGTATCAAAAAGCATTGTAAGTCGTGGCCCTTAAACACATTTCAGCCTGCAAATTAACTTTGCAAATAGGTTATCGTGCATTCTTTCTCTTCTCTCAGCTCCCACCATCTTTCCCTACAGCCGTTCCCCAGAGCTTCATGCACGTGTGTTGGGTGACTCACCGAGTGCCTTACACCCTAGCTAGCCTGTATGTTACGGAGTCTTTATCTGAGAAGAGACACTAGCACGGTAGCAAGGTTAAATTCCATGAGCCTATGATGTCATTGTTAACTTTTACTATAAATAGTATTGAAGATATCAAAAACTCTGTAAAAGGTACACGTAGAGTGTGAGAGAAGATACATATTGTACCCAGCATCCAGCTTACTCCCCTTACCCCCCAATCCCTGAGTGCCTCTTCCCATTGCGTGCCCCATCCTCCCAGAAGCAATCACTACTTTGTGGTAATCACCGCTTTTCTTCATAGCTTTACTACCTGGGCATGGAAACCGAAGCAGTACATTATTTCTTTTTACCTGTTTTTGAAATCTCTATGAGTGGAATCATATATCTGTGATTTTCTCTGATTTGCTTCCTTTACTCAGTATTTTTTTTTTTTTGAGATTCATTCAATTGACCCTGGTAGCTGCAGTTCATTCATTCAACTATAATGTTCCATTATGATCTGTCAACACAATTTCTTTCCGTGTTCTACTGGTGATGGACATTAGGATTGTTTCCTTCTTTCACTCTTCTGAGCAACAGAGCTGGGACTATGGTGAGGCAAGAAAGACCCTGCTTAAGTTTTCTGTAGCTGCTGGAACAATTGACCACAGAAGTGGTGGCTTAAAACAACAGAAATTTATTCTCTCACGGTTCTGGAGGTCACAAGTCTGCAATCGCACATCGGCAGGGCTAGGTTCTCTTTGTAGGATCTAGGAGAGAATCTTCCTTGCCTCTTCCAGCTTCCGGTGGCTCCAACCCATGGCCCTCAGGCCGCATGTGGCCCAGATGGCTGTGAATGCGGTCTAACACAAAATTGTAAATTTACTTAAAACATTATGAGATTTTTATTCTGTGATTATGTGTTGCAATATATTTAATGTGTGACCAAGACAGGTCTTCTTCCAGTGTGGCCCAGAGGTGCCAAAAGGTTGGACACCCCTGGATGGCTTATGGCAGCGTAACCCCAATCTCTCCCTCCGTCTTCACATGACCTTCCCCTCTTCTCCCTGTGTCTCCTCTTTGAGTCCTTTCAAGGACACTTCTCACTGAGTTTAGGGCCCACCTAGATTATCCTGAATGATCTCACCTCCAGATCCTTACCTTAATTACATCCTCAAAGACCCTTTTTTTCAAACAAGGTCACAGCCACATGTTTCGGGACATGCACTTGTCTTCTGGGCTTGGGGGGGTGGTGGCAGTGGTGCCTTACCTTTTGTGCCCCGGGAGCCTCTCTTCTCCCCTTGGCCCTGCTGTGAACATCTGTGCACGTCACCTGGAACCCTCAGACAGGAGTTTGTCCAGGGTACATAACACAGGAGTGGAATTGCTGGGCAGTAGAAAATGTGCATGTTAATCTTTATTAGGTAAGGCCAGACTTTTCTTCAAAGTGATCATGCCCATTTCTGTGACCACCAGCGGTGAGTGGCAGTTCCCGTTGTTCCACATCCTGTCTAGGACCTGCATTGACCTACTTTCTTGTCATTGTCTGGCTGGTGTGAAAGGGTAGGTGCGGAAAGACTAGACGTGAGAGAGTTCCTCAGCGAGGTTTTTATGTGCATTTCTAGTGACCCATGAGGGCTGAGCATATTTGCACATGTTAATGGGCCATTTGTGTTTCCTCTTCTGTGAAATGTTTTCTTAAGGCTTTTGCTCATGTTTATAATTTATTTTTGCTTCTTTTTTTTATTTATAGGAGTACTTTATATACTGTCTATAGTAATCCTTTGTTGTTAAATGGGTTCCAAATATCTTTTCATAGTAAGTTGCCTTTTTACTCTCTCCTTTTAAAATGTAGTTGAATTTATTGTTTTATCACCTGAGCTTTTTGATTAAGAAATCTTTCCTATCCTTAAGCATAAAAATACTGACCTATGTTGCTTTTTAAAGATTTTATAGTTTTATCTTTCATATTCAAATCCTGGAATAGGTCTTTCGGTACACTGTGAGGCAGGGGGGCAATTTCACTTATTTGTATTTAATTAGCCAATTGTCTCAGCACCATTTATTAACAGTCCAGGCTTTACCCACTATCCAAAAGGTCTCTTTGGTCATAAATCAAGCTTCGGCATGTACAGTGTTCTCCGTTCTGTTCCATTGGTCCGTTTGTCTGTCCTTGTTTCAGGGAACACTGTCTTCGTAATTCCTACAGCTTCCACAATAAGGCATGGCATCTGTTTGGGTAGGTTCCCCCAACTTACTCTTTTTCAGAAGCATCTTGGCTTTCTTGGACAGTGCTGTATCATAAATATTTTTGAAACAGCTTTTCAAGTCCCTTGGAAATACCTGTTGAAATTTTTGTAGGCAGTGCATGAAAGGTATAAATTAATTTGTCTAGAATTGATGTGATTATGATTTTGAATTTTCTTATCTAAGAATAATGTATTTCTCTTCATTTATTTAGATCTTTTTTTAATTGATTTTTGAGAGAGTGAGAGGAAGGGAGAGAGAGAGCAAGAGAGAGAAACATCGATTTGTCATTCCCCTTACTCATGCATTCATTAGTTGGTTTTTGTATGTGCCCTGACCAGGGATCAAACTTGCAACCTTGGTGTATCGAAACAACATTCTAACCAACTGAGCTACCCAGCCAGGGCTGCATCTATTTAAATCTTCAAAATATCCTTTAAAGTTTGATCACTTTCCACAAAGGGTTTACATGTCTTTTCTAGATTTATTCATAGGTACTTTAAAATTTTTGGTGGGCTTTAGAAACGAGTATCTTTTACTTTTAGTTTTATTTTTAAAAAGATTTTATTTAATTTTAGAGAGAGGGAAAGGGAGGGAGAAAGAGAGGAAGAGACACATCAGTGTGTGGTTGCCTCTCACATGCTCCCTACCGGGGACCTGGCCTGCAACCTGGGCACGTGTTCCGACTGGGAATCGAACCTGTGACCCTCTGGTTCCCAGGCCAGCACTCAATCCACTGAGCCACTTCAGCCATGGCAGAAATGGGCATCTTTTAAAGAAAATCACATTTTCTGTTTATTGCTGATGTATAGGAATACAAATGATTTTTTGTATCCACCAATCTTGCAGACCTTTCTTATTAGTTCATACTGTAGCTGAACATTATTTTGGGGTTTCTAGGTAGCCAGTTATTCACCTGGAAATAATGCCAATCTTACTCCACTCATCCTTTCTTAGATGAGACATTGTTAGTCCTGCAGGTCCAGTAAGAAAACTATAAGTAACACTTACTGAATTCAAAATGATCATTTGTCTATTTTATATAAATTCACCTTCACATTTAAGAGGCCCTAGTCCAACTATGTGGCATAAAATGCGAAAATCGGTGAAAGCAGCAGATTTGAATGCCAGTTCGTGGGATCGGTAGGACGTTGGGGAGAACTGTGAAACAGCCCACTGACTTAGGTCCTGAGACTGCAGGGCACATTCCTCACTGCACACGGCACGTCGCTGCTGCTGTGAGTTTGTCGGTGATACCGGCTGACAGAATGACTGCCTCGCAGCTTCCTCTCCTTTCTGCTAGAGTGGTGGAGGATGAGCATGGGCTGTGGAATCAAACAGATCACCATGTGTCCCCAGGCCAGCGGCTTACCCTGTCTGAATCATAATTTTCTCATTCATAAACTCGTGGTGACCAGTATCCCTCAAAAGGTTTTGGGGAAGATTGAACGCATTAATAAATATAAAGCATGGAAGACAGCTTGATACCTAGTAAATGCACCTTTAATGTCAGCAACAAACCGTGGACCCAGGCAGGTCCCCGCGTCCTGTGACTTCATCATCCTTCCCCACGGGCAATAGAATACTGTTAGGATGGCAAGCATGGGCTTTCAGAAATCCTTTAGTCTTGAGATTTCTGAACTGTTCGTTAAGGAAACATTTTTTAAAAGGCATTTAAACCCCAATTTTCAAAAAAACACAGCTGAAATAGGAGCAGGTTCCAGTGAGGTATGAAGGATCAAGAGCCTGATCCCCCAGCCTCTTTTTGCCCAGCCCCCCACCACTCCCAGCCTCCAAGGCATTTCTAATGTGCCCCCGTCCTCCACAGAACCCTGCTTCTGTCCACCACCTCTGTGTCAGCCTGCTCGGGCTACCATTACAAATACCATGGACTCGGTGGCTTAAATAACAGAAACGTATTTTCTCAGAGTTCCAGAGGCTGAAAGTCCAAGACCAGGGTGCCAGTGGGGTTGGCCTCTGGTGAAGCCTCTCTTTCTGGCTTGTAGATGGCTGCCTTCCTGCTGTATCTTCAGGTGGTCGTGTCTCTGTGTGTGCAGAGAGAGGGTGAGCTCTGATGTCTCCTCTTACAAGGACACTAATTTTATTGGAGCAAGGCCCCACTCTTTTGACCTCACTTAACCTTTATTAGTTACCTCCTTATAGGCCCCATCTCCAACTACAGTCACATTGGAGGTGAGGACTTCAACATCTGAATTTTGGGAGAACACAACTCATTCCCTAACACCTTCCCATTTTCCAGGCAGAGAAACCGAGGCTCCTCAAAGTAGATGATTCTTCCCAGCTTACTTTGAAAATTGGGAGCTGAGGTTAGACCAGACATCCTGTGCAGTTCTGGTCACAAGCTCAGCTGCTCTGGCAACTCGGTGACCGAGTGAGGTCCCTGGAGCTTGGCAGGGACCTCCTGGCCTCTGCTCAGAACCCAGCACTCCACCAGGGCCCCAAGATGGGTGGGAAGCTCCAGGAGCTCCTGTGGGAAGTGCTGCTGGCATAGACATTGGCATGGATTGTGGGCATTTTTTCTAAGGGGCTTTGTGAGCTGGAGCCTAAGAGCGGAGCAGACCCGTGTGGTGATGGCAGTGTGTGCACATGAGATTAGGAACACGTGGAGTGCGTAGGGGCAGTGAGATTCTACTGCTGCAAGGCAGGGCAGGCTCAAGGTAGCAGACCGCTGGCTTGGCTGTAGCAGCTCACATTTATCAAGTTCTTGCCATGTGCCGGCTGTGCTAAGTGCTCGATAAACCCACATCCCAGGATCCCTGTGACCACCTTTGCAGACAGGAGGTTAAGTAAGCTCCCAGTGTGACACAGCTAAGAAGTGGTGGGGCCCAGACACAGCCTTCAACTGTTTGGCTCCAGAGTTCACTCCCTAAAGCTGCACTCTGCTGCCTGGGTCCTCCCAGTCCCTCCCTCTAAGCTCCTTTCTTCTCTGAAGCCAGAACACAGCCTCTTGGTGATGCTGCTGGGCTGGCCAGGCCTCTTCTCACAGCCTGGTCAAACTTGGATGTTTCTCATCTCCAAGAGGAAAAATAGGAAAGGGAAATGTATGTCGTGGCTCTCCCAACCCTGTCTAGCAGCCAAACAGATCAAACGAGGTGAAGGTGGGGGTGGGGGGCTGGAATGTCCCAAGCTGTCTTTTCCCAAGTTGAGGAACGGAAGCCATGACAGCTAAGGGGATTTGTGGAAATTCCTCCGCGCATTGTTACCAGGCAAAGGAAGTGTTTTAGAGTTGAGCTCTCAATTTCTGCCCTAGGGAGCCAGGGCTAGTTTCCGCTTCTGATGCTTGTTTGTGGGAAACTGAAGGGGCTGTTTGAGGTCCTCAAAGTGGGGGGCTCCAGATCAGCCCCCCACCCCTCCCTGCCAGAGGTGAAGGGGGCAGAGGGTCCAGCGAGCCAGACAAAACAGCCCCGGAATCTGTTCGGCCTCTTTTTCCTTCCACTTTGAGACGGATGGCTCAGAGCCGAGGCAAACGAACAGAAACATTTTTTCCAGGCCTGCTGGTATTTGTTTCTGGCACAATCAGCACAAGCAGATTAGAGAAATAAGTTGCATTTTTTTAGTCTGTGTTCGCCCTCTGGACTGGACCTTATCACGCTCTGCCAGCGTGGCCTTCCACGGCCACCAGTCCACTCTGGAAGAGTGGCCAGGCCTGATGCCCATGGCATGGCCGGCCAAACGCTACCAGCTGGTGAGTCAACTCCCAGCCTCCTGGGAAGGGCGTAATTAACTCATCAGAGAAGATATACGTGCATCTCTACATGTGTCTCCATATGGAGATACCCACTTATAAACATACATGTGTTATAGATAGCTACTCGCTTCCCTTCCATAGCTGTCCTGGGCGCCCTCTGGCTCCGCTCTCTGATGCAGGAGCACTCTGTGGGAGTCCTGGGCAGGACCCTGGAGGCAGGGGAGGCTAGCACGGGTTCCCCTGGAAAGTCTTGCTGGGAGCCAGACACTGGGGCTGTACCAGGCTGCTCCACCCAACCCCTGCCAGGAAAACCCTTTCCCAGAAAATCACCTCTGAGGTGTGACAGAAACCTGGCGGGGAAAGGGGGCCCTAGGCCCACAAGGTCCTTCTCGGCCCCCACACTCTCTCTGGAGGGAAAGTGAAGGTATATCAGCTTGGCTCAACAACCTGAGTGGGAGGAACCGGCTGGTTACTTGTAAAAGAAAGAACTTTTACAAAACGAATGAACTGAGCAGGAGGTACTCACTTGCCAGTCTTTCTTTTCCCCTCCCCTCCTCTTTCCCCCTTCCCTTCCCCCTTCTCTCTTCCTTCCTTCCTTTCTCTCTCCTTCTCCTGGAAAGAGAGTGCCAGGCACTCCTCGCCTTTAATCTCCCAGTACAACTGGCTCAGTGTGAGCACCAGGCTGGAGGGCATGAGGAGCCACAGCCCTTGGACCCAAGGATCACATTCACAGTCTGTCCCCTTCACAAACTCTGCCTGGGGGGTAGGGGGGTGGGCAGACTCCAGGATGGCCAAAGCTGGGCTGGGCTGGGCTGCCTCGCCCTCTGAAGCTCTCTCCTCCAGCACTGAGGAGAAGGGCATCGGTGGAGCCCAGGCAGCGGCCTAGGGATGACGCTGCCTAAGACGAATGGAATGTGGGGTCGTATGTCAGGCTGTTTGGAAGAATTACTATGTCAGAGTGAACAGAAATTTTTTTTAATGGTTTACATCCATAAGACTTCTGGGAAAGGGACAGTTTCCCAACATGTAAAAAATGAATTTTTCAGTCACCATTCCTAACGCCCAAATACACTTCAGGACTATGAAAACTTCATGTACAATGATATGTTGTTATGAACTAAATTATACTGAGCAGTTAGTTGTAAGAGGGCATTTTATGTTTTATTTTTATTTCCATGCGCGGTTTATTTTTGCTCTGACATTTTATTATAATTTCTTCCTACAGTAGGTAAAGTGCTTGGGAAGTTAATTTAAACCAGCCTGACTCGCTGTGTGTTTTTTAATATTTGTTTAAGCTTTTATTGAGCTTGTCAGGCAAGTCAGTGTGCAAAAATGCAGCTGAAAACCCCTTTTTCCTTTTGCGGTGCCTGCCCATTAATACTAGGTGGTGACAACAAGATTCGCGCACACTTCAAATGGGGGATTATTCTGGGTTTTCAAGGAAATTTGAGCCACCTGTTTCAGAAACCTCTTAGTGACTTAGCAGGATGATGAAGGGTGTCTCCCCGCTCAGCTGTTACTCAGAGTTCCAGCTCCCCTGGCCCCCTCGACCTGGCCAGGCACTGCAGGAGCAATTTGCATCACTGGTTGGAGCCCTGGGCTCAAGTTGTCCTCCCAGCTTGCGGCTTGGCCTCAGCCTCGGCCAGAGAAGCAGCTGCCATCTATCTGCCTGCAGGGAACTTTCCAGATCCACAGCAGGCTGACTTCCCCTGGGTTCGCGCTGCGCAGTCTGGAGCTGTTTATCATGGACAGCGGAACGACATGGGATCACCTTGAGGAAGTGGGTTGTGAGAGCCGATTGTATGGCCTACGTGTCGGGGAGCCACGCTGCCCACAGATTTTGGCTAAGAAAGAAAGAAAAAGTCAACATTTTCCAGCAGGCTGGACGCGGCTGGGTATTTCTGGAGCCCAGGAGTCCCTGAGAAAAATGGCCCTTGTGGTGGTGACAGGCAGAAAAGGTTGTGGAACGCTGCACAGTCTGGTCTCAGTGACTCTTTGGAAAGACCTCCTCCCCCAAGCAAGAAGTTTCTCTGGTTCACAATCCAAGCTCTCCCTCCATCCAACTTGATCTAGGAGTAGACTAGACTAGACTTGCATATGGTAGCCGTGGGAGGGGTCTTAGTGATGAGCTGGATAGTGGTATTCAGAGTGTGGTCCTCGGTCAGCAGCTACAGCATCACCTGGGAACTTGTTAGAGATGCAAAATCTAGTCATCTGTGTTCTGGCAAGTCCTCTAGGTTATTCTGATGAAGGGTGCAGTTTGAGAACCACTGGTCTAATAAGCCAAATCATTTGATCAATGGGTAAACTGAGGCCTGGGGTGGGATGGGAGGTACCAAGACAAGTTCTGCCAGGCTAGAGTTCTTTCTACCTGTTCTTCTACCCATCCAAATAAGACGAGTCTGTGATTTCTGAAATCTCACCAACTGCTACAGTTGATCCTCTCATCTCGGCTCGGTCCTTAGCTGACCTTATACCATCTGTAAACTCTAGTTGGGCTCTTCTTCTAGCAGCCTTGTTGATCATTCAGATTTTGGCTTTTTGGTCAATGTCATGTATAAAAGAGCTATGACCAGGGCCCTCACAAGTTGTTGAATTAGCTGAGTCTGGCTCCTGCCCCATTGCACTCTCTTCTAAAAGAGGATTCTGTGCCTGTAGCTTCTGCTGGTGGGCAACACATTCTGGTCCGTGTGACAGTGCCCTGTGGTCACTGATGTGGATCCAGGGGTAGGTTCCTGACTGAGGGCAGGTGGGCAGCCCCAGGCTGGCCAGGAGTCTCTCCAAAGGCCTGCAGGCTAGGAAAGATGGTCTGGGCCAATCAGTTCCTTCCCTAGGAGTTAAGAATTGGGAAACTCGGAAGCGGGGCTTGTTAGCAATGGAAACCAAAGCTGAAAGGCTGTTTGGGATTGCATGCTATAGAAGGGATGTGGGTAGCCCTGGGGAGTCATGTGCCAGCTAAGGGAAGGCAAAGTAAGTTGAGGAAGGCAGGTGGTAGAAAGTGAACAGAGAAGAAACAGAGAGAAGCAGAAATTCCATGAGAAAGATGTGCAGTTACAGTTTTAGCTCCCTGAAGCCTATTTCTCTGTGGCTTATATCCTGGCATCCAGCACATGTCCTGTTATGTCCCGACCACAAACATCTTTCACTTGGGCTAACCCAGGCAGGGCTCTGTTCCTTGCAACCCAAGGTGCTAGATCAAGGATTGGCCAATTTTTCTATAAAGGGCAGATAGTAAATATTTTAGGCTTGCCTAATGTTAGGCTGTCACATGGTCTCTGTTGAAATTACTCAAGGAGACCTTGGGCCTTTGTGAGGTACAAGCAGTCATAGACAATATTTAAATAAATGGATGTGACTGTGTTCCAATGAATGTTATTTTCAAAAACAGGTGACCAGCTCGCTGGCTGAGGTTTGCCAACAACTGTGCCTGATGAAAACTTTAGCATTGCAGAGATCTGCAGTGAAAGAATCTGATTCTTTAGAAAGACTGAAGATTACTCCCTATCTCCTTGAGTTAGCCCAGTTCTCAGTTGACTATGGATTAAAGGTGGGTAGGATTTAGAATATGTGTCTCACACTCCTCCTGTATCCTCTTTTCTCACAGTGCTCTGCCACTTTCCCAGGCTAGCCAGCTATGTCCTGAGTCATGGTGAGAGCCCAACCCCAAAAGTTTCCAGGAGCCTGAGGCCCAGGCAGCAGACCAGGCGTACGCACCAGGTATCTGCAGAGCAGTGCGCTCCCTGATGTCAGCTCCGATGAGCTGTGCAAACTTTTACAAAAAGGAAGTCTAGAATATGAGTGTTGTGATATTCTGAAAAATCAAATAAAATACTTAAATTACGCTTTCATAATTATTTACATGAAATGGTAATAAATAGGGAGTAGTGGAGACTGTGGCAAAATGGTTTAAAGAGGTACTGCCCTGCTGAAAGTCAGTGACAGCCAGCACTCAGCAAAGTTCACTGTTTCCTTGGGAATGCAACCCATCTGATATTGTTAGAGTTTCTTCCGTTTCTTGGATATCTTGGGAACGATAGCAGTGTCTACCTCATAAAGTTCTTGTGACATTAAAATGAGAAAGGCACTTATTCAATTCAATTTTTAAAATGTAAAACCTCCTGGTTTTTAGCTGGTAGCAACTAATTTAAATTTGGTGGGGGGAGTTGTTCTTTATAAATAGTGGCCACAAGCCGGATTCATCCCAAGGGATTCTCAAGGCCAAGTTGCCCTTTCACCTGTGCCCACCTCAGAATTGACCTCACCTCGTGGAGCAGGAAAGCCCTGTACTTACTTATCTCTGAACTCTTGAGAAGGAAACTGAGTCCCGAAAGAGGGGGTAAGTTGCTTATTTTCACTGAGTCAGGACCAGAGCCGAGCTGAAACCACACTGGCTCCAGGTTTCTGCTGGAACCCTGCCCTGTGTATCACCCTGACCCTGGCCTTATAAGCATTTCCCTCCACTGGCTCACACGTCCACATCTGGGTGACGTGCACAGCAGTGTCCACAGTGGTTGCTGCAGTTGACGGGGTGCTCTGGGCAACCAGAGGGTTGGATATATACACTAAGTCAGAATATGAGCTGGGATGTCATCCTGTGACGTGGGCAGCTCTCGGCTTGACCTTTAGACCTGTGAGACCTGTGGTGGGGAGTGGACCTTTCCCAGGTCCCCACGCAGAGTCACTCCAGGGGGAATCAGAGGTTGTTTTTTCCAATTCAGGAATATGTTTTCCTCCTAAGAGCACAACAGGAGTTATAAGTGAGACTGCAAGAAGGAAAGAGACTAAAAAAACAGGGACACGGCTTCCAGGTGTGTGTAGACATTCTTCTCCTGGAGAGTCTCAGAGATGCACAGCTCAGGGCAGCCTGGAGGGCAGGGGCTGGGGCCTCTGAGGGCCCCTTCCGGAGGCCGTCAGCCTGGGGACAGAGCAGAGCGAAGTCCGGATGTTTGAATGTAGCTGCTCCTCCGAGTGGGTATTCCTGAGTAAACAGAATGGGTTTGGGATTATCCAGTGTTTCATTTTAATTCAGACCTCATCTTCCTTCCAGTAGTCCAAGTGAACCCGCTTTTACCAGTACAGATGTTTCTCGACTTAGAATGGGGTTACATCCCTAAAAACCCATTGTTAAGCTAAAAATATTACAAGTTAAAAATGTATTTAATGCACTGAACATAATTTATTGCATTGAACATACATTTAACCTACTGACCATCATAGCTTAGCCTAGCCTACCTTAAACCTCCTCCGAACACTTACATTAACCTACAGTTGGACAAAATTGTCTCACACTACGAAGACACTGTAGAGAATTGGTTGTTTACCCTCGTAATTGTGTGGCTGATAGCTGCAGCTCACAGCCATTGCCCGGCATCACAAGAGTGTATTGTACCACATATCCCTGGCCTGGGAAAAGATAAAAATTCAAACTTCAAAGGACATTCTCTACTGAATGTGTATAGCCTTTGCACAATGGCAAGTTGAACCATCATCAGTCAGAGACCATCTCTGTTGGTTCAGTAATTATGAGTTGTCGATCTAGTTCCCTAGGGCCAGTGCGAGTAGTGGTGGTGTTTGGAATCAGAGAGTCTGGGTTCTAATTCTAACTCTGCTATTATTAGTCCTGTCACTTTGGCACATTACCGCATCTCGCTGTGCCCCAGTTTTCCCAGCTGTAGGATGGGAACACTGAGAGTGTCTACCTCATAAGTTTCTTGTCACATTCAAATGAGTAATACATTTATTCAATCCTAAATTTTTATCGAGCACCTGCTTCTAGGTGATGGAAGTGTAGTAGAGAACTAGACAGACAATGCTTCTGCTTTTGAGGTGCTAACATTCTCCAGTGTGCTCAGCAGATATTAGGGGCCATTATTATTGTTGCTGTTTTGCTGATGCTGTTGCTATTGATCCTCTCGCTACCCTACTTACCCAACTTGTAGGGAGGGGAGAGACATAACCGCAGTCTGTGGCTCATTAGTTTTCCTGAAAAGCACAGTCTGGTAGATTCATCCTTTCCTCTGTGATAGCCATTTCTCAGAGCCTGTGTGGTGTCACAGACAAGCTCCCAGAGGACACTCAGAATATGCTTATAAATTCTATGCTGCTTCTCCCTTCAAGAAATAGAGCTTAATCCCCCTCTTATTGAGTGTGGGTTGTACTTAGTAGCTTGCCTGTGACAAATAGAATGTGGCCCAAGTGATGGGGTGTGTGACATCTCAGGGCAGATCATTAAAGGGATTGCAGCTTTCTCCTTGTCCTCTGTGGTATCAGTGGCTCTGGGAGAA
The DNA here is from genome assembly GCA_028533065.1 of Trachops cirrhosus. Lineage (NCBI taxonomy): Eukaryota > Metazoa > Chordata > Mammalia > Chiroptera > Phyllostomidae > Trachops > Trachops cirrhosus. The sequence goes on along the minus strand of CM052546.1, from coordinate 23,836,563 downwards.
GCCGGCTGCCATGTTGTGAGGATACTCAAGTAGCCCTAGGAGAGACAGGCTTATCTGGTGAGGAACTTAGGCCTCCTTCCAACAGCCAGCAAGGAAGTGCGTTTTCCTGGTAATAGCCATGTGAGTTGACTTGTGTGGATGTGGGTCCTCCAGCTGCCAGCAAGCCTTCAGGTGACTGGAGCCCTGGCCGGCATCTTGACTACAACCTAATGAAAGACACTGAGTCAAAACCACAGAGTTTCAACTGCTTTTGGGTTCCTGACCCACAAAAACTGCAAGAGAATGAATGCTTGCTATTTAAGCTACTAAGTTTTGAGGTAATTTCTTATGCAGCAATAGATAACTGACAGAATGCCTTTGCCTGGAACAGACCTGGGAGGAAATACTTTCTAAATATTGAGATGGACAATGTCAAGTTATTTATATATCAAAATCTCAGTGGAGTTCGATCTTAACACGAGGAGAAAGTAATAAGGTACAGACAGCTGGAAGATGTGGAGTGCAGCCGTGGGCCTCGTAATTTCCCTGGTACGGAAGTCACCCGCTCAGACTGAAATCAGAACGCTACAGAATCTGCGTGGCACAGTGGACTGGTATTCAGTGTGTAGCCCTGAGCAGGCCCACACGAGCTGGGGATGTGGAGGGAAGGTTCTCAGAGATTCCATATCCGTGTCAGAAGATGGTGCCCAGTGTGGTCCAGCTTTGTGCCGATCCACTGGCTGGGCGATAATGCCGTCAGAGCCAAGGGACTCCTTCAGAAGGCAGCAGTTTGCTTCAGCAGTGAGCAGGAAAATCGTTTTCTGGGGATGGGGAAAGATAGAGGCCGTAGGGGAGTGATCAGTGCGGAGGCAGTGACTCAGCTTTCTTTTTCTTTTTTGTTTTAAGTAATGAATTTCATCATATCTATAATACAGATATTAGACAATACTTGCATATTTAGTAAGAGTCTCTGTCTTGTACCTTCCATACCAACTTCTATCTTTCTTCCTGATTCCTCCTAAATCCCTCTAGTAACTCACATGGAAAACCTTGGAAATACTTTTTCAATTTAAGTATTTTATTATTTATGCTGGTACAGTTGTCCTAATTTTTTTCTCTCTGTCCCCCTCCCCGCAGCCCAGCCCCATCTCCCACAGTCAGTCCCCACAGCGTTCTGACTCAGCTCTCTTCTCCAACTGGACAGCATCTACCAGCCCCTGGTTTTTCCAAGGTCTCTCCTCTCCACCTCTGCCATTTGTCCCTGCTCAGTATATATCTCTTCCTGGAACATGTGCTTCCCTCATTCCCTTCCTCCATCCCTTCCTCCCCATCTGTGATGGCAGATTTTATGTGTCACCTTGACTGGGCTGTGGTATTACCAGACAGTGGCCAAACATTATTCAGGATGTGCCTGTGAGGGTGTTTCTGGACGAGATTAACATTTCAATCAATAGTAAAGCAGACTTGTCTTCCTTAACATGGATGAGCTTCATCTAATCCATTGAAGAGCTGAGTAGAACAAAAAAAGTTGGGTAAGGAAGGACTGCCCCTGCCTGACTGCTGGGCTGACGCATTGCTCTTTTCCAGCCTCAGACTCAGACAAAACATTGGCTCTTCTTGGCCCTTGGGCCTGCAGCTGTTATCAGTCTGCTTCTCCGTCCTTCAGCTTCACGGTAGAACTGCATCTCCTGGTTAGCTTGGCAACTGCAGGTCTTGTGCCTCCGAATACGAGCCAGTTCCTCAAATCCCTTTCTGTACACGTATGTACATCCCGTCGGTCCCGTTTCTCTGGAGAACCCTGACGAACACACCACCCATCTGACCCATCCACTGTCCCCCAGCTCTGTAGTCACCTCCCTGCGCCAGTCCATCATTGCCCCTCACCTGCGTAACAACCATATTAATCCCCTCCTGGATCTCTGTAGTGGGTTCAATTGTGGTTCCCCTCAAAAGATAAGAACAATTCCTAACTCCCAATACCTGTGCATGTCACCTGATTTGGAAGACAGGTCTTTGCAGATATAATTAAGTGAAGGATTTCATTATGAGGCCATCGTGGATGAATTGGACAGGCCCTAAATGCAACAAGTGCTGTTATACGAAAAGGCACAACGCAGATGCACTGGGAGAAGACACAGAAAGAAGACCATGTGAAGACAGAAGCACAGGTTGGCGTTATGCTACCACAAGCCAAGGAGCACTTAGAGCCACCAGGAACAGAAAGAGACAAGACTCTCCCCTAGAGACTCCAGAAGTGTGGCCCTACTGACACTTCGATTTTGCACTCTGGCCCTCAAGAACTGTGAGAGAGTACATGTCTGTTGTTTCAGGCCACCGAGTGTGTAGTAGTTTGTATGGCAGCCCCAGACAACTAACACAGTCCCCTGCTTCTCCTCTTGACCGTGGTGACCCATTCTCCACCATGCAGAGTGGTCTCTGAGCAATACGATCCCAGCGATATCTTCCACTAAAGTACTACATTTTTTTTAAAAAAAAACTACGTTTAGAATAAAACACAAACCCCTTCCCATAGCCTACAAAGCCCAGCTGGCCCCAGCCCCTGCTACGTCTCAGCTCTGACACCACTCAGCAGCCCCCTGTCCCCAGGCCGTTGCCTCCTGCCTGGGGGTCTTTGCAAGTTCCCTTCTCTTTGCTGGAGGTACTCTTCCCCCAGATCTCACGGGGTTTGGTGTTGGCCATCCTTCAGGTCTCAGTGTAAACGTTAGCATCACAGAGAGGACCTCCCTGTCCCATCTAAAGCGCTCATAGCCCTGGACTAACCATGCTCTCACCGGGTTTGTTCCTTTCATACCCTTGGTCACAGTTTGAAGTCGACTCATTTGTTTACGGGTAAGTCTGCTCCCTACCCTCACCATGGAAGCAGCGACTGGGCTTGTGTAGACTCCCACTGTGTCCCTTTGAGAGCGATTGAAGACGCACGCCTGCATGAATTGCTTCTTTCCATTCACTCATTCACCCAATACATATATATCAAGCACTTGTTTTTGTGCCAAATATATAACACAGCCAAGCTCAGTGACAAATATCAAGTTTTCTTTTCTTTTAAACTTAAATTTTATGTATTTTTAAAATTAGGTAATACGTTCAATGGAATGAAATTCCAAAGGTAATCCAGCTATTTAGTTGAAGACTCTGTGCCGGTTATGAAGTTATTGTCTGGCAGGTCCAAACCCATCCTTTCTACTCGGCTTTTAGATGCTGCACCTGGGGCCCTGCAGAGCGTGTTTCTGCTTTGTCAGCTGCCTGCTGTGAGACTGTCCCCATAGCATTGTCAGGGGGATCGTGAAGCCCGAGGAGGAAGAAGAAGCAGGCTCCTTCTGTGGGCTTCCTGTCTGCTTCCTGTAGTGTGAACACCCCCAGGCATCTCTTCTGCATCCGGCCTTCCTGAAGCAGCAGCTGCATCCAATTTGTGCTTCTCCTAACACCAGGGTCCGTGTACCGCCCCCACAGGCACCAGCACCAGCCATCAGTGCCCCCTTCCGCCGAGGTCCCTGTCCTCGAACATGATAGGAAGCCTCCTCCCCAGCTTCTAAGTTTTAATAATTAATTTCATTGCAACTCTCCCTCGTGTTCTCTCCACTCTAACAGGTGGTAGCAGCTTCCTGCAAGGGTTGCTTGCCGGAAACCCCTTCAGTTACCTGGTTAACAATTTTACACTGCACTAACACTTGTTGTTTTAAGAATTTAAAAAATTTACTTTTAGAGAGAGGGGAAGGGAGGGAGAAAGAAAGGGAAAGATCTGTTAGTTGCCCCTCAAACGCATCTCAACCGGTTACTAAACCCGCAGCCCAGGCATGTGCCCTGGACCAGGAATCAAACAGGCGACCTTTTGATTTGCGAGATGATCCCAACCAACGGAGCCACATCAGTCAGGGCGTTAACAGGTCTTTATGGTACATTTCTCTGATCAAATGGCTGCTGCTGTTGCTGCCTCCTGAGCAGACCTCGGCTGATTCAGCCTCCCTTCCATGTCTGTCCCCACTTCTCTCTGGAGGCCACCGCTGAACGAGTTCCCTGTGTGTCCTCCAGAGGTCAAGTGCATTTGAAGTCAGCCTAAGTCAGAATAAGTCGGAATAAGATAGTAACTATCAAGCTTTGTCAGTCATTAAGGTAATAATAACTCCACATGGGAGATACTCCCCATTTGACAGATAAGGAAACTGAAGCAAAGTGACTGAACATCTCCCCCCAGGTCACTCGATTAGTGAGTGTTGGGACTGGTGTTCAAATCCAGGCACATTGGCTCCAACGTCCTCACAATCAGCCTCTTTGCAACGTGGCCTCCCTGTGGTGTTGTTCAGAGCTTGGGCTTTCAATCTGAGGCAGGAGACTTGATTCCTACTTACTGGCTTATATCCTTGAGCAAACTCCCTGCTCTCTTTGAATCTCAGTCCCAGTGTGTATAAAATGGGTAAAAATAAATACCTACCTTGTAGGGCTTTTGCAAGATTAAGTGAGTCAGTGTATGCAAGCACCTAATACAGTGCATATAGTAGTGCCACTCCATAAACGTTAGCTCTTACCATTAACACGATCACTGTCCCTTCCCTGTTCACTCAGCCTGTGTCTGTTTCTCCCTTTCACACATGTAGACAGTGGCATGCTGGTACATGTTCAACAACTAGCTTTCTGAAATTAAAACAAAGCCCTAAATTCCTAGTTTTTACTGATTTCCGTTGTGTAACTACTTCTACCATGGCCAATTTCAAGCCACCAGCCTGATGACAACTGGCTTACAAATTTCCTGGAAATGCAGCATTCTGCTCATGAGAGCTGGTAGGGGGTCCGGCACACCATCCCACGCAGGTTTTGGTGAGAGGCCTGAGATTCGAGCATCCTCTGTCTAGTGAGCGCTTACTGCCGCTGAGGTTCAGGAAGTGAACCTGAGCCACTGAGGGGCGCCTGACTCAGGTTCAGGCATTCATGCGTTCAGCAGATATTATTGAGCTTCTGCGATTTGCTCTCTCTGGAAGCACTTATTCAAGAATGAAAACCTGCAGCTGCCGTGTTGAATGGGCTTTGTCCTGGGCTGTGCTCCAGTTCCTGTCCAGGGAGCGTCCTTTTTCCTCCTCGGCCCGCCCTTCCTTCCTCTCCTCCCCCCAGCATCTCTACAGGGAGTCCAGACTGCTGTCCCTGTGGGTGCCTCTCTCCCTGTGTTCCAAACCCTTCCCACACCAGCCATCCCTCTGCACTCCCCTAGTGCCCAACCCCTATGTTAACCTCCACAACCTTTTACTAAGTGTGCCCTTGACCCCTCTATCTGCCTGAGATGCAGTATCACCCGCCAGACATTTGGACTCGCTACAGACGAAAAGAAGTCCTTGGGCCCACACGATGTTATGGAGTGGTTTATATCAAGTGCTGGGGACTCAGATGAACTTGGGCGCAAAACTCAGCCTTATCATTCACCAGTGCGCTGAACTTGGGGCAGGCAAAATAACTATTTAAAAGCTTCCTTTTCTTCTGTCCTTTTTTTTCTTTTCCTTCCCCCTCCCCCTTCCTTTCCCTCTTTCTTAACAGTCGGTGGCCGTTATAGTCCATTCAGGGTGCTTATACAAAATGCCACAGACTGGGTGGCATTTATTTCTCACAGTTCCAATGCCAGAAGTCAGATCAGAGTGCCCAGGGTGGTCGGTTCTGGTGAAGGCTGTCTTTGGGACTGCAGACTGATCACTTCTCACTGTGCCCTCACATGGCAGAAGGGACCAGGGAATGCTCCAGGGTCCCTAATTCCACTTGAGAGGGCTCCGCCCCCATGAGCAAGTCACCTCCCGAATCATCACATGGGGCATTCGGATTTCAAGCTGTGCATTTGGGACAATACAGACATTCAAACCACAGTTGTGGCTCTGTGTTTTGATTCATTTTTTTAGTCAAAGTGTCACATAACCACAGTTTAGAGTCAAGTGTTTTTACAAAACTTACATTTAAATGGTAGGTCTCCCCAGCGCCATTTTCTCCCCCTCAGAGGCAAGTATGTCGAAATCCTTCAGTTATTTCTGTTTGGTAATTACTTCTGTGTATCTAACTAACATAATTAGCATTATCTTTGGCTTCTGACTGTGAAACAGGACATATGTGTCATAATATAAACTGCATGTATTTTTCTATCAGGCTGTACTTTCACATGGAATCAAGCCAGATGGTCAGACTGTTGTGTTAGCATTCTAGTTTGGAATGTGAGGAGTGCTCCTTCAGGATCTTCGTCTCTTCCTACCATGTACCCGTCTCCTCCCTCGTCCTGTCTCCCAGTATAGTTACACCTAATACTTAATAGATCAGTACTGAGCATTTATATTTTCTGACTGGAATGCTGTTCACAGCTGAGCTACATAGTATCCTATGAATATTTTTCCTTTCTTCTATAATTGTTGTTTTCTCTGGAGGTAATTCTTGTCCTGATTTATTTGCTAAGTATTGGATAGGATCATTATAAATTCAACCCAAAGAATCTCTAATTGTGAATCTCCTCTCTATAGGAAAACACATGAAACATTCTGTCCACTTTGCCTCGGAGAAATCCCTAAAGATTCTCTGACCATAGGGCCTGGCTTGGTTTTTCTTTGGGCCCAGGCACAGCTGTTGTCTTGGGGTGTCCCTGTGCTGTCATCTGGAACTCCTGTCACTTCTCTGTGCTGTTGGATCCACCATTGCCAGAATCTCCTCTCTGCATCATTCCGCAGCCTCCTCGACCTCGCATGTCTGAGAATGCCCAATTCTACCCTTACCCGTAAGTGAGCGTTTGGGTGAGGAATTCTAGGTTGAAAACTGATTCACTCAGAATCCTGGAGACATGGCTTTGTCTTGTCCTGACTTTCAGAGTGGCTGTTGTGTGACTGGATGTCATTATGATTGAAACCTGGGTTATCTCTCAGGAGACTTGTTTTCTTTGTCCTTAGCTTTCTGAAATTTCACAACAGTGTGCCATGATGTGAGCCTGGTTTCATCCATGATCCAGGGCACTCTTTGGTTCTCTTACTTAGAAATGTTTTTCCATTCTGATAAGGGTTATGGAATGATTTCTTATGGTTACTTTGTACTGTGTCATCTTAGCTAAGCTAGAACTACATCTCCCAGAATTCCCTTCTCTGGGGTAACAGGCTAGTGTTGGCACAAAGGACGTTTTTTACAAGATTCAGAAGGTGGGAATGAAGCAGCAGCCACGTTCGTATGCGCTGAAGGTTGGTATCCTGTGCCAGGTACTGAGGCATATGCTAGCTCACCTGGTTGGTTTGCAGCAGCACCTGACCTTGCAGCTCTGTTAGTTCCCACCAGGTCTGTTCCTTCCCCTCTCCAACTTCCTTGGCCAGTGTATGGGGGGGAGGGCCTGTGGTGGTGAAGGGGGCTAGATTCTCCTGTAGGTCATCGCTGGCATTTAGGTTGGACATTGCGAGAGAAGGACGGGGGTCCTAATTTGCCCTCTCAGCTTCCACCTTGTCTTTGCTCTAATCCACACCCAGCTGTGCTTCCCAACTGCCTGTCTGTAGAGACTTTAGGTTCCGGTCTCGTTGCAAAGGCAGTAGCGTGCGGAGACCGCTCTGCCAGCTCCACGGCGGTGCGCGCCTAACCGGCCCCTGTGACTAGTGCCTTACACTGTGCTACATGAGTGGTTCTGGTTCATTTCCTTAACGATTTGTTCCCCTTCCCTTTCTCCATTCTCTCCTTCTGGAAACCCTGTTCCCTGATGATGGACCTCCTGGACTGGCCCTCCACTTTTATCATTTCTCTCTTCTTTTCTACCTCTTTGTCCTTTCATTCTACTTTCTAGGAGAGTTCCTCAGTTTTATCTTTCAATAATTCTATTGAGTTTTTAACTTATGCTATCTATTTTTAATTTCTAAGAGTTCTTTTTTATTCTTCAGGTATTCCTTTTTTGTAGTATATATTTCTTTTTTCCCATGGATGCAAAAATCTCTGGAAATAGTAATGAGTTTTAAAAGAGATCTCTTCTTCATGTACTATTTCTGCTTCCTCGAAAATACTTTGTTGTCTTTGTTTTGGTCTCTGCTTTTCATTTGGCTTTTCTCAAGTGTCTAAATGACGCTTGTTTGTTCGTATTTTAAGATGAGGTACCTATGGGAAGCTCTGAGTGTGTGGGGCTTTTTGACTGTGATTTTTCCTGTGTGTTGATCTGGCTGGCTCCTTCATTGAGAAACTCCTGATTTTAATATTCTGTATCTTTCCTCATGGGTTAGTCAAATACCCCAGAGAAGGGGTTTTAAATCCCCTGCCAAAAGAGTGTGGCTGGCTGCCAGCATTCTGGGAACCGAGGTAGGAAACAGGGCTGGGTATCTCAGCATTCAGTTTGCTGGAGTTACTTGATTCCTGTTTTGAGGTACCCTCACCCTTGCTGGGGTGAGAAAGGGAATTATATGGCTGACTGGAGTGGGTATCCACTCGTTCTCAGGCCAACTTTTAACCAGGCCCTTGTTTTTGCCTGCACCCTACCCCCACTTCAGGAAGCAACTAGTACTCCCCATCCTAAGCCCTTGGAGGACGTCTGAGCTGGAATCTGGCTGCTCCGTGGCTTGCTTCACAGATGACTTAGGATTCAGCTCTCTCAGGTCTGCAAAGTCCAGTAATGGTTCATCTTCCAAGTTTTTCTTGGTGTGAGTTCAGCGTCTGCTTTATTTACCTTGTAGGTTTATTAATTTTGTTTAATTCATTGCTTTATTTATATATTTAACAAATATTTATGAGCCCATGCTATGTGTCATTGTTTGGCTTCTTAAAAAGTCAATTTATGCCTTGGCTGCTGTGGCTCAGTTGGTTGGAGTGTCATCCTGTAACCAAAAGGTTGCGGGTTTGATTCCTGGTTGGGGCACATACTGAGGTTGTGGATTCGATTTCCCGTCCGGGTGCATACGGAGGCAACCAATTAATGTCTCTCTTTCTCGTCGATGTTTCTCTTTGTCCCTTCCTCTCTCTCTCTCAAAAAGCAATGAAAAAATGTCCTCAGAGGTGATGATTTTTAAAAAAATCAGTTTACTCTTATAATGAAGTTTTGGATGGGAACAAACACATTTATGTATATTCAATCCTCCATCTTTACCTGGAAGTCAAAAATCAATCTCTCTGTGTTTCTTTCTCATCAGCTAAAAAGGAATAAGAAAAAGATAAAGGGATTGAGAAGTACAGATAGGTAGTTACAAAATAGTCATGGGAAACAAGCAAGCAAAATATAACCAAAGACACTGAATCAACAAAACGAACAAGCAAGCAAAATATAACCAAAAACACTGAAATTGAGAACAGGCTGACAGTGACCAGAGGGGAGAGGGGAGGGGATTATAGGGGAAAAAGGTGAAGGGTTTGCACGAACTGTTATAAAGGACACATGGACAATAACAAGGAGGGGTGGAAACAGGGGAGGGAAGTGGGGAAGGCTGGGGTGGTGGGGAGAGTTGGGAGGAAAAGGCAGAAAACTGTACTTGAACAACAATAAAAAATAGTCATGGGGATGTAAAGTACAGCATAGGAAATATAGTCAATAATATTGAAATAACTATGTCTGGTGCCAGGTTAGTACTGCAAATATCAGGGGGACACTTTGTAAAGTATATGTCAAACCACTATGCTGTATACCGGAAACGAATACAAAATAATATTGAATGTAAATGGTAATTGCAAATAAAATGAAATAAATTTTAAAAAGGAATAAAAGTATTTACCCATGGGGTTGGGAAAGAATCGAGCTAATACACGTAAAGTACCTAGCTTACAGTACCGAGTATATACGTGCCCAGTGAATTGTTAGCATTCTGGTAATTATTTTACTTTTTACTGTTCTGAGGGAGACCCAAACTGGGTGGGTGGTTAAGAATCATGTAGAAATTTTGTTTCATTGAGGAATTTATGTTCAAGTGCATGCTACACACTGTGGATCATGTTGCGAATTTTAAGTTTTTGGCTGTCCTCTCACTAGAAGAACGCCCAGATGACACAGTCTCAGCCTAAGCAGTGCCCCCGTGCACCCTGGGTGGGGTCTCTGCCAGGAAAGGAATCCTATGTAGGGGTCCAAAGTCAGACCGACAGCGCTCTGACATTTTCACATGGCATTTGAAATTTGTTTAACAAGTGACACTTTACAGCCACAGTTATTCTCCTGTCCACCCTGACAGGTGGGCAGAGCTGGTGGTGCTATTCCATTTTATAGTTTAGGAAGCTGGGGCACCAGGAAGTAATGGGCCTCGTCTACTTACGTGTACCCAACAAGCAACAAGCCAAGATGGGAACACAGGGTTGTTCCTTCTTTTTTCTCCAGTTCTACTTAATGAGAAGAACCCAAGAGTCCTGAACTTCCATTTCGTATCATAATGAAGTCTAGGAAATAAATGGTTTCTGTAGGTCGGGAGTTCAGGGAGGTCTTGGCTGGGCAGTACATACGTGGGTCTCCTATGCAACTGCAGTCTCTGTCAGCTAGGACTGCAGGCATCTGAAGCTTTGACTGTGGCTGGAGGAGCCAACACCGCTGACTCACTTGCCTGACAAGTTAGCCCTGGCTGCAGGCTTAGGGTGGACATGTGGCTCTTGTATCAGCTACCTAATGCTGCATAACAAATTTCCCCTAAATTTAGAGACTTAAAACCCCTCATCTTGGTGTTTATTTTTTTTTAAATAAAAGTTAAAAATAGGAAGGGGGCATAGAGTGGTTTGATTGCAAGATAAAACCTTTCTAGGAAACAGTCTCCGAGGGCCTAGACAACACCAAATTTTGCCAAGGATATGGAGCAACGGGAACTCTCACTGATTGCTGGTGGGAATGCAAAATGAGACAGCCAGTTTGAAACATAGTTTGACAGTTTCTTACAAAACTGAATACACTCCTATTATATGGTCCAGCAATTGTGCTCCTTGATATTTATCCAAATAAGTTGAAAACTTATGTCTGCACAAAAACTTGCACAAGTGAATGTTTGTGGTATCTTTATCCATGATTGCCAAAGCTTGGAAGCAATTGAGATGTCCTTCAGTAGGTGAACAGACAAACAAACTGTGGCACAACCAGCCAGTGGAATATTCTTCACTGATAAAAAGAAATGAGCTCTCAAGCCATGAAAAGACGCAGAGGAAATTTAAATGCATATTAGTCAGTGAAAGCAGCTAGTCTGAACAACTACATACTCTATGGATCCAACTCTATGACATTGTGGAAAAGGCAAAAGTATTTAAAACAGTACAAGATCAGTCAGTGGTTGCTGGGATTTTAGGAGGGGGGTGAGTAGGGTTAGGGTTGGCACACAGGGGATTTTTAGAGCAGTGAAACTATTCTGTGTGATATTATAATAGTGGATGCATAACATTTTACATTTTCAAAACCCATAGAATGTACAACATAAAGAGTGAACCCTAATATAAGCTGTGGACTTCATTTAGTAATAATGTATCAGTATTGGTTCATTAGTTGTAACAAATGTACCATACCAATAATGCATGTTAATAATGGGGGAATAATGCAGGAGAGAGGGGATACAGCATATGAAAATTCTCCGTACTTTCTGGTCACTTTTTCTATAAGCCCAAAACTGCTCTAAGAAAGTCTGTTAAGGAGAAGGATCGGAACACAGATAGATTGGAAACATAGCCCAGATGTCCCTGAGGGCTTTGTGCTGCATGTTCTCTGAACAAATCGACCTCGAGGTAAAATACTTTAAGGATAATGATGTAGTTTGGAATAATATCTGCACCATCCTGAATGAGGACCCAGTTTGGGTGACTTTGAGATTGTTTGGAGACCTATATTTTTAGTACATTTGAGCCAGAGGAAAGAAGAAAAGCTATTCATGTTCATAAGTTTTCTCTCCTGTTTTTCTCTCTTTTATTATCATTACAATATTTTGCTTCAGAGCCTGTGCCTTGAAGCCCCAGAGACCCAAAGGAGACCGGAAACCTGTTCTAAAAAGACGGAATGAGTCACGCTCGGTGAATAGGGATCTTCACAGAGGGGCATTGTTCAGCAAAGCCAGTACTGATAGCCCCAGCCTCCACCCCACCTTGGTGACTCACACCCTCACCTTCAGCTTGGAAGAGCAGCCGAGGGCGCTGAGCCCACAGAGGTTCCTGGGGGGCAGACAACACCTCCAATAACCCAACTGGCCGCTGACAGTTGGTACTGCCCTGTGTAAACCTCAGGGAAGAACTGCATCTGGCAGTGGCAACAGGACCCGTGGACGGGGCAGATCTAAACTTCACCCCGCTAGATACCCATGGCCCTCAGTGGTTTATGAATCTCTTGTAGAATGCTTCCATTCACAAAATTTTGTCATTACTTGCTGAACACTTCCTTTTCATGAGACACACTGTGTGCCTATATATTAAGTGCTGTGCTAGACATTGAGGTGCAAGGATTAATAAGGGACATTATGAATGGTTGCCCAGAGATTACATTTTTCTGAGCTGTTTACATACAGGTAAATGGAGTCCCAGAGCTAACATGGAGAGAATAGGACTCAGTGCCAAGATGGTGGGCGTTTTCTGGTTGTGCCTGCAGCATCCCTCTCACTTACAGCCCCCCGACAGTTCTCTGGGTCAGCGTGCCTGCCCATGCTGGGTGTGGTTGGAGGTGGCCCCCAGCCTTATCTCCCAGGGCTGGATCCTGACTCCTGAGTCAGTCAGTGCATCCCGTACCGTGACCAGGGTCATTGTTTGGAGACGGGCATGTGTCCCCAGTTCAAGCCAAAGCAGAGATGAAATCTCTACCAGTGTAGGAGCCACTAGAAAAGCCCTGATCCTCCTTCTAGAATGGGAGATGCAAAGGCATATAATATGACACTGTGGAGATCATGTGGCTGCCCTGGGAGGGTGAAGCTGACAGTGTGGGGGGCAGGGCAGAGAGACAGAAAGAAATGGAGTCCTTTATGATATCACTTGAAATACTAGGTCAAACCTCACCTGAAGGCAAATACTTTGTGAATTTTTTTAGCTACAGCAGCCCATAAATTCTCTGTATTGTTTAAGCTGGGTTTTCTCATCCTTTGTAACTGGATGTGTCCTAACTTGTGGTGAAGAAGAAATATAGGGAACAGGATAAGTGATGGGTGATATTCCCTATGTCTCCAAGAAGCACAAAGAAGCGGACTGCACATAGGTTGCCAAGAAGTCAGGGAAAATCAGCGTGTGAAGTGATAGAGCTTTCTGAGGCTCCCCAGCATCTGAATCCCCTCCCGTGCTTGGTGATCCCCCACTGTAAGAATCCTGATGAAAGGAGCTGTCTCCCCCTCCAGAAGCCCACCCCCCGCACCTGGAGCTTAGGGTAGAGTCATGTGACTGATGCTCAGCCACCCACGTGCTCCCACTGGGGCTCGGAATCTGGGTGGGTGATGCAGAGATGTAGGAAAAGCAAATCCATCCCTGGCAGTGGCACCTATACCCAGGTTCTAACGGCAGCAAAGCTGACGCTGGTGTCCAGTGGTGCAGCAACAGCCCTGGCATCCTGACCTCATGGGCACCGGGCCTCCCTTGACTGTTGCTTGTTTTCCAAACTTAATTGTTTTACCTTCCTGGTAATTTTGTGAGCTACCTGGTAACCTTTAAATAAATCCCTTTTCTGCCCAATCAAAATTGTTTTCTGGTGTTTGCAGGGGAGGACCCTAACTGACTAGCCAAGGTGGAGGCCAGGAGTACTAGGAAAAGAAGGACTGGTCGGAACTGGCCGGGAGAGAAGGCTGCTAAGGTGTCCCGGAGAGAAGCAGCTCCCCTGTAAGGGATGTGGAGACAGACATACCAGGAGTGAATCAAGTTTTGTCATTTACTGCATTAGTGACTGTGCACAAGCAACCTATCCTCCTTGGGCCTCAGTGTCTCATCTGCAAGAGGGATGTGACAGGGGACCTACCGTATAGCACTGTTGGGACGACTAAGTGAGTTCTCAGTCCAGATTCTGGCACAGCCGTGGTCTTTAGGCATTGGTAGCTGTTGTGAACCTGTAGCTCAAGAGGTGACCTTACTCACAGGGCCCTCTACTCGTCGTCCCTCTTTACTTTTCATTCAGAGCAGAAAGGGAGAAAATATTCTTGATGTACAGTGGGAGAAATTTAAGTTGGGTCCAGGCAGCTGTTGCTGGTAAATGTGTAATAACCCGCCCTCCAGAGAGATAAAAGCACTGATTTGTAGCATTTGCCGATTTCCGCGGTGTAAGTGGCATAAGTACTCCCTCTGTGGCTGCTCTTGGGCATCCCACATGATGTTGCTAAACATGGAGGTGGGAAGAGGTGTGCTCAATCAGCTGTTCCGAGCCAGCTCCTGCACGCCACTGGCCCAGGGAAGGATAGTTTGAAAGTGCTGGGGAGTGGGAGGAAATAGATGGTTCCTAAGCTCTAGAGGGCAGATTTCTGGAAGAAACTCCTTAAGTTCAGTTGACAGGACAGGGGATGGATCTGCATTATGCTTTGGCTTAAAACTTGAGAGTACTCTTTCAATGACACCCTTTAACACCGGGCACTTACCACCAGTCCACTTCTGCAGAGCCTGTCTGTTTCTCCTGGGCCGTCCACCCTTCCTTTCCATCTTCACCACGGCCGGTCCAGCCCACAGGCTCAGCATGTCAACTCAAGCATTACTCCTTCCTTCTGTACTAGAGTGGACCAGGTGCGCCATCCCTAAGCCAGCTCTTAGAACATCGTCCCCCGCAAGGTTTAGCATCATGTGGCTCCAAGTGTGCTGTCACTTCTGCTGTAAATGCCACTGCCCGGCTCTCCCAGCCCTTGTACCCCGAACCCCACGCAGTCTATAAGCGACCTGCATGTGAGTCTCAGATCTTCTGCTCATGAGCTGTAGGGAGAACGACAGGACAGTCTCGAGCCTTAACTTCCTTACCTGGAAAGTGGCGATAATAAAAGAACTTTCTTCGGGGTACTTTAAAGATTAAATAAAATAATTCCAGAGAAGGCTTTGTATGGCTCCTGGCCCGTTGAAGACGCTGAGCAAAGTGTCGGCTCCATGACCACAGGGGTGACGGCCACTCCTCACGGTCAGCGGGGGCTGCGGGAGGATGATCTTCCTCCCACCTGGGATTCTGCCTGCTTTCCTTTGCTGTTGCAAGGCCACTTTTCTGTCAGCTTTGGCCCTATTTTTTTCTGATACACTTTTTCTCTGCATTCATTAGCTCCTTTCTCTCTCAGCTTCGGAGGCAGTTGCACTGCCGTGGAACATTTAATTCGATACTGTCTCTCACTGTTCCCTGTTGATGTCAACCATGTTTTCCTGGCTCCTCTCTCAGCAGCTTGCAGGGAGTGGCCGCTCCCCTTCGTTTTCTCCCCTGAAGGGTCTTGGATCAGCGACCACAGAGCGGCAGCCAAAGTGGCTGATGCTGTTAACAGTCCGGAACTGTGCCTGGCATTTTACCGGCATCATGTCATTCTATTTATTTTTTCATCCAGCCAACCAGGATTTATTTGAACACCAGCTATGTGCTAGATGCTGGGGCTGCGGAGCGAACCAGACAAGAGTCTCTATTTTCCAAGAGCTTGCAGTGCAGTGAGGAGAGGTGGCCTTACCACCCCATCACCCAAACCTATGTCCTATGAGGCTGAGTGCCACGTTCTGTGAAGGGAAAGAAGAGTAGGGATGGGAGAGTAAAATATGCCTGATCGGGATAGGGGCGGGAATTAAGGCCGAGACGTGTAAGTTAAAACTGGAAGGAGTTACTCAGGGGGAGAGACTTTCCAGGAAGCTGGCACACCGGGTGCCGTGTAGACCAGCTCAGAGTGCCAAGGCCTTGAGACAGAACCAGGCAGCTGGTGGGCTGAGCAGGAGGGCCAGAGCAGCCTGCAGGGATGGGCCCCGGGTAGCCCAGGGCCTGCAGGTCTTCCTAGGCTGGATTGGGTATTTTGGTCTCTATCCTCAGAATGGGAAACATTGCATCCTCTCAGGTTTCTTACAAGGTAGCTGCTATATCATCAACCCCACTTTATGTCAGAGGAAACGGGGGCCCAGAATATTACGTAACTTACCCAGGTCACACAGCTAGTCAGAAGCACAGCCAGAATGCCAGTGTTGCCCACCCTGGCTGGGACCCCTCAGGCCTTCAGCAGCCACCTGCTGAGTGACGGATGGCAGCACAAACCATGGCAACAGCCACCAGCCCTACCCTTCCCACAGGCTCTTTGGTAAGGGCCCTCGGTTTGGGCCTTTTCTCTGGGGCGAGCCAGCCTGAGGCTCCCTGGGAAGCTCAGCATGGGTTTGGGGGAGTGAAGACGTCAGCAGTTCTGGTGTCGCGGCTGGATGTTGAGGCTGCAAAGTGCTGGACCTCGATGTCGAATTCATTCCCAGGATCTGCAGAGCTAAAGAGAAATCTTTGCATTTTGTTTTGTTTTCCTCATTCTGGGACCATGGTACCAAGAAAAGGCGGTGGTGGTTTATGGCATTTAAGGAGTTTAGCTGGACTGGTCTTGGCAGAGAAGTGAAGGCACAAAGGGGCCTGAGGAAGTCTCGTGGAGACAGGATGTGCTTGGGAATCTGTGAAACAGGCCACGTTTGTCTCTTCACCCCTCTGAGACCCCTTCAGTCTGAGACCTCTTTCCGTTCTCACTGGGAGGTTTCTCACCGGGAGGTTTGGTCTGGAGCCCCTTCCTTGGGCCTCCACGGCCCCTCCCAGAACATTAAAACTTACTTAAGATGTTAATAGGTGATAATGACACCTCCCTGGGCTTGGGACCCAGGCGGTAGTTAAGGGTGGGAATTTAGGGCACCAAATGGAGGCGGCCTTTTGGCCCCCCTCAAGTCACCCCATCACCCCAGGGAGATAACTCCTTTTATTTCCAGAGTCTTCTGTAGTAGGGAGGTTTCTTTTCATCCCTCCTCGTTAAAACCCTCTTGTTTTGTGGAGAGGAAGGAGCTTACAGCTCAGTGAGGCAGAGGGGCCATCAGACCAGTGAGAGGTGGGAAGAAAAGGAGGCAATCAAGCCTCTTGTCGACTTCCTGCCAAGGAAGGCCCCTTTGTTCGCCCTGAGCCTAGGCTTTTCGACATGACCAGAGGCCCTTGGGTCAGGAGGCTTGCCCCCTTTATGGCCTTCTAATGGACCTTCCTTCCTGCCACTTGACCAAATGCCCCTGCCTGCCGGGGAAAGGGTAGCCCCATAGCTGTCCCGTTGGTTTGCCCAGGGACCCCTCCCCCCAGGAAGAAACTAGCACCTTGGGGCTGGAAGGGGAGGCTGTGCCTGCATTCCCACTGGCTCTTTTGACTGAAAGGACAAGAAGTTTCCCTGACTCCCCCCCTCTAAGGAGGTGCTCTCGAGCCTTGCCCTTTGTTGTTTGGTTATCTCTCTGTTCACATCCAGCTTCGCTGTGGTGTGTTTTAAGTGTCACCATCACTTTGTCCGAACAGGTTGGCCGTGGTTCCCATAATGTGGAAATGGCATCAACAGGTTCTAGGGGCCACTGGCCTCCCAACACATACCCCCCAAACAGTGCTTTTACCCTGGCCCCCCCCCACCTTCTTTGACTCCATTTACCCCGTACTATGCACCTTGAATCTTTCCCTCCGTTTTCTGTCCTCTGTGCCACACTCCAGCTATGTGTCTACTTGGCTGGTCTCTGACCTGTCTTCTGCTTTTCTAGTCCGCCCTGTGAACAAACGGCTAGCACATTCATCTCCCTAATAACAATTACCGCCTATATTAAGTACTTAATAATTGCAGCAAACATTGGCAATGTCTTGGGAATCCAGGAGTCTGCTAGAAACCTTTAGGAGGCTGTCAGTGTTACCTCTCTGTTGCAGCTGAGGGAATGGGCAGGTTGTGTGATTCACCCAGTCACACAGCTAATGAGTGGCAGAGCCTGGATTGAATTCGGGCAGCCTGGATACAGAGTCTGCACTCTTAACCATCAGTAACGTGGGTTTAAAAATATGCTTCCTAAGTGTTTAGTGTGAAGAAAGCACTAGGCTGGGCACTGAGGGCCTTGAAACCTGCTTCCTCCTGCAGTTCCTCCCTCAGGAAGCTGATGATAGATAGGAAGGGTGGTCTGGGAAGATGGGTAGGGCAAGTCCAGGCTTGACCCACTGCAGGCGAGGGCTGAGTACGTGCTGTGGAGAAGATACACAGAGGGCCTTTCATGCAGGGGATAGAGAAGCCACATCCGGTCTGGGAGACGCAGGAAGTCAGAAAGAATTCCAGGGAGGTGGTTGGGTGGGGCATGGTTTGGAAGGACAGATAGGGTTTGTGGCAGAGTCCTGGGGGTGACAAAAGACCAGATTGGAGCAAAGAAGGGTGGGTGTGATACCTAACAATGCAGAATGAGGGACGAGAGAAGCAGAGCTGAGGTAAAAATTCCCTGACCACAAGACCTGCCCCCGAGAACGGACCACAGTAGCTTCAGACAGTGGGCTCTTGACTGGCTGGGTTCTAATCTCTAGCACCTACCAGCTCTGTAATCAGGACAAATAACAGAACCCACACCCTGCATATCAGTTTTCTCCTCTGAAGAGTGGGCATAATCCAGGGCCAGGGCCAAGGGAGGTGGGTGGGGCGTCACCTTGAGTACCAAATGTAAGGGGTATCCCTCCCAAAACTTGATGGTCAGAAAAATAATAATTGAATGCAGTATTTTTAGAGAGTCAAAGTCAATGTAAAAAAATCCATCATGAACAGATATTAAGTATTTAAGTAAAGAAAGGCTGCACGGAGCCACATTAGAGCCTAAGGCAAAAGAGAAAAGCAGTAATATTGATCCTGCTTTTATTTTTATTATATTTTTTTACAAAATGTTTTGCAAATCACCTTAAATAATGTGCCCATTAAGCTGCATCTATCTGCATAATGAAAATGTTGGATCAGAACTTCTTTTACCTTTTTATCCAATTTATTGGGTAGCATTGGTTAATTAAATCACATAGGTTCCGGGTGTACGATTGTATAACACATCATCTGTATGCGGTATCGCGTGTTCACCACCCCAAGTCGGGACTCCTTCCATTGCCATTCAGCCCTTATGCCCTCTTCTGCCTCCTCCCATGCCCCTTTCCCTCTGTAATCACCACACTGTTGTCTGTGTGTCTTTGAGGGTGCTTCTTTTTTTTTCTTAATCCCTTCACCTTTTCTACCTGCCCCAAAACCCCCTCCCCTCTGACAGCTGTCAGCCTGCTCTCTATGAGTCTGTTTCTATTTTGTTTGTTAGTTTATTTTGTCCATTAGATCCCACATATGAGTGAAATCATATGGTGCTTCTCTTTCTCTGACTGCTTTATTTCACTGAGCATAAGGATCTCCAGGTCCCTCCATGCTGTTGCAAAGGGTAAGGTTTCCTTCTTGTTTGCGGCCAAGTAGTATTCCAGTGTGTGAATGTCCCAAAGCTTTCTTATCTAGTCACACTGGTCCTGTTTTCAGTTAAGATAGAGGCACTGGGCTCACCCTGGTCCTGGCCCTGATAACACTAGACAGCAGGTGGCTGCAGGGAGTAGGTGAGCAAACACAGGGTGAGCATCTGGCACAGCGTCTAGCAAGGGGTAGGGGTCTGAGGCCCGTGACTGGGATGAGATGTGTTCAAACACCTGCTCTGCGACTTCCCATCTGTGAGACCCGAGCAAGGGCCTGTTTCCTCATCCATACATGGTGAGAGCATCTTGCTCAGTGGGTTGTCAGGTAGCCTAGGGTGAAAGATGCAAAGTGCCTTCTCACAGCGCTGGCCTGTGCAGTCAACAAGTCATGCTTGTAGCAGTCACCTGTGTTAGCCAGCAGGCACACCTGCACACGAGAGGTTTTCTGCTTGTCCTGGTGAATTACTTGGGGTAAGGGACTTAGCTTTATTCCACGGTTCTCGTGTTGCATATTCCTCTGTGATGTCCACTCCCACAACCGCTGTGAACACTTGCAGAGGCCTGAATGCTCTCCCTGCAGCTCTGTCCACTCTGCCCCTTCTCTGAGCAGGCTGGGAAGGGTTTGGGGGTGAAGATGTTATCACTAGATTAAAAGGGGGCTTTGTCCTGGCCATTCCTGGCTCTCACTTTCCTTTCCCCCTCTGTCCCCACTAGCCTCTCCCGTGGAAACTGCCTCTGGGGGCTGGCAGCCCACTTTGATTGCCTGTGGCACCTGCCTGTGTGGTGCATTTAAGTGGGCTCTTCGCTGGTGCTCAGAAGGAACCACTGTTACTAAATGACCATTGTCATTGAAGCGATCCCTTTAACAATCCATCCCTGCCACTGTCCACAGTGGGAGTTGGGGCGGGGTGGGGTGGAGGCAGAAGGCCTTAGAATGTTCCCTGTAAGACCATCAAAGCCACTCATGTGTGACTCTCAAGGCTGGCTCAGAAATGCGGCCTGGAGCCTGGACAGGAAAGTAACATGGCACCTCTCTACACTACACGGATTCCCAAGGGTAGGCCGGCCTGGGCCAGGACTGGGCTCTATTTCTTGCTGGTCTCTGAGTGAGCAAGTCACTGAATGGCTCCAGCCTCAGCTTCCTCATCTGCAAAAGTGGGCTGATCTCAACGGCTTGCTGTGAGGATTGAATGGGAAATCAATGCTTATAGGTATCTATGTTAGTTATTTATATCAACCCACTCCATTAGAACATGAATTGAATTAATTCATCCACTCATGCGTACAGGCATGTGCTATGCACAAGGTAACATTCTAGGTTGTACAAGCAGATACAAAGACTCCTCACCTAACCAGTGTTCAAATGGAGGGGGAAGGAAATATAAGGTAGGCACTCAATAAGTATTTATTGAATGAATCAAAGAAAGAAAATCAGGCAGACATTAACATTTAGGAGGTATTCCCATAGGACAATCAGGAAAGTCTTTACGGAAGAGGCTGAATTTAACCTATTAATAGGTCAACATAGTTACTAAAAGATCTTTTTCAGCAGTCACCAGAGATATGGCAATATGTGTGACAGATACTACCGATCCCTTCAAGCAGTTTGCACTTTAACAGGAAGAACAAATAATGGTATATGCTTAGGAATAATTAACTAATCACCGTGAGTGTAATCAGTGCTTAGCAGACGGTGCTAGGGGACCGTCAGCTGCTAGAAGACAGGAACTGCGCCCTGGATTTTTCTTTTCTGCTGTACCTGTAAGCTAGACCTGAAGGACAAAAGGTTTTGAAATTTACAGATAAATTTTAAACTCTGTATCATTTTTTAAAAATACCTGTTACCTGCACGTGATGAGTGATTCCGTGTCGCTTCAGGTAGGCCCAGCCACAGCCAAGCACATGTGAATGATTACTAAGTGGGGTCATCCGTCCTCACCGAGCAGCACTTGGAGATTGTTCCGGGTCGGCGTGTGACTCTGAGGGCTGCCTAGTTCTCTACTTGTGTTTCTATCGCAGTGTGTTCACTCGATATCCTATTGGTAGACACATAGTTTTTCTTTTTCAATGAATAGACTCTATTTTTTTAACAGTTTTAGGTTTACAGGAGAATGAGCAGAAAGTACAGAGTTCCTATATTACCCCCTCTCCCCAGTTTCCCCTATTATTAACATCTTGCATTAGTGTAATACATTTGTTACAGTTGATGAGACAATATTGATACATTATTATTAACAAGTCCATAGTTTACAGTAGGGTTCATTGTCTTGTCTTGTACATTCCATGGATTTTGACAGGTTAGTATAATGACATTTATCCATTATTATAGTAGCATACAGAATAGTTTCATGGATCTGCAAGTCCTCTGTGTTCTGCCTCTTCATTCCTCCCTTCCTCCGTAGTTTCTTCCAGCTGAAGTTACTTGTATTTCAGCTTTTAGAACCCTGTAACTTACTTGCAACCCTCCTTTATCGCCTTGCCTCCTGCCCCTTGTACTCCGGCCACACCATATTGCTCCTGCTTTCTCAAACATCACAGGCAGTCAGTCCCCACCTGGCCTGCACCTTCAGGCTGCTCCTCCTGCAGGGTGTACTCACATGTCACCTTCTATCTGAAGCCTTTCGCAGTCCAGTACACCCCCCAGCACAGTTACAGGCCCCTTTCCCTGTGTGGTTGGTATGCTCATTTAATTATCCAGGCAACAGATATTAAGGCAGCACCTTCTCCATGCCAAACAGCATGCTGGTGCTAAGGGTCTGGCAGGGACAAGTGGCCATGAAGCCCAGCTCTTGGGTGGCTGAAAGTTCCTGAAGAAAATACAGCAGACTCATGCAGTGAAAGATACCAGCATGGTCAGGAAAGGGTTCTCAGAGGAGCTGGCATTGAAGAAGGGATCGGGGGGAGAGTATTCAAGGTGGAAGAAATACCAAGTACAGAGTCACATGGCATGTCACGCAAACGTGGAGGGACACTTATTGTGCCATGGCCGCCTCTCCTTCTCTGAGGGAGCGAGCAGGTTTCAGGCATAAGCTAACCTGTGCAAGTTTAGGGACCAGCCAGGGTCAGGGGCTCAGGAGAACAGTGGGACTGGCCAGGCCTTTCTCTAGGACCTGTGCTTCTTGGCATATACAGTGTCTACCTCATGCTCCCCATGGGCACTAGCCGCTTTGTCTGCTGAAGCATTTGAGCTCTTGATACCAAACCCCAATTACCTGAGAGGAGGCTATTGCCTCTTTGAAGAGTTCAAAAGCCCCAGACTTTTTATAAATAGCTCGAATCCTTTCACCAGCCCTTAAGGCGAGGATTTATGGCCCACTTCCCCGGAGGCAGATAGACCAACAGACAGGTTACTTCCCTTGGAGTCCAGGTTGCTACAATTGTGGGATGCTCCCACTGTTTTGCATTTTATGACCTCCCAGCTGGCTAATCCTGAAGAGGGTTACTCGGGAAGGAGGTGGATTGTGCAGGGTTGCAGCTGCCTTTGGAAGCCAGAGGGCAGGCCAGACTCAGGAAGGGGCTGGCGGGCAGTGGGAAGGTTCCCAGGGCCTTTCCCCAGCAAGACACCCAGAGTGGAGGCCTCAGCATCACTCACTGGTCCAATGTGGAGTCTGCTGCAGAGGGGTAGACAAGATGCAAAAACACCCTTGGTTCATAATCTCATAATCTAGTGAGGTGATGTGGCAAAGTTAAGAAGTAACTTTTCAGATAAAAATGTCACTCTTTCATTTTTAGAGCACATGCATATTCTCTGTTGCCCTTAATTCTTACAGAACCCCAGTGAATTAGTTCTTTTGACATATGAGGAAACTAAGGCAGAGACAAGCCCATATTGCATAGCCAAGAGGTGACAGGTTCAGATTTTGATCTTGGCTTCAAATGCTGGGTTGGTACTCAGAAGCACCAAGAATGACTGGAGGTCAGGAAAGGGAGTGGCCTTTGGGGCGGGTGGGTCAGCTTTCAAAAGACCAAAAGAAGGGGAAGGGCCATCTAGGAGGGGACCCAGGAGAAAAGGCAAAGCCTGTCATGGGACAGTGACTCAGGGCTGAACCAGGGCTTGGGCAGGCACAAGCCTCCTGATATTTCTCTGCAGGTCTCTTCCATTGACCCCCAGCCTCTCCTTCCCCACAACCTTTTCTCCGGTTCCTGACCTCTCACCGAGAAGGGCAGGGCAGTGTTCAGGAACGCGGGCTGTGAGTTCAGAGCCCTCTGATTGGCCATGGGACTTTGGGCAGATGGCGCAACCTCTCTGATCCTCCTTTTCCCCATCTCCGACAGGACCTGGGTCACCTTGGGACTGGGGCGAGCACAGGGCTCAACAGCAATAGCTGGTACTATGTTCTTTCTGTGATCGTCGCTCCCCGTCAGTGCTCCTCTTTCTCGAGTACAGCTCCTAACTTGCTATTTGCCTGCTCAGAAAGCCAGGACTGAACATGGGATTTTGGCACGCAAGGTTCCCCACGGTCTGGTCCTGAACTCCCATGCAACCGGTCCATCTTCAGAGAGTCTGAGATCCTCAGAGGATGGGTACATGCCGTGTCCCACTCTGACAGAGTGGGAAGAACGCTAGCGTGGGGGTCAAGAGAGCCAGTGCTCGCATCCTGGCTCTGGCAGGGAGTGGTCCCTGTGTGAGGGACAGCCGGCCTCCGAGTCCCAGCAGCCTTACCTCCAAGGGGGCCTCCTCTGCTGGCTGTTCTGAGGCCCGTGCTGCGATGACACGTGTGGGTGCTGCTTCAGTGCATTTCCTTTTCTTCGCTTCAACAAGTAGCATATCATCTCACATATTTAAAAGGGGTTCTGCTAAAAACTCATAATCAAGGGGCTCCTCAGCAGAGCTTACACAACGAAGGGCTTGCATTCAGCTTTCCCACCATGCCTGTGTTGCCTCTCCCACCCGGGTGATCAGGCTTCCGGAGGGGGGTCCCCATGTCTGTCTTGCTTACTTCGGATCCTGGTCTGACAGTCAGTCAGTGCTCAATACAATTAATTGGATGACTTAATTATTGACGAGAAGCCTTGAATGCTGTGGTCACTGTCCAGGAGACATGCTTACGACACGAGCCAGGGATCTGAGAGTCCCCTGAAAGTCACCTCATGCTCTTGAGTGTGATGGTGACTTAGAATCAGCAGCTAAGTCACAGCCATGGGGCCTGGGCAGCAATGATGGCATGCTTGCCATCAGGAAGGGGATCCCTCTGTGAGCAGCTGTCCTCAGCCCCTCTGGGCCTCTGGCTGAGGGGCCCCTCTCCCTCTGGGGAAGTGAACTGAGGTGTTGCCGTGTGCCTCCCATGTCCCCTATCCCTGGCATTTTACAACCATCGTCCCTCTTAATCCCAATAACAGTGTGAAGTGAGATTTATGTTCGTCATTTTGCAAATGAGGAAAATGAGGCAAAGAAAAGTCAGTGGGTGGTGGAGCTGACATTGAACCCAGGGCCGGTCCCAAACCCGTGCTCATCGGACTAACCCAAACTTCCAACCCGGGCCAGGTTAGCCAACTGGGCTTTCAAACTGTACACCTGTCATTCTTTTCTCAGCACACATTTCCCAGGCTAGCAGGACCACTCCTGAAAGACCAGACATACTCACCGGGGTTTGTTTCCAGCCTCCGACAAGCCCAAACTGCTCTGTGTGCTGGGTGCTGGCAGCCCTCAGCTGCACGCTTCCGACAGTCCCTGGAGGGGGTTAAAACTCAGGGCAAGTGGAAACCTCCCCCAGTGTGGTGTTCAGAGGTGGAATTTTTTTTTCTCTCTCTCTCCATTTTGAAACAGTCAGCGGGGTTGGGGCTGCAGTCTAGGCTGGGCCCCTGGGGGCTTGATGATTTCCTCCACAGGAATTTGTGGTAGAGGGAAGTGGAGATTCAAGGAAGCCCGTGGAGCTCCAGTCCCCCTCTGCCCCTCAGCTCTCACCCAGAGGTGAACAATGACAATGCTCCAGATCTGACCCCCACCCCCAAGCTGGGTGCTTGATTGCCAAAGTGATAGCATCTGGGCAGCAGGAAACAATCAGCTGCCATTGTGTTATTTAGGCTGGAGCCAGAGGGAGGTAAGGGACTCCCGGTGGGAGATTTGCAAGTTTATTAGCTCTGTCTTCCCTTTTACACACAAGTGTACGCTAATCTCCCTGAACCTTGGGCTGGCTAAGCCAATAGTAAGGTCAAGTTGATTTGTTTCATTCCTTCCTTCCTTGTAGTTTGAATGCTCGCTTCACTACTTATTATTTGGGTGGCAATTTGCTTAAACTTTGAAAACCTCAGTTTCCTTATCTGTTAAATGGCAAAAATTATAGTATCTTATAGGCTTGTTGTAAGGCTTCCATGAGTGAATCCATTTTAAGTGTTTAGCAGCTGGCCCAGCACATAAAAAGGACATACTAAATGTAAGCTTTCACTGTTATTTTTATTGACTTAGCAAAAAGTGATTGCCAACTTACTGTGAGCCATGCATTATGCTAGGTGTCAGCTATGGTCTGTACCTTTCAGTAACACCCAGGTAGCAGGAGGAGCTGGCGCAGTTACAGCACAGCCTGGTGAGTGACATGAAAGATTGAAACATAATATTAGGAATTACTACTTGCCAGGCAATCTTCAAAGGTCATTATTTATCTTATTTCATTTAATCTTCTCCAAAGTCTCATGAGGCTGGTACTATTATTTTCTCTGCTTTTTTAGATGCAGAAACTTTTTAGAGGGGTGAAGTAACCTGCCCAAGGCCACCTAACTGTTGGAGGTGGGATGGAAAGCCAGGCAGACTATATTGGGCAGCAGAGGGGTACCTGGCCAGCCGGGGGCAGGAGAAGCTACATAGAAGCAACGATGTCTGAGGTGACCTTGAAGGTCCAGTAGGCAAAAAAGCCGGGCAGGAGTGAGCAGGGAGAAAGGGACAGCATGAGGGAACCCCTCTACTTGGGGCTCACCCTGCTGTGGAAGGCTGAGGGTTTGACCTGGTTTCCTTCGTCTTTAAGATAGGAGTCCCATTGGTAGTGTGATAACAGTGAGGACTGAACAAAAGCATGTGCAGTATGTAAGGGGCTTTTCACATGCCAGGGTGCAGAGTGCTCAATTCATTCATTCATTCATTCATCCAACACATTTTTTAATTGTGTATTTTTTAGACAGAAGGGGAAGGGAGGAAAAAGAGGGGGACAGAAACATCAGTCAGTTGCCTCGCACATGCCTCCAACTGGGGGACCTGGCTCACTACCTAGGCACGTGCCCTGACCAAGGATCAAACCAGCAATCTTTTGGTTTGCAGGCCAGCACTTAATCCACTGAGCCATACCAGCCAGGGCTCAGCTAACAAATTTTTATTAAGTACCTGTGATGAGCCAGGCACAGGGCTCAGCTAACAAATTTTTATTAAGTACCTGTGATGAGCCAGGCACCATGCTGGGCATTGGGAATATAGTGGTAAAAAAGACAATCTCCTTGACCTCATAGACCTTACATTCTAGTGGGCATAACAGACAATAAACAAGTAAACAAAAAATGTACATGTAACATAAAAGCAGGCTGTGGCCAAATATAAAATAAGCCGAGGGGAAGCCAGAGTGGGCCTTCCGAAGAGGTAACAATGAAGTCAAGACTTGAATGAAGGAAGGAAATGAGCCATGGAACTATTAGGGCAAAGAGCTGTCCAGGCCAAGGGACCAGCAAATGCAAAGACCCAGAGGCAGAACATGCGTGCAGTGATGGAAGAACCTCAAGGAAGGCCATGTGGCAGGAAGGAGGTGAGTAAGAGGAAGGAGAATCAGAGGAGATGCAGCCAGTGACAGATCATATGGTGCCTTTTGGGCCACAGTGGGGCCTTTATACATTGTTCTAAGTGAAATGAGAAGCCCATGAGCAGAGGACTGACTTCTGACTTTGTGCTAAGTCTTAGGTGTTATGGTCCATGCCTTCCAGCCATGCACAATCTAATGGGAAGAGATGACTCAAAAAACTAGTTACGACACAGCATGGTTAGTGACATGTCAGACGATTCATAATACTAGAAGTTACTCCACGCCAGGCGCTCTTACTTGATTTCATTTAATCTCCATAACTGTCTCATGAGGCAGCTACCATTATTTTCCCTTGTTTAGCTGCAGAGACTGAAGTGCAACGGAGTGAAATAACCTGCCCAAGGCCATTCAGTTGGTGCACATTCTCAGTAAATTCCCTCTGGCCACTGCTCAGAGGGTCAATTAACCGGAAGGGCTATAGGGGGCAGCGGTGAGACCTGTGCAGTAATCCAGATGAGAGGAAATGTTGGGTGGCTTGGACGGTGTTGGTGTCAGTGGAGGTGGTGACTCTCGGTCAGATTCTGGATATCTTCAAATGTAAACCAATAAATACAGTTTGCTGCTGGATCACATGTAGGGTGGGAAATAAAGAGAGAAACCAAGAATGAGCCTGAGATTTTTGGCTTAAACTACTGGGTAAATTAAATATTTACTGAGATGGGGAAAGCTGCTGGGAGAGCAGGTTGGGAGAGAAAGCTGAGACTGGCTTGTTTAAAACACGTAAAAATGCATGTTTACTGGGCGGATGGAACTGGCTGCTGGCGCCGCACACCCACCCTCCCCACACTCTTTTGATGGTAGTTGAGGGGCGTCTGTAGTTACAATGGTTGAAAAGTGCTTTTCAGTCGAGGCCGTTTCACACCCTGCCCCACCCCGGGTTCCAGAGAGAGAGGCCCGTTCCTGGGTGACCTCTCACTTTGTTTTTACACCTTTAACTTTGTTTTGGCAGCTTTGACCCGAAGAGAGCAGTTTCAACTCAACTTGTACTGGGGTCAAGGGGAGGCATCCTGCCTTGAACTCTCCCTGGCTCCCCCTGGTCCCCAGCTCCTAAGCATTTTTGTGTGTAAATTATAGTCCTGGTGGCCCCGGGGAAGGGGGAGGTGGGTTGGGGCCTGTGGGGCTGGGAAGTGTGAAGCCCGGCCCCCACCCCGCAGGCTGTCAGAGGAAGCCCGGATGCTCTCTGAGCTGATGCGCTATCCTTAGGAAGGAAAATAGCCCGAGGTGGGGAGATGCTGTGTGGCCATTTGTCCTCGCCCCACCCCTTCCCATGGGGGGCCTCCCGAGGGCCGGGCAGCCTCTTCCAGCTTCTGCCCGTGAGGGGGAAGGACCAAGTTCTGAAGAACTGACGATTCCATTCATCTCAGTCCTGTTTCACTTCAGCAGTTCCTGCAGATCTTCCTCGGGCTTTTTCACCGGTGTGCTCACTCGCCCAGGGCCCTGGGAGGGGCCTGCGGGGAAGCCTGTGTCTTATCCTTCGAATTTCTCAGCAGTTTGGTCTCAAACATCACTTCCTCAGAGAGGCTTCCCTGACCACCACCTGGTTCACTCCCACCAGGTCACCTGATTTCCCTTCCTCGCCGCAGTTTTCCCTCTCTAAAACCCTCCCCAACATCTGTGTCCTACGTAGTCCTCGTCTGTGTCCTTCACTCTGGAATGGAAGCACCCCGGAGCCAAGGCCTGTGCCTGGCACATGTGAGGCCCTTAGTCGGCTTGGTGAGCAGCAGGGTCCTGGGTGAGAGCCAGGCTGAATGCTCCACCTGCCCCTTTTGGGGTTTCTGATCTCTGTGAGAAGACCCCAAGTTATAATTTTTCCTTTTTGGACAGTAGAACCTTTGTTACCTTTCTCAGGCAATGGCGGCTCTGAGATGAACATCTTGCTCACCTCCCAGGAGTAGAGATTTACAGATATGCCCCCACTTCCACCAGGAGAGGAAATCATTCTGTCCCTCTTTTCCTCAGGACCTGCCCAGCCACCCCAGGGACCCCACCTCTTGTGTCTCTGGATCTGGGCTCTGTTTGTCCCCCACCCCCAAGTCCCCATGTCTCTCTGTGATTCTCCCTGCCATCTGTTTTCTCTATTTCCATCTGCCTCTCTGTCTCTCTTCTTCCCTCTTGCTCTCCCTTTCCCTTTGTGCTGTTTTCTTTCCTTTACAGAGCGCTTCCCTCGTGGTAAATGCTGTAAACATAGACTCCTGCTGATCCCTGACGGGAGTCTACATGAGATGGGTTGTTATTGTCCCCACTGTTCAGATGGGAAAACGGAGGCTTAGGGGGACTCTGTGACTGGTCTGTTCACCCAGCCAGTGTGTAGTCCAGGCGGAATTTGAACCCAGGTCCCCTGACGCTTACACTGTATGCTGGGCCATGGGTCAGACAGAAGACAAATGCTATCTGGTGAGGACGCGGTGTGAGGGGAGATGAGGCTGGATGGGCTTGTGAGGCCACACCCTGTGGTCACCCTCCATGCTCACTGCCTTGTTGAATCCTCCTGCCTGAGAAGCGGGGTGCCGCTCTGGTCTTAGTCCAGGTGCTACCTGTTTGGTTTCTTTGTAACCTCAGGGCCAGAGAAATTTAGGGAAGTTGGAGCTGGAGGGAAAGAGACAACTACAGGCTGTCTCTACCAGTTCTGTGACAGATACAAGTAGAAGGCTAACTCCGGCAGATCCTCCTTTGGAAAGAAATGGTGGGAAGGACAGGAATAAAAATCTCTTCCTAATCAACCTAACTAATAGGAGCTCTTCAAACTTCAACATGGTGGGGGTAGAAAGGCTTGGATGGGTCAACCTCAACCGTGACCTCCCAGACTGCATTTTCGAGACACGTTTGGGATAGCCTTGGAAACAGCTACTCTCCAGCTCGCCTGGCATGGAGAAGTTATTGTTAGAGAGGGAAAAAAAATGCACCTAATGCATTACACTACTGGCCTCACCCATCGAGTGAGCTGGTAACCATTATTTACAAGGCTGGCTTTTTCACGGCCACTGAAGCTAGGAGAGGCAGGATGGAGACAGAATCTAACAAATGAGTTATTTATATCTACATCCCAGACCTCAGAAGGAAAATTCCCATACTTAGACATTCCTAGATGGCCTGCGACACAGGATATTTAAAGTAACAATGGGCCAAATTCTTGCTCACATTTTTGGCGGTGCTCCAATCTGAAAGTCCGCAAGAGACACTTGTCCAGCTGCGTAGCTTTAGCTGGGGTGGGTTAGGGGAGGCTGTTTCTAATTCGGGACTTATTGAAGATCTGACTTCCCCCCTGTTTCCTGGAATTACAAGGAAAACATAATTTTGATTTCAGAGACAACCTTCCATGGAATCTACTTTGGAAGATTGTAGGAGTTGTAGCTCTGTGGGTACCCCTACTTTGAAAAAGGGGGGATGTGCAATAAACTAATTGGATATACTTTGAAAAACCTAGAACTCCTCCTACATTTCTTTATCTGGGGGTAGAAAGAGCCACTACCAATGGGAAGTCTAGTAGCCAAACTCTTTGAATGTACGGAGCTGGACATGGCCCTCTCAAAACAGTCACTGACCCACTTAAGACATGAGTTTGTGGCAGTAGCTCCAAGGAAAATCTCAGAAATGGTGGAAAATGGTGACTTCTTGTGCTTACACACTTGAGGTTATAGTCAAGATGACTTCGAAAGGCCCCTCCCAAGCCTATGGTATTTCTGAACTCCATCCTTGTAAAGAAGTAGAAAATGCACCAGCTCTGTCCGCTTTTGACTGTAGTCACAAAAGTTATCCAGCTCAAACTGGATTAAATCTAAGCACTTACAGAAAAGACGTCTCCAGGTATAATGGCTTTGGGATTGACTAATTAAGCAGCTCAGCAATGTCAAAAGGACCCAGTCTCTTTCCGCCTTTCTCTTTGCCATCCAGCTTCTGGTCTTTGTCCTCAGACCAGCTCCCTTCATGGTACTAAGGCTGCAGTTCCAGTGTCACAAGACACTACAGTGTATTCCTTTCTTCCCTGTTTCTCATTTAAGAATGATGCCCTGGCTGTTGTGACTCAGCAGACTGAGCACCAGCCTGTGAACTGAAAGGTCACTGGTTTGATTCCTGGTCAGGGCACATGCCTGAGCTGCAGGCCAGGTCTCTGTTTGGGGGCATGCAAGAGGCAACTGATCAGTGTTTCTTTCCCTCTCTCCCTGACTTCTCTTCTCTCTAAAAAATAAATAACAACCTTAAAAAAAAAAAAGACGAGACTTTTCCCAAAAGCCCCCAGCAGATTTCCCTTCACATCCCATTGGTCTTCACATGTATCTCATGTCCGTGCACTGAACCAATCACCAGCAAGGGGCCAGCATGATTTGATTACTGTCCTTAGGATTTATCCCTGGAACTGTGGATAGTTACTTCTTCCTGTATCATATAGCAAATAGGTAAACTCTGGAAGAAACTGGGGCAGCCGACGACACAGAGAATGGGTATCAACCAAGGCGTCTGCCACACTAGCTATGAGAGCGAAACTTTGGAAGCAACTTAAATGCCCATCAATAGGAGATGGGTTCATTTATAAAAAGGAAAGGAATAAATTATTGATGACCAATGTGTCAGGCACTGTCTAGATCCTGTAGAGACAGCGGTGAGTAAATCTGCCCGTGGTGGGGAAAGGCGGATAGTAAATGAGCAGATGAACACGTGCACATCACCACAGATTAAAGTGCAGTGACGGACTTCTGTAAGGACTTTGACTTTCTAAGGTCAATGGGAAGAAGCTGAAGATTCTTAAAAATTTATTTAAAAGAACTGTCTTATTTTGAAATCGTTTTAGGTTTACATAAAAGAGTTGCCAAGACTCTTTTACATAAAAGAGTAGAGAGATTCCCAATATTCTTCCCCCACTTCCCCCTCATGTTAACACCTCACACAACCACGGTGCGTTTATAGAAACTGGAAAGTGAACATCCGACAATACCACACAGACTCTATTCAGGTTTCGCCAGTTTTTCTGCCACATTGCATTTAGTTTCCTCAGTCTTCCCAGTCTTGGCTTGTTTCTCATGGCCATGACACTGGTGAGTGCTGGGGGGCATTCTGTCCCGTGTCCCTCAGTTTGGTTTTATCTTCTGTTTTCTCATGCTTTGATTAAGGCTAGGAATTTTGGGGAAGAACAGAAGCGGCACGCCCTTCTCGTCACGTGATCTCACAGAGCATACGACATCCTGTGACTTCCACAGGTGACGTTTAACTCTGACCGCTGGGCCAGGAGCTGACTGCCAGACTCTGCTGCTATGAAGTCACCCTCTCCCCTCTTCCATGCTCTGCTCTCTGGATGCAAGTCACTGAGTTCAGCCCACACATAAGAAGAGGAAGAAACTAGAGGGTTTTAAAAGGGCAGCGACAAGAAAGGGTGGGATAAATAAGTAGTGCAGACTTGGCAGCTGATGGGCCAGTGATAGCTGTTTATCTTAAAGATAGGAGTCTTTCCTGTTCCCTCCTGTTTGTTTTTGTGGTCATCTAAGGTGAATGCCCTACCATGTAGGATTTTGCCCTAAGTCAGAGATGTGTCACTTGGCAGGTCTTCTGGGGAGAGAGGGGTATTTCCTGTGTGCCCCACTGCCAGCCCCATGAGGCTGTCCTGCCCTCACCACGCACAGACTCCCGTTTTTGGACCACTGGCCTCCTTGGGCAGGGCAAGCAGAGGGTGTGTCTGCTGGGGTCCTGGTGAGGCGTGCGGCTGGATTTGGAGAACAGAGCATATCATGGGGAAGGTGGTAAGGCCGTAACATGAAATGCTGTGCAACCAACACCAGCTACTAAGAAGGGAAAGTGGAACTGTAGAGATATGGAAGAAAGTCCGTGTGTATTGTTGAGTGAAAAACGCTTGTTGCAGAACAGCTCTCAGCAGTGCAATCCCATGTGTGGTTTTAAAGATGGAAGGACAGTCCCTGGCACAGGGCAGGTGCTCACCATTTGTTAAAGGAACGGATGAGTCGTGTACACCAAAATGTTAAACTGAAGCTGGGACTATGGTGGGGAGTTCGTTTTTTCCCCCCTTCTTCTGTTTTCCTTTTTGCAACCATCATGTAATTTTCTAAAAAGGTAATCCAACTTTTAAAAACATTTTTAAAAAATTAAATAGTACCTTGATTCTTTTTCCCAAAGCTGATAATAGTAATTATTCTTATGCTACTGGCCTGGTCTAAAGGGTGAACGTCCAGTACCAACCGTTAGTAAATGTTTCCGAGAACCATACATGTTCTGGAAGGGCCAGGAGAGACCAGTGGCATAACTTCCTAAACTGGCTTCCTTTCTTTCTCCGTGGGGATGTTCTGTTACAGGCAAGTGGTAAAGGGAGCTGAGGGCCAGGAATTTGCCAGATTCCATTTTGAAGACTACTGACCCCAAGGACCTTCACGGACCAGGAGTGATAGATACCATAGGGACACAGCCAGGGCTTCCAGCTCAGGCCCCTCACACAGGCCAACCGTCCCCACACCTGCTGGCCAGACACGCTGCTCACACCTCTTGTGGTGCCCATGGGTGGACGCATGGCTTAGGGACCCTGGAGTCAGGCCTGCAGGACCTTGGGTTTACATTCTAGAACCTCAGTTTCTTTACCTATAACATGGGGTAATGGAAGTACTGACACAGAATGAAGATTAAAGGAAGTAGCAGGTAAAAAGTGCTTGGTGGACATTGCACCTGGCAAGTAACAAATACTCTGTGTCAGCCAAACGAGGGAGAAACTGGCCCTACTGTCCATTATTACATAGTGAAAGTGCTACATCCTTGCATGTGGCTAGCTTTAAGACAGAAATAAAAGTCTGAGGCCACTTATCCATTCCTCCTTGACTCTCCTCTCAGTATATCATTAATTAATTAATACATTTAACATATATTTATTGCCTGCCATGCATATGCCAGATGCTGTGCTGGAAGCTTCCCAACAGGAGTGGGGTATATCAAAATACTGATCCCTGGATGGCTCAGGGCAGTGGGTGTGGTGTGGGGAGGGAATGCCCAGTGACCTTGTTGGTTTACCCCCCTGGACAGTTTCTGTGTGCCTTGTGACAAAAGCGAGGCAGCACTGAAGTCATGAACAAGAGGCTGAGTTTCATGTCCTCATAGAGCTCATGCTGTAGTTGGGGACAGGCTGTGAACAAGTTAATGGGTCAGCAGATCACTGCCTGTTGCAGGAGTGCAGGAGTGCAAGGAAGGAGCCACGTACAGACAAGAGAGAGTCCAGCTGGGACTGGCTGGGACATTACTGATGGCATCACTGTGGCTGGTGTCACTTTGGGGGGACTTTTTGGTAGGAGACACTATAGATTGGCTCATAAATGCTTGAAAACTAGTTTGCCAGGAGACAGAAAACCTGGCTCCTATTTTTGGCTTTGCAGCTAACCCATTGTGACCTTCAACAAGCCACCACTCACAGGGTCTTGCATCCCCATCCATATACAGAAGGTGGATGGATTAGACCAGTGGTTCTTAATTTTGGGAGTCACGTTCCTCCCTGAGAATCTGGAAAGTGTCTCAGGCACAAACACACAGAAATTTATCTACAATGTCAAAGGTTCCCTTTAACCCCCCAACAGATCCTTGGCGAAGAACAACAGGCTTCCATGACCTCAGATGTCCTTTCTGGGATTATGACTTTGAGCAGGGTCATGCCTGCAGGGTGGGCATCCTTAGGAGGCCCTCTAGATGGGGGTTGGGACATAATGTTTTGGGTTGAACTACTCAAAAGGGCCAATCAGACTTGACACAAATCTGTATCAGCAGAGCCCAGGCAGGTTAAAAAGGTGTGTGTGTGTGTGTGTGTGTGTGCATGTGTAATCACAGAGTGCAAACCTTACCATGCAGTGCATAGGCTTCGTGTGGACCTTCCAGCCCATCACTCATCAGCTGTATGGCCTTAGGCAAGTGACTTAACCTCTCTAAGCCTGTTTTCCCATCTGTACAATGAGATTCATTCTATCAATCTAACTTGATTAATTTCAAGATTGTAAATGATAATACAGTCTTTACTTAGAAGGAGTAGCTTTGGGCAAGGTTTCATAAGGCCACTTGACCTCTGTTACCCTGGGAATGTTTATAAAAGACTGCAGGTATTCCACCTACTGATTTCAATTTGAGCATCACTTGGAACTCCATCCATTCTCTTGCTTTATGGATGATGGATTTTTTGTTCAGTCTGAAGCCACTCCCTCCCTCACTATGTCCAATGGGAAGGGAGCCAGTCAGTTGACCTGAAGTCTCTCCGAGTACAGGAAATAGCAGCCAGACCTAAGGGAGAAGCAGGAGAGGAAGGGAACAGGGAGGGTTCCAAACCTTGCAGCAGTTTAAATGTTAATATAGGTGTCGGCATAGGAAGTGTCTTCTAATGACAGAAGGAAGCGAGGGAGTTTTTCAATCATCTCCTGCTTAACAGATACAGATGTATTCATAATTATCCTTTGCCTCGGGCCTCAAGGCCCAGGTGGGCTCCAGAAGGCCTGTGTTCCTGCCAGACAAGAGTCCTTAAAGAACATCATGTAGACAATTGGAATGCCATTTATCGTGCAAAACACAATAAAACCCTGAGCGCTCTTCCTGTCTCAGAGACCCATAAATTATGAAAATTATACCTGCCCTAGGCCATGGACATATTGTTTTATTAAAGTTCCGATGAATAAACTTAAGGCTCTTAAAAATGTCCTCTCGGCTTTCATCTGGCACACACCTCCAGCACGGAGCTGTCTGCCTGGGTTCATTTGATTAGTTCACAAATGTTCTTTGGAAAGTTGAGTCCATTTCAAGTTGCAGGTTCAGCAGGCTGGAGGGTCCAGCTGGGGAGCTTCAGGAGTGGTGTGGGGGCCTCCTGGCGAGATGACAAAGTTGCCAGGAGGTTCTAGTTGTCTGCCATTAGAGGTGGGGGACACCCCCTGCAAGACCAGTCTTTGTGGGCTGAGTGCCAGGTTTGTGGTGCCCTGATAGGGGGTGTGCAGTTTACGGGTGTAGAGAGGGTTGAGTTCTGCTTCTTCCCCCTTATTTTTAAATTCGGTCACTGGGGAAGAGTCTTTTTTAGTCCATCCTATGCTTTCTTCAAAATGCAATGCTAAAATCTTCAACTCTCCCTTTTTTCTGCCTACCCCTCAACCATGTATTATTAGGCATGTGACAACTTCTGTGAACCTCAGTTTCTGTGCCTCTAAGCGGGAACAATGGTGTCTGACACGTATACTCAATACCTGGCAAAAGGAATCTGTTCAGCAAAGGCTCAGCATTGTCGTTACCCAACAGCCATTGCGTAACTGGGAACCAGGGGGAACAGGGGCCAGTCCAGCAAAGACAGGAGGAAGGCACATGTGGAGTGTCCTCTGGATACCAATTAAAAAAACAAAACAGCAAGAAAATAACAAGCACACATCCACTCAACGCCTGTTCCCCCCAAAGCCCATTGCCCTGTATAGGTTTTTGCTATTTTTAGTCTCCAAACACTAGAAACAAAAATGAAATGGAACCAGGGGCACCTACCAAAACCCAAGACTGAACCAAAGCCTGGTGTGCGGTGTGAAGGCTTCCCCCGCTTCCTGAAATGATTCCTGGGAATCATTTCGTCAGCCAAAATGGCATAAAGTGAAGCAGCAATTACCATTAATTTATATGGAAAAATTTTTGAGTGCTCTCAGACCCAAAATATAACCTACTAAATCATACCAAATACACTTAGTTATGTCCAATTTAATGCCAAGCCAAACACTCTTATGAGTTCTCTTAGGAGTTTTTTGATACTTAGGACATGTCTTACTAATGGATGCACAAAACTAGTGGAGAATTGCACAGGTGCCCAAAACTATGGCAACTTGATGCTGAGATGCCGAGTGTAGTTCCCTTAAGGAGCTTGAGCCACTCTGCATGCTTGGTACCTCTCACCGTGAGCAGGGAGTAGGCCACCTCTGTCAGTTTGCTACAGAACAAACACTGAATGCTATTTTATATTCGCTTTCCACCTTTTTTCATAAAAGCAAAAATCCTCTTCAGATTTCTTTCAGTTAGCCAAAACAGGTACTGTTTACAAAGTGCTGTAAGGCAAACTTTCCGAAAGGAGGGGTTACCTGTAATTGGAACTGAGCCAATTAAAAAGCATCCTTTGGTGCCAGGTACTTACCTCATCAGCAAAGTAAGATGCCAGAGCCCTAATTACCCCTTATCCATCCTGCGGGAATGGGACAAGCCACACGGTCTGGCCAAGGGAAGTCGGCCGATCTTTATTCTCAAGTTTATACAGCAGACAAGACCACACTGAGGAACATCCTTTGTGCCTTCTTGGGCAGTGATCAGGGGATTCTTGTTGAAGAACCTGAGGCTTTCAGAGTTGGAAGACACCATGATTGGTGACCCCAGAGAAACCAAAACTGGACCCAAGGGTCCTCTCTCCCTTCATCCCCATGCCCCACCTGCCCACACTGGTGTCCACCCCTACTTATTGAATATATACCTATATATCTGTTCCTTTTCTTTCAGAAAACAGGAGGCATGTGTACACATGTTCAAAATAAGTCCAACTTTCATTGTAATTGGCATGTGAGTAAAAAGTAATGAGAACGTTCCCCCAGCTACACAAACTGAGAAGTAGCCAGTCTCTACCACATTCCAGTGTACTGGGGAGCTGACGGAAGGTGCATCATTAGGAGGGCAAAGGGGTAAAGGCAAGACACTTGGCGGGTGGAAGGGACTGGTTTGGGGCAATATCCGCCAATCTGGCCAAGGTGCACGTTTGCCCCCTTAAAGCATGTACATTCACGGAAATCTGTTTTTGGGGCTAGACTAGGGCACACAAGCTGCAGAACCTTGTAAACTACGCAGGCCAGAGGACCCTTCCCCACCTCTAACACACTTCTGTTTGAACTGGGCCGTCTGTCTGTTCCACATACTTGCCCGTGTACGGAGGGCTTGCCAGAGGGGGAAATAGCAGCACCTGGCAGGATTCCGCTTCCTGAGAAAGTGAAACTTCCCTCCAGCAGTTCCCTGATCATTCTAGAGGCAGACAGAAGGGAAGGCCCTGGCCCAGGAAGCCCTCTCTCCCATCCCCTTGTTCTGCCAGAGCTTGGGCACACACTTCCATTTAGTGAGTGTTCTTTGACAGACATGAGACCTTTCTCGCTGGGTGAGATGTAGGGAGGGGGTCATGAACACACAAGCACACAAGAAACAGCAGTCCTGTGTATATTTAACAATATATATTTATATATATTTTCTAGATCAGTACATTCAGTTTTAACTTGTTTTTTTCTTCACAAACAGAAGAACTCTTACAATAGTAGACTTTCTAAAATAAATACTATTAAAATAGAGCTTCAAAATAAATATTCTATACAAAGGGAACCTTCTGGGTAACTTGTGTTGTGGGGTGAGAAGGGACTACAATGGAGAGGGAAAAGGAAGGGAGATGTGGTGGGGTGGGAACCTGCGACAGCTTTCCTGCTGCAGCAGGAAGCCTGGCTGGGGGCGGTGAGAAGAGAAAGCAAGGTAGGACACCACACGGAGTTACCCACGGCAAAAAAATGGCAGCGCAAGAATTGTCACCAACTGTCACAGTAAGCAGAGGGCGTGAAGACGCTTACCAAAGGCATGAACCAGAGGGCTGGCGAAGCTTGCGGATGCCCTAGTGAGTGGAGCCACACAGTGCAAAGTCGTGCTGCCCACACCCGGTCGGACGTCCGGGGCAGCACAGGAGAACACGAAGCTTCGAGGGGACCGGGTTCCGGGTGCCGGCCCCAACCAACGCTTTCCGTGTCGTGCAACCCTGGGCAAGTCACCGTCTGCCTGGGTCTCACTTGATGTGCAACGAGGACGTTCGCAGACTGCAGGACGCTGAACGGCCCAGATGTGTCACATGGAGGTCTTCCATCTTTGTCAGCAGGGACTCGTCCCCACCTCCTTCCAGCCAGGGAACTGTTAGAAGCCTTGGCTGTGCCTCGTCTTCTACCTGGGAGGGCTTTGCTACCCTGCACTGCTCCCATGGCACTTGCTGGAGTGTTGGGCTTTCACAGATCCACACTGGGTGTGGCAGGGAGCAGCTCAGCCCGCTAGGGCAAGTGCCCTGGACCAAAGCTTGTGGGCCCCACCCCCAGTTTCAGGCAGAACAGAACCACCACCCACTCCAGGTTGAAGAAAAGTAAGAACCAGCTGGCACTTTTCAAAAAAGGTCAAGATGAGGACTAGCTCAGCCAAGCAAGCCACTGGTGACAGTAAACACAATCAGCCAGAGCAGACACAGAAATGTGTTGTTTTACAGAGAACTTGGTCCCTCAGTGGCCCTTGACTGGTCCCCAGGCAAGCCAGTTTTCACATGCGGAGGGACTGCTATGCGGCAGAGCTGGGAGGAGGACCCAAGCCGCTCCACTCCTCCCCTTCACTGCTGAGCACACAAGACACCCAGGGGCTCTGCAGACATCCATGAGCAGGCTGAATGCAAACTAAAAAGAACAAGCCAAAACGGGAGGGGGAAAAAAAAAAGGGAAAAGAAAACCAAAACCCAGAAAAATCCGTTTACAACTATGTACACAAAAAGTCAGGTTCAGGAGGCTGTTTGCCGGAAACGGGTTCAATGTGGGTAGAGGGTGGGCAGGCAGGAGCGTGTGTATACACAGCTTGTGTGAGTCGATTCCCCACAGAACAGGTGTGCAGGGCTCCATTGCCAAGTGCACCTCGCCACGGGGTCAGGTCTCCCGCAGAGATATCCGAGGGAGGGGCTCTGCGGGCGTCCCGAGGCCTCCCCGAGAGTGGGCTCGTGCCCTCTGGTTTTGGGGGCAGCCTCTGCACACCTATTCTGAGAACATCTCAGTCCCTTCAGTACACATCTGATACATTCAATTAGTATAAGTGGTTGGCTGAATGTGTTTTCTCCTACCATCCCCTCCATTTGTGCAAGAACATCCATACATCCATCACGACTGTGGCAAGGGTAGCTACGTGAATCAGCCATGGACAACGCAGATGCAGTATTTCATATTTGCCTTTACAAGCTAGCAAATGTTATATAAATAAAGCCTGAAATAATAAGACCCTCCCCTCCTTTCCTCCAATCAATAAATACCTACGGTTACAATGAACTTACTCTGAATCATAAGATGTTGTTACTAGTTTTCAAGAAGGGGGAAAAGGAAGTTCTTGAGAACCACTGGGTCTATGCCTATTATAGTGTCCTGCCTCCTTCTGGAGGCAGTTCTGTGCCTACAGGACAAACTGGAAATGCTACAAATGCTTTACAGTTAATGCACTTCCAATTTCCCCCATGGTGGCGGGGAGGGGGCGCTTTCCTGACCCAGGCTACTTCCTCTCATTGAGGGGAGGGGGGACAGGGGACACAAAATACCACGTGAAGCAATATCCCCACACACAACAGCTGGGGAGAAGGACCAGACACACTACAGCGTTTGCATGCAACAAGTACCTACCCACTGGACGTGCTGCACTTTCTGAATTCTTTAGCACCTTGAAAGGAAGAGTTGCTACGTCTCTGGGGGCTGTCCAGCGGGTGGTGTGGCCATGCACAGAAGCAGGGCTCGACCCCCAAGGAGCCCCCGGAGAATCTTTCCCCCACCCGCATTCTTCTGACTCCCCCACCAGGGCTTCCTAACACTAAAATAGACTCTTTTCCCATCATCTGTCTATTTACATGAAAGGTACAGACACATCACTGTACATGAAAGGCTACGGCAGCAAGCAGCAGAATCGGAAGAGAAGAAACCGGCACCCATCTCGGCTCCACTGTCACTGCCAACGGGAGGTGCTGCCTCTCTTCTTTGCTGTTAAAATCCTCTTCTTGGCGGGGAGGGGGATTGTGTTCCTTGAGGTTGCTCGCCCCCCAGATTTTGAAATCAGCCCTTCCTGGGGGTGGCCCAAAAGGAAGCAAGTGTTTTATTATTTTCTAAAACACCGTTAGCATCTGGTTTAATTATTCTATAAAAACATAATGACTGGATCCAGAGACCACAGCCTCAGACTCATTGGCAAAATGGTATTTGGTCTCGCATTTGCCGCCCTGGGCTTCTCGACCCATAGTTTCTGGAGAAGATCTGGGTAGAGAGAACCCGGGACAAGTTAGTGGGCAGGTGAGTCTGTGACTCAGTAAGAACTGGAGGACGGTGTTAGGAGTGCAACTCTCCCCAAGTGGTGGAGCTGGAGGGGAGGGGTGCTCTGTGCAGTGGCTCCTAAATCCATCCGTGGCTCCGGGGACAGTGAGGAGCAAGGCCTGGACTCGCTGGCCGTCCTCTGTTCTCAGGGGCTCCCAAGTATATACAACAAGGGCGGCCAGGGTCTACACCTTCCCCAAGATGTCAGGCAAATTGGGGAGAGGGAGGAGAAAAAGATAATAGTCATCAAGACTCCAGGGTCTTCAAAGGTCCCCTGGCCACTCAGTTAGTGGTTCCTCCCAGACAGTCACAGAGAATGGAAAAGGGGCGGGGGGGGGGCGGAGAAAGGGAGGGAGGAGAACTGGGAAGGCATTCAAGCAGCTGCAACTTCCGGATACGTGGCCACATCTGTGTTCCGTCTTCTGAAAAAGAAACCCCCCCCAAAACCACACCACACCCCTGCCACTCTGTTTTACACAAAGTTCCAGGACCTTGAAAAAAGCCCAAGTGCTTCTTCATCCTTTTGAGGACGAGAGTAGACGTTGGGGGTGGTGGGCTGTCTTGTTTCTTCAGAAGCTGAGGTGGGCAGACTGGCAAGGTCAGTCTCAGGATGCTGGAACCTCTGGCCTTGCTGCAGTCTTCTCAGGTGGCAGAAGGGAACAAAGTCGCCAGGAGGAGTGCAGGGGGCTTCGACCCAAAGTGTCAGAAAGGCTTGTCGGGTCTCCCGGCCTTGGCATCACTGGTGGCTGCCTTGCAGATGACGCTGTTCGTGTGCTTGCAGCGGCAACCAGGGCGACGCAGGTGGTCGTAGCCGCGCTGGGCCAGCTTCACACAGCCGGTGGCGGGCAGGTAGCAGAGCAGGCAGGGCAGCACCAGGGAGAGGGCACCCATGAAGGACCAGCGGGCGCAGCAGTTGGAGTGGGAACAGGAGCAGGGGTGGTCAGCACAGGAGCCCTCATCGTCCTCGTTGGTGCAGTGGTAGAAGACACCCTGCACCAGGCACATGCAGGTGCCGTAGTTGACCAGCGTCTGGGCTGAGCACAGGCACTCCTGGTTGCAGACCCAGCAGGAGGGCAACGTCCGGGGCGATGCACACTCCTTGCACTTACACTTGCCACAGGCCTCGCACAGCAAGAAGTGCTTGTCCAGCTCTGGTGGGATTGCTGAGCCCTTCAGGTCCAGTGGCTTGCAGTGGACCACCTTGGGCTGGATGCGCACAGCCCTGGGGGAGGCCTGGTCAGCCACAGGTGGTGGCGCCATGTGATCTAAGAGCCGCTGGTCAGAGGATGTGCTGCTGCTGCTGCTCACAGAGCTGGGGCGCCCACTGAAGGAGATCCAGTGGTGGGTGACATCCTGGTCACAGCGGGCAGGCGTAGGGGCCAGCTCTGGGGCCCCACCCCGGGTCCGCTTAGGGCCACTTTGGGGTGCCAGGCCAGGGTTGTCTATGTAGTCGTTCTCCACGTGGCTGGTCTTCATCTGGTCGATGGGGAGGATGGTGAGTGGGTGTTGGAGCCGGCTATGGGGCATTCGGCTATCAAGAAGGGGCTGGACCATGACTGAGCTGGGATTTAAAGGGACACTCTGTGGAATCGGGGGCTCCATGGGGCTGGCGGTCCTGGGCTGCGCTGAGAAAACAGGCTTCTAGGGACCCTGGGGGTGGGGGGAGGAAGAGAGAATGGATTCCAGGCATCAGTATTTGGCCTGTCCAGTACCCCTACCCCCATCTGGTCCTCATGAGCCCAAATGAAGTGGGAACTGGTTTCCCCCTTGGTGGACTCTCCAACATTAAGG
This sequence comes from Trachops cirrhosus, assembly GCA_028533065.1. Lineage (NCBI taxonomy): Eukaryota > Metazoa > Chordata > Mammalia > Chiroptera > Phyllostomidae > Trachops > Trachops cirrhosus. The sequence goes on along the minus strand of CM052546.1, from coordinate 23,793,661 downwards.
CTTAGCTGGTCAATAATGACAAGAACAATAATAGTAAGTGGTAGGAATTACACTTACTTAGCACTTGGTAAGTATCACAAATATCATTGTCCCTTTATAATAACTGTGAAACATAACCATCAATACTATTATTATTTCTTTTCTAGTTATAGCATGCTCACGTTCAAAGTAACATCCAAAGCCACACAAAACTGTCAGTAGCAGAACCAGGACTCAAACTTGGGCTCTCTGAGTTCATTCTTATGATCTCTGTGAGACTTGCTCCTTTATTTACGATAGGTAGCTCAATGGCGATAAACACAGGCTCTGGGACCAGATGTAAGTTCGAATTCTCCCTTCCCCTAGCAGCACTGCTGTGGATGAGGTTCTTTTCTTTAATCTCTACGCCTTAGTGTCATCAACTGTAAAATGGGTTCTTGTGCAGATGACATGAGAAACCATATATCCAGTCCCTAACATCTTCCCTGGTGACAGCAAGTGCTCCGTAATCCATCGCCGTCCCCGAGAGACACAGTTTGCATTTCCTGAGCACTAATGAGTGCTACATGCCAAGCATTGTACTGAGGATGTGGTGACCACAAGAGACAGCCCCTGTATGCTCCCATAAAGCTTATCAGCTGGATAAACAAAAGCCTTTATTTCAGAGAGTCACAAGAGAAGGAAGGGCTGTAGCTGATGCCAGCACGTCCAGGATATTAACTTATTACCAGCACTTCTAAGAGCAGCAACCTCCAGTGGCTAATAACCCATGGGTAGGTGCGCTTCTGACAAGTTGGATGGGAAATCCTCTCGAGGGGCACTCACATCGCCCATTTCCAAGTGCTGAGCTGAACATTCAGCCTAAATGCTATTTACTAGAATAGCTAAGCCAACCCTGGATCAGTTTCTAATTTCACCGAGAGAGTGCAATTTTAAGTTGGAATCCCGCCAGAGATTCAACTGCAGTGCCTGACACGGAACCCCAGGAAGTCACTTAAATCAAAGAGCGGAAATGGCTTGGTTCAAATTTAGAAAGTGCACATTGTTTTCTATTAGAAGTGCCATTTCCTCGCCTGCTGACCTTTACATTCGGAATTCGGCTGGAGATCAATTTAAAGAAATAGCAGCAGAAGGCCAAGACCTCTGCCCAAGGGGACATGATTTGGAATCCAAGAGAAAGATTAGACTCTGGGAAGATTCTACCGGGGGTGGGGGTGGAGTGGGGGACAAAACAGGCTGTGTGGATAGAAGGGGAAGATACCGTCTTTAAAAAAAAAAAAAACGGCCGCTAGAACAATGTGTTATGGGGTGGGGTTTCAATAAATGCTTTTTCAAGATGCTAATGAGGTTGTAACTAGGAGAGCAGACCCAGTGCCTCAGCTATTAGGTTCATCTTCTCACAAAGGTGATGTCTAAGAAGGGGTGTGGGTGGGTTTCCACTTCCCCACACCGTTGCTCCAGACTCGGGACACAGTTGGTCCATCGCAATATTCCAGTCACAGGAGAACGACACCTTGCCCGGGTGACTCGTCCATACTTCTCAACGTCTATAGTAAGGAGGGAAGGGGAAACAAAAAAGGCATTCGAGGCAACTCAGTCTTACACTTCCCCCACTTGGAACAACGGTTTGATCAGCAATGGTTAAATCGTTGGGAAAGGGCTTCCTTAGATGATGATCTCCAGCCCATCCGAAAGAACGAGCTAGCTCTAGATGCAAAGTTCACGAAGGGGATGAAAGGGAGCTTATCCGCAGGATTCTCATCTGTATATCATCTATACCGCCAAACACAAAAAAACCCTTTCTGCAAGGTTCAGTGCTCAGTCAGCCGACCTTTCCCATTTGCACAGGGCATGAACTGTTGGCTTTGCTCCCACAGCCCTACCCACCTAAAAAACGCTGGTATTTCTGTTCTAAGTTTTTTCCATCTTGGAGAAAGTCTGCCTAGTGGCAGTGCCTGTCTCCTGCTCTCATGTTCCCTTCAGATGAGAAGACAGCATCATCTTCAACTGGGAGACATCCCCACGGCAGAGTTAGCTCTCAGTGTCTGGCAGGTCTGCCACCAAGTAGTCATTTGCCAAGGCGGCCTCCTGTGGTCAGGGCCGGATGGGGGAATGGCAAATAAGCTCCACGGAGAGGAGGTTTCCCAAGGACCAAGCTGGCCATGGGGGAGGAACTTCAGGAAATGCTACCCAAGCCCACTAAGCCTTCCAAAGAATAGCAGGGGTTCCTGCTTCTAGAATAAATGGGTTTGGGGTCAACAGAGTAGAGTTAGGAGCCCCACGTCCTTTGCCTGGAGGAAAAGGTGTGACTAGGTAGAATGGGAAATGCTGGCAGAGGCACAGGATAACACTGGCATCAGCCAAGAGGTGCCTCAGCCAGAACCACCACCCCAGGCAAAGACAACGTGATTCCCTTATTTCAGAAGCTCGGGTCACGAATACTCACAGTCCTGCCAAAGAAATGTCTGTGGTGGTTTGAAGGCTGTATCGCCCCATGCTGGTGGGCTTTTTGTCTGCTAGGACCAGGATTGGGGTGGGAAAAAGGGTGGGTGCTCCCTCTCCCCCACTCTTCTTTCCCCAATTCTATTCCTGGGGTTCTTTTAAAAACAACCACTTTCTGTGGATGAAGCAAAAAGTACAAGCCATGCTCAGGGATTTTAACGGGCTCTGGAATCAGAAGGCAGATTCACAGAAAAAGTCCCAAGGGAGAGCCCCACCAGGAAGCAAGGGTGGGAGCTGGGCCTGCAGGGAACGGGCATATTGGCATTAGAAGGCTCCCATCACCCTCCAGAGGCAGCTGTCAGCATCTGGGCCTGCAGCTGGAACCAGACGTGGGGGTGGGAGCGCAGTCCACAATGACTAAGCTCTCTGGGGACAGGCTACATCCAGGATGGCTCCAGCAGGCACATTCTAAAATGCGTCTTCCCCGAAATCCAAAACACTAATTCAAAACACATATGCCGCCCTCCATGTTAATTGCAGCATTGTTTAAAATAACCAAGATATGGAAGCAACCTCAGTGTCCGTCAGACTAAAGAAGATGTGGTACATATGTACAAGGGAATATTGCTCAGTCATAAAAAAGAATGAAATCTTACTGTTTGTGACAACATGGATAGACAAAGAAGGTATTATAAATGAAATAAGTCTGACAAAAAACAAATACCACATGATTTCATTTACATGTGGAATCTAAAAAACAAAAACCAAAAAGTAAAATAAAATGATGGTTGCCAGATGGAAGGGGGGCTAGGCAAATGGGTAACAAAGATGAAAGGGATATAACGCTACTTATAAAAGTAGTCACTGGGGCACATGCAGCATTGGTAGCCTGGTCAATAACAGCGTTAGCTATGCGGGCTGTCAGATGGGTGACTTTCCAGGGCGATCACTTTGTAAGGTACATAAATGTCTGGTCACTGTGTTGTACACCCAAAACTAACACTGTATGGCAACTGTACCTAAAACATAAAAAAAACGTTAAAACAAAAAGCTTTTTTCTTGTAAAAAATATAAATGTATCTTTTCCTATCATAACCCAGATATAGTATGCCTTCCGGCCACCAGCTCAGCAAAAACTATCTGCTGGCTCAAAGCTGAACTGCACAAACCTTCTTAGGCCTGCAGGCCTCACCTCCCCATTAGCAGGGACCCTCCACAGGAGGGCTGAATTCATTTGTCTGACAAAGAAAAACAACTTCTGGAACAGCCTGTTTGATAACCCCTCAGCACAGTTAAATGAAGTCTCAGGAAAAAAAAATCCCCAACCCTCAGTTGGTTTCAAAGATCAATCTCAACTCCCAGGGACACACCCACCCTCCAGAGTCTGAGCAACGCTGATGAACTTAAGTGCAGTTTAATATGTACTCTGCTTCCCCTGCAAGGAAGGAAGATATTTATAATATAAATAGGAGAGGGGAGGCTTTGCCTCCTTTAGGCTGTTTGGAAGACTGATGGCCAATCTGGAAGGCTGTGGACAGAGAAACAAAGCCAGCACTCCACTTAGCCAGAAGCACCTCTGCCGCGCTTTAGGTGGTGGTCTGATGGATTAGCACGAGGAAAGAAAACTTTCACTCCACTCCAACCTTCTAATACGAATAAATACTCATTATGGAAGTAGCTAATATTTATGCAACATTTCTTGGTGTCAGGCTCTATGCTAAGCCCTCAGTGATTTTCTCATTTAATCCTCACCATCACCTTGGAGGATAACACCCATTTTGCAGAGGAAGAAACATTAGAACAAAGTGTCACAGAGCTGGCAAGTCATCAGGGAAGGGTTCAAACCCAGACAGCAGATGCTTCAGAGGTTGCCACCTCGGCCCTGACTTGCAGCAACTTCTGGTTATTCGTGGAAGCGCATGTAAGTGTCAGTCACTTTCACAACAGCCGTGAACTCTACCTGTCTCCCAGTCTGCCACCAGCCCTCTGGGAGGGACACCAGGCCATCTGTGTCCTTTTAACCAAACCAACAGGGAAATGAAGCCATACAGGGCTGACATGAGACTGGCCTCCAGGTCAGGGAATTTTCAGTGTGGAAAGTGGAGGCCCAGGGTTTGAAATTTGCCATTAAAGAAGGCTCAGAGATCAATTATTATCTTCACTTCCAATTGTTTTATTTCCCTTCTGTCACCTCATCACCCCTCCCCCAGTTTACAGTGCTTTTTCATTTTTAGTTTTCTTAAAATTGAATGGGTCTCACTTGTAGGACCCTCACCACAAAGGAGTCCCTAAAAGGAAACCCAGGAATGGAAGGGAATCCCCTCTCCTCCCACCTGTAATGCTGAACTTCAGGGTCCAAGGGCTTGTTCATGGAGAGGACATCCTGGCCCAGGGCTGTGGGGAAGGAGGAGAAGCCAGGGTTGGAGGAAGTCAGAAAAAGAGAGTCCTAGAATACTGAATCAGCAGGAGACTGGAAAGCCCAGAGCACACAGCCCTGTACTTGGGGCTTGGCCGGCTGTGAGCCTGACACTGCATTTGTACCTGAGGGGAGGAGCTGAGCTTCGGGGCCCCTCAGCACAGGCTGGCTAAAAAGAATCAAGTGACCTGGCAAATGTCGGCACTACCCACCCACCCCTACCCTTTCCCCTTGACTTATCCTGGGAAGAGGAGTTGGGAAATACTAGGAAAAGGTGACAGTTGTGCTTTGAAAGCTACGGGTCAGTTCGAGACAAACTGGCAAGAGGATCTGAATGAATGGGCAGTTTCTGCACCGCCCCATTCAGTCTCAGCAGGTTCTTTCAGTGAAGGTTGTTTAACCCTTTCACAGCTCAGGAAAAAGGTCTCTAGGCTGCCAGAGAGCCCGCCCACCACTATCCACCCCTATTGCTGGGTTCTTTGTGACAAGATCCCAGTTTAAGTTAATTAAGTTCCAACCAAATAATGACTTATTGGTTCAAAAAGACTTTAAAGAGGAGGGGGAGGGAAGCCAGGGACTTGCCTGCCCTACACCCTACTGAGGAGGACAGTCTCTGCATCTGTGTTGAGAATAGCCCGTTGGGAGAAAAAAAAGCACATTTAGGCAGCTGGATTTGCCTGAGAATCCTTGCTCCCCGCCCTACCTCCCACTCCTGCGCCAGCACTAAGGAGCTCACCTCTGGCCATAATCTGCTACCATCACAAAAGAAAACAGCTGCTTTTCATCACATTGTCCCATCACCAGTTATCAGTTCCCAACCCTCTTCTCTTCCTCTTCCACAACCTAGCAATTGAGCTCCAAAGCCCCAGCCCCAGGAGGAGGGGGAGAGGGTTTTGGGCTCAGAGCTAGTCTAACTGGCTTCAGATTTCGGCTTTAGGGTGTTACCCCCCCTAATTGTTGTCTGCTCAGATGCCTTTAAAGAGGGACCAGAAGTCAAGAGTCAGCGTGGAATGGGACTAGAAGAAGCCTGTTAACACTGAACAATTGGCCCACATCAAAATGGGGGGGGGGGGAGAGGCGGCACAGAAACCTAGGTGCCCCAGGGAAGGGCCTCCTCTCACCCACACCAAGATCATCTTATCTCACCACCCTCCAGGAACCACTGAACTTCTAATAGATTTCAGCTTACTCCTGGGAGGGGCAGGAAATGGCTTCCCCCTGCCCCCTAGGCAGAAAAAGAAAGACTACCTGACAAGGGAAACCACTCTTCTGCAAATGGCCACCTGCCCCAGAAGGGCCTCTTTCCTCCTCCACTACATCCAGCACATCTGTGCTCCCTCCCCAATGCCCTTGCTTCCTCTACTGACTGTCCTTGGAAAGAACAATCGTGATCACAGCTGAGCGTTGGAGCTTCTTAAGCCTTGCCACATGTCCCGGATACATCCCAAGCGTTGTCAGCTGTCCGGATCTGCAGGGTGGCCCCAGACCCATGAAAGCCAAGAACATGCTGCCTCTTAACATCATGTAACACCCCATACCTCCTGTGTAGGAAGCGGCTCCCTCACAACCAGGCCCTCTGACTAGGCGCTCAGTAGTACAAGTATCAGTACCTGCCCTGCATGCTTGCTAGCTGCTCAGCTGACCCTGGCCCCATGGGCGGAGTTCCTTCTCCCCATTCTGCAGATGAGGAGACTAAGGCCCAGAGCTTAGCAGGTTTCCTAGCTGCCATCTGCTGTGACCTAGCTCCTGCCTTGATCCGGAAGGAGTAAAACGGTTTTCATTAGGTTGCTCTTTATCACCTTCTTTCTGTGGTTCTTTTGAAAGAGCAAAAATCTATCCCAATGAGTCACTGCTTTCCCTTCTGTCAGGGAGATCCAGGTTGGCCAAAAGAAGGAAACTTCTCCACTCTTGCCATTTTCCTTCCTTAACAGCACTGTCTCATCTACACCTTACATTCAAATTTCCAGCCGGATCCAGAGATGTGTGCAAGAATCCTTCCCCAAGTTTTCCTCACAAGGGAACTTCCACTTCAATAGGGACGGGATGACAGGCATTGTGGACTCAGAATTAACTAAATGCTGTAACTGCTATAACTCTCTGAGAACGCAGACCTTCTCTAAAGAAAGGGAGAGGGCTGAAAGATGTCACAGCCAAAGGACTTTTAACACCAGCAATTGGAAAAGAAGTCCCCATATGTGATCCCCAAGTATTAAGCCCCAGAGTAGCAACCTCTCGAGGGCCATTTTCTGAGGATGTTAATGGGTGTTTTTTTCCACCCTTAATTTTTAAACTACTGACTATCAAATCTTGCACTGAAAAGCTGCCTTGTTATTCAGATCAGTGAAACTCTGGGCAGTGACACCGTCAGGTTTACAGGCGGGTGGCGGGGGTAGTAAAAGAGTAGGAACTGGGTGTGAACGGGACTTAGGGTACAATTCCAAAGAGCCTTGTCTCTCCACCTATTCTGGAAGACTGAAAACAAAAATATTATCTGAGAGATCCAAATGGCCACCAGCCCTAGCTTCTGCTCTGTGTTGACCAGGAATCGTTCTCTTCTGTGTGTCCTGTCTCCTCCCACCAAGCCCAGCCAAAGCTTTAAGGAGACATTGCCATTTCAGAGGGTAATCTGGAAAAGGTCGTGGGAATGAGAAGAGCATTTACAGCCACAAAAAGGGGAATAACTCCTGAGTTCAGAATCTAAAAAGGAAAACAATCAGATATCTTTAAAGTGTTCCTCACCCTAGCTGACCAACGTGTGTCCATCAAGATCTCAGAAATCCACCACCAAAAAGCCCCCTACCTGGCACTGTCCACACAGCTCAGCTGGTCACTGTGTGTATTGCTCAGCTAGGATTTGCCTGGAGCCTGCTGGCAAGTGAGGACCCTCCCAAGGGCTGGGAAAAAGGAAATTCAATTTCACACAGGACATGTCTACAACTTTCCCACCCTTCTGCTGAGAGGAGACCAACTGCAGCCTTCCTTTCCTAGTTGCCCCACACCCACACATGAAAGGGGAAAAAGCCTAAAGATTTCAGATGTTTATGCTCCATTTGTATGAAGATCCAGAGAACTCTAAACATTGTGAAATCACCAGTGCGATATTGGGTAGGGCCTCAGGCCAGACCAACCTTATTCAGATTGATAAACCCACATTGCCTAAATATTTTGGGCCTTCTGCTTAAAGCTTTGTATCTCTCAGAGGCTCATCGGAGAGATTGGAGAACACTGGTCAGCTACCCAGACACACAACATGCACTTGCTCCCACCCCTCCCCAAACTTGAGGTTATCACCTCACTAATTTGGAGGGAGAAAGAGGGGGATCCCCACTGGGTCTGGCCACTCCACCAAACCCACACCTTTCCTTTCAGCACTAACCATACTGGGGGACTCCCAAAGCTTCCTGTCCTCACCTAGGCCTGGCAATATGGATGCCCATCCAGCAGCTGGTGAAATGAGGCAGGTAGCAGGCTCTCCCCCTCTCCCACCATCCAGCCCCTCCAGCCCAGTACGCTTCTCCCGTCCATTGCTCAGCCATGCAACCATTTTCCGCCTCTCTTGTCTCCTCTGCCCACAACCCCCAGCCCCTAGTCAGAGAATTGAGAAACCGTCTTCTTGCACAAGAGCAGCTACTGTCTAAATGCTTTTTGATCGTCTGCATAGATGGGGAACTGGGCATAGCCCTGGCCCCAGTGATGGAGCCAAGCTCCAGCTGCCCTAACTGGCCAAATCCACCCTCACCCCCCTTCTCTGCCCCCGTGGCCTTGGCGATTCAGATTTTACAGAACGTACCGTCTCTATCCTCTCTCGATGATGTCAAGCCTGGTACCACCAAGAAGGAAGGAGGGAAAGCGGGAGCCTTATCTCTCCTACGCACGCAACCTCTTCCTCCAGCTCCCACACGCCCGGCGTTATGTAAACGCACCTTCAGCCCCCACCACAGCCCCAGAGCGCCCGGCGCCTGGCACAGCTCAGTGCCCGGGGATAGGGAGGCCGAGGTGCCTCAGGCCCTGCAGAGGCTGAGAAAGGGAAAGGCAACTGCAAGGCAGTTGCACAGCATATAATGAGGCAGCAGAGCAAAGGTCAGACGGCGAGGAGTCGCTTCTCCAAAATGAGGGAGCAGAAATGCCCAGTCCCGGGCCAGCCCAGCGCTGACCATCGAGGGGAGAGGCAGAGAAGGGGAGAAAAGCCTGCCCGTCACGACTCCGATGGGGAAAGGAAACCCTACGTCGGGCATAGGCCGCTGCTGCGGGCTGGGGAGATCTACGGAATAACTGGCATCGTGGGCACCGAGCCCGGGGTGGGCGAGTCGCCCAGGGCGAGAGCGCCCGCCGGACTCAAAAGGTGGCTCCTTAAGGAACCAAGCGCCTCCTTTTCCAGCGCCCGAGCCGGGTGGTGGCAGGAGGAAAGGGGCCAGACCATAGGCAAACTCCCGGGACACGCACGGGGCTTCCCGAGTCGTAGAGTGCGAGGAAGCCGGGCTTGGCAATGCTCGGGGGTTGGAAACGCCGATGCCAGGCTGTGAACACCCCCGGCGCCGTGCCGGCCCAGCCCAGGGCGTCTGGGAGCTGCGGCGCACCGCAGCGGCTCAAGGAGGCGCTGGGAGAGGGAAGGAACACTGAGGCGCGCCTAGAAATAGCGCACCATTTGCCCCAGCCCGAGGGGCAGTCGCGTCGTGGCTCAAAGCGGGACACTTTGGGATCCCGAAACCGGCCAGGGACTTACTTTGAGGAGCCGCAGAGTCACAAGCATTTCTCCACGTCTGTGCAAATCCCCTAACCAGAGTGGTTCAGACGGCGCTGTCCTCGCGGACGCCGGCCGAAGAAACCGGCACTGCTTCCTGAGCTCTGCACCGCCAGCTCCGCGCTGTCAGCTTCTCTAGCTGCCTCCGCGGTGGTGTTGCAACCACTGCCTGGGAAAATGGCTTTTTTATGAATGGGAGGGAAAGAAGCTCCAGTGCGCACGCGCGCCGTTCGCGATTCTATGAATGGGTGGGCACAAGAGACCCCTGCGCGCGCATGCGCCGCGCTTTTTTTTTTTTTTATGAATGGGGGGCCGGAAAAGAACTTAACCCGTGATTGCTGGGGCTGACTCTCGCTCCTCCAGGGGCCGTCGTTTTTTTACAGAGAGGGGTGGAGGTTGTTGCCTTTTTTTTTTTTAATTAAATGAATGGAGGGCGGCGGCAACTGCCGCAGCTGGCTCAGCTGCGCGGACTGTGCCCCCTCCCAGCCTGCGAGAGGAGGTAAAGGCCACCTTCACGCCACTGCGGGCCAGGGCAAGAACCGTCAGTGTCTCTGAGGGGGGCGGGGGGCGGAGGCACTGCGGCCTCTGGGTCTTAGGCTGAGAGTTGGGCGGGTGAGAACACACCTAAATTTAGAGATCTCAATCGGCCAAAGGCAGTCGTGGGGGCGGGGAACGGGAAGACCCCTGGTAGGGGCCTTCTCTTTCTCTAGACTAGCGGCGTCGGGGGAGGGGTCTTGAAGCCCGTTTACTCGAAATTAAGAAAACGTCAAACGCCCATATCAAAGAGGGGCGGAGTGGGGGTTACAGAGTGACTCTAGTTCCTTTCCGGAGACTGAGTCTCCCTGGAGTGCAGACCACCCCTCCTCCCTTTTCTTGGGTGTGGACAGTGACAGGGCCGAGGCCTCTTCCGGCCCCAGTACCCCCCAAGAGCGATGGTAGCTACTCCGCGGAGGAGACCTGGCTCTCTTTTCGCAGCAACACTTTCCCTTCGCCCCAGTGTAACGTCCGCAGTGCCCCGGCGACCGTCCGATCTTTGCTGCACTCACTAGCTGCCCCCCTGTGCATCCCCGTACGTTTCCCAGTCCTCTCAGGATGCGGGACCGAGAGCCTCTCTCTACCGACGGCCACTGCCCTCCGCTGCAGTAGTCGCCTTTTCCCAACCACCCCCACCAACTCCCCTCCGGAGAAGCGGGTGCGGCGGAGAATTGGCCAGGTGGATGGGTGGGGCCGGCCGCTCAGAGGATGCTGCCGGGGTGGCCACGGGATTAAATAACAGGGCTCTTGAGCCTCAGAGGAAATGGAAATGGCCGGGGATCTTTTCTTTGCAGTTAATGTAGGGGGCCGGGGCGGGGGGAGGGTGGGGAATGTATCAGCAAAAGAGCGTATCAGTGAAAAGAAAAGGTCCCGCCATTAGGCCTAACGCGGGCAAGGTGGGGAGCCCTCGCAGCAGGCCCAGCTCCGCCCAGGAACCGAGGAAGCTGTAGCCTCCGGGGAGTCAGGGGTAGGGGGTCGCTTTGATGCAGGGATAAGAGCTGGGCCGAGTCCTGAATCCCCATTGCGATTTGTCTCGCTGGTATTCTGGTTTCACCGGAAGGTTGTGAGGCTGTCGTTTTCTAACTACGCCACCATAGGACTGTGCTTGGCTCTTGTCAGAGGAGCCGATGACAGGCCTTGGGCTGGGGCTCTAGAGACAGGCGACGGAGGAACATTTTGCAAACCCAGAACAGAACCCAAGGTCACCGAGCCCCAGTCTAAAATGCTTTTTCCCTACTCAGATGCAGCTTTACAGTGCGATTGACTCAACTACTGGGAGAGCAGGCCCTCCCTAGGGGAACCTCAGTTATCCTTCAGGGCCAAGACCTTCCTTAAAGCCAAGAAGAAAAACTCTGTATGAGGACAACAGAGTATTTTACAGTTGTTCAGGTCTTCCCTTTAAAGGTATTAATTAAAGTTCAATATCATTATCCCCGTTTGTCAGATACAGAAATTGAAGCCAAGGGGCCTGCACCTGGTAAATGGAAGATCTAGTAAATTCTAGTGCTGATTTTCCAGACCTCTGCAATTTTGTTCTTTCTACTTTGCTACTACCCCTCTCAGCATCACAAACCTAAAAACCTGTTTCTTGCAAGTCATTCAAGCATGTTAAGAAAGGAAGGTTGGAGCAGTAATTTTCCATCCAGTGCTCACACGTGGGCCTTGCTCAAACAATCAAAAAGGATGGGAATAAATAAATCCTTTCTAAACTGTGGAAGAAAGTCAGGGTATTGGGGGATTCACTGTTCTGTTTCTTTTATTAGAGGAATTATCCAAGAGGTAGTGTTCCTTCCATTTCTGGTCTTTCTCAGCTTTCCTGAAGGAGGAGGTAAAAGGAGACCTTAGGCCTGGATGGATGGTGAGAAGCTGAATGAGCCCCCAGTTTTGAGCTGGGAGGAGCCTGTGATGCCTGAGCCCAGTGTGATTCAGTGTCTAGGAGGGTACTGGGGACCATATTCGGCTCTTACTTGGGACCTAAAGGGAGGAGAGATCTGGGGCAACTGTTACGAAAAATTCATTCATTCATTCATTCATTCATTCCATTCATTCATATATTCTGTGCTGGCACCTGCCCTGATTCTGGGGACTCACTGGTGACAGACAGGCAGCCCTCTCTGCCCTTGAGGAGCTCATAGTCTTTTAGAAGGACAGACAGAGATTTGAGGCTGGATAAGTGCTAGGAGGGAAAAGTAAATGGGGTCCTGGAATATGGGGGAATGGGCAGAAGGACCTGATTTTAATTTGGGCACCAAAGAGTATCTTTCTGAGAGAGAGAGAGAGAGAGAGAGAGAGAGAGAGAGAGAGCGCGAGCTTGGGGTTATGACTTGAGTCTAGAAAACAAAAGAGTGAGCCCGAGGGTGGTTGAGGAGACCAGGCAGAGGGAGCCTGGGTGGAGCTCCTGTGTGGAGATGAGCATGGCCTGGAGGTGCTGACCAGAGGCCTCTGTGGCCACGCCTGCTGAGCAAGGTTGAAGTTGGCCCAGTGAGGAGTTCGGATATTATCATCTTAATGGGTTTTGAGAAAGGTTATGACACAGTCTGATTTGTGTTTTAAAGCCTCTCTATCAGTCCAAACCCCAGTGGGTGAGGGGAGAGATGGAAGATGGTGGGGGAATGCAAAACATTTCCCCCTTAACAGGTTTAAGGTACCACATCCATTCTTTTGAAATGGGCAGCCAGTAGGCCTGTGCTGGAGTTTTTTTTTGCTACTTCATCTGACTTTGTTCATTCCAAACCTGCTCAGTCTCTTCCCCAGGTATAACTTTTCCGCTGCAGGCAAATCCTAACAGCCTTGCATTCCTGCCCATGCTAATTACAGTTTTTCACCTCAACTTCAGTATAGATGTCTTCACCCACACCAGACTGAGGCCAGAGAAGTACAGTGGGTTTAGTTCCGGGCTTTGCCCTCTTATTAAGCTCCTGGCCTGGTCAGGACCTGGGAGCTGAGTTAGTGCGAGTGAGGAGAGGCAGGAATTCCAATTCAATGACAGACATTTATGGAGTACTTATTGCACGCCGGACCTGTGCCCTGTGTGTTTTCCTATGTAATGCTGCTTTAAAAAGCTGTGTTCTGGGTCTTACTGCTCTTTTTCAGATAAAAAGTCAGAGGCTCTGTTTTAATATTTATTAATGTCACAAAAAAGTGATTGCTCACTTTCTGTGTGTCACACACAGTGCCAAGGTATTGGGGTTACAGTGATAAAAAGAGATGAACACTATTGTTGCCCTCATCGAGCTCACAATTAATGACAACACCATGGTGGCGGCAGGGGTGGGGTGCAGCACCGTCATTCATTTCTATAGTCAATTGACATTTCTCAGCCTTCTGTCAAGTATGAAGCACTGAAAGCCAAGTCCCCCAACTACTTACCCCCACCTACATGGAAATTCTGGGACCACCTCTGTTTATAGTGAAGTAGAGGAAATAGGCATTAAACAAAAGTTGATTAAAGAATGATTCAATCACAGTTAACGGCAATGGCGCATTGGAGAGTACAGAGAGAAAAAGGAGGGGGCACAGCCTGGGAGTCCCGGCGAAGTTTCTCTGTAGCTCAGATCTGCAGAACACAGACTCAGCCAGGCTGGGCTTGGTGGTGGAAGGCCCAGAAGCTGGAAGGAACTGTGGGGAAAGCCAGAGCAACTGAAGATAGCCAGGGGGACCCTGGTCCTGTGAGGAAGTGAGGCTGCATCAGACCCCAGTTTAGAACTCTGTTCTGGCAGTAGCCCCTAGGTTGTCTGGATCGGTGTGTTCAGCTGTTTCAGTGTTGGAGGCTGGAGAGCTTGAAAGACACATGGGCATGCACTGGCCACAGACTGCTGGGCTTCAACACTACCCTTTCAAGCTCTGTAGCTATGGACAAGTTACTTAAATCCTACATGCCTCAGTTTCCTCCTTTGTAATATGATAACTGATAGTATATTTACCACCAAGAGTTGAGTAGAACTTGAATGGAATAATGCACTTAAAGCCCTTAGAACAGCTTCTGGCACACTGTAAGTGCGGAATACACATTTCAATGATTATTTGATATACCCAGTCATTTTGATGCAAGGAATAAGTTAGAATTTTAACAGGAACCCGTTTATCCAGGTGCATCAAAATCTCAGAAAGATTTATTGGCTGGTGTGGCTCAGTGGATTGAGCTCTGGCCTGCAAACCAAAAGGCTGCTGGTTTGATTCCCAGTCAGGGCACATGCCTGGGTTGCAGGCCAGGTCCCTAGTAGGGTGCATGTGAGAGGCAACCACACATTGATGTTTCTCTCCTCTTTCTCCTTCCCTTCCCCTCTCTAAAAATAAATAAATAAAATATTTTTTTTAAAAAAGCCCTCAGAAAGAAAAAATCTAAAGTGCCAAGTTTTCTTTATTAAGGAATAGGTAAAATGATAGCAGTATGACCGTCATTGCTGCTTTAACTAGTACAACATTTGTGGGGCGAAAGCTGTGTTATTTTTAGCTGTGTGGCTAGTTATATTTGGTTCACCAAAGAGTTGAGTTTAACCATGGCCAGCATAGATGCTTGAATATTAGTGGTAGCAGAGAATATAATATAATGCTGACTCTATGCGGAATGATGGTTTTTCGGTATCAGTCAGGGAAGGGGATATTACACAGTTGGTGAGTTTGCATAATTCTTCATGTCTTCAAGGTTCTGCTGTAAAAGGGATAGTCATAGTATCTGCTTCAAAGGATTGTTGTGAGCACTAAACACATTACGTTTTTCAAGTGCCTTAGCTCAGAGCCAGGTGCATAGCTATTTTTGTGGTCCTCTCATTGTTCTGTGTAAAAGGGAAATTGTAAAGATTTTAACTCAGTTATGATAGTACAGATCACTAGCTTCCTCTTCTCCATCCTTCCTCCAAGACACTTGTTTTCATTCTGCTGAACAGGGAAATGGAATATATTACAAAAGAAGCATTCCTGACCTTACGTAATTCAAGAGTGATTTCTTCATCAGTGTGAATGTAAAGTCAGATTTGCATAGTATCAGCTTGGCAACAGAATCAAGATTTTTATGAATATGATTTATATGGCACAGTTCAAATGCACATAAAATGCAAGTACACTGTCCATTTCAGATGTGGAAGCTCAATCCAGGACAACCAGTGTGAGCATAGAACAGGAGAGAAGAGAAAAACGGCCAAGAGTAAGTAGCGCCTTTGGTCCTTGCTTGCAAATCATAGCAGTTCCCTGGTAACTAGGATGGGGACCCTGGGAGAAGCACCAGGGGATAAGGAGTGGATGTGTGGACTCTGGAGGGTCAGTGACTTTCTGGAGTGCCAGTCTTGGCTTTCACACTGCATGAGTCATATGGGGTCTGTTCCCTTCTTCCTGACTTAACAGGTATGCTTGGGCCACCTTTCTCCCCTGGGTTCCATTCATACTATCTCATTCATTCATTCATTCAATCAATAGTTAAGCACCTTCTAGATGCCAGGGACCATGCCAGGCCCTGAGGATAAAACAGCAGATAAATGCCCTGGCCGGGTAGCTCAGTTAATTAGAGCATCGTCCAGTATGCCAAGGCTGTGGGTTCGATCCCTGGTCAGGGCACTTACATACAAGAAGCAACCAGTGATTGATTGCATAGGTGGGTGGAACAACAAATCAGAGTTTCCCTCTCTGTCTCTCTCAAATCAATTTGAAAAAATACAACAAAAAACAGCAAATAAGTTATAGAAATCCCTAAATACAGTTAGTTTAATGAGGGGAGCAGATAATTAAAAGCAAACACTCAAGTAATAACATAATTTCAGACATTGAAATTATGTCTGAAATTATGTCAAATCCACCAAAGGAAGAATAAAGGGATGTGACGGCAATTGTGGGAAGGAGCTGGTCTCCTTAGGGAAGTCGAGGAAAGCCTCTCTGGCAATCTAAAGGCTGAGGAACGAGAGCCAGGCCAGTGCCCAAGAAGCAGGGCACGGTGAGGCGCAAAGACCAGGGCAGGCACAGACTGGTGTGTTCCAGGAACACTGACTCCTCGGGTCTGAGAATGCATTTGCTCGTCTCTGCTTGAAGACATGCTGGCCTCTTCCAACTGACTTGCACCACACTGGGGCTGGCCCAGGCTCTGGACTCTGGAGTACACAGCCAAGTGCACCAGCCTCAGGCACTGGGGAGGAATTTACAACCATGCTGAGCCTGTTTACCACCTGCCAGGGAGCTCTCAGAAGGCACAGGCTCTTTCTCAAAACCAGTTTTTACAGAGCCATGTGCAAAGCAATTCAACTGAGCAGGATTTTTTTTTTCTTAATTAACCTTTTTATTGAAGTATAACATTAGTTGAACCATATGAAACTGTTGATATTCAACCACGTTTCATGGTTGTACAAAGATGACAATTTCATGTGATTCAACATAAATACATTCAGAAAAGTGCATAAGTGAGAACTGTATAACTCAATGAATTTTCACAAAGTGAACACAACTGTGCAATGAGCCTCTGGGCCAAGAAGAAACATTAGCAGCATCCTGTAGTCCTCACTCATGCTACTCTGGATGCCAACCACCGCATACCCTGCCTCTACACATAAAGATAATCAGTATCTTGATTTTTAGCACTAAATTTAGCCCATTTTTAATCTTTCTACAAATGGAATTATACAGTAGACACTTTTTTCAGTGAAATTTATTCACAGTGTTACATGTAGTTGAACTTTCTTTTTCATCGCTGTATAATATTCTGTTACATGGCTATGCTACTATATACTTGTTCATTTTAGTACTTACGGGCATTTAGGTTGTCTCCTGTGTTTGTTGGTTTGTTTGTTTGTTTTCTTTTTTATCCTCACCTGAGGACATTTTTCCATTGCTTTTAGAGAGAGAGGGAGGGGGGTGAGGGAGAATGACAGAAATATTGATATGAAAGAGAAACATCAATTGGTTGCCTCTCACATGAGCCCCAACCAGGGACCAAACCCACAACCTTAGCATGTACCCTGGCCAGGAATCAAACCCACAGGTTAGGTTTATGGGACAACACTCTAACCAACTAAGCCATCTCGACCGGGGCTTCAGTGTTTAGTTTTAATAATACTGCTTCTGTGAACATTCTTGTACATGGCTTTTGTTGAATACATATTTGTATATCTGTGGATATATACTGAGGCCTGATTCAGGTTTAGTAGGTATTTCCAAACAGTTATCCAGAATGGTTGCACTAATTCACACTCTGCACTGCCTTAATCAATGCCTCCTTGCTGCCTAGCTCTTGGACCAGTTCTGTGCAAAGGGTGGGTATGGGGTAGGGTGCATGACACAATTCATGGGGTGAGTCTCAGTCTGTGCAGCAATTGAGAGGATAAGTCTTTATAGCCAGGTAGGCCTGGATTTGATCCTCTGTTTACCTGTCACCTCCATGACCTTGGCCAAGTCACCCGCACTGTCACTGAGCCTCAGGTCCTTCATCTATAAAGTAAGTATAAGTAGAGTAGCTCTTATCTCACAGGGTCTTTGACTTGTTCCTTTACATTGTTTGTAGAACGCCTACTCCGT
The DNA here is from genome assembly GCA_028533065.1 of Trachops cirrhosus. Taxonomy (NCBI): domain Eukaryota; kingdom Metazoa; phylum Chordata; class Mammalia; order Chiroptera; family Phyllostomidae; genus Trachops; species Trachops cirrhosus. Next base: position 23,776,055 of record CM052546.1, on the reverse strand, counting down.
GTTAGGCACTGTTCTGGGTACTGAGAATTCAGGCGTGAACAGGACAAAAGAGGCTTTGCCCACATGGAATGTACGTTCTAGTTAGGGGAGACAGGTAATAACAGAGCAAACAAATCATGAAGGTAATTTCAGATACGTGCTGTGGAGGCGATACAACAGGGTGCTGTGATGAGGCTGTGACTTTAGGGGTAGTAGGGGAAGCAGGCAGGTAGTAACAGAGCTGTCACCCAGATGACCAGAAGGAGGCAGCCATGGATGGATCTGAGGGAAGAGCACTCCAGGCAGAAGGGTTAGCTGGTGCAGTGGCTGCCAGGCAGGAACAAGCTTGGTATATGTGAGCCGCAGAAAGAAATTTGATGCTGCAGGAACTAACTGTCTGAGGGGAGGGGCTGTTTGAGAAGAGACGGCAGAAATAGGTCCGGGCCACGTCCTGTAGGGCCTTGAAGGCCATGGTAAAGAGTTTCCATTTTATTTTAACATCAGTGGAAGTCATTGGAGAGTTGTAAGCAATGGGAGCTAATTTACATGAAGATTAAAATAATATACATGCACACTCTGACTGCTGTGGCTCAGTCGGTTCAGAATTATGTCACGAAGCAAAAGGTCACCAGTTTCACTCCTGGTCAGGGCACATGGCTGGGTTGGGAGTTCAGTCCCTGGTCGGGGTGCGTATGAGAGGCAACCAGTTGATGTTTCTTTCTCACGTGGATGTTGCTCTTCCTCCCTTTCTCCCCCTCTTTTCTCTCTTTCCAAAAATAAATACATAAATAGATAAATAAATAAATAAAATCAATCTTTAAAACATATATACATATATAAAACTCAGCAGAGAGTCTGGCATAGAGTGATGTTCAATAAATGTTAGTTGCTGCTACTGCTATTATTGTTATTATTGATGCTCTTAAAGAATCTAAAAATGTTCCTCCTCAATGAGGATGAGAAAGCCAAAATGCAGAGCCATTACCATCCACGTGTAAAGTCAGTCACATCAGAGAACAGGATGTAGATTTTATTAATCAAAGGAAATGCTTTTGGTTCCTTTCCCAAATTGGACCTTCAAGGCAGAGGATTTTCTCTGTGTTAGCAATTGTCTGGAGCCAACCAAACTCAGCTCTTTCAGCCCCACTTTACCAAAATGCCCACAGTTCAGTCACTTGGGTGCCATTAGTTATAGTCCTGCTGCCATTTGGGACCCTTGGAAAGACTCATCTGCTTCCTCTTTGCATCTGGTGGACCAGGAATGGGGTGGCGCTCCCTGTCCTTTGCCTTGAGTGCCCACCAGATTCACTGAGATGCCGTCCACTATCCTGGCTTGGAGGCTCTCCCACCACGTTCTCACCATGCAGGCAGCCTAGGGAGTGTTTTTCCATTCAGGAAAGGCCTTTGAAGGAGCTGCCTTTAATTCTGTCTGATACAGAGTAATGTCATGTTAATGATCTATGAGTGAACGAATGCAAATTGAGTAATGAAACTGAGCAAAGCTTCTTAGGGTATATAACACTTTTTTCTGGGCCAAGTGCCCTTCTCTTAGCAAGGATGTTTTCATTCCTTCTTTATCAAAATTTATTAAACTTCTGTTAGGTGCCATGCACTATACAACAGTGAGCAAAAAAGACGCCATTTTTGCCCTCATGGCGCTTCCAGTCTAGTGGGACATACATCAATCAAATAATTGCATAAATATAAATAGAAAATGACAACAATGGGCCCTGGCTGGTGTGGCTGTGTGGATTGAGCGCTGGCCTGCGAACCAAAGGGTCGCCGGTTTGATTCCCAGTTTAGGGTACGTGCCTGGGTTGCAGGTGGGTCCCCATTGCGGGGCATGCAGGAGGCAACCACACATTGATGTTTCTCTCTATCTCTTTCTCCCTCCCTTCTCCTCTTTCTAAAAATAAATAAATAAAGTCTTTTTTTTTAAAAATTACAACAATGGGAATTGAATCAAGCACATTTCCTTTGATTAATACAATCTACATCCTGTTCTCTGATTTGATTGACTTTACACCTGTGGATGGTAATAGGTCTGCAAGAGATGTATTGATGCTCTGAAGGTATGTAATGAAGGCTGTGACTCTGGGAGAATTCCTCTAGTAAATGACATTTGAGCTCAGCCTAAAAGGATGAGTGGTGACAAAATAGGTTTGGAGAGTGGGATGAAAAATATTCCAGGCAGCAAACAGCATATGCAAAGGTCCTGAGGTGGGAGGGAGTATGCATGGTAATCCAAGGATGTAAGAGTAAGCCAGTATGACTGTAGGGCTGAAAAATGAGGTGGACTCTGGTCTGGGAAAAAGCCAGAGATATGGCAGAGGGGGCAGATCACTAAAAGTTTTGAAAGCTATGGTAGGATATATAATTTAATCCTTCTCGAGGACTACAGGTTGCCACTAAAAGGCTTGAAGCTGTAGAAGAGTGTACTCAAGGGAGTGTGTAATTCTGGCTGCAGTGTGGAAAGTAGATCGGAAGGAGCCAGAATAGGTTCTGATAACCTCCCGGCCTTTGGCCCCTCAGCTCTGGAGGTGACAATGGAGTGCTGGTTTTCCCAGTTTTAGGGCGTTGTACTCTTCCTCTGGTTTCAATGCACTCTCCCCACGTTTACAAACCATTCCTTTATCAGAGTCTCTTCAAATGATCGAATTTGTTCTATTTGACTTTATGGAGAAATCACATTGGCTGGATAAAGCAGAAGCAGACTTTAGCAGTTACTTAACCCAACTCATTTGTTTTACTCGTAACAAGCATATTTTTAACTGGATTTTGTTTTCTAGCCAGTCTGACAAGCTTTGGTTTTTTCCAATGCAGAACAGTACATTTCAGTTTGTATGCATTTATATAAGAATTGACAGTTACTGAAATAGTTAGTTTTTTTGTATTTCATTTTGTGCTGTTTGTCCTGTGTGTGTGTGTGTGTGTAAGAATGGTTTGTTTTTCTTTTTCAAGAATTTTTAGATTACATTGTAATAAAGCCGAGAGGAAGGTGCAAAGGTGCAGCAATTGCATGTACCCCTCCCCTTGCACACGTATACCTACCTCTCCTGTGCCTGTGCTCTGGGAATTTTTTTCTTCTTTTTTGTCTTATGGATTGAAGTTTTTTTTTTTTTTTAATGCATCCCATTTTCCCCCCATTGATTGCCTTGAAAGTTACTGTCTCTATGTCTATTCTTTTAATGGATCCCCTAGATACCAGGTCTGTCCAGAAAAAGTCCAGCCATTGTTAATATAATGAGAACAGTTTGTGCGACATCTCTGTAACCTGGCAGCCAAGGAGAGTGGACTGTAATGAGCATGCGCGAACAATGACAGCTTCACTATACTAGTTAGAGGGGGCAGTAGACGCTGTTGAATGAGCATGCACATGGTGTGGCCATCACATTCAAAATGACTGAGTGAGTAGAGCAATGAATATACATCAAATTTTGCATTAAGCTTGAACATTCCTCTGTGGATACTGTTCAGATGATTCAGAAGGCCACAGCTATGGGTAACTGGTGATTGGCAGCTTCATCACAACAATATGCCCACTTACACAGCACGTCTAATGCAGAGTTTTTTAGTGAAATATCAAATCACCCAGGTGACTCAGTCCCCCTGCAGCCCAGATTTGGTGCCCCGCAACTACTGGCTTTTCCCAAAACGAAAATCACTTTTGGAAGGGAAGAGATTTTAAACCATCAGTGAGATTCAAGATAGTCCCACAGGGAAGCTGATGGTGATTGGGAGAAGTATGTCAGGTCCCAAGGTGCCTGCTTTGAAGGGGACTGAGGTATCAGTGTCCTGTGTACAATGTTTCTTGTATCTTGTATCTTCTTCAGTGAACGTATCTATTTTTCATAGTACATGGCTGGATACTTTCTGGACAGACTTCATATTTAAAAGTTAATTACAATTTTTATCCTCTTAACACAGTACAAGGACTTTAAACAACTTTAACTTTAACCCTTAAGTCTATGCCTCCCACCTGTTCCCCCATTTATAATCTGTTGTAGTTCATGTTTTCATTCTCTCTTTTTGTTTTCCCAGGACAGGTGAGATTATTATTGTTTCTTTATACAGTTGATTGCCATCCTCCTGTCTGAAATTAATCCTTTAGAATTTCCTGCAGTAAGTTTCTGTTGGAACTAAATTCTCTCCATTTTTGTTGGTTTGAAAATGACTTTCTTTCACCCTCATATTTAAATTCTTGAATAAAATTCCAATTGCCACTTATTTTGTCAGCACATTAAAGAGACCCTTCTGGCTTCCACTGTGGCTGCTGAAAGACCACCTCATTGCACCCTCCAGTGTCATGTACACAATTCTTTATATTCGTCATCTCTTTGTATCTCTGGATCACCTTCTGGATTTCTTCGTACCCATCTTCCAATAAACAAATTCTGCCTTTAACAATATGTAGTCTGCTATTTAATCCAGCCTAGTTTTTATTTCATTTTATTTTTCAAATTGGCTTGATTGCCTTTTATAGTCTTTGGCTCCTGGCTAATATATTTAAAGCTCACATTTATTTCCTAAAATATATTAAATATGCCTATTCATATTTTATACTTGATAATTCTATATCTCATATTTTTGTGGGTCTGATTACAGTCTCTGTTGTTTCTGCTAGTTCTCACCTATGACACCTTGTTTCCTGGTGTGTTTTGTGATTTTTAAGTTAAGGTTCAATTTCTTGGAACTTAGTGGGCATTTCTTGAGGCATAGGTTGAAACTGCAGTCCCTTAAGAGAGGATTTTTATTTGTTTTTACCGGTTACTAGGGTTTATTCCTACCTTGAGCTCCTTAAATTAAATTTTCTGCTTGAGGTTTTTCAGATTACATAGGGTACAGGTAGAATGAATTCAGCCTAAAAACTCATGGACGGCGTGAAGGCTGGCTTGAAGTTATGTGAATTTTCAGGGGAGATTTTTTTTATTCCCTCATCAGGTATCAAAGTTGGTCGAACATTTCCTTGATGCCCCTTCTGTACCATGAATTTCTTTCTCGTTCCCCCCACACAGAGATTGTAACTTTGTAGACCCTTTGGAGGGGCTTCATTTAGACTTCTGACCTTGTGCGAGTTCCAGCTTTATCTCCTGTCCTCCTCATTCTTTGTAGTCATCGAAATGGAAGCTTCAGATCACCAAGTTTTGGCAGATATCCTCAGTCTAAGCTGTCTTGGGCACTCACTTATGTTCCAGAGTTCCCTTTTCATTTCTTTTTTGGCCTCTGTATACTCCTTACTTTTCTGCCTATTCAGCAAGCATTTTTGAAAAAAAATTAGACATTATGTAAATGTTATTCAATGTTTGGAACTGTTTTTATTGGGAAGGTCATCCAGGGTGTTTTGGCCGCCATACTGTCAGGAAACTGTCAGAAAGTGAACCGATTCCTTTACATTCCCAGAGAAAGAAGTAGCGTGGTAGAATACAAAGAGTTGTGGGGCCAGACCACACTGGATTCAGGTCCATATTGAATTTTTGCAAAAACCCTGGGATATAGTTACAATTTTTGTCTTCATTTTGGAGCTCAGGAAACTTGCCTAAGTCCACAGGATGAAACCAAGACCCGAACCCATTCGAGCGTCTGGAGCTTACGCTCTTACGCTCAATACCATTCCACCTTTCTAACAGCACAGACGACCGAGGCCTAAAATCTTGGTGCTTCCTTAAATGTGCATGCGCTGCAATAGTCCATCGTGGGGCGAGGTAAAACCAGAACGCCGGGCAACAGACAGTGGTTTTAGAATTCAGTGGAGGTTCCTCAGTTGGCTATGAGGGGTGAGAGGGTGGAATAAAAGGCATCTCCACATTTTTGGAAATTGAACTCATTGGAGTGACATTGGCTAATGAAATGATCACATGCTAGGTTTCAGGGGCACCATTCTGTAATACATCATCTGTATATTGTGTTGTGGGCTCACCACCCATGCCTCCACATTTCCGAGTGGGGACCAGATGGAGGAATAGGGAAGTCAGAGAGAGAGAGCAGTTTGTTTTCTGTTTGTTTTGTTTATGCCCCAGTTTCCTAGTCTGCAACGCAAGGTGGCTGGACTGACCACCTTCAGACACTCTGTGGTTCCAGACCTCTGGAGGTTTGAGAATTGGCCAAACTATTCAGGAGGACTTGTCTGGCGAGCAGTTGGTATTCAGAGCTGGACTCTGGATGTATCCAGGTCCTGGTGTGGGCATGTTGACTTGAATGGGAGATTGGGGAGGGCAGGCACAATAGTTTAAGCCATGGAGATGGGTTTAAGCCATGCAGGAGAATGGCCTGTGTGGGGGGAATGACTGCATCCCACAATACAGGGGATATATTGGTTTGCCAGGCTTACCATAACAAAGTTCCTCAGACTGGGTGGCTTAAGCAAGAGAAATTTATTTTCTCACAGTTCTGGAGTTTAGAAGTCAGAGATCAAAATGTTGACAGGGTTGGCTTCTTCTGAGGTCTCTCTCCTTGGCTTGTAGACGGGCTCCTCTCTGTCTCCCCAGGACCCGCCTTCTGTCAATGTCCTTATTTCCTCCCATGAGGACCTCATTAATTACTTTTTAAAGACCCTATCACCCAGTACAGTTTCATTCTGAGGTGCAAGGGATTAGGGCTTCAACATGTGGACTTTGGTGGAGGACACGATTCATCCTATAATAGAAGGTAAGAATTAGGGACTGAGAAAGGAGATGGGAAGACAACAGGAGAATAGTCACCCAGGGAAACCAAAGGAGGAGAAAGGTGCAGAGAGAGCTAGTGAGGAACAAAAATGGTGAAAAGAGCGCCTGGATTAGCAGTGGGAACTCCTGGGGATCACCTACACGGAAGCCCCTTCCGTGGAGGTGGAGGCCGGGTGTTCGGGGTTGAGGCGTATAGAGCACGGTAAGAGAGTGGAGGGCATGGCCAGGCAGCAGGGTTTCGGTTTCCCTTCCAGACACAGTAGACATGCCAGGTACATATTTATTGAGTGCGTACACGAATCTCCTTTCCTCCTTCCTCTGGTATTCCGTGGTCCCAGGGCTCGGTTTCTCTTTAAAACTCTAAGGTGAGCCTGCATTCCAGGACCTTGCCCTAAGCTTCTTTGTCTTATGTAGCTGGCCCTTCAGGACAAACCAGGAAGAATAGAACATCTTTTCTCCTAGGAAGCCAGAAAGAGACAGAGAAGAAAATCAAGCGAAAAACAAACCAGACCACATTATCACTGAGCTACCACAGTTTTAAAGAACAGAATGGGGTGATGTGAGATGGAGAGACCTTGGGGGTCATTTTGAAATTTTCCTGTCTGCTCTCCATAAATGAAGATGTTCATTCATTCATTGAAACAAAAAATGTCTTAATTAAGCACCTACTCTGAATTGGGCACTATACTAGGCAAGAGGGAGATAACCAGTGAAGCAAATATCAAAGATTTATTGACTGATTTTGTAATGCCATGTCCTGTGTTAAGTACTTGGGGTACCTCCTGCTCTCAGGGACAGAAGAAGACAGAGACTGCTGGTGTTGCTTTTGCTTTTTTACAGGTAGGGGAATGGGCTGACTGAGGCTTAGGAGGGTTTGGCAACTCACCGAGGGCCTATAAGTAAGCAACTTGGACACAGCCCAGTGGCACCTTTTTCCAGCCCTAGTCCCCTCAGGCCCCCGGGGCTTCTCCCAGAGTACAGTGAGTGTCTGGCTTGGGGTCCTCCCATGAGTCAGGCTGAGCGACAGATAAGAAGTCCCAGTTCCTGCCATTCCATCCTGTCTTTGGCCTGAGAAAGGACACGGAGTGAAGGGACGGATGTGGGCTAGGATAATAATGCCGAGTCACTGCTGATGAAAGCCCTGTGTGTTCACCTCCTCCCAGCCGCCACCTGAAGCCTGTCTCAGCTACTGTCCTTGTTGTCACATCAACATCCCTCCCAGCCCCGCTGAAAACAGCTGGGATTGTGTCTCATGAACCAAAGACGTGTTTCCTTCCTTTGAGGCGGTGCGGGGCAGTGGGGGGTGGGGGGCCCACCTCAGGGCTACCTGAGAACACAGCTGGGTTCCACAGTCCTGTTCCCCGATGCTCGGGATTTCCTCTTTGCTTCCAGATAAAGGGAGAAACGTGGATTCTGTGAACTCCTATTATGCAGGCTCAAGAGGAAACAGTCCAGTGACCTCTTTCTTCTATTTCGAGGTCAGGAGGAAGGTGCTCATGCTGGCCAGTGAGTCAGTGGGTCTTGGAACTGAATGTTGTATGTGTGGATGGAGAACTCAGGAGTTAGAACCAAATTTGAAGACTCACCCCCAGCCTGCTCCTGATCTGGCCATCAGAAGCCTTAGAGACTGAAGTGGTCGACAGAGATATCTATGCAAGGGTGTTCATCACAGTATCTTAGCAGTAGCAACCTACATACCCATGTGGGGGAGGGGGGCTGATGAAATCAATGATAGCCGCTTTCTACAAAAGAAATCTAAGTTGCCATTGCACAGTGTGTGGTGGATCTATCAGGTGTGGATAGAGCAAGGTGTTCAAGACTGGTTGTTCAGTGAAGAAAGCAAGCCACAGACCAGTGTCTGTGTCTGCAAATGTTTCTTTGTATGGCCACGGACGCTGTCTGCAAATACACAGGAGAAACTGCTAACTGGTTACTTCCAGAGAGTAGGAATGGAGGTGTGGGTGGGGAGTGAGACTTTGGCTCTTTACACTCTTCTGTACTTTCTTTTCAAAATCATGAGCATGTGTTGCTTTTATAATACAATGATAATAATAAAGACAAAGTGGAAGAAAGAACAGCTTCAGAAGGTTCACAAATCACAGGCTCCCACCCAGACAATTCCACACTGAATCCAAGAGTGCTTAGGGCATAATGAAGTGGGGCTGGAGATGCCCTGGAATGATGGAACTTGCCCCCAGCCACTGCTTGCAGAGATGTGTTTTGATCAGAAAAGGGCAGACACAGGTAGGGAGTGGAAGGAAATCATTGTGTGCAAGGCTGACTCAGTGGCAGAAAGTCTTAAGCAAAATCAAGGCCAAAATTCAACTCCAAGAGCAGGGATTCGAGTCTTTTATAACAATAGCTAACATATTGAGTACTTACCATGTATCAAAGCAAAATGCAAATTTCTTTACTTATCACTATCTCATTTAATCTTCACAACAACTCTATGAGGTAGCACTGTTATCATTCCATTTTTACAGATGAAGATACAGAGGCTCAGAGGGTCTAATTACTTGCCCAAATATACACAGTAATCACTAGAACTGGGATTAACCCAGATCTGTCTGTTTCTGGAGGCAGCCCTGTTATTACCTCCTGAATACTATTATATATTAAACTCTAAGCGGCCCTTAGGTGCAAGAACAGGACATCCTTACATCTTTGCCATCAGTGAGCTGCCAGGTAGTTGGGGAAACCACACTAACCGATGTAGACTGTATAGTCTTATATAAGGTATGTGTCTGGGTTTAATTGGGCTGCAAAGATGATTAAATACTATTTGGATTTTAAAGTTGGGGACATCAGCAAGGCTTGAAGTTGTCAGTGAAGGCATGCTGGAGGAGGAAAGATTTAAACCAGGTCTGGAAGGATGAATTGAATTAAGAGAAGGGTGAGGAGAACATTCCAGGGAAGAGAATGCACAAACTGTGTAAAGTCTGCTCTGAGACAGTGAGACATCTCTCTGATCTGAGTGGGTTGTATATGTGTGATAAGTGAGCTGGTGTGCATAGGGAGGGAAAAACAAAGCATTAGGAGTAATTCTGAAGGTTAAAAACTGGCAGAGAAGTTGTGACTTAATGTGGAAGGAAGTGAAGAGCCTCTGAAGGTGTTTTGGGCAGTAAAGAAACACGGAAAAGTGATGCTTCCAAGACATTAATCTCACAGAGGAGTCAAAGCAGCTCGGAGTGAAGGAGGGAGCCATGTGAAAACTTAGGTGTGGGTGTTGGGGGCCTCAGTGGGGATAGTAGCAAGGGGAATGAAAAAGGAGACTCAGTGTGAAAATTGCTGTAAAGAGAGAGGAAGCATGGGACTTGATGATTGAAAAGAAACAGACTACGGAGAAGAGGGTCCAAGCCAAATAATTCTGGGGCTTCAAATCCAGGTGGTTAAGAAGGGAATGCCTGTATCTGGAACAGGGAATCGGGGGAGGGTTCTGGTTTTCTTTTGAGGTGAGGTGGGAAGAGATGATGAATTGAGTTTTTATCCAAACTACACATTTCCCAAGACTGTAAGACAGCGTAGGGACTTTTTCTCTCTTAGTTTTCTCAGTGGTACAATGCATAGGACTCCCTTTGGACCAGTTCATTCATTCAACAGCTCTTTATTAAACTGTCATTATGGTCTAGTTGTTGGGAACACGGAAGTGAGTGGGGTAGACCTGGTCCCTGTCCTCATGGAAAGCAGTTATTGAACAAGAAATTATAAGGGTCCTTTCTATGCTCCTAGTACCAAGGAGGCATTTCTTCCCCCATACTAATCCTGTTCTTTACCCCCCAAATCCAGAGCATGCACCAACTGGGAAGGGCATTTGTCAAACATTTTATTAGCAATTGTATCTTGTAATAAAAATTACCATTACAACCATTGATTTATTCCTTTGTTCTACAAATATTCGTTGAGTGTCACTATGGCTCTGTATTATTAGCCTTCATGTGTACAACCTAGTAAAGGACACAGACAAACAGGTAAGGATAAGAGGGTGTGATAAGTGTATTGAGGGGGTAATACCCAGGTGTTGTGGGAGGGACTAAGAGGGATATCTACCCAACTAGGAAGGGCAGGTGGCTGGGCACGGAAGTTTCCTTGACAAGAATAAGGAGGTGTTAAGCTACATAAGGGCAGGAGGTAGGGTGGGGCTATGTCTTCCGTGCAAAAGGATATTTCTCGTTCAAAGACCCGGACACTACAGAGGCCTAGGCTTGTTGGGGAATGATTTACAACCTAGAATTTTATACCTAGCGAAACTACCAATCAAAATGTGGAAAAAAAAAAAAAAGAATAAAGGAAAGACACGTTCAGATATGCAAGGTCTCAAAAAATGTGCTTCCCATGTATGTCTTCCCAGGAAGCTAGTGGAGGACCTGCCCCAACAAAACAGAGGAGCAAATGTCGCAAGTAGACACCATGCGAGTAACCCAGTGGCACTCAGGTAGGCAGGGGTTCGATCGAAAAGTCTTCTACATGCACAGCGAGGAGTTGGACATCATTATACCACCAGAGTTACTTAGATGAATAATAGGATGATATTCTAAAATAGTAATTTTTCAAACATTGACTCTTAGGGACCCTTTTAGCACCATTGTGATTGGCTTCAATAAGAAACAACTGTTTTAATCTGTTTTTCATATTTTATGTTCCTCTGAAAAGAATTCTGCTGAGTTCTAAAGAGTTTGGGAAAGTCTAGAAATGTGTATAACTACTACTTAAGCAGCCTTGTGTAATCTGGTGGGGCCCCGAGGGTCAAGAGGTTGTAGGAACTTTAAGGCCTATGGCAATGAACGGTTCTGGGGCCGCATGCTGTGGGGGAGGGGAGAGTTGTGTAGGGAGGGGATGCAGCCCAGCTACGAAGTTTCATCATGACTCCCCCGGTCATTCTTCCTTCAGCAGCAAAGGTGATCCCTGGAAGAATGTTCTACTAGAACAGATCTGCTTACCAATTAAGTGCTGAAACTGCCTTCACCAATGACTTCCAGACTATGAAGAAATAAATTTTTAAAATACAAGTGTGGGGTGGGGGAAGCACAGCATGAGCATGGCTGCTCTCCTGCTGAACTTGCCACAGCTGGAATAAGGCAGGTTATGGGTGTGTGAGTGTGCATGGGAGAGAGCGCAATGGAGAGGGAGAGAGATTGTTCAGAGGGCTCAGAAGAAATTTATGGGTATGTTACAATATTTTAGCAAATCATGGTTGAAGCCAGAGCAGGGATCCAGGTGTTCCCTAAATGTGAAGCCAAGCAGAACCTTTTATTTATGAATTCAGCAGACAGATGGTTGTTTTCTTTTTCATACCTGCGTTCCAACTACAATGATAAAAGATCAGCCGAGAAACCGAGCAGCACGTTGTGGCGTCCACTGGTTTTGCTGGCCATCGAAAAGGGTGTCGCTCAGTTCAGCGGCTGGGAGAAGCCCTTCCCCACCCGCTCCTGATCGAGCTCTTTGTCTCCCATCAAGCGAGTGAATTTTAAATACTGATCTCAAGTTGTTGGCTGGTGACCTGGAAAATTCCTTTTGCTTTGTTATGCTACCAATGGCCCATCAGTTAGTTTAAGCCTCCTACTCTAAAAACTTTCTCTCCTAACTAGGCTGAGGAGCAGGAGCAGAAGTTAAAAATGAAAGGATTCCTAATTCTAAGGGATTTGGGAAGACTCAAAGATTATCAGGCCTAGGTGAAGGGAAGGAATATAATTTGTTTTTATCTGTATGTACAGCATCTGGCACGAGGGCCTATGTACACAGAGCCTTACTGAATGACTGCAGATGAAGGTGGTAATATTTTTAAAGATTGTATTTATTTATTTTTAGAGAGAGGAGGGAGAAAGAAAGAGGGAGAAACATCAATGTGCAGTTGCCTCTCATGCTCTCTCCACCAGAGACCTGGCCTGCAACCCAGGCATGTGCCGTAGGCTGGGAATCAAACTGGCAACCCTTTGGTTCACAGGCCAGCACTCAGTTCACTGAGCCACACCAGCCAGGGCTGAAGATGATAATTTTTTAATGTAGTAGCAGCTCAACCATGCAAGATTTTGGTGGACACAGGTCTTCTGAAAGACCTTTAATGCTAGAGGCCAACACTCAGACTTATGTCTGAGTGTTTTAAGCTAGTAAGTGTGTGAATGCTGATAAGCCACAATGCTCAGGTACCTACCTTATTCTCACTTGAAAGGTATAATTAATAACTGCCTTGAATCTCATTATTGTTAGTTATAAAGCCAAGAATTACCATCAACTATGTGTGCCAAGTGCAGGGTTCGAGACTTTTCCTGTATTATGTCAGTTAATTTTTACTGAAAAACTCTTTGAGGTAAATACTATTATTATTCCCATTTTAGAGCAAAGGAAATTGAGGCTTAGTGAGGATGCTAGAGCTGAGAATCCACTGGGTTCTCTGTCCTTTTAGCTCATGTTCTTCACCAGGATGTTCATTACGCTATTCAAAAATTGCAAAGATTTAAGAAAACATGAATAAGAGGAAGTATAGAACGGCCCAACAATTCCTCCTTAGAGCATGACCTTGTGCCACTCACACCAGCCACAAATTCGCTGAGTCATCAAGTCCTCACTAGCAGAGACAGTTCTGCGTATGGCCGTTGTTACAAGTGGACCGCTGCCCCTAGCTTTGGGGATTTCTGGAGTAAGGTTCTCACCGCAAAGCACTGCTGTTTCTCATCAGGTCTTGGTCTGTCAGGTCCATCTCTCAGCTTCCAGAACAACAGGTAGACACACAGAGAAGTCAGAGCCCTGGAATGCCAATGCCACTCCCTGTACCCACCTCTACTGCCAAGTAGCACCTCTGGCAGTTTTCCCTCTCAGATGAGCTCTGTCATTTCTTACATCAGTTGGAGCTGGCAGCTCTCAAATCCACCTTCTGTGGGACACTCACTGACGAGAAGAGAGGCAGCTGACCAGGTAAGAGACTGCCACAAGAGTGCCATGCTGAGAAGACAACTGTGGAAGAGCAATGGGAAAATCTGCAAACATGGCATTGCCAGGAGTCGACCCTGGAGACAGTTCCCAGGGTGGGTTTTTACACTTTCCCTTTTAATATTTATTGTTATTTATATAGAAGTACCTTTATCTTAAAAAATGAATACATGGTTGTTATCATTAATATAGAGAAATCAAAGCACACCATTAATATAACATATTCCATCACAGTGCCCCCTCCCCCGCCACCCCCAGGCTTCTGCCCAAGCATCAGCAGCAGCAGTATCGAGGCTGTCCTTCCCGACGGTTCTGCTGGTTTCTTCTCTTTCTCTCTGTGCCCATGTGCGTGGTGCTTACATAAATATCAGTAAGGAGATCCTGTTGTGTACCTTGTATACCACAGGCATCTCTCTAGTTTGTCTGTGCAGCTCTCTTCTCCTTTTTACCAGCAGCATAATGTTCTACTGTAAAACTAGACCCTCTTTTCTTCTACTGTCTGTTTTAGCAGGGCTTTTACTTCCCTGGGGAACTTGTTTCAGCTCCCACTTACCATTGCCTCCTCTGGGTCCTGCCTCAGGACCTGCTTAAATGTGAAGACGGTCAAGGTGAAAAGGGCAGTGGTGGGTCCCATACACGAGAATGTGGGCATGGGTGATTGTAGGCTACCCTGGCCATGCTGGGGTGCCGTTCTCTCCTCCTCGCCCTGCCAAATCGCTCTTCCATCTGGTTAAAGCAAAACTGCGTGTTTTGGGGGAACCATCTTTGAAAATGACTAAGAGGATCAGTGCAGAGAAATTTAGAAGTCTGTCTTCTTAGAGTTACAGCCTCTCTCATGGGACCTGTGCTCTGGCCATGCACACTTTGGGGCTGTCAGAATGCCCAGAGGTCATCCAGGCCAGCTACCGGCCTCCATCCAAGATGTACGAGTGGTCCTAAAGTACCCCATTATTTTCTCTTGGAAGCTACTGGTGTGATATACAACTCTGTTGGGTAGAAGTTTGCTCCTTGTCGCTGGAAAGGCACTGCAGCTTAGAGGATTCAGGCAAGACCACTTGTTAGCTAGCTGCACGCCCTTGACCAAATTTTGTATCTTCTTTGTACCTCAGTTTTCTCATCCATAAAAAGGAATAATAGTACCTATATAATTTGGTAGGGGTTTCTTTGTGACTTAAATGTAAGATAAAATATAAACATAGCATATTTGACCTATGATATAGTTAGTGGGTGTTAAACACAAGATTATGTGCTGATTATACCCTGAATCCTAATAGCTCTCATGGCACTTTAAACTCACACTTTACAGGTCACTTAGGTTACTGGCTTCAACCCTGACTGTACACTAAATTCACCCAGAGATCTTTTAAAAAAAAATGCCTGTGCTAGCCCTGACTGGTGTGCTCAGTGGATTGAGTGAGCTTCAGCCTGCAAACCAAAGGGTCGCCAGTTGGATTCCCAGTCAGGGCACATACCTGAGTTGTGGGCCAGGTCTGCAGTGGGGGACTCGTGAGAGGTAATCACACATTGATGTTTCTCTCCATCTCTTTCTCTCTCCCTCCCACTCTGTCTAAAAATAAATAAAATCTTTTTTAAAAATGCCAATGCTCAAGCCCTGGCCAGGTAGGTCAGTTGGTTGGAGTGTCATCCCATTATGCCCAAACTGTGGGTTCAATCCCTGATCAGAGAACATAGAAGAATCAACCAATGGATGCATAAATAAATGGAACAAAATCAGTGCTTCTCTCTTTTTCTTCCTTTCTCTCTAAGAATCAATTAAAAAAAAAAAGTTTTAAAAAATGCCAGTGCCCAGACTCCATTACCAGAGAGTAGGATACTCTTAGTCTGAAGTGGGATCGGGGAGGAGTGTTTTTGAAAGCCTCCTTGGGTAATCCTAGTTTATTCCCAGGGTGCAAACTACTGAATTTCTTTCAGTGTTCTTGTTTTCCAAATGAGGAGACTGAGGCCTAGGGCAGGGAAAGAGCTTGCCCTGGTTATTACAGCAGAAGGACCCAGGTCTCTCTTACCTTGGATGTCACTGTGGCTCTATATTTCCAGCCCTCATGCTCACTGACCAGTAAAGGACACAGGCAAATAAACAGGCAATGATAATAGGGGTAGTAAGAGTATCCAGGAGGTAAGCCCCTGCGTGTTCTTCAGGTGGTCCCCGGGACTCCTCAACCAATTCTTTGCAGGGCTGGGGCCACTTCTTCACCCTTCAGCTCCCAAGTCAGTTGGTCACCTGCCCCGAAAGTCCTCCCCATTGAAAGCCCTTTCTAGAATATGACCCTTTTATCAAAGCGCTACAGCATGTGAACTAATCCCGTTCGTTCGTTCATGCATTCATTCATTCAGAATCTAAGCCCCTTGGGAGTAGGGACCGCGTCTGGCTTGTTCCTGCTGTACCAGGGCCTAGAATGGTGACCAGCGCTTAGTAAAACATGCTCATTAAATGACTGAATGGCCGAAATCCCAGGAGGGCAGTTCAGTGTTTTTTATTTTTCTGGTCCTAGCCATCTGACTCTCATTACTGGGGAAGCCTCCCTCTTCTTTGGCGTTTTATAAACCTCGTGTGCGTACGTCGACATTTTAACCGTAAATCCGGCATTTTGGGGATGGAAAATTCGAGGCGAGGGGATTCGGGAAGGGATAAAAACAAGCCGGAGGTCCGAAGCCGGGGTGGCGCTGCCCTAGGTGGGGGTTGGGAAGGGAAGCGTCGGGCGGGCGCCCCTCCAGTCCTTGCTGGCCCCCTCGGCGGGAGATGGCCCTGGGCTGCGACATCCATCAGAGGGGAGCGCCGCCGCCGCCTCCTCCTTCTCCTATCCCCGATGGGGGGGGACGCCGCGGGGGAGAGGACGCAAAGCGCTCCAGGTCGCGGCCCGCGGGCGGCTCGGACAGCCGCCTCCGCATTCCGGTCGCGCGCACCCCCGGAGGTGGCGCCTAGGGGAGGCTGCGGCTTTTTTAGTTTTTATGTTCGAGCCGCAGGGGAGTGGTGGAGGCAAAGGGGGCCGGTGTGTGTCTCTTTAAGAGTCGGAGCGCTGCCCCCGCCTCGCAGGCGCCCGGAGCCTCACAAAAGAACAGGATGTTGTTGATTTGTCACCAAACCACAGAGAGGAAATGATTGTAAATTTCCTTTAAACATCCCCACCGCGCTCCGGCCGCCCCGGCTTCCGCCTTCGCCGCCCCCGCCCGGCCCCGCACAGCGGGGCCTCTGCGCTCCCGCGGGGCGCCCGCTCCTGGCCTCCGGCCTCCCGGCCCAGGCCACAGGCCCGGGGCGGCTCCGGGGCGCCTGCGGGGGGAGTCCCCCGCCCGCGCCGCGCCCCAGATCGCGTTCCAGTTGCTTTCTTCTGATTATTTTTTCAGCAGCTGCAGCGGAGAAGGGACCTCAGCCTGTGTGGACCTGTGTACGCCCGTCCCTACTCGGCCTTTTCCCTCTAGAACGGCTGAGACCCGCGCACCGGCGTCCGGCTATACCCAGGAAACGCCTGAGTGCGGACCCTTGAGTTTTGTAACTTCCCTGCAGAGGCTGTAATCATTAGCTCCAGTGAAGGTGGGGAAACTGAGGCACAGGGAGGTTACACAAGTAGCCAAAAGTCACCACCTCCTGGACCCCACTGGAGGCTTTTGGAACACCTTAGTTAGATATGGTTCACCCCAGAAGTTAATATTGGTAACCATGGAGCCATACTGCCTGGGAAACCTCAGAGTCCCCAGTCATCAAAAGTGGCAATTTGCATTGGGAACACCAAAGCCACAATTACTTAATGAGGAGCGTTCCCTATCATTTCCAGCCGGGCACCGTCTTTCAGAAGCTGCTTGGATCTCAGTTTCACCTGTGCCTTTCGGCATCCTTACTTCTCCCTCCACCTCCCCCCACTGCTTTGTAAGATTTCTGGAAGTCTCTCCTGCAGTTAATATTCCTTGTTAGAAGGAATCTGCAGCTCATGGCAGAGTGGTGCACTCTGATCTGTGGTCTGGGGAAGGGCTACCTTTTGGTGTACAGGGTGTTGTTTTGGAGCAATTAATGCTGGTAATTGCAAGCGGCTGCCCCAGGCTTCTTGGCTTGAATATTCAAAGCAGCTAATATGCCAGACACTGTGTGTAGCTGCCTTCTTTCATTTAATCCTTACAATAGTCCCACACATGATAGGCATCGCTATCCCTATATGCAGATGGGCAAACGGGTTGGGGAGCCGATCAGCTTACACACTGCGGTGGAAGAATAGGCCTCACCGAGTCACCACGTTCTGATTACTGGTCCTGTCCCTCTTTTTTACCTTAAACCTGATTAGTAGGTAGTGAAGGGAGGGCAGGATATTGGGGGTGGAGGGTGTTGGTCATCTCTGCCTTTAGGGAGCTCTGGGCCAGATCCCACTTTCTGGGTGAAAAGAACCTGACTGAGCTACACTTGCAGGCTGGAATCGTCTCTTTTGAAGCATTTTGAGGTCCTAGTGGCTTGAAGAAAAAGGGGACCTGATGTGGAGTCCAAGTTCTTTCCACTCTGCTTGAATGGGAAAATGGGATCCTTAAAAAAAATTATCTGGTGCTGGATTCCTAAGGGTGAATAGCTCCTGTCTTTGGCAAGAACTTAAATCTGAGCTGGTGACATGGATGGGGTGGGGCTAGGAAGAAAGTGTTTGCCTCCGAACCTCATCAGTGTCATATAGAGCAGTTAATGTCATTGCGTGCCTGCTGTGTGTCATGCACTGTGCTAGGTGCTGTACATGTGCATTCTCATTTGATCCGTAGAAGAAGGAGCCTGAGAGATGAAAAGTTGGTTCCCAGAGTGGCTGTCCACCTAGCAGTGATGGAGCTGGGCTTTGCATCTCTGCTCCCAGCATCCCCTATGTCTGTGCATAGGAAGTCATCCAGAAGCCCCAGAAACTGCAATGCTTGCCTTCAGCCGTTGCAGAAGGCCAAGAGGGTCCTCAGTGCTGGTCGATCTTGGCTCCTTTGTGCTGCAGCTGTCTGCATTTCCTCATCTGTGAGCACACTTGTTGATGGATTTCCACAGCGGCTGTGGTATCTCCACCTGTCCTTTTCACTTTTGTAGATTGCCTGTCACTGGGGCATCCAGGTCCCAAGCATTTGGGAGGGAGAGCCATCTGCTTGATTGTTTCCATTGCCCAGATGAGGAGCACAGGGGACCAACATGCTGAGCTGTTGGTCTGACCTGGCTGAGCTAGACAGCAGGAGTCAGGGCCCCCAGCCTCCACCGCCACATAGTTCTGGGGAAGCTGGAACCAGAGGGCGGGTCCTCTGATGTCTCTCTGCCTCAGTTTCCTAGCCTATGAAGAACTTTGGCCTATGTGGTATCAAATGGGCCTTTCAATCATCATTAGAATAGCTTCTGCGCCCTGGCCAGTGTGGCTCAGTGGATTGAGCTTGGGCTGTGCAGCAAAGGGTCGTGGGTTTGATTCCCAGTCAGGGCACATGCCTGGGTTGTGGGCTAGGTCCCCAGCATGGGGCCAGCAAAAGGCAACCACATGCTGATGTTTTTCTCCCTCTCTTTCTCCTTCCTTTCTCCTCTCTCTAAAAAGAAATAAATAAAATCTTAAAAAAAAAAGAATAGCTTCTGTTTATTCATCCAGTTAATATTTATTAAACAGCCACTAAATGCTAGGCACTTTTGTATAGGTGCTGGATATACGGCAGTCAACAAAACAAACTTCTTGGAATTTACTTTTTAGATGAAGGGGACAAAAAATTTAAACAAATGTTTATGTAAAATGTCAAGTAGTGCTTCTAGCTTTGGACAAAAACAAAGAATGTAGGAGGGAAGCAGTGTGTGTGTGTGCACTTGCACGCACAGGGTACTAGCATTTTATTTAGGGAGGTAAGGGAAGGCTTGCTGATAAGGTGGCATTTGAGAAGAAAGGGAAAGAGTGAGCCACATGGCTTTCTGGAAGTTTCCTTTAGGCAGTTGGAATGACGAAGATGAAGGCTAGGAGAGGGGAATGAGTCGCATAGCACGTACAGTGTGTCAGACACTGTGCTAATTGTTACATGTTTAATTCTGTTATTGCTGTATTTTATTTTAGAAGCCAAGGCTCAGAGAAGTTAAGTGATTTGTCCAAGGCCACACAGCTAGCAGGTAGAGGAGGTGAAATTCAAATGCTAGCCTTAATGATCATGCTGCCTCTCATCGAGGAACTCTCCGTTTGGTGTTTAATTCATAATTTGGTTCTTTCTATTTCTTGGGGATTGTTAGCGGTGGCCAAGGTAACTCCTGGTCCATGAGTTGCCTAATTTTGGGGAGAAAGCTCTGGGCCAGAAGTTCCTTTTGGTGAGCTGAAAAAGGTAATATGTTTGATGCTGGAAAACCCCATGTTGTGTTTATGGCAGAAGGGGAAAACACCTTCAGATGGATGTAAACAAGGGAGATGGAAGAATGGGGGTAGCCTGAATCCCTCTGCCTCCCTCCTTCCTTTTAATTTCCCCTCGATGGGCCCAACACAGCATGCTGTATTATACAGCGATAATTAAAACACTTGGATTAGTGAACTGAGATTTATAGGGCAAACAGGAGCCAGAGGAGAAAACGACAGTCATCTCTTTTATTTGCAGGCAGATATCCAAATTGCCATTTGCTTGCTTTTTCTTCCTGACACTATCACCTACTCTGCTTAATTAGATCCTTTGCCCCCTCCCCCTATACGTTTTCAATGCCCACTAAGCCTGTTGCTCAGCAGAGTTTGTGAAGCCACATACTGAACCCTTCCCATGGCCCAGGGAAGATGAGCAGAGAAGCCTGGCCAACAAAATGCAGAAACCTTTGCATAAGGCTGGAGAGCCCGCCTGTCTATCAGCATCCTGGCGCAGGACAGGGAGGGGCGAATCCAGGGGGACAGGGAGGAAGCTCCCCGCTTCGCAGCTCTCCTCAGTTTTCCTCTAACCACCTCTTTTTTGTGGGGAGCAGAGAGAGAACTCCCCAAAGGCAGACTCCCCCCCAGTGCACATTCCAACACCTCATAGAAAGAGTTAAATCCTGTTCCCAGATATTGATGGAATATTTTACTGTGTTCTGAGTGGCATTCTAGACTCTGAGCGGGGCGACGGGTTCTGGAGGGACTGAGGTGAATAAAATGCTGCCAAAATTTACAGTGTAGTAGACAGGGCAGGCCGGAATCGCTGATGAGAATTTTTGGCCAAATTCATTGTTTGACAAATATGCCTCGGGTACCTACGTTGTGTCAGGCATTGTAGGCACTAAGGGGGACACAAGAGTGACAAGACACCCCTCCAATCTCTGCGCACATGGATTTATAGTCCACCTGGATGGCAGAGGGGCAGGCAATGAATTCATTGCTAAAGAGCGTAAGAACTATGGAGGAAAATTAAGTGAGAGAGTGCTGGGCTTGTCATTGTAAAATGAAGTCAGTAAGAGAAGAAAAAAACAGTAGAAACACAATGAAGTCAGTGAAGGCACCGCAGCATGGTGGAGATGGATAGAGCTGATTGGGAATCTGGGCTTCCACCTCTGCTAGCTGTGGGACATTTACATTTATGTTATCAACTGGTCTGAATTTTGTTTTACTCATCTGTAAGGTGGAGCTAGTCACAGACACTCACAAAGGGACTCAATGAGGAAAAAATATATAAAACACGTGTCTAATGAGGGCTCCGTGACTGTTAGCTGTTATTAGTATTAATTACATCGTTCTAATAGGGTGAGGGGGAGCCGAAGGAGTGGCCAATTACTGATGGGAGAAAAGGGTTATTATCCGTGCCACCTTTCCTTTTTCCAGTGATCACAGTTTGCCCTACACCCGGGAGGAAGCAGGAGTGCCGGCAAATTCTTGAAGCAGAATTAAGATTGGAGAGGATTTAGATAATGGCTTGGTATGTGGGACGTGGGTGGGAGTTAGAGGATTGTCAGTATTTTGCATTCTCTTTTCAAAAATTATTTTCGACAGGCTCTGTGTTCGCCCTTTTGTTGTATTCCACAACAAGCCTGGCAGGGAGGCTGGGGGCTGCCCGCTTGACAAGTCAGGAAACCAGGCACAGGATGTGAGTGCCCGGCCAAGGTCACCTCCAGTCTCCAGAGGAGGTCTCCTGCCGGTCTGGAGATGAGTCATCCTGGAGTGTTGCTCCCGGGGTGAAATCACAAAGGAAGGAAGGCTTGGATTTACTGCAGGCGGCCGGGAAGTTTCCTGTTCTTGAGAAGTCTTAGAAACAGTAACTTTCCCACCTGAGGGGCCTTGTTCTTCCAAGGTCCGTCTCCTGAGTAGCCCCCAGCCCCCCACCCCACCGAAGATGCAGGGTCTGATTTGGGCTGAGGGAGACTGTATGTATTAGAAAGGCTTTGGTGTAAATGGAGGAGACAGAAAGGGGAAGAAAAGAGAGAAAGTGTATAGTGGTTGAGAATTTGGACTCTGGGGTCACACAGATCTTGGTTTGGTGTGGCTCTGCCTCATAACCAGCTTGGGCAAATCTCAACAACCCTCTCTGAGCCTCAGTTTCCTCATTTGTAATGTGGAGGAGGAAGAAATTTTCTTCTCAAAATTCTTTCAACAGGTCTAATAATGGGGACCCGACCTACACCAGAGGTTCAAAGACAGAGAGGGAAAAGGAGGACATAGGACACTCTGAGCTAAGGATCACCTTGGGGCTTCAGAGCAGAGGAAGGTCATTGCAGGACGGTAAGAAGAGCAGATGTCCAGTAATTAGAAGTTTGCCCTGCTCTACAGATAGGGGGAGAAAAAGGTTATCTTGAATTTCTTCTTATGGGCAAGGCTCCTTATTCAAATTCTTCTTGGTAGTTAAGTGTTGGGGGGAGCAGAAATTTCTCTTGAGTCTGGCAGTAGGAGGCCCTTAGTCATGTGACCTGCTATTATTGTAGAAGAAAAGGGGGCCACGCTGGGTAAAAGAGTCAGGATGAGAGGGTCCCCAGGTTACTGTACCTCTCCCCATGCTGACCCATTGAGATGAGATCTTGATGAAGCTCTCCATTCAAGGCATTTAGACTCAGTCACGCAGTGTGATGTCAGCACTCCAGGAGTTCAGGCTAGGACCGGCAGAGCAGGAGCGGACCAGCACCTGATGTCTTCCCACCCTTGCTCACCCTCCCTGGCATCATGGTTCAGTGGGCGCGGCGCCTGGGAGGGTCCCCCCTCGGTTCCCTCTCCCCTCCTCACCTTAACCTTTGCTTCTCTGGCTCAGACCCATTATTCATCCTGTCTCTGTTGACTCCACAGAATGAGAGTAATTGAGCCTGTCTCCACTGATAACTGACGCACCCCGGTCCCCTGTCCCCTGCCTCTGATTGAACACACTATGCCTGCTGCACACGGCCCAGCTGGAGCCGGGTTCCTGACCCCAGGCAGTGGGAACCCACAGGCTAGATGCACTCTGAGAGTGGCTGACACCGTAAAGGCTCTGGACCAAGGTACAGAAGCTCTGAGAGCACCTCAAAACATTTATCCAAGCGTTATTGACGTTCTCCAATTATGAATCACCCTTTATCCTCCAGCCCTACTTCACTGCCGTGCCCTGTCCCTCTTGGGTGTAGGTTTCATTAAGGAAACAGGTAAACAGATAGGGCTGAAGAGTTGCACGGGCTTGGGAAAGGGGGTGCGTGGAAGCTACAGAGACTCTGCATTTTTCTGATTTTTATATAAATTGTTTAAAGAGCAGACCTCATAAGAACAGTACCTCCCATCATGAGCAAGAAGGGCAGGGTTGTGCTTTAGAGGAACCTTATTTAATTGTATTATTCTAGTTCAAAGAATGAGTAAGTTTGAGTATTTTGTTAAGATATTATAATAATCTTAAATAGGTTAAAAAAAACACCCCAAAACTAAAACACTATTTTCTTATCCCTAAAAGGACGCGCCCCTTTGCCTGGACTTCATTTTCATTTTTGTCCTTGCATATAGACACACGGGCACATATATCGTGAATTCTCTTACCAGGGCTTGGATTGTGCTAAAGCTTTTACATATTTTTCACCCAATTTTTGCACTAATTCTAGAAGGTAGGAATTATTATCTCCATTTCTCTGATGAGGAGACTGAGGCCCTGAAGGGTCATATGGCCATAGTTGGCAGGAGTGAGATTCAAACCCGGGTTTGACTCCATCCTAAGTCTGAAAACTTAGTGATAGATATGATATGATTTTTGTGATGTTTTTCACTGTATTACAGACATTCCCCCATGTTTTTTGATAGTCCTCCTAATTAGTTTTTTAAATTGTATTTATTTATTAAAAAATAAATGCTATTGATTATGCTATTACAATTGTCTCATTTTTCTCCCCTTTGTCCCTTTCTACCTGGTACCCCCTTTCCTCCAGCTATGCCCCCCTTAGTTCATGTCCATGGGTCGTACATATAAGTTTGTTGGCTTCTCCATTTCCTATACTGTTCTTAACACTCCCCTGTCTATTTTATACCTACCAATTCTGCTTCTTAATCCCTGCACCTTTTACGCCATTCTTCCTCTTCCCCCTCCCAACTGATAACCCTCCAAATGATCTCCATATCTATCATTCTGTTCCTGTTCTGGTTGATTGCTTAGTTTGTTTTTTTAGATTCAGTTGTTGATTATTGTGAATTTGTTGCCATTTTAATGTTCATAGTTTTGATCTTCTTTTTCTTAAATAAGTCCCTTTAACATTTCATGGAATAATGGCGGGGTGATGATGAACTCCTTTAGTTTACCTTGTCTGGGAAGCACTTTATCTGCCCTTCCATTCTAAATGATAGCTTTGCCAGATAGAGTAATTTGGGTTGTAGGTCCTTGCTTTTCATCACTTTGAATACTTCTTGCCAGTCTCTTCTAGATGGCAAAGTTCTTTTGAGAAATCAGCTGATTGTCTTATGGGAACTCCTTTGTAGGTAACTGCCTTTCTCTTGCTGCTTTTAAGATTCTCTTTTCATCTGCCCTGGCTGGTGTGGCTCAGTGGATTGAGTGCTGGCCTGCGAACCAAAGGGTTGCTGGTTCCATTCCAAATCAGGGCACACGCCTGGGTTGCAGGCCAGGTCCCCACTAGGGGGTGCACACAAGGCAACCACCCAATGATGTTTCTCTCCCTATCTCCGTCCCTTCCCCTCTCTAAAAATTAAATAAATAAAATCGTTTAAAAAAAGATTCTCTCTTCATCTTTAACCTTTGACATTTTAATTATGATGTATCTTGGTGTAGTCCTCTTTGGGTTCAACTTGTTTGGGACTCTGTGCTTCCTGGACTTGTATATCTATTTCCTTCACCAAATTAGGGAAGATTTATTTCATTATTTTTTCAAATAAGTTTTTGATTTCTTGCTCTTCCTCTTCTCCTTCTGGTATCTCTATGATTTGGATGTTGGTACAATTGATGTAAGGTCCCAGAAGGTCCTTATACTATCCTCATTTTTTTTGAATTCTTGTTTCTTCTTGCTGTTCTGGTTGAGTGCTTATTTCTTCCTTATGTTCCAAATCTTTGATTTGAATTTCGGCTTCCTCCCCTCTACTGATGGTTCCCTGTAGATTTTTCTTTATATCACTTAGTGTATCCTTCATTTCTTCCCTTATGTTGTTGCCATACTCAATGAGTTCTTGGAGCATCTTGATCACCAGTGTTTTGAACTCTGCACCTGATAAGTTGCTTATCTCCATTTCAGTTAGTTGTTTTTCTGGGGTTTTGTTCTGCTCTTTCATTTGGGCCCTATTTCTTTGTCTCCCCCTTTTGGCAGCCTCCCGGTGTTTGTTTCTGTGTATTACGTAGAGCTGCTTTGACTCCTGCCTTAGTAGCACAGTCTGCTGTAGAAAAGGCACCTGTAAATTGTGTGGTGTGGAGCCTTAGGGAATTGCCAGGTGGGGCAACCCACCTCACCCCTTTGTGGCTCTGTGTGGGAGGAGGGCTCAGAGAAGGGACTGTGATGCTGCCTGGCTTATGGAGGTTTGCCCGGCCCTTGCCCTGTTTCCAGTCACTTCACCCATTCCCCGTGTGTGGCTGGCACCTTTCCAGATGTTACTCTGGTGCTGAATCCCAGAATAGGTAAGTTTGTGTACATTTCTAACTCCTTTAAGTAGAGTCTCCTGAAAATCTGTCAGGTTCCTTTGCTGTCCCAACCTCCACTGGTTTTTACAGCCAAAAGTTATGGGGATTTATCTTCCCAGTGCTGGAACCCTGGGCTGTTCAGTCTGGCCTAAGCCTGGGATCTCTTGCTCCCCAGGTATCCCTCCCAGTTTTTATTCACCATCCGTGAATGTGGGACTGTCTGTTCTGGTGCCAATGGCTCACCCCGCCATACCGTGCCGACGTGACTCCTCCCCTCCTACCTGCCTGGATGACTGTGGCTTCTTTAAATCCTGTGACTTCCACACAGCTTGATTTTCTGTTGGTTCTGGGTGTTACTTGTTTTGGGATCTAGTTGTAATTTTTTCTGTGGTTGTGTGAGCAGGCAAAGCATGCCTACCTACACCTCCATCTTGACTGGAAGTCCCTAATTACTTTTTAAGAATGGGAGAAAAGATTTCCCGAACCATCATTGTGCAACCATTTTCTCCTTTGGGGCTTCACTGGACAAGTCACTGGCTTAGGGCTGCCGGGCAGTGGCGGCAGTTAAGGGGCACAGCGCGGGAGCGTGGAAGGTCTGGGCCGTTGGAAGCAGGGGCACGCTGCAGCTGCAAGGAGCACACAGAGCTGCCCCCTGCCTTCCTTGCTTTTATATTAGGTGTGGGGTTTTAGTCCTGTGCTGCCTGGCCAGTATTTCAGCTGTGTGACTTGGTGTGGGTAAGGGTGGCAGGGAAGGATCAATCCTTTCGAGGTACACAGGAGTTTTTATGTCCCCTTTACAGATCAGGAAACTGAATCTTGGGAAGGTCAAGAGACTTGCCAGAGCCCAGCTCTAAAGTGGCCAGATGAAGAACTGAGTATCGGCATTCTACCTCCGGGTGCCTTTCTCTTCTGTCAGCCTATGCTTGTTTCTCCCCCTCTGGTTTATCTCATCCAGATCACTTTTCTTCTTGATACATGGGGACGCTCCCCAAATAAACCACATAGGTGTGAATGCAGACTCAGTACAGATGTTACAGCAGGGCAGTCAAGCCCTTTGCTAAAAAGGGGAGGGGTGGTTGGCAAAGAAAACCAGAGCTTCTTTCCTAAGAACTTCAATAGTAGAAAGTGGGGGATTTTTGTCTTGTTGGCCCAGGAGGGACATGGTGGCTGAAGTTTTTTCCTTCAGACCTTCACGATGTAGAGGCCACTCAGCCTCTGCCTGGGGAAGGGCAGTGCTGCCAGAACCACCTTTCCAAGCCCAGGCAGTGGGCACTGCACAGCTTTCTTTCCCAGGAGAGAGACCCGAGTGCCTTAAAAGGACATTTGCAAACAGCATCTAGTTCTTAGAATGACAAGACAGTTAAAAAAATAATAAAACAAACTGAAACATTGTATATATAAGCTCTGCAGCTTATCAATATAAAATGAAGATTAAGATTCATTTTGTGTAGTTTTTTGGGGTGGGTTGTTAAAAATTCATATATCTTTGCTAATGGAACCATTTCCACATTCACAATGGAAAACACACACACACAGACACACAACAAAAACCAAGGCTCATAAAGCCTCTTCTGTAACAACCAGAAAATGAGTGAGTCCTTGAAAATACAAACTGGTGGTAGTATCTCTGCATATTAGCAACTTCTTTAAGCTTTCAAATAGTGTGTTGTGGACTTAGTCTACTGTTGCATTAGTTGAGCATCTTCTTTTAATTTATGCCTTTCCTAGACTCTGCTCTTGCTCTGAGCAGAGGCCAAGCCTGTGCTGGCCCACCTTGTACTCACTGTGGCCTTGAACCCCCACAACCTCGCTCGGAAACAGTCAGGGTTCTCGTGTGCCTCACTGCATGAATGCACTATACAAACAGCTCCCCTGGAGTTCCGTAACATGGGGACCCTGGAGGTGCAGTTATGAGTGACGACCAAGCTCTAAAGATTCCGCCACGGGAACTTGGTGGCAGGGGTAGGGTTTGAATCCAGCTTTAAATTAGCAAATCTGTGCTGAGCCCCTTCTCTGGAGTGAGGCGTTCTATTATATGATGAAGGCACATCGAAGAAGATGCCACGATGAGTCGCACTGTTCCCTCTCTTCAAGGTACGGGCCAGCTACGGGTGGGCTGGGGCCATCATTTATTGTGCAGAAATGTCTTAAATCTGTAATCTTCATTTTACAGATAAGAAAAGTGTGCTCAAAGAGGTCAAGTGACTAACTCAAGGTCGTGCAGCTATGACATGATAAGACTTATGATAAGGTTGCTGGAAGTCCTCAGCAGCCTGAGACACTTATGTGGACCCCGTCATTCCTACATGCCAGCAGGTGAAGGTCAAGGCTGCCCTTAAGGGTCACACAGAGGCTCAAAGGGTCTGTACTTAGTGCTCTTGGACTGCGTGGGGATTCCAAAACAGTCGTGTCCCTGAAAGATGCTTGTAGGCTCCTGGGTCCCAGGCTTCCGTGTAGAACTCACAGGCTCAGCCACCCTTCCCGTGGGGAAGGATCCCTGCTTTGGCAAGCTGACTCAGGAGACCTCCCATGCCCAGAGATTTTACAGTAGGATAGAGACCGCCGAGAGCCGAGCTGTGCTATGTAGAAACATTTGGTTCAGGCTGCACCCACCAAGGAAGGTCTGGACGGGCAGCGGGAGTGGGAAGGGCTGGGACTTGCTTGCTGTTTGCTCTCAGAGAGCAGTGAGCCCCTAGGCCTTTGTTTTCAAGACCCTACCATCCGTGAGCTTGGTGAGCTTCCTGAACTCTCACAGCCGGTCTGCTCGTCCGCTGGGCTGGGAAGTGCCATCCAGGGAACACCGTCTCCTTCCCAGTTTTGGGAGGTTAGGGGAGAAGTGGCCAAGCCCACCCTTAGACAGAGAGTAGCTGTTTGACATGTTTCTTTCCTTCCTCTTCCCTCTTTGCCTCTCCTCCTTCTTAATTCCTCGCTGGTTAATAAGCTCAGTGCAGCTTCCTGCTGCCTGCACATCTGCAGCGACAGCCTTTCCCTTTCCCACACTAGGCTTCCTGGCGGCTGCCCTGCCATCCGTGAAGCTCCCTGGAGATGGGCACGTTAAGAAGGAAAAAATGTGGGGGCTGCACCGAAACCTACCAGGAGGGGGTCCAGTGAGGCTATTCTGTGTTCAGTCTTTTTTTTTTTTTAAAGATTTTATTTATTTACCTTTAGAAAGTGGGGAGGGAGGGGACAAGATGGGGAAAGAAACATTAATGTGCGAGAGATACATCGATCAGTTGCCTCTTGCACGCCCCCAGCTGGGGACCTGGTCCATACCCCAGGCATGTGCCCTGACTGGGAATTGAACCTGTGACCTTTGGGTTCACAGGCCAGCACTCAATCCACTGAGCCACACCAGCCAGGGCTATAGTTGGTCTTTAGAGTCATCTGGCCTGAGCGTTCATCCTAACCTCTGCTACATTGGGTATGTGACCTGGGGTTTGTCATTTAACTTCTCTGTGCCTCTGTTTCCATATTTGCAAAACGGGGATGGGAATAATCCTTACCTCATAGAGAGGCAGGGAGTGTTAAACGCAGTAGTTGATTAGAGCCCTGGGCACCGCTAAATTGTAGGAACTATTATCTCAAGTAAACACAAAACCCAGCTGGAAGGAACTTAAGACATCAGGGCCTACCTCTTTCGTTTTAAACTAATTTATTTAAGTAATTGATAATAACATTAACAAAATAACATTTATTGAATGGCACTTACCACATGCCAGGCACCTTGCCAAATACTTTTCATATATTGTTTAAAAATGTGAGGGTACAAAAAGGGTGTGTCTCCTCTCCCCCCAGTTCCCCTGCACAAAGTCAGCCACCATTACCAGCTGTCTGTGTGTCTTCACTGGTGTCCTCTGTGCCTGTACAAATATTTCAATCCTCTCTACCCCTTCAGCTTTAAATAGAGGGGACTTGGGCAGACGGAGGAAATGCAGTAAACAGGAATAATGGTTCTCATTCTAAGTGGAGGGCGCTGCCCCCAGCACTGTGCGGCTTTGTGTCATTGCTGCTGCTCTGCGGAACGAGCTGTCCGTACTGGGTGGAATACATACTCCGAGCTTTCGTTTACCTCGGTGCGTTGATTGGGGGTTAAATTAGACAATCCAGGTAGAGGGACTTCTCAGAGTTCCTGGGACATCACAGCTGGCAGGAGATGACGGCTGCCCGGGACAGGGAAGGGTTTACGGAGGCCCGAGGCTCGTACAATTTGAGGACTGTCTTTAAGAGAAATACTACAGAATTATAAATCCAAATATTAGGAGTGTAAGTGAATGTTTATTTAGAGGGAGAAAAGTACTCCAACAATGTATGCATCTGAAAAGCCAACAAATAACTCAAATACTATAAAATCCAGGAGAATAATAGAACATTTTTTTAATTGCCTGACCCACCTGTATCATATTTTTATTCCTACATTTTCTGGCTTCATCCTCTTTGATCATTTCTTGCTATAATAATGGTTTTCTCAAATAACTCTAATAGAGAGAATAAAAGAAACTCAGCTTTTTCTCTGGGATGGTTGATCGACGTTTGTTTTTCATTACTATTGACAGCTTAGATGCAGAAAATGAGCAAATTCACAGTCACACACACTGTTTGCAGTATTAACTCCATGTGCATGTTCCATAAACGGAGGAATTTTGGTAAATACTATTCTGTACTGTTCCCATCAAAAATGAAAAAGAAACCATGGTCCATTATGATTATATGCATCCAGTATATTCCTGACGGAAGAGAACTTCCATTTTGATAGAGGAACTGAATCTTCTACTTACAATTTTGCAGGCCCAGGAATTGGAAGCCTTTCTCACAGGCTGGCACCTGACCCTGGCCATTTTAAGCCTTTCCCCTCCTTCTCTCCCGCATGCTTCAGTGCTGGGCATCGTGGGCCATGTTCATGTGGTGACTCAGCTGCTGCTGTGGCCACAGGAACTGGGTGGTGGCACTGGGAATGGGGTTCTCCTGGGAGCTGAGCCTGCACTGGAGGTGTAACAGCCACTCAGCGGATGTGGAGGTGACTGTGAACCACATAAATACATCCCATAGACTCAAATTCAATGTCCCACCAAATTGACTCCCACTTGGGTGTTCCCCAAGTGACCAAGGCCACCCTAACATCATACAACGGGAGGGCAGGAGTGATGGGGGAAAACCGGAGTGGGGAGAGACTGCGGTCTTCCCAGGTGTGGTTAAGAATTGACTTCAGCCAAGCTTAGACAAACCCGAGACCACGTTTCTCTCCAGGCCCCTTCCCAGGGCCTTGCAAGGGGCTGGTGCAAGTGAGGGCTCTGAAGCCTCAGCTCCACGAGAGCCGCAGTGCACCTGGTTAGCTGTGCTTAGTATTTGTGGCAAGAGAAGTGTCCTTGAGAGAGAGCCATGCGGCGCACTTCGGGGCTGTGTGACCTTGCTGATGTGTTAATTCCCTCAGGAACCTGGGTTCCTCAGTAGTAAGTGTGATGATACTGTTACTAGTACCTATGTCGCTGGGAATATAAACTCCACAAAGGCAGGCAGAGTATGATTGTTTATTGCTGTGTGCACGGTGTCTAGAACACATAGCCCACACTCAACAAGGATCTGTTTTGTATATTTAACAGAATGAAAAGAAAAGGAAACTGAGCCACAGTGAGCTTAAGACCCTTTTTTATACTACACGCTGCGTCTATTCAGGCACGGCTGGACCCCAGGTCTCTGGGCCTCCCGTCCTTTCTGCTGACCCTCCCTGTGAGCGGAGTGGGAAAGGAAGTGCCACTCACTTCCGAGTGCCTGAGATAATCATCTGAGTTATTCCCTCCGTCATGGACATGAGCCAGGTCCCTGGGTCTCATCTCTGGAATTTGCTGTGATCCAGGGAGTCCACTGTTCCAGAGACTCGCCTGCCTCTTCCCCTCCCCGCCCTGACCTGGGAATGGTGGGAGGCAGGGAGACAGTTGGAAGAACAAAGGTGAATGGTTTTGAGCCATAAAATAGTGAGCCTGAAAAACAAGTTTGAAAGATGAATGGCTTTGGGGCTTGTGGAGCTTAGCAGGGGCAACCCTCTGAATTATTGACATTCCTGCCTAAGAACGCTGGGAGGCCCCTCACGGGCCAGAACAACCCACTCCCAGCCCTCCCAGTTGCCCTCCGTTCCTCGAGGTCCTCCAGCAAAGGTCGAAGTCCCTCTGGACCACAGAACTTTGGAGGTGAGGCCAGAGCCGCCACCTCATTCAGTGGCCTAAGGATCTAGTTGTCTGCAGGGATTCACTCGGCCAGAATGTAAAGCAGGCGACAGAACTGCAGTTTGACCCTGCAGACGGAGCACACTGCTCTGCCCTGCTTCTCCTCTGCCCGGCTGTGCATGCCCAGCCATTCTCTGAACCGGCTTCCATTTTGGTTTCATTAGAAGCTGCCCTGATGGGGTGGGCCTGTGCCTGGGGTGTTTCCCCTTCCACAGGAAGCTGAGGGAGTGTTGAGGGTGCTCACTCCTCCTGGGGCCCCAGCCCCACATTCACAGGACAACTGGGATGTTGCAGCCTGTGCAGCCCATTCTCCCTCCAGTTCCAGGATAATATTTATATACAAATGCTGGCTCCGGTCTCCACCCAGGAAAACACCAGCTGCTGTTGAAAATCTTTTTTGTAAGTGACGGAGAGCAGAGCGGCTGGGCCTCACGTGGGCCCCCTTGAGCTGCTCTGGAGGTTGTTAAGGTGTTTTATTTGTGTTTTTCAAATTCATCCCAGGGCTGTGTCCAGGCAACTGAAGGCCTGTCAGAGCCTCAAATGTCTGGTTCCTTTTAGAAAAGACAAAGGGATTAGGTGTCCCAGAGTCCTTACCAAATGCATTGTTGGTGGTTTTGATTAAGGTTTCATTTAGGGAACACAGATGCAGACATGAAGATGCCAAAGGTCCCGGACACGAGGTTTGTGAGGACACCTAGAGACAGGCGGGCGGCCGCCGTTGGTGGGGATGTCAGTTAATTCAGCCCTTTTGGAGGGAAGTGTGGTAACACCTTTCATAAAAAATGAACATGACCTTCAAATGAACATTGATGTAACAATTCCCTGTCTTGGGGCTATGCTGGAGTAATGCGGGCCCATGTGTACGAAGACCTAAGTTCAAAAATGCTCACTGCAGAAAAAAGGGAACATCACCTATGTGTCTCTCAGCAGGGGACCGGCTCAATAAAGTATGGCTCATCCAAACAACGGAATACCAGATGGCTATTCAAGAAAAGAACAAGCTGAATGACAACAATGGCCGACACATCTACGCTACTTGCTTGACACACTATTTTAAGTTAAGTGGTTTTCATATTTCACACAATGGGGAGCTGGGCTTTAAGCTTGCTGGCTTCAGGGTCTGTAAGCACCACACAGGTGCCCGTATGTCCAGGTATAGAACGATGCCTTTGACTTATTAAGTGAAAGTCAAGTCACAGAGGAATAGACTGTGATCTTATTTATGTAAAAAACAAAAAAGTGTGTTTTGCATGTGAATGCATCACATGTATTTGTAAAGGTAAAGGTTGGAGAAGTAGCAACCAATCAGTGGTTTCCTCCAGGGCGGGGTGTGAGATGGGAGCTGTAAAAAGGATTTTTTTAAACTCTCAGTTAGATACAGTTGTATATTTTCTTGAATGGGTGCTTTTGGAACTTTAGAAACAGTAAGCATGAGCACACGGCCAAGGTATTGATAATAAAATAATAATAATAATGATTAGTTTCTATTTCTAAATAGTCCCTTAGAAAGAAGAAATGTACTATTAATCACTGGCTCAGAGTGACCCTTGTCATTAACTCTAAAGGAAAAGGGGTGGAGCCAAGCCTAAGATAAGTGAGATGAAGGTGGTCCAAGGAGTTGTTCTTCTGATTGGCTGAAAGGCATCCTGAGATAATTACTCTTATTCTCATTACCCTGGAGAGTCTTGCCCCCTCCTGAAGCCTTGGCGCAGACACTGGGAGAGTAAGGTGAAGCTGACACAGCCCCCTCCACATTCCGTCCTCACTCCCCAGCTCTCGGCATTTCACAGGCTCACTGAATGCATTCACGCACCTCATGTAAATGCTCCAGTCCTTGGGCCTTTGTTTCATCAGGGTCATCTCGTAAATCATGGACTCAGGGTGCATTACATTTTTAGGTACTTCACAGTTTGCAGAGCTTATTCTCGTTTCATGATTTCAGTTATCGCGGAATGGTGCCTTGCCACTGTAACGCGCTTGGCACAAAATCTCTTTCAGAGTTAAACCAAGCAGGGGCTGAGGAGGGGATCTGATGGGGAGTGTGAGGACTATCAAAGTGTTAACCCCCGTGTTAAAACCCCAGTGTTCAACCGTTGATTTGTGCAGTGCAGCCCATCACAGAGAATAGTGAAAAATAACCGTAAAGGTAATACTCAGTGCAGCAGGTCAAAAAGCACCCAGTGTTTCCATGTGTTTTCTTATTTTAATTCTTGAAGCAAGTTTAGAGGATGATTTTTTATCACCAGTTATCTCCATAAAGAAGCTGAGACTCTGGAGGTTACATGAGGTCCTCAAAGTTAAACACGTGGGAAGTGGGAGATGGATTTCTCATCCAGGTCTCTGTCTGTCTGTCTGTCTACAAAATCTGAGTTCTGGGCACTCAGCAGAGGAAATAACAGAGATTAAAGTTTCACTGGAATACCACCTCCCTAACGTACTGTTAGCAATTTAGACTCATTTCCTTTGTTTTATCTACCTAAACAAAACTAAATAAAAATGGCAAGGACAACGCCTCAGTAATCAGAGGGTGTGTAAAATGTTTGTAGCTTGTTTTCCTTTCCAGTTAACATCTTCGTAACTATCCTCCTTGTTGCTTTGTGATGTCGTTTTAAATTGCATACTTCTCAATAGTACATTAAGGCTAATGGTAAACTCAATAGTAAATATAAGGCTAATAACCTGATTAAAATTGGCTAAGGCAAAAAAAAAAAAAAATTGGCTAAGGCTTGAATAGACATTTCTCCAAAGAGGACAAAGAGGCTAACGGATATATATAAAAAAGGATCAGTGTCATTATTCCTCAGGGAAATGCAATGAAATCATAACGAGATATTACCTCACACCTATCAGGATGGCTGTTCTAAAAAAAAAAAGAAGGCAAGTGTTGGCAAGGATGTGGAGAAGTTGGGACACTTACTTGTACACTGTTGGTAGGAATGCCAAATGCAAAATGGTGCAGCCGCTATTGAAAACAGTGTGGAGGTTCCTCAAAAAATTAAAAATAGAACTAGCTATAGTTCAGCAATTCCACTTCTGAGTATTTAGCCAAAAGAATTGAAATCAGGATCTCGAAGAGATGTTAGCATTCCTATGTTCAGCACTATTTACAACAGCCAAGATGTGGAAACAACCTAAATGTCCATTGACAGCTGAGCGCATAAAGAAACTGTGGTCTGTACACGCAGTGGAGCACGAGTCAGCCTCAACAAAGAAGGAGATTCTGCAATATGCAACAATATGGATGAGCCTTGAGGATGTCTTGCTAAATGAAATAAGCCAATAGCAGAAAGACTAACACTGCATGATTCCGTGTGCATGAGGTGTCTAAGGTAGTCCAATTCATCATGGTGTGGAATGGTGATTGTTAGGAGCTGCAGGAGGGGAAGGTGGGAGTTAGTAATTAATGGGCATAAAGTTTCGGTCATGCAGGATGGGTAAGCTAAGAGTCCTGCCGTACAACATTGTACCACTGGTCAACAATAATGTATTATACGCTTAAAAATTTGTTAAGAGCATAGATTTCATGTTAAAGTATTTCTAACACACACACACACACACACACACACACACACACACAAACTGCATACTATTCCAGGAAAGTGATGTCCTTCGGAGAGCTTCCTAGACAAGGAATTGGTAGGTCCAGGAGCATAAATGTTTCTATGATTTTGAAACACATTGCTAAATTGCTTTTCATAAAGGCTGCATTAATTTGCACTTTGACCAGCAATTTTGAGTGTCATTTTCACCACATTATTGAAAGCATTAGTTATTACTAAAGAAATGAAAACAAGAGGCAGTCTGACTTGTTTGCTACTGTATTCCACACTGTTCACCAAGGTCACTTTGGGGGTGGGATGAGGCTGGTGGCGCTGGTGGGGGTGAGGGACAGTGAAGGGGGATGTCTGTTTTCCACTTTATCTAATGCAGTACTATTAAAAATATTTTATTATACTGCCTTGGCTGGTGTGGCTCAGTTGGTTGGAGCATCGTCCCATAGCTGAAAGTTCGCTGGTTCGATTCCCGGTCAAGGCATATACTTAGGGTACAGGTCCAATCCCTAGCCTAATGTGTATGATCCCTGTCCACGTATGTGAGGCAACCAATGGGTGTTTCTCACATGGATGTTTCTCTCCCTTCCTCTCTCTCTAAAAAGCAATGAAAAAAAATGTCCTCAAAAGAGAAAAAAAATTTTGTTATAGGCATGTATTACTTTTGTAATATATATATTCTAACATTTTTATTTTGAAATAATTTGTCTTACAGAAAAGTTGCAAAAATAATAAAGAATTCTTTATACAGGGTTTTTAGAAAGATGAGGTCATTAGAAATGCCCCCCAGGTGCCAACCCGTACGTCAGCATGGCGCTGTAAGTCAGCACTTCTTGGCAGATAGGCTTCAGGTTCAGTGCTAACTTGGGGAAATCCTCATGCAGACTCTTACACCTGAGCGGGATCTATGAGATTAGAATGTTTGGGGTGAGCCTGAAAAGTCTGCATTTAAACAGCCTCTCCTCAAGGTGGTTCTGGGGCCCCACAATGGCTGAGAGCCACTATTGAATGTTTCCTTCTTTTTATTTTATTTTCTCCAGCAATATTGTAGCTTCCTTACCTGGAGAGCCCAACAAATTTGCAAGGACTGGGAAAAGTGAGCGAAATTTAAGCATCTTTGTTGCAACTTTTCACACTTTGCGCTACTATTACTCTGCTGCAACCATGCTCTCGGTAATCTGTTTTCTTAAAAGCCTGCTCTCATCCTCACACTGTGGCTCCGAGGTCGGCCAGGTCCAGGATCCTGGTGTGCATGACGCTGGTCCTTCTTATCCTGGCCATCTGTAGCCTCGAGGTTCCAGGGCATGGCTACTGGAGATGGCCCTGTGTCCTGGCTCCCCTGGAGGAGCAGCCTAGAGGCCCTGGAATGGGCAGGGATCCTGACCAGATCCTGGCTGGAGGTCTGCCTGCTGTTTCTTTTGTTTAGCATTGATGCTTTTCCAGCATCACTTTGTTTTCCCTGGATACTGTGGGCATGGCCTTTCTCCAAGTGTGTTGCCCACTGGCCATTGGCCAGGGCATCTCCGTGGGGGTCACCACAGTGCCAGCCCTCACCTGCCCCCACCATCTCTGCCCTCCACCCTAGCAGTCCACCTTTCTCTCTGCCCCAGAGGTGTCATTTCCAAAGAACGTAGATCTGACCATGTCACCTAATAACTTAGCTTAGTGACTTAACGACTGTGAAAAACAGGAGCCAAACTGTGGAGAAGTTTAAATTTAAGATGAAGAAAGGTTTGTCATTGTTTTCAAGTGTTGTTTCGTCCTAACTCCATTATTTTCTGCATTAAGAAAATAAAGTAATACACACCAAGTGTTATCAGCCTGTATTACCTTTGAAATGGAAAAAAAAATAAATGCAATAATGGTTAATATAGGCAATTTAGAAAATAAAGGAGTAGAAAGCAGAGGGAGGAGAGTTGCCAGCAGTGTGGGTGTGGTAGACAGTATGGAGAAGGCCATAGGCCCTGAAACGGGCAAATCCGAGTTCAGATCCCTTCTTTCCCCATTATAAGTTGTGGGCAACCATCGGGCAGTTTAATGATTCTCTTGGAGCATTGGTAAAGGGAGAATGAAAGTAGTTCCTAATTTAGTAGGCTTGCCTGAGAATGAGGTAAGAATGTAAAGCAGTTAGCAAGATGCTTAGTAAGTGTTAGCTCTTTCTCATCTTGTTCATTTCCTTTTAGTCCTTTTCACTATCAGTTGTGTTTTTATTTTCACACAGTTGTGATCACACTGTCTATAATTTTATTTCCTGCTTGTTTGGCTTAACATGGTAGCCTAAGCATTTCCCACACTATGTTCAACTCCTTGTAACATACATTTTAATGGTTGTATGATATCCAATTGGGTGGATATATCAGATACATCGGAATTTTGTTAACCATTTCTTTATTGTTGGTCATAGGAATTAGTCCAGGTTCATTGTTCCAGATAAACCTATGTATGAATACCTTTAAGTGTAAATGTCACCCTCCTCCCCGTCATGGTCAGTTATACCCATTTCCCTGGGGAAAATTCTTAAAAGGGAGATTATACAGTCAGAGGGCATGAACATTTATTAGGGTTGGTGACCTAGCCTGCCAGACTGGCTCCTGTAAAGCTGGCCTCCACTTGTATTTTCTTTTTTTTTTTTAAATATATTTTATTGATAATGCTATTACAGTTGTCCCATTACCCCCCTTCATTCCCCTCCACCCTGAACACCCTCTCCCACTTCCATTCCCCCCCTTTAGTTCATGTCCAT